>CM063502.1:78684008-78729008 GCA_032207245.1 Pardosa pseudoannulata | reverse complement strand
TTATTAAAAAAATACTCAAAATATTATTAACCCCTTCCGGTAAAATGACGAGTCTAGCTCGTCATTGGTTTTTCATTCCATACCGCACAATGACGAGCTACACTCGTCATGCGACTAAAGTTAATGTTAAATATGATAATTAATTTAGTTTATAATTTCTAGTATACTGAATTTAGCAAGACTTTTGTTACTTGTGGGAATACCAGGTCACTATTACATATCGTTTATTTAGAATTTCTTGGTACAAGTCACTGCCAAATTGATGAATCAGAATAAAAGAAAACCTACTAAGAAATGACATGTGTGTTACAAGAATCAAATTAGAAGTGAGACTCCCTAGCGATGTAAACAATTCAGTATTTCTTTGCACTTTGTTTTGAAAAGTACCACTATCTTGAAGACTATTATCTGTATACCTTATTAATGTTTTGCTTTGATATTTTCTTAATTATACCTTTTCTGATATTATTTAACACTATGTAAAAAGTGGATTTTAATTAAGAATATGTAAGAATTGTAAAATGAAACAAGTTTTTTAAATAAAAAATAAATGGTTACTTCACCCACAGTTTTTCATTATTAAATCGTACCGGAAGGGGTTAAGCAATACAGAAATTATGGAGGAAATAATAGATTCTTTTACATGTAATATGGAAAGGTTTAATTTCATTAATATCTAGAGTTGGTTTCAATCCTAAATAGTTTAGTTAAGAAATGTTTACTTATTGATAGAGACTATTATACTTTATACATTTGATAAAAATTGCCATGTACTTCAAATATTTTCAAAGATAGCATTTAATATCCTTTTTATTTTTAAATTAAACTTGCATAGCTATACTATGGGTTTGCAGTTTAAAAACTTTTATATTATTTGAATATTATGTCATATCTCAATATATTCAAATAGAAACGCAATGAATTGAAGTTTCATGGTTACATATCTGTAAAAATTACAGTAAGATATGCAATTTTCTTCAAAGGCTATCTAAACTATTTTTTATTAATTCATGCATATGAAGCTAGCTACACATAATAAATGAGGAAAACAGATGAATCAAAAATAAGGAAAATCTCTGATATTTTACTGCAGCCTCCGGCTAAACTTTGACATTTGTTCACGTGAAAGACTAATAAAAAAGTAAAACATAAAACCATCTTTATTTTGCTGCCACTTTGAATACATGATGCCCTTGAAGGCGGGCTACAAAGAATGTCACAAACATGAATATTTAAGTTTAGCGACAGTTATAAGAGAAATATCCTGATGTATGTATTCATCAGGTATAATATTCTAAAGTAGTTTTACCCCTTTTAGTTGCGAGTATATGCAGCCCTTATTTGTGTATAAAGTTGTTTCACCTAATGGAATCCTCCAAAGGCAAAATGGACGGCTTTCTAAACAGATCAGTTTTTAAATTTAGGCCCTGAAAAGTAAAGAGGTACAAGTGATAAAAATGTAAATTTTGAGATAATGCCTACAGAAGGTAAGATAGACGCATATTTTATATTTAAAGCAACATAAACACATATATAATACTCGATTACAACAAAATATATATTTATAAAAAACTTCTAAAATTTTCTATTTCATCTGAACTTTGAACTAGTTTTACACAAATTTTACTTTCGTCCTTTTCATCCCTTTACTTTTTGCTATTTCAATTCAGGTCTTTTTCGGAGAAAGGGAGGAGGCACTAGTAATGCATGCTGTGAAATGACATTAGGTGACAAGTTAGCTTCTATTAGACTAAGTGAGTAAGAATGATGCACCTATCTGGACAGATAACCATTTAAGAGTAGTAGGACCGCATATGCACATAACCTTATTTTATCTCGAATAGTGCTGAGGATATTAAGTACAGAGAAATAACAATAATGGGAATTTTAGAGTATGGTGTGAAATCCGAAGAAGCCATGATAACGAATAAACTTTAGCTAGGTAAAAAGGTACTTAAATGGATGTTTCTCTCTCTCTCTCTCTCTCTCTCTCTATATATATATATATATATATATATATATATATATATATATATATATATATATATATATATATATATATTATATATATATATATATATATATATATATATATATATATATATATATATATATATATGAGTGGTTAAGGAACAGAACACACATCTCATTTGATATATAAAAACTTCTTTATTGTAATCCTTCTGTCCACAGCTATGTCATTTAGATATCCTTTGTTCTCATAATTTGCCACGACAATCGTGGAGGATGTTACCAGCCCGAGTTCCTGCTCAGAACTGATTATTTTGGCATTGCTACCTAAGCTAAATTCCTATGTCTACTTCCACGTCGGCTTCTTCACTCTGTATAGTTCAGCTCGAGGGTGTGTCTTTCCCCTATTACATTGTCGTTAATGAGTTCAAAGTATTTTTAATTATAACTCGCTTAATTCTTAACCTCCATTTTTAAACCTGACATATATGTATATATATATATATATATATATATATATATATATATATATATATATATATATATATATATATATATATATATATATATACACACACACAATTTGTAAGTACTTTTACATTGATTTGCATAAAAATCCTTTAGATATTTCACTAGAAGAAAAGAATTTCTGACTGCGGCTTTCTTTAAATATATAGTTCTATGAACAAAATATTTACGATACAGATGATATAAGATTTTTTGTTTATCATATGAACAGAAATTACAATGGTATCAAGAAAATTACAATTACTGCTGATCAATAAAAACAAATAATATTTTTAGAAGAATAAGTTTGTACAATGTTCTCCATTCACAATACATTTGCACATGCAGAACCTTGAAAAAACATTAAAATCTAACCTATTCGATTCCTTTTGCACATAATCTTTAATATTATAATTTTTAGAAAGTCCTATTACATTTTTGTATGTATGACGATATAATTATTTTAGTTTGCCTTATCAGTTATAATGGAGTATGCACTATGTCTTACACTGGTTTTCGTGTCCTGAAAATAATACATCAATAAACAGAGGTAAAAACGAAGTCATGGACTGACGAGTGTAAAGTTTAAAATGCTTTCTTTAATTCCTATCATCTTCGAGAGATTTAAATATCTCCAATTAAATAACTATGATCACGGTCTGAAAGATTGTCATCTCTTTATGTGTAGTCGCTCTTGGTTTTATGAAATTTTTCAACGAAAATGTTGCAGCAAACCGTACCATCAGTGAAGACATAGTTGTGTAACCTAAAGCGAATCAAAGCTGCCTAATCCTCTCAATCACTTTTCAAAGTAGTAAAAAATAGAGAAAATTAATTTTTAAGAAAATTTCCATTTTCAGTTATACTTTTTATGCATCAGAGCCTCATATGTAGCACCCAGGTTAATTTAGTAGGTAACACAAGATTAAAATGTTGAAATGTTGAAGCTTAAAATGTTGAAGAAATTAATGGGAAAACAAAACAATCTGTTTGTGCTTTATTTTGTTTTTTACTAATAATAAATTTTTTTAATGCCATTTATAGCAGTGCAAACTATTAATGGGACTATAAAAATTACCATCTAAATACACTGTCTATCTATTTGAGTTTAGAAATATACATGTATTTGCAGTCCCCCAGCTATTCTAGTCTCATACTAGGCTTCTTGAATTTTACTCAATAGGATCACAATGGAAATTTTTTTCCTTCAACATTTCAAGTACAACAATTTACTAAAAGTTTTTTCTTTGATTTTCACATAGTAAAAAAGTAAAGTATTTAAAATTTGAAACAACTTTTACAGATCTACTCGTCTTTCTCCCAGGTTCTTGATTATTTTGAAGTGCTATGTATGTAAAAGGGTTAGTTGTATAGTTTTTCTATGAAAAGTAATAATAATAAGATCTTCTTGAATTTTACTCAGCAGGATCACAATGGAAATTTTTTCCTTCATCATTTCACGTACAACAATTTACAAAAAGTTTTTTCTTTGATTTTCAAATAATAAATAAGTAAAGCATTTGAAATTTGAAACAACTTTTACAGTGTGTTAGATATATTCTTCTTTCTCCCAGGTTCTTGAGTTATTTTGGAGAGCTATGTATGTAAAAGGGTTAGTTGTATAGTTTTTCTATGAAAAGTAATAATAATAAGATAAGATGCTTGAAAATGGTTCAATGAGATTTTTTACTTTCTAGCTTTCCCTAATTAGAGTAAAGTTAAAATCGAGTTCATAAATGTCTGATAAAGAAGCATTTTTAGAAAATAGCTGTAAAATTTAATTCTTATGTATATTACTTATGTAAAAACCATAATAAATAATCTATGTAGTAAAAGAATTAATAAGATAGAAATTATTCATAGTTGATACTTTCTTTTAACATAGGGTTTTGTTTATGTTTTAGGTACTTGGTACCAATTATTAAAGTTAAAAAATAAACACGCCATTGTTATAACAATAAATTCTTACGCGTCAATTTAAATAAGTCACAAGTAAAAAAAAAGTTAGAACGTAGATACTTGTTTTGCAGCTAGGAAGAGCTGCATTGTCAAAGGGGGTGAACTCGCTGGCATCAGCCGAACGCGGTGCTTCAATCTGCTTTGTATGTCACCGAGTTCGCTCCTATTGTCTTCCTGTTCCCATTTATGCTAATAATTAAATTAAAAAATTAAATACTCTATTGTTACAGCAATAAATGCTTACTCGTCAACATAAATAAAACACAAATTGGAAAAAGTTAGAACACAGATACTTGTTTCGCAGCTGGATGAAACTGATCTCAATATTTCAGTCTGCTTTGTCAGTCACTGAGTTCACTCACATTGCTAAGTCAGTTTATTTGTGACAGCTAACTGTTTCTGTTTGAGCTTTACTTACGTTGGCTTTGTATTTATTGCTATATTCGGGCACAAAGGTTTTACCCTGTAGTATACTCCAGTGGTCCATTTTTATACTTTAGAGATAATTTATTAAGTAACAGAAGCGCATTGTTGCTCAAAAAATCTACTAGATGTAAACCCTTTGTTTTTGAACAAAACCCGTTAAGATTCTTTTCCGTCATAAGGAATGTTCATCTTACGGGAGATAAAGTAAAAAAAAAAAAAAAAAAAAAAAAAAATCCCTAAAAGAATCTTCGTTACTTTGACTAATTCTCAAATTGTGGCTCCCATAAGGGTTGCCCAGCAACAATGGCATAATATTAGTGCCTCAGTGGAGCGGGAAAAAGTAAAAAGAAATGACATTAAAGAAAACTCAGCTGTGATATGCTGAAGGTCAGGGTAATAAATGTAATGCAAGAAAACAATTTTGAACAGACATTTTCCATACTAGATCATTTGTCTTCACCCAGAGGAGCTCGATATTTTAACCTAATGAACGTTAGTTTAAATACGAGCTTGCAATCATTTTTTTTTAAATCAACCCTACAGTAATTATTATAATTATTTAGTAATACTTCCTATTAAAAAGAAGTTCAGAAAACAGGAAACTATTAAAGGAGTGTTAGCTTAAGATAAGTTTAACTTTTACAAATATTAGAATAGTATAAATTTTAAATAGCATGTCAAAATATATATAGTATCTAAAGATACGTCGGATAGCAAAAATAAGTTGTTTTTATCTAAAGCATTCATTAAAAAATTTAACAATACCTGTTTGATATAGAAATAAGGCAGTTATAAAAAATAAGTTCTCTTATAAAAACAAAATTGTTTCTTTAGTCATTCTATTTATTTTTTCATTAACCCATTAATGCTTAGCGTCTCATTTTAGGTACAGATAAAAATAATTTGTAGAATTTTTATTTTTTCTTGGAATGAGTTTTCTTTTTCAAAGAAGGTAGATGGCAATCCTATAAATAATCAACAAAATTTTTGAGTATCTGCTATTATTTATAACTTTGTATAACTTTGTGTCAGTTTAAGAATTTTTTAGCTTGCAGATAATTTTATTGTTTCTTCAAGTACAAGATGAAATCATAGCAAATAGCTTTAACCCCTTCCGGTACGATTTAATAATGAAAAACTGTGCGTGAAGTAACCATTTATTTTTTATTTAAAAACTTGTTTCATTTTACAATTCTTACATATTCCTAATTAAAATCCACTTTTTACATAGTGTTAAATGATATCAGAAACAGTAAAATTAAGAAAATATCAAAGCAAAACATTAATAAGGTATACAGATAATAGTCTTCAAGCGAGTGGTACTTTTCAAAATAAAGTGCAAAGGAATACTGAATTGTTTACATCGCTAGGGAGTCTCACTTCTAATTTGATTCTTGTAACACACATGTCATTTCTTAGTAGGTTTTCTTTTATTCTGATTCATCAATTTGGCAGTGACTTGTACCAAGAAATTCTAAATAAACGATATGTAATAGTGACCTGGTATTCCCACAAGTAACAAAAGTCTTGCTAAATTCAGTATACTAGAAATTATAAACTAAATTAATTATCATATTTAACATTAACTTTAGTCGCATGACGAGTGTAGCTCGTCATTGTGCGGTATGGAATGAAAAACCAATGACGAGCTAGACTCGTCATTTTACCGGAAGGGGTTAACTATTAAAAACTCTTTTTTTCAGTACTGTGTTTACATGTGATACCAAATAAATAGCTACTCACGAAGCTTTTAAATGGCTCAAACAGATAATTATAAATGAGAATGAACCATAATGTAGTTAAGTGGTTTATCACGTTTATTGTACTCTGTATAGTCCATAATATCTTAGATTTAAGATATTGTTGAATACTTCTCTCGTGAGTTAGGCGATTGAATGGTAAGACGACACAAGAAACACTGGTTTGTTAGCAAAAGTTCACAACAATCTATAAAGAACAATCCAGAACAACCTAGTTCGGAACAGATAGCGCAGAATACTCTAGTACGTTCTGGAACAATTCAAAGTACGGCGTCTTCCGACTCTGAAGTCTTCTAACAGAATGCCAAGAGGCGACGAACTGAGCCTTATTTAGGACCACAGACATTTCGAAAAAAATATGGGCATTAAAAGTTCTAGAAGTACGTGGTCACGGTAAATATGTTGCTAAAATTGTCACCAAGTCGCCACATTGGTGCCAAAAATATAATTTCTAACAGCTTCTCAACCAAAATAGGCATATTTACAATATAATAGGATGTAGGAATGAAATATAAATAGATCTGTCCTTCTACTCAGATTTTTATGTCGAATTATTCCTTTGAATACATATATCTTTATTCATACTTATATGCGGTGATTACACTAAATAGTAGAAACTATTCTATATCAAAAATGAGCACCGTATGTTTCTGTCCTAAATTTGTGAAATAATTGCGAACATGATTAAATAAACTTATACATGAATAAATGAAGTATAAATATCTAACCATTGAAATATTCTTCACTGATTACATGATAGATTAACTGCGATTATTTAATTTGTCCGGGCTTGCTGGGGAAAAGGTTTGGTTTGGAGTGCTACAGTCTACTATTTTGCAACACGAGGGTTAATGAGACCAGTACCTACAGCTTAAAGACGATTCCAAACGGCAGTGGGATTCGAACCCACGAGCTCTGGTAACGAAGGCCAGCACCCTAACCAATCGGCCACCGTTCGGCCGGAGAAAAAGAACTCTTACTCGAATTGCAATCCTGACATCAGAAAAGTCCAAAATTGTAGAACTTCCCATTTATTGAGAATCAAAGCGTATATATCAACCGATAGCAATAGCTTTGCATAGAATGCTCTTAGAATATACAAATTTGTCACCGATGTCGGCCACACATCAACCGAATCACGTGATTTACCCTGAGATTTAAGATGGATCAACCCTTTTGGGAAGGCAAGGGTGAACCATGAACATAAGATAGCTCGAAAACACAAAGTCATCAATTTAATTATTGCAGAAGCAGTTCCATGTTCTTGGGACGGCTGAAAAGTGTGGCCAGTGGACAGAAACTTAGCAATTATTTTAGCCTTAGTTTTGAGAGATAGTCAAAATGAATTTAAGTCCGAGAACAATAATTTATTTGACATTTTATAGCTGGGAATTATGTATTAAGAAAGGGGAAAAATTTTTTTGGATATTCTAATTTGGATATTGAATATAATTTTGGAAAAAGGGGAGAATTTTCAATATATATTTAGGGATAATAGATATAATTTTAACATATTGCTTAGATAAATGTTTGATTGTACTGTAAGAATTTAACCCTCATTTTTGTTTGTATAAATTATAATAAACTCTATCGTTAATGATTAGAATTATATCACTGTCATGTCACGAAGATTAAGTTGCATTTTAAACATCTTAAATTTTGTTCTTAAACTTCTTAGAATTTGTACTTTTTTTGTAAATTTATTGTAGTTAATCTTTATTTATTTTCCTATAAAGTCAATAAATATTATAATAGAATAAGCCTAAAGAAAAACTGATATAAGAATCTTGATTTATTAATTTAAAATGTTTTGAATTGTATAAAAATAACGATTAAATATTACAAAATGCTCAATATATCTTAGTAATTTAAAATATAATTGGAAAAATTATGTATTAAATTTAATATATAATTTAGAAAGGGAATACTAGAAGTTAACTTAGGGAAATTTTGTACACAAAAAATCGATTAAATAATATTAAATAGAGAAAACATTTGATATAATGATTGAAATTTTAATAATGCTTCACTTTAAAAGAAAAAATATCTTAAGTTTATTTAATTTTAAAAGTATTCATTCATCAGATTTTTTTCTTAGTTTCAAGCATTCAAAAAATTTTTAAGAATCATTCAAAATCGTAGGCTAAAGTATCTTGTATGTACTGCCATCTATCGATGTATTTTGTAACTAAAAAAGGGATATAACTAAAATTACGAAGTTTTGAAATCTGAATTTTTAAACTATTCTTTCATTTATATTAATTAAATACTGACTATTTCATTAGTTCATTCTGTCAAATTTTGTAAAAAATCTTCATAAATTTATTAAATCCAACTTTAACTGAATCAAATCAAATACATTTATGCTTTTATATAAATAGTTATCTTATAAATGTCTTATTAAAATCCATAAAGTTTTAAATCTTCCAGAGGAAAGAACTATAAAAATATTAACTAAAACTATTAAAAATTATAAAAATATTATCTAATATTAACTTTAATTTGAAAAAAATATCTGTAATTAATGACGTCCAGTATATTATTGTGGATGTTACTGATATCAGTATATTACTGATTTCTGCATATAGATGATTAAGTTTAAGACTATGTAACCCATAAACTATTCATTAATTTACAGATTAATAAAATATTTAAAAAAAATCATTAAATATAAATTTATTGAAATCAATTTGAACCTAATGAAAGACTTTTCTTTCATACTTTTTAATAATTATCAAAAGGAATTTAAAAACATCTCATTAAAAATCTGTAATTAGTTTCCACTACTAGGGGAAAGAATAAGAAAATAATCAAAACTGTTAAAATTCCTATTTTAGCACAAATGTCCGTAATAAAAGAGATAAGGTACATTTCATTTGATAACTTTCATGTACTGTAAATGGGAAGTATCGGCTAGTAAATAATAGTAATAAAGTATGGTATCAAAATCTGTGGTCTTCAATCTATTTTTTATATAATTTGTAAATTAATGAATACAAAATTAAAACATTTAAGAGTGGATTTTAAAGACTTGCATCATGCTCAGAAAATATTTTGCTCGGTACTGGGTAAAAGAAAGTAAAATGTTTGCTAAGCTATTTTCAAATGCAGAAAAGTTACTGAAAATGATAATATTTATATATCCCCTATATAATAATAGCCTAAGCTATCTGTCCGTCTGTCCTCGAATTTATGAAGTGGTTGGACTTAGAATGGATAGAGGCATTCATATTGTTTTCTTGATGAGTTAGGGTTAGCAAAATTCAAAGCGAGTAAAGTTTATTTTCTCCTAAACTAAAATAAATTCTAAAATAAATTGCTATAAATATATTCACATCACATCGAAAAATACTGTAGTTTCAACCCCTTCCCGCCGTTTCGGGCGTTTAATGCCATGATTTCGAGCCCCATTTTTCCCTGGTTAAGAGCAGGCGATTCAATTTATCACACAATAAATAGGTAAAAATAACATTTTTTTTCTATCATTATGACTTCATTCCATCTCATTTAATCATTTTTTATTTTAAATTATTTAAATATCATGCATTATTTTAATACGTTTTATCACTGACTTTAGATATTACGTCAATAATTTTCTTTCGTATTTGGCTTAAATAATAGATTAGGTACATATATGATAATTTTAAATTGAATCTTCGATTATTTCTTATTGTAATGAAAATTTTATCCCCGGTATTAACAACAAATTCTTTTCATAAAAGTCTAGGAGTATATTTCATAGACTAATGAATATCTAGCGTTTAAGTTATATATCTTTGAAAATTAAGAAGTTTGGGTGTTTATTTTTTTATACATAACCACACAGTTTTCAATCGATTCACCAAATTTTGGACATCATTCATATATACAGGCAAATAATCACTGTCAATATTAAAACCTCTGCTATCTATCCTATCACGTAATATGACAAGATAAATTAAAGCTGGCAACTAAGATACGGTCAGTAAAGTTTTTTTAATGTTAATTTTATATTTTACCATGTCCAAAACTTTTTGAGATAATTCTAAACTTTTAAGATAAGTTCTAGGAAGATAAAGTCAGGACAAATAAGCATGTACTTTATTACTTATTCCGTCATATGACAGGCTACATGCTAGGGAAAGACTACTAGCTTAACGCTAAAAATATTGAGGTGAAGTAATTTTATTTATTCTAGATTTTTTTCGAAATAATATTCATGAAGGGCAAATAAAATTTTAGTGAGTTCGTTGAAAATGGATAATGTTTAAGAATCGAGGAGCAGTAGTTGAGTAGCAAAGGCAGCTATTTCATAACACGAGGGTCACGAGCTCGGAGTTCAAGTGGGCCTAAAGATCCGCCATTTTTGTTATGGCTGCAGAAGCACGTAAAATATGTTTGTGGTAGCAATGTTGTGGTTTTCAAATGACGGCTCTCGGAGTGGCAGACCAATCCTGGCCTGCCACTCCGAGCTGCACCACTGCTTGAACCCTGCTTCTAAATTACGACTGTTGTCCCAGAGAGTAATGTTTACCCCCTATATGGTGCTCCCATAATTAGATGGTCAACGAATTCCACTGCGTTGTACTGGCGAATGCTTAAACAGGTATGTACCCTACATTAACCTCTTGATCAGCATGTAAATGCTATACGAGTCGACCGTTGGGAAAACCGTTGCCGTTTACGCCATCTTGTAATTAAATCTAGCATTAAAAATTAAAATAAAAAGGTTCCGATCTCCTATTACGCATACGAGACTCTGGTCTCTCAATATCAACCGTAGATCATCACGTGGAGGCGACGCTGGACTTATATGAGTGAAATCGCTGCGTCGCGCGTACGAAACGTTGGTCACGTAGAAATTCGTTAATTATAGAAGAGTAAATAAATACTTTTCTAATATGTTTGAGCACATAATTTCTTATTTTAATTTAAACTTACAAAATAAGGTAGTCATAAAGTCGGATGTATCACGCTTTTTTTAATCTTATTTTTATGTACGAAAATTAGTCTGTCTACACATGTGTACTTGTACGTAAAACTAAAAAAAGAAATGGATGTTTCGTGTATTTATTAATTGATTACTTTTTAGTACTACTAAATAGTAAATCTAAGCGCATTTGCTCATTAAAGCAAAATTTTTACCTTAATATCCCTGCCTCCTTACTGTGGGATATATTACGCATTTGGCTTGTTTCCCGATAAACGCAATATAATGCAAGATTACTGTTCAGTTACAATACGATTTAAGTATAAGTGTCGAATGCTTAGATGCATTTATTTTTATTGAATCATGTCAATCTTGATTTATAAGCTCGAATTACGCAATACGTTTCAATCTACAATTTTGATTCATAAGTTCTTAAGCAGTAATGCTGAAATTTCGCCTGTTTGTCTGTACAATCGTATACGAAAACGATAACTTAAAAAGGTAGAAGCTAGATGAGTGTTATTAAGTACATTTTATATCGAATTTGCAGAGGTGTAACAGATTTTGGACCAAATAGCTCGGCTACAAAATATTTGGAAACAAAGCATATTTCGTTGCGTCATACTACACCGAATTTGCAAAGGTGTAACAGATTTTGGACCCAACAGTTCGGCTACAGAATATTTAGAAGAACAGCATATTTTGTTCAGTAATACGGAGGTAGCACATAATGGCTTTTGGAGACAGGTTGATGACCTTTTAAATAAACATCAGAATAAAGTTAAAACGATTTAAATTGTTACAGTTTTTGCTGGGATTTAAGAGGACATAATACTTTTCGAGTTGTATAGTCTTCATTTTAATGTCCCAATTTTAATTCATTATAAAATAGAAAGTTCTTTTTCTGTTTAAAATAAATTTTTTCCTAGTAAATTAATAAAATTATTACTTTATAAAAATTATGTGGTTTTATTGTATAAATCAATACGTTTATAAAAAAAACATAAAATATGTACACTAAATAAAGAAAAAGTAGAAATTCACTTATCCACAATATAACTTTTAAAGTTTGTAAATTAGAAACTAATTTTTTTATTCAAATAAAAGTTAAATATCTTTTTTATTCTGTCACTTTTGCTTATATTAATACAAGCAGTGTATTTTATTTTAAATTGTGATAAAGAGAATTTTTTTTAATTTTCAATTTCTGTACAGTTTTTATTTTTTATTCAATTTTGATATGCCAAATACCTTTAATTATTAGGTTTTGACAATACAATAGATATTTTACTTGAATTTGAGATAAATATTTAGTTTCTAATAATTTCTTGATTTAAATAAAACATATTGTTGGTATTCATGTAAATGCGGTTACATGATGAGAAAGTTATTTATTAATTTCAATTTGATGTATAGTTTAATTATTAATTACTTTGAAAAAGTGGTGCAAATTAACTTTCCGTAAAGATATAATTATTAAATCAAAAATTATACTTATTATTATACTACATTCTTTTAACTAATACTATGAAAACGATCCCAGTATAAAATCTCACCCCACCGACGAGAAAGTCTCTGGTATTACACGCCTAATTATTTTTTCTAGTCACAAGATAAGGGCCCTCAAGACTAATGATGAGGCATAGCAATAAATACAAAATTTTCTTTTTAAAAGGTAAGGCTTGCAGTCGGATATTGAATTAATTATTGTCTACAGTGGGTCAATTCTCAAAAAGGAACGTTATAATATTTCAGAAATCATTCTGAATAATTCTTTGTTAATACATCAAGAAACTGAAAAAAGACCCATCAAAAAATAAGAATTTCCTAAGAGATTGTTATAATAATGAGTGAAATATTTTGAAATTCTTTTCACCGGGTGTCTTAAAATGCATGCAAATCATCACTCTTTTAATTAAAATGATTCTTCTAAAATAAGTATTGAAAAAATTATGTGCTCATTAATTTATTTTTTACGCTGCCCTGAGTTCATTATTAGTTATCTTTATTCTGTAGTTTTTGGTGGTTGATTACTTATTAATTAAATTGCAATAGAAATTAACAGTAACGTACGTGTAAAGAAAAGTTCTCTTGTTACAAATAGTAAAAAAAAAATGTTTTTACTGTCCAAAATACCTTTAATGAAATTCCTGCACGTTATTTAAAAATCTAATTATACCAGATACATTTTTAGTGTTTTTATTAACTACATATAGTGTGTGGCATTTCAGTATTATTCAAAATTTTTAGGAGTGGATGTTTGTGTATAATATGGGATGGCTAAGATATTTTCTAACAACACAACTAATTCATTTTCATATTATAATTTAGTAAATAAATATATTCGACAAATCAAATATTTTTGCTAGCATTCTTTTTAACTTTTACAGACAATTTTATAGCATGTATAAAATTTTGTGTAAGTTTGATATTTTAAGAATTTAAAAAATGCTTTTTTCTTTAAAGGAAATTTGAGGACATTTTTGATAAAAAAGTTGATAACAATGGAGGAATTCTACTATAAGCTTTTTTTAAAATTTATAAACAGTTGGTCATAATAATTTTCAAAATTTTCATTACTTTGTCAATACGTAGTTAACGAAATTACAAACTTAATTACTTTGAAAGTGATGTAAATCCACTTTCCCTAAATATATATTTAGTTAAAAAATATACTATACAATTATACTATATTCTTGAAACTAATACTTTAAAAATGATCACATGTTAAATCAATTTAATGTTCAAAAACATAAAATGAGCCCATAAATATATACCATATTTTTCAAACCGTCCAAATGCAAACTCCTAAATATCTCTTTATAGTATAAAATAAATTAAACCACTTTAAAGTTCAAGCTTAAAAATTCTTTGAAAATGAAATGTATAATGTCTACTTTTTTGCCAAAAATAAAATTTAAAAGTCTACTTTCTTATTCATCATGTTAAAACTGTAAAATTTAAAAATAGAATATTTTTCTTTAATATGCTTAAAATATATAAATAAATTAGTGTTTAAATATTTTCAAAAAGACGAAAATAAAATTCTTATTTTCAAGCAAACAAGTAAAAATGTATATTTGAAAGTAAAATAAATTATATGTTACTATCGAAAAAGTTACAACGTAGAAAATCCAGTCTCATATATCTTGGAAGAAAATCATTGTAACAAGTTGCTATCTTTGAAATCACTTTATAAGTTCTATGTGAAGAAAGTTTTTTTCAAAAACATCCAAGTCCCCATCCAAAATAAAAAGTTCGTAGAATACCAAGTTCTAATATGTCATGTATAAAAATTTAGTGTTCATTTCAAGTAAATCAAAAGAAGGTAAATTTAATGAACCAAAGAAATGTTAATTTTCCCCCAAATTAATAAGAATATTTGCATGCTTGGATTTATTTGGGACATCATTCAATAAGTTTCAAGAAAGGATCCAAAGTCCCAAAACTAAGAGTCATCACGAACCTCCTGAGTTTATTAATGTAAGAAATAGATATTTATAACGCAGTTAGTCAAAAACGGTTAATAAGAAATTTGCTAATGGTTTATGGACAGTCAGAAAATTTCAAGAAATGGAAGCCATTAAAACTCATGAGTTATCCTGAATAAAAGAGTTTTTAATGAAAAGCAAATTAATGATTTTGTCAATGGGAAAACGAAAATTATTGCTATCACAAAATGGAAGTTAAAATTTGGAAACATAATTTATCCTTTCATTAGAATAATTTTTTAATATATATCATATATTGTGGAACCTTTATCTATCATTTCCGATATTGTTTTATCCATTATTCGTTTGATCTATTATTCGTTATTTATTTATTGTTCCATTCATTTGGTCTAGAATTTCTTTTTATAGAACTAAGGTTTTCTTTTGGTCTTGGTCATCATTTCCGTATTCTTTGGTTTTACTCGTCTATTATCAAAAACTTTCGGCTTCTACCTCCCATTGAGAGGAAATTGGAAAAGTGTCCCTTAAATAGAGGTACTCCTTATTCGTAGGTGTCCCCTATGAAGGTTTTATTGTAATTAAAAATTTATACATTTGGTATAGTTCATGGTGGAGTATTTATTTCCAAAAGCGAAACTTCATTGAAAAACATCGGGTGGCATCTAAAAATAATATTATATGCACTTACTTTTAAACATTTTTAAATAATTTTGCAGTCTACTATTTAGAGTGTCTTTTATTTAAAGGTTAATAGATAGAAAAAATAATTATCGGGTGTGAGAATTAGAAAAGTATCCCTTAAATAGAGTTGTCCACTGCAGAAGTTTTATTGTAATAACAATGTTGTAACCTTTTTTGTTTAAATTCAATGGTTAAACTTTCAACGTTGATGGCTAAACTTTTAAGCTATTTTAACATAGTGAAACATATATAATTGTTTTCTTTTCTTAGGATGCAGAATGGCGTCTGAGCTAGAAGCTGCATTGCCGCCTATTACAACGGTCGGTCGTCAACCGGTAAATTATGGCCATCCTCCATCAGCCAGGTATGAATTATGTGTTGATTTCATAAGACATACTTCTGTCAACCTTAAATAGATTCATATACTACCTCCAAACGAAAGTTCCTGTGAGAACGTCAAGGAGCAATTGTTTCTGGAATGCAATGGTTTATTTGACCTCTAAATTTGTGTCATGGTCATTATTCTATAATTACTTTCCTGTTATCTGTCTAAAAACTTAATCAGTGTTTTACTTTCATTGTGATCTTAACTTTTCAATGCATTCTCTGTAATAATGGAACGCTACTTTCTAGAGGATAATTTTAAACGCCTTTAGGAGACCTTGAACCATGCTGCCGAATGTACAAAACACGTGTTTCAGATAGCACGCAAAATATTTTTCAAGGTAATAAGAATGGATAATTACAGAAGAGTTTATATTACATTAATAAAATTACATTAATGAAATTGCATTAATAAATTACATAATTGTTTTATTTTTGTATATGGAAATTCTTTTCTTCTGCACTTTTACATACACTGTAAATTATGCTAAAATAGTGTTAAATAATCTTAGTTTCTTTTTATATAAAACTATAAAAAAAATTGAAAAATCTAAAAAAAAACTTACATTAAGGAAATTGTATTATTAAATTGAATAATTGTTTTATTTTTTATACGGAAATTCATTTCTTCTGCACTTTTACATACACTGTAAATTATGCTAAAATAGTGTTAAATAATCTTAGTTTCTTTTTATATAAAACTATAAAAAAAATTGAAAAATCTAAAAAAAAACTTACATTAAGGAAATTGTATTATTAAATTGAATAATTGTTTTATTTTTTATACGGAAATTCATTTCTTCTGCACTTTTACATACACTGTAAATTATGCTAAAATAGTGTTAAATAATCTTAGTTTCTTTTTATATAAAACTATAAAAAATTGAAAAATCTAAAAAAAATTACATTAATGAAATTTTGTTGTTAAATTATATAATTGTTTTTTTATACGGAAATTCTTTTCTTCTGCACTTTTACAGACACTGCAAATTATGCTAAAATAGTGTTAAACAATCTTAGTTTCTTTTTATATAAAAATATAAAAAATTGAAAAATCTCAAAATTTTATTTTAAATCTTACTGTACTAAAAATTTATGGTTCTCATTACCTTGTACTGTTGAATCTGTTTAGTTTAATTTAGTTAGAAAATACTAAAGGAGCTATTAAGTTCTATCTTTTGAACTTTTGTATCTAAACAACCCTGGATTAAAATATACCCCTTTAAATTTTGGAATGCATATTTTTTTATAAAAATTTGAAACATAAAAATGAAAATTTATTTTAAAAATGTATTTCTACAAACAAAAAATACACATTTCTCACAAATATTGTAAATTACTTTGCACAAGAACTACATAAAACATTTAAAAACACTTTCGAGAGAGTGATTTAAAAGTGTCTCGAAATCCTTTATTTAATTTAATAATTTCGAAGTTTATTGTCGGTCTCATTAGCTCTCATGAAGGTAAAAGGAGATTAGCGCTTTAAATTAAACCAAAGTTTATTTAATAATTATCATGCCCATCTGAATAAATGATAACTTTGATATCAAAATTAAACTTAGTATTGCTTTTGATAGGAATTTTACGAGTAAATTGTGTTAGTTGCAGTATTACAAGATAGCAAGTAAACCATCCTTCAAAGATCATTGTTTAAATGATATCAATTTTTAGGTATGTTTCCCACCTGAAACACGGTGATTCAAATGTTAAGTTTTTAAATAGGTTAATAAATTAGTTAAGGTACAGTTTTTTTTTTAAATTAAGACGATTATATTTGTCTATTTTCTGCCACAAAATCCGTCTTTTAAATAGGTATGGAAAATTGTCGGAGAAGATCCGGCGGACAGCTCCTGGAGAATTCCAGTGTTCTGTCTTTTGTGGCGGCAAGAAATGCAAGTATGACAGCTCAAGCTGGCATAAAGAAGATATGGCAATCAACGGCATTTATTCCCATTGGTAATACGAATAGAGCAATAATATTTTGCAGTAATTTTTTTCAATACATCTTTTTGCGTTTTTTCTCTAATGTTTGATGTAACGTTTAAAATTATTTATTCTCGTATAACACATTGGAAAAGGGTAAAAGATAATTTTAGAATTATTTTGGGGAGTTTAATAATATTAAATGAATATTTTCTTGACCGAAGATATCTATAATATTTCACTAATTATTTCACGAATAAAAAAAAAAGTTAAATTTTTCAGAATGTCGAAATGAAGTAGTATTAATTATACTGCATTTTATGAATGAGGGGTTCACAACCAGAGTGAACCAATTCATTTTTTCTTTTTACAAAATAAAATTGTTTGTCAGGATTAACACATTGTGTGCGGGTACATTTCGCAGTGGAATTGTACCGGGAGCGGGCGTTTTGCGCATAAATTTAGTTATTCAGTTAAATCTCAATAGATCAAAAATTATTTAAATTTTTAACCAACTTTTCGTATTTTATATTGAAATATATAAACAAATATATAAATAGACAATTAAACAAATATATATATAAATACAAATATATATATTTATATAATATATAAATATACATATATAGATAATATTATTTTCGCAAGAATAAATAAAAAGTTAGCTTTAAATCTAAATTGATTTTTTTTAGTCAACCTTCTCGTTCTGTGGTTCCGCATCGACTGATGTGAAAACTAGTTTTTTTATATGTCTAAATTATTCCAGAATCTATGTAGTAGACAAGAACATTCGGCTTCGTTTTCCTGTATATACCGTTATTTTTGTACCCTCAAACAAACCATGTTCTTACACTAACCCATACTAGTACATGACCCGCGCTCAAGTATTAATCGTCAGAAAACGTACTAGTACGTGCCCTGCGCTCAAGTATCAATCGTCAAAAAATATATTGGTACTTGTCCCGCATACAATGTGTTAATAATGTGTTATTTCATATGAATATAAATATACGCATATGTTAGAATATACCCTTGTTATGAAGCAGTTTCTAAAATTCATTTAACTTTCCACAAATTAAGATTCAGGTACTAAATTTCCTGACTAAATTTCTACAAGACTAAATTTCTTTACATTTTCAAAATAAACTTAGTTAATTGTTGTAGTGAATTGAAATTATTTAGAATGAAGAAGCATGACTAATAATTTTTGAGTAATATTTTTTGACTAGGCAAAGCAAAATAAATGATTTGATGCATTATTTAGTTGATGGTTTCTTATATTATTTAATGAAGCTCTTTAGCTCTGTAAAGCTATTAATTCTTTCACTTCCATTGTAGTATCTTCGATAATAACTCGTGTACTCTACTGTGCTTAATCTAATCTTATCTGAAAGAGTAGTTCTATCCAGTGTATCGAAATTTGATACATTATGTTGTAATTAGCTTTCACCATCTTTGTCGGATATGCATGCATAGATTGAACATAAGCTGGGAAACTCATGTTGTACCATATGTGATACACCAGAAGAAAAAGATACAAAAGCAAGAGATAAGGAAAAATATTTCTTTATTGAAATTATATGCAATAAAGAAGGGATTTATTTTAAATAGAAATATGTGTTTTACGAACATATCTTTTTGAAATAGTCATATCTACAAAAGTGTAGAAGATTTTAAGCAGAGTTTTTCTAAGAAAAATTGTTAAATAGGAAATATGGGTAAGTAAATATAAAATTCTAAAACAGCAGTTTAAATTTTAAAGAAAATACTGATAATTACAAATACATTTTGTTCGTAACACAAGTTGAAAAAAAGGCACGTTATAGTTTAACACATTGTATGCGGGAAACGTTCTAGTACGTTTTCTGACGATTGATACTTGATCGCGATCACGTACCAGTACGGGTTAGTGTAACAACACGGTTTGTTTGTGGGTACAAAAATAACTGTAAATACAGGAAAACGAAGCCGAATGTTCTTGTCTACTACATAGATTCTGGAAAAATTTAGACAAATAAAACTAGTTTTTACATCAGTCGATGTGGAACCACAGAACGGGAAGGTTGGTTAAAAAATCAATTTAGATTTAAAATTAACTTTTTATTTATCCTTGCGAAAATGATATTATGTATATATGTATATTTATATATTATACATATATTTGTATTTATATATAATTATATATATATTTGTTTATTTGTCTATTTATATATTTGTTTATATATTTCAATATAAAATACGAAAAGTTGGTTAAAAAATTAAATAATTTTCGATCTTACAATTTCCGCTGCGAAATGTACTTTCACACAATGTGTTCAGATAACTGATACTTGAGTTAGATTGGGTTAAAATTTACCATTGTTTTCTCCGCATTTAAATTTCTGATTTTAAAAAACTGCACATATATGTGAAATTTAACAAAAACTTACATAGATATTCCTTCCTATACATAAAAATATTAATCAGTCTTTGTGATTCATCTGAAGATGATTATTTGTCAATTTTTAATTTTGTAGGATAACGAATGATATCCTAGCAATGGCTAGACCAAATACAGAGATCATTGATAAGTACAACGTAATTCAGCAATTTAAAGAGTAAGTAAAACATTTATCTACTTTCTTTTTTAATTATATTGATTGGAGTGATTATTTGTGTTTGGCAATTGATATAATTTGTTTTCATTCATAGTAAAAGCATTTCTTCAATTATAAACCTCCAAATGCCAGGAGAACACTCATACTGTGGTAGCACTTTAGATACCTCAGGATTTTCATACAATCCCCAACTTTTCATGGACAATGACAGTAAGTATTTTAAAACAAATATAACTATATTTCTAACTAAAATAATGGGTTTTAGTATTTAAAGCCGCCTAATGTTTATTAGAATAATGAAATATGCATGATGACAAAAAATAACCAGTTCAAGTGTTTAGCAGTCTATACAATCTTAAAAGAAATGTTTTGCTTTGTATTATAAAAGATTTATTTTTTAAAAATCAACTATATCAATTTTACTGTACAATTTATGCTCATACACTATTTTGTTGGTATGGCAAATTATTATGCTATGGAGGTAAACTAATTTAGTAAAAGTAATTGAAGGAATCATTTTCTTAGTCAAAAAACTATAATTTTTACATGTTTAAAAGTATGTACACTGAAATCCAACATAAGTCATTTGACAACTTTTTGGTCCAGTAGTTATGACAGTGATTAGTTTTCCTTTGTCTGATTTTTGAAGTTCTTAAGCGGAAGATTTGAGAAAAATTTCAAATGAAAAACTTTAATCATAGCTCTATGATTTAGTTCATTCTGAAGATAAAACAATAAATTTTTGAAGGACATAAAATATGCACATCAAAATAAGATCTTTATATCTGAAGGTGAAAACTAAATTGCTGAATTTAAAATGGGGTTGTAGCAAGTATCAAGCACCCCAGGGAGTGTATATTTAAAAAAAAAAGTTTAAATAAGGTTGCACAAGGAGCGTGCTATAATTTTGTTGAATCACCGAAGGAATCTATCGAAATTCAACTCACTTTGGATATTCTATATCAAAGCAAGCACCATAGTTTAATGGAGAAACCACATATTAAGCAATGTAAACTCAAGTACCAATTAAACCATCATAAACTAAGCATATATTTTTAAAATACGTGCTTTTACTAGCCTCTGGTAAAAAATAAAAATAATTTAAATATATCAAAAGTTTCTGTATTGTCATTGGAACAACTAGGTTTTTTTTATTTAACATTTAATAAGAGATGATTTGTTGGTGTACTTCTGAACGGAAACTGTAATAATTAAAATAAAAGGAAAACGATCTTCCTCACTCACTCTCAAAGAGATATAACCTGTTTCCTTATTTTAGGACATGTTTTGAAGATGTGAAAGGAATTGCTAAATAAGGAGCCAAACATTGAGGCTACAATATTGTACAAACCTTAAAAAACAAATTAAAGAAGACCACTTTTTACATAAACAAATATTTTCCCTTTAATACAGTTGGTATACATCTGTACCATAAATTGCAGAACTATTGTTACACGTTTCTTATTTACAAAATTATCTCTTTATTACTCCCCCCATGTGTTTTCTCTGTCTAAAGAAAATACATCCCCAAAAGAAAAAAAAATCCTTAGAAAACTTGAAATTTCAGCATTGGACAGCTATATGGAAAGTCTTCTAGGGATGACATAAAATAACTAAAACAACAATTCAAAATACATTGATGTTAGAGAAATTTATCCTGAAATAGATGTATTTGAAAATAAACTTTCAGTATTTCAGTATTAGGCAAAGAACTTTTGCAATAACTCTTGAAGAATAATCACTATTGGGAAACACAATATTTTGATAGTATGTTATTACATATAAATTTCAAAGAGTTAATATAAGCTACATTTTCAAAACAAAATGTACTTATGTAAAATGTGTAACAACGCATATCCCTCATATAGGCGTTGGCAAAAACAATATACTATATCAGTTAATGCAAAAAGCATGTAAAATAACCATATTTAATCTCAAGTAAAAGCCTTACAGGTTATGAACTCTTCACAGGTTCTGACTTCAATATTGTGAGCGATTATTAATTCATGTAACAAAAAACTAGTGTTGCTATTCTTTAGGAATTTTTTTTTATTTTTTAGATATATTTTACAAAAAAAAATAGTAATGATGAAAATGACTATGAATAATGTCTCTGTATAATGTTAGAATAAGCAGAAGACAAACTTAAAGCAGATTAGATACTTAAAAGATCGATTGAAATGATATAATTGAGAATCGATAGCTAGTAAATAATATATTTTCTGTCCTGATCGATACTACATAAGTCACCATGTTAACAACTTATCTGGGTTCATTTCTGGGCATAAATATGGACCTTTAGTTCAATACTTGCAATTTTTTTTTTGGTTTCAGATGATGTTATCTGGTCTGGGGCGTTTTTTTCGTCCTTTGTCTATCATAAAAATTAAATTTAGAAAATGGATGCTTCGATTTCCTTCTTGGCATAGTTTTCTACAAGGTTCTTAAAGTTGAATCAATTATGCAACTTTTACTTAAAAACATTTTCATTAATAGAATAAAATTATAATATTTGGCAAACATTTTCTATGCGTAGTAGACTTATGCAACAATTTGCGAATTTCTTTATGGAAATTTAATATGCCCTAATCAGATATGGAAAATGATAACAATAGTGATATGTTTTTATGTATTTGAAATTATGCATTTTAAATTTCTAATATTTGGCAAACATTTTATATGCCTAGTAGACTTATGCAACAATTTGAGAATTTCTTTATGGAAATTTAATATGCCCTAATCAGATATGGAAAATGATAACAATACTAATATCTTTTTATATATTTGAAATGTATGCATTTTTAATAATTAACTACTAAAAACAAGCATGTATTTGCATAAAACTGAATAATGTCTATAGTCATCAAGTAATTAAATCTTGCATTCTAATTAAACACACCGAAAAGTCATTTTAAAGTATATATCTATTTAAGATATTAAATCAGGAAAAGAATGTATAAATTTATGTTTTTTGATTGAAACATTTTCTGTTAATAATTTTTCTTTGAAACGTTTTTGACTATAATTTATTGTTTTTTAGTTTTCTTCTACAACTTCAGGTGGTAAGTATATATTCACAGAACGTTTGTTCGATGTATGTTGTGTGCTAACTTCAGTCGCCAGTCTATAGTGAAAAATTTAATTTGCACTACACTGTTGTTCTATACCGCACTGCTGGTGATAAAATTGCACAAATGCACACATTTTGTTCTTTTTCCTATATAAAAACTATGCACAAATGCACTTGCAATTTTTTAAAATCTGATAGATATGTATCAGATAGATTAAAGTTTTGTATCGAATACTGATGACAAACACCGACTGTTGAATTTTGTGACAGGTCTGAGAAAGGTAATTTATTTATAGCATTCTAATAGTTCATGCATAATCTGATTATGTTGAGCTGAAAAAGAAGTAAAAGAATGATTTGCTAAGAAAAAGTAGTCAAATTATTAGTTTCAGGGAGATTTTTCTTGTTAAATTATGATAACAAAAGACTATGGATAAATAAATTTCAACGTTGATGGTAACGGGAGATTTTAGTAGAAACAAAATGTTTTATACATAGTAAATTTAAGAAAGATATGAACGAAAACATGTTAGTCTTCATAAAGCAAATTGTCTTTTAAAAGATTTCCACCGTGGAAAATCATATAATGTAAACCTAGTAAGTAATGCAAGAAATAATGTATTAAATTCATAATTGAATGACTCAAATTCAGTAGATTCTATGTTAGTAAAATGGCCTATTTAATGCTCTTAGGCAATGGGTTGGGTGCATTATAGTTAGATTCCTGTTACTCGAAAGAAATTAGGATCTACTACTTAAAGGTGGTTACCACTGGTAACAAATTCTATTATCAAGCCTCAAAGGACTAGACAAGAGCTGAAAAAACACTGTCCGTCGAATGAAATGTTCGTTTAAAGAACTAAGATTAATTAATCTATTTTTCTGCAAATAAACCGGGACTAATATACAAAAAAAATTTGTAATGATTACTTCTACTAAATGTTTGAAGAAGTCATTATTACACAGGCTAACTCGGTAGTTCACTTCACTTAGAATAAATTCTTACCTCAATTAAATTAAGAGGGATAATTGCATATTTTCTTCCTAGCTATCTTAGGGCTCATAATTCCTCCTCTGAAGCAGCCCTTCTTGACATGCGGTAATCTGGATTTATTTCCTGTGATATCACGAGATATCGCTAAATACAGTTATTAGCTACTCAATTTTGCTTAGCTTTGTGGCAAAGGCATAGATATTTTAATGATTTTTTCATATAGAATTGTGTATTTCAGTGAACATTAAATGATAAATGAAAATATACACATTAATATTTATTAAGGCTTTATTTAGAAAGATATCCTATGTGTTAACCATATCTAAATATCCCAATTTCTTTAGTATCTATCTAATTATTTAGTTTTTTATTTATAACATCTAAACACATAATACTTTAGTAGACGTACTAAGAACTAGGGGCAAACGATATATAAACGTGTATAAATCGTCTATCTGAGTTCATAAAACTAACATTAAACTAGTTAGAAATGGAAAGTGTGGTATTTCAGCCCCATTCAAGTACCAAATTAATTATTCCCTGCTGCCACACAAATGGGAAGAACAAAAATAATCACAGTTCTACATAGTTACATGAAGGAAGGCTTCAGTGATAGATTTTACAGTAAATATTAAGCAAGTGTGATAATTAATAATGTGTGGGTGGCGCCGTTTCAATGACAGGTAATAATAAACGCTATTTTTACACTAATTGCAAGTAATCTTTGCATTTGTTCTCATGGGATTTCGACAGTTTAGATAATGAATAAAAAGTTTTAGATTATTCATAAGTTTTATTGTGGCCTATATGTTAAAAGATATCATAATGACACTTGTTTTTCGACATTTAACCTTTCTATGTAGGGCTTTATTAAAACTTTAGTTTCAGGAGATTGATATAAGCACCCATCACAGCTCATTATTAGAGAATAGATACCAAATACATTCAATATTTTATTGAGATTAAAATTTAAGTTTTCTTCAAGAAAATTTGCGACACTGATTTGCTGATTTAATGATGCTTGTATTTCAACATGTAACCTTTCTATGCAGAGATTTATAAGAAGTTTAGTTTAAGGAGATTGATATAAGCACCCATCATAGCTCATTATTAGAAAATAGAGTAAATACATTCAATCTTTTATCGAGATTAAAATTTAAGCTTCCTGCAAGTAAATTTGCGACACTGATTTCCTGATTTGATTTAATGATTAGTATATTTTTTTCTAATCAAGGGATTCAATTTCAGATTCTGAGGAAAATACAATGAAAATACTGGTAAATTTGGAAAGCCATGGGTAAAAAGGTTACAAAACTTCTTCTAAATTACAGAATAAAAATAAGTCAGCATTGGCAACATAAATTATTCACACAAAAATGACAGAATTGAGGTTGTTTATGTTTTTAGTTAATTTAACGTGTGTCATAACTATTAAGCAGGAATGTATGAGAAATGTTTAATGAGCTTTTTAAAATTAATTTACATGAAAAGTGTAAAATTTGTACTGAACGTGTTATTCCATTTCTATCTTCTTCAAACATGTCTATAACTCAAACCATAAAAAAAGTTAATAGCTTTTTTAGTTGAAAGTCTTAAACTGTCTGCTTTATATAAATTCCGAAAAATAAAATTCCTCTTTATATTCGTTATTAAGAATTTTAAAGTATGTATAAATTTACTTACAGGAAGGATTATGGTACTGTGTCTGAAACTATGATTCTGGATATGGTAAAAGTTATGGCTTTTGCTCTAAGTGAAGGAAAAGTAAGTTTATGCATAGCTATAATTAAGTTTCTAATGTACTTGTTAGTAAATTTTCATGTTAATTTTTTTTTTATTTTTGGCACAATATTAATCGCAGTGGATTTAATGTAACATATCGTTAAACAAATGTGGAGAAAAATTCATGTTGCGTATAATCTTTTTAAAATACTGTTTTATATTTGTTTCTACATATTACGTTGAATATGCATTTATAAATATACTAGCCTGCTAAAATAAATGAAAGCAGAAAAAATATTTAGAATCACAATTTAAATTACCCATAATTTGCTGAGTCAAATACTAACTTTCCTCTACATTTTTTGGTTTGGTTTGGAACGTGAACTCCTACACCATGAATAAAACTCTATGGCCTATTCTATTTCTAGATGAAGGCTAATGAGATCGGGACCTATTCCTTAAAGCCGGCTACGATTCCCATGCCAGCAGTGGCATTTGAGTCCACGAACTCCGGTACCGAAAAGTAGCCCTATATCTATTTGGGCCGAGTGATGGTCCAATAGTTAGGCCACTGGTATAGGGTTCACAGCTGGATAATTGGTTTTAAGTAGTAGGTCTCTGTTTCATTAGTTATTGTGCAGCAAAGAGTAGACCGTAGAGCTACAAACCATCCAACTTACACAGTTGGACATCGTTTTTACACTCCTATATACTCAATGCTTTTGATTGCTGATTCTTGTCATGCGATTATCTGCATGTAATCTTTTTTGCTACCTAAGCTATAGACACGTGGTTTATCGCTTTCTATGTGAAACAAGGGTACTTTTACTCATAACCTAAAGAAGTCCCTTGCCCTCTCCAACTAAAATGTAGTTTATGCTCAAATTGCCAAATAAAAAACTAAACTTTCTACTTAGGCACCTTCAATGATGCGACACCTGGTAACAATGTTTAGACGATTTACACACACATATATTTATTTATATATACATAAGGTCACCCAAATACACATAAATCTTAATGTACTTACTTAAGCATGTAATTTTTATTTTGCTTCTTAGGTCGCTGTTCATTGCCATGCTGGGTTGGGGAGAACTGGAGTATTGATAGCTTGTTATTTAGTGTATTCATTAAGATGTAAGCCAAATGATGCCATTCGATATATCCGTATTAAGAGGTAATCTTTTTTAAATGATAAAATCATGTTACTTTTTATTTAGTTTCTTGTAAGTTGTTAGAAATAAATGAATAAATGTACGATATATTTTAGGCCTTGTGCAATACAAACTCGAAGCCAAATAAGCTGCGTTCAGCAGTTTGCTCAATTCATACTACCACTTTTTACGGTATTTACCAATGTGTAAGTATTTAATATATCTTCTATCTTTATTTATTTTAGTGAAAAATATATACAATTTTACATTCTTTTTTAATTTTGTTATAATTCTTTTGAGATTTAGCTTAATTTATTTTATAAACTCATCTTTCACTTTTCGTAAATTTGATTTTAATACTCAAATATTAATTAAATAATTAAAATAGAACTTTATGGGAAGAAAAGTATGTTATCTAATTACACTTTTCTATTATTTACTTTTCAGAGTGTCAAAAGGAACACCTTTTACTTTAAACCAACACTTAGCGCGACAGAAAAGAATTTTACATGGACTTGAAGCAAGGCAGTTGAAGTTCATACCTAAAGTTAGTAAAACGAAATTTATAAAGTTGAAATTTCACAAAAACTGCATTTTTAAAGTTAAGAAATATTTAGCCAGAATTTTAAAATCCACACTTTGTTAAGCTTACCTTCGAATAATCCCTTCTTCGCCGGCGTCGCATACCTTACGTTCGGTGTTTTCGTGCCAATATGGTCGGCGTCACAGGTCATGCGAATGAGAGAAAAATTGTATCGTTGAAAGTAGATCCGTGCTACAGACATGTTGTGTTATATTTCGCAGTTGTTTTCTGCTTTTAAAAATGCAACAGAAGATACAAGTTACTAGCGTAAGCTGTATGATGTGGCATTTTGCTATTGGAATATTTCGAAAACATTGTGATACGTGTTAGAACATATACTAAAAAAACTATTTAATATATTTCCGGTATTCATAAACCTCACACCTTTCCTTGATAAAAATAGCAAGAAAACGAGCATTGAAAAATTTCAAAGTGATTTTAACGGTCTCGTAACAAGAATCCTTGTCTTTATGATTAAGGGATTGACAAATTATTATAATAATTTGTCCGAAAACAACTTAAAACTAATAACTTGATCAGAAGCTCTTTTTACAATGTCTATATACCATCAAGAAAGCAAAATAACTGACAATGCTATTAATAACTCATGATGGTCCATTCAAATTAAATGGGAATTAAATGGGAAACTAAACGGATATCACAATGTAAAATATTTAATCTCAAGTCAGCTCTAAATTAAAATTAGCAACAGAAAAAGTAAATTAAAAGTAAAAGCATTTAAAATAAAATAAAATAAAAAAGGTTAAATTCATAGTAATTAGATCCAATCTTGTCATATAGGATTAATAACTCATCACCTTTTATAACAATCTGTCTTTACGGTAAAGTTGTAAATCTAGTTTCCCAAACATTTTAATCTATTTTTAATAGTAAATCAAGGAAAAAAAACTGTTTACTGAAAAACATTATTTGGGCAATTTCAAAATCAGGATAGAACATTTATTAGTTTTGATCACTAAGAAATGCTTTTATTTAGACTGGGAATTGGAACAACAACAAAAAAAAATTGACAGAAAAAAAGATTAATATTAAAGTGGTGCATATAATTTTAGAGGTTTTCCTAGAGTGCTAACATTTCACCTAACCCTAATATATATATATATATATATATATATATATATAAATATATATATATATATATATATATATATATATATATATATATATATATATATCCAGTGCTGAAACATTCTTATAGATTTTTTATGAGTTTTAAAAATGTTTAATTTCATACAGATACGAATATATTTTTAGACTCACTTAACCCTAAACTCAATGCTATTCTATCTAATTTATTTTTATTGTAATCTCTTTTAAATTATCTAAGATAATTTTAAATTTATTGAAATAGAGGCAAAAAAGGAAATACATTTTCATAATATTACATTGTATATAAATTTTTCTAAAATATTTATAAGATATATCTGAATTCAAAGAATTCCATTTATCACAAAAGCAAAGCAGAATTATTTACATAAAAATTAATGAACAATTCAATTTTTATGAGAATTTTTAGCATTTTCAAATGCATGCAGAATATAATTTAAAATTCATATTTCTAAAATGAAAATAACTAGTATAGTTTTAAAACATTTATTACCCTACGAAACATAATGCATGCAAACAAAAAAAACAAACAAAGAAAAAAATAATCCATACGAATTTGAAAAATTGGTAACTCGTTGTGTTTAAGCTTTCTAGCACAAATGAGTATATAAAATTTGTACAAAACAAAAGAATCCTTCTCCGTTGTAAGTGATAGTTGTGATTAACAAAAGTCTTTTTTTACCCAGCATCTATTCTTACTTGTAAGTTACGTAAAACTGAGAATTTATAGAATATTATACTTGCTATTGATTTATAAAAAGTTACAATAATTTATAAAAAGTTTTTCAGTGATTTTATTTATAAAAGGGAATTATTTGAATTAATATGTATCCGAATGATATTTTTGCATTTCAAATGTAAAAATTCAATTTTATTCAATAGATTCTATATCTCATATGTGAACGCCTTTTGCATCTTTCAAACTGCAATGTTTTATCTCCAATGATTCAACAAATATGCTACGACATGGACAGTCCAGTAAGCTTCAGCAATTATTTCATCTCTGCCACGTCCAGTGACGATAGCCACTGGAGACCCTCATCTAGTCTTACAATGATGGATCTTGATTGTTCATCGGGGGAAACTTCAGCTACCTCACCAGATGGTAGTCAAGAGTTGAAGAATCTCGATGAAAGCAAGAGACCAGGACCTCCAAGTAGAGGTGCTGCATATTACTTGGATACTTGTGATTCTAGATGCGATCAAAGTTCCGGAGATTATTCTTCAACTCCCGATCTTCAAAACCGTCTTCCGCCAGACGGACGAAGCACTGGAAGTTTGTCGGCAGAGAGACGAATGTATCAAGATGAATACTTAGATGATTATGGGAATGAGTACGGAGATGATGATTTTGAAACAAGTGATGAAAGCATTGACTCTATGTTGATGGAAGGACCACCGGGAATGTACCTGGCTAATAATACTTGTTATCAAGAATTAAATAATCACATGGAGCTCAGCTCTAATGATGGATCGAGTACGAATGATGGAGATACTCTACTGATGGAAGAACGTTTAACTCCAACAGATATAATCAAAGCTTTGCTTTCTGACCACTTGTTGTTGGGAAACGACTATCAGAATAAGTTAAAAGACTTTCAGGTTGGTACAGTTTTCAATAATTTAACTTTAAAATTTTTACCACTGTGAGACAGCTAAAATTTTTATCACTGTGCCTCTTTTACACTACACTGTAAAAGGATCATTCTCTCTCAGTCAATTACTGGGATTTGAATTCAATATAAGATTTCACCGTGAGTGTTGATGAAAATAAAAATAATCGGAGATACATAGATATAAGGAAGTGTTGTTAAAGATTGCTGTTCAAATTAAAAATGTGTCTCTGAATTTTGATAATTACATTGTAATAAGACTTAAATCTGTTTGTTTCTACGGCAACAATTATTAAATTAATTAGAAATGTTTTTATTATAATTTAAATAATATAATTCAGAGAATATAAAATATTTTTTAACGTCTACTATTTAGTATTTAAGTTTAGTATCGATTACTTGAATTTTCTATTAGAAAAAAGTCTTTCAAAACAAATAAATGTAAACTTTTGTAGTAACTTTTGTTATAATTATGAAATAATAATTCTATATCTTATATCTGAGAGAGAACCAGGAACGTAGACATATGGTTTTTAGGTTGTAAAATTAAATTTTTTTAGAAAGATGTTTGTTCATAACGCTTTATCACGATGCATCTTCTGCTAAGTTAGTTCAGCAAGTATAAAAAGCAATAGCGTGTTTGAAAAAATAACGAAATCATTAGAAATTTATCTAGATTTCAATTGAACTAAAACTGAATATAAAAGCTAACTTTGGAGAGTGTCCTAGCATTTATCTTCTGCTTAAATATTTTTCTTTTAACATCGCATTTAATAAACATCTTATTTCATCATTATGTCCAATAAACATTTCCTTTCCTAAAGAACATTTTATGTTCTTTTAATACAGAAAGAGCTGAATAACCGATCATCTACTTGGGAGAGACTGAAAAGAGAAAAAGATATCATGTTTCTAACAGGACTTATGTGGAGCTGGATGGAGCATTTAAGGGTAAGATTCATATTTATGCATTTCTCCTTTAAGTTTGTATAAAATGTATAGAAAAATATAAATAACTTTACTAAAATATCTTTTTACCACATTTAGGAACCTATTTTATCGAAACAAGATCTTACATACATTGTGATAAGAGCTGAAAAACCGGTAGATGCTTTAGTAAGGCTTGATAAGGTGAGTTATGAAAATTCTGAAGTTTTGGAATACTGTCATTAAGCAGAGTTTGTCGGTCTCAAAATAAATCCATATTTAGTATTACCATTTGGATCTTAAAAGGTAAAAGATTTGCTAGGAGCACTTCTCTCTTTCACTGTCAAACAGAATATGGCTAAGGGGAAAATGTATTTAAGATTTTCAGAAAATTTGTTAGGATGGGGGACTACTACAGAGTAAGGAGTTTGGTACAGCAAGAACATAATTTTAACTTTGAGAAACAGAATAAGAATTTCAGGATGATATATTTGTGAATTTATTTTCCAAAATGACAGCCCATTCTTCAATTATTATTTACATCAAGTTTAATTTTAAATGAGTTACTTATTTTCGGTATTTAGTTATAAACACATTCTGTTTAATAGTGATCACCCTATATATTAGAATAAAGATTAAAAAAAAATATAACGTATGTTGTCATTTTCATACAGGCAAAATGTATCAAAATAACCAATAATTACATTTAAAGTTATCTGTAAAATAGGACAAATTATAACTGATTTAGTACTTTAAAACTCTTTGCAAGCTATATATTAAGTTAAATGTCTAACAAGAGACAGATTATCAAATGAAAATTTTTAATATATATATAAGGGCAGTTTTAGTACTACTTCTGCTAAAGAGTGAATAAATAATAACTATCAACTCTATTTTATTATTTTTAGCTTGATCGTATTAAATATTTTGATTAGAATTTAACTAACAGTAACGAAAGCACAATATTAGATGTGAGGTGTTTTTCTAATTTTGTTTTGTAAAATGTCATATGTGCTAATAAACAGAACAATCTTAGTGTAAAAACCAAGTTTTATTATTCAGTTCCATGGATAAAGTGATAACGCTTTTTTGTGTTAAACATAAGAGTTAATATTTCAAACTAATTTTCGAAAATAAAACTATGAATGGAATTGAGGATAAGTTGCTTATTTATTTTTATATGCAAATATACACAAAAAACTATCAAATTTTGTTATATTTTTCCCGGTAAGTGTTAGTAGTTATCTTTTGATAAAATACAATTTTAGAGAAATCTGAAAATCCATGTAGGTTTTATGTAGAAGGAATATCTCAAAAATGTTTGAGAAAAAATAATAATATATTTTTTTTAAATGCAGATTTTTATGAAGTTTAAAAAACTTCATAAAAATTTAATTACGATAAACCATTAAATTTAATTACGATAAACCATTCAGTTAGACTTCATTTTCCTCAATATACTTTAAATTGGATTATAAAATACAAAAGAATTACAATGTTTGCTATAATAATTAAAATAAAAATTTAATTGAAAGAGTATCATGTGTACTTATAATGGTCGACACACAAGGACGGCACCATTTTAATACAAAAACACATTTATTTCTTCTTTTTACCACAAAACAACACTGTATACATCACACAAGACGCAAACACACACACATCATATAAAACGTCATCGCAACTCTAGCGGTGAGTACCTAAAGCTTGGTTGGAGCGGGAGAGAAAAAGGGTCACGCGGTTTTTGTCACGTGCCTGAATTCCGGGCCGTTACATACTTAAAATAACCATGTTATAAAGTATATTACTCCTAATTTTAAATTATCTAAAGCAAGGTATTAAGCTTTTGAAAATTGTAGTTATATAAACTTTTCTATGAATTTATTCCTTTAAGTAAACATGTCCTTTTTATGTCAAAATTAGGTATTAAATACAGCAGAACTTCCTTAAGAAGTTCCCGTTTAAGAATATTTATCTCTAAAATTATTATATTTCTGTGATCTCAATTTTATTCATATATCTATAATAGCAAATTTCCATGTTTAAGAAATTTTCATTTTAAACATTTCCCAACTTTAGAAGTAGAAAACTCCATTGTGGCTTTAGACACCCATTGCGAGGTATAATTAGTTTTCTTACTGAATAGAGAATGTAAAAGATATATTTGTAAAGGAATTGAACGATAGTAGAGACCAGCAACTAAAAGTATTTCCTTACACTAATAATTGTTCGAAATCAGACAGTTTTGTAAGGCCTGACAAGTTAAATTATTTATAAGCAAGTTAAATCATTTATAATTTAATTAGATACTTTTCGCAAAATCCCAAAGGAGGATGAAAGTTAGATGTACTGCGATAAAGATTATAACAGTAAATCTGTTATAAAGACATCAAACACGAATTATCAGGAAAAATATTAAGATAAACGAACATTGTTTCTAACATTATTTGTAGCAGTTTTATAAATTTAATAATATTATTAATATCAAGCTATTTTTTAACTTCTATTAGTCTTTTATTTTGTATTTAATGTTTTCCTTGCTGTTAAATCCATTCAATTACTCTTGGTTACGGTTAGATATTTTGAAAATATATGTTCTAGATTAAACGAAAATGTTACTTTTAACCTTTTTGAGTGCTGAAGAGTTTTCTTATATATATGCTAATAGTGCGGAATGAAATGCGTAGTAATATTTTTGGAGAACAATAGAAATGGTTATAATTAACACTAATTATTATGTAACAAGTAATTTTTACCAACAAAAATATTCTTTATTCTCATTTATTACAAGAATGTTTTGCTGCACAAATTCCATGAATTCCTTTTTTACATATAGCGCAAATTAAGTTGGATCGTCTAATTCCATTACCATTTTTTTACTGCATACATCACATTGTCGCAAGTTTCGCCCAGGCAATTTTTCTAAAGAAAACTTTGTACATACTGGTAGAATTCCTGTGGCATTTTTGCCTGCTAACCATTCCTCCTCTATAGCATCAATAATGTTCGAAGTAAATTGCAGTCTAACAGTATGATCAGTGTAACACTTGTTGAGAAAGTGAAAACAGTGTCTAATTTCTACACAACAACGAAAAGTTTTTTTTACTACAAATAAATAAATAAATAAAACACGCTCATTTTGTACCGTGCCACAATCCACTTCTCTACTGCATTACTACTTACCACTGTATTTTATTTTAATTCTTATATTATTAAAATTCACAATTGAGTAAAATGAATACAAATTGTGATTGATATGAATTCAACTGCTCTCAATATATGCGAAAATTATACTAACAAACAGCATCGTCTCCGCATTTTCAGTACAAAACAAGAGATGTGCTGTCGCGCTTCTCCGCACTCAAATGGTTAATTGTAAAATAGCACTATATGTCAATGTAAGTACATTTAGAAGTTCAAAAATAAATCACTCCTAAAATCTAGATTAAAACATTTTTCATAATGTGTTTTTCCAGTTTACCAGTTTAAAAAGTTTTCCAACCTAAGTAGTTTTATCCTCTTGGTCCCTTGGAAAACTTCTTAAACGGGTTTCCAGCGTACTAAGTACCCATAATTTGAAATAATCTTTGTTGACGTTTTCATTCCAGGGTACTCGCTATACAACAGAATATCTGATTCGGTTCATCGCTCGTTTGGTGCCAAACTCCGGTAACATCGTAGACGATCTTTTACGGCGTCTGGTGGCTTCTCTCACTCATCAGTGTTTAGGAATTAAAGGATCTTTGTGCCCCGTAGGTGCAAAATGGCCCAAGATGCGCGAAGGAACCACTCGACATTTGCTTATGTTTGTGCAAGGACTTTATGATATAATAACTGGTTTGCAAACCAAAAATGAAACCCCACCTTCAGTGGACAATAATCATCCAAGTAGTGCTCGATCTACTAATAATATTAATAGCAACAAGTTTAGCAGAGTAGCAGGTAGAGCATATTTAGGTCTTAACTTGATGGTTAAAGCTATTGGTAAGCCAACGACCCATTGACATTTTAAAGCCTTCATTAGGAAATGGCTCAAAAATATGGCGAATGTATTGTGATGTAATCCCATGAGGCTTTACAAAGCTCTTCATCGATGTTGGTGATATTGAATTTATTGATCTCTATTACAGATGAGAGAATAAGTTGTGAGAGAGAAATTTGTACCTATCTTGTACTATAAAGATTGTACATTTATTAATTTTACAAATTCGCACGTTTATTTCTATGAAATACTTCTTCCAGTACTGTAGTTGGATGTGAAATATGAGAGAAAATGATTGATAAATGATGATTAAGCTAAATGTGTATTTTCATTTTTGAGATTGAAAAGCACTATTCTGAAACTTAAGCTCGTTTTCAATTTAAAAGTTTTCATAAAATATCATTACTTAGACATTTGGCAGATTTTCAACTTATTTTGACAGCACTTCAGTTATAAAAATCCTTAGCTTAGTTTAAAAGTATTAAAAGAACAACTATGCAGCGTATCTAGGCTTCCATAAATCAAACTATTATTATAACAGTAGTAAATTTAATATATATGTATATTTCATGACTAATAGTACACTAATTAGACATCTAACTTAAAAAATATTATTTAAAAATAATATTTATGTATTTAAAAAATTCATTTTATTCATTTATTTATTTTTTAAAAAAGTAAATAAAAGTAAAGCAGTTTTTATGTGAAATTATACATTATAATTGGTTTATGAGTTGCTGAATTGCAAAATGGTATGTGATCTTTAGCATTAACTTTCATTAGTTTACATTAAAGAGAGATGAATTTAAGAATTTGTGGGATTTTAATAAATTCGAATATATGTATTATGTACAATCTCTTTGGTTATTTCATTCATTTTATAGAAACACTTTGTATATTTGAATCAAAGTAAGATATAAGTCATGTATATAAGATTTTCAGAGACTATTTTCTCAGGTACATCTTCAACCTGATAAAGTTATGTGCACCTTTCGTTGTAAGACGTCTATGTTAACTTTGTACATAAGTAAAAGTGCCTTTTTTAGCTTCAATAAAATTTAATATGTTTTGATTTCTTTCATGTTACTCAGTATCATTTAGTGTTAATTTATCATTACACATTTTTTACTCTAATTTACTATGTTTTGATTTCTTTTATATTACTCAGTATCATTTACTGTTAATTTATCATTATACACTTTTTACTCTAATTTAATATGTTTTGATTTCTTTCATGTTACTCAGTATCATTTAGTGTTAATTTATCATGACACATTTTCTACTCTAATATGTTTTGATTTCTTTTACGTTACTCAGTATCATTTAGTGTTAATTTATCGTTACACATTTTTTACTCTAATTTAATATGTCTTGATTTCTTTTATGTTACTCAGTATCATTTAGTGTTAATTTATCATTAAACATTTTTTACTCTGTTAAATAATAGAGACAAAAACTCTACAGAATACCTCAAAAACTTAAAATTTAATGAAATGTTTAGAAGAATGTACTTAAGATATCCAACTGGGTTAAAATGACAGTTTTTGGTTAAAAATTAGACATTTTTTATATCGATATATTTGAAAGGCTATAACATTAGTGGTCCAAAGTAAATTTTGATTTTTGTATTTACGATCTAATATATAGCGGTTATGGCAGTTTATGTTCTTGATCGACAAACCAGAATTTGAGTTTTAAAACCAAAAATTATAAATTAAATGAATATTATTTTATTAAAAATACACATTTGCAGATAAATTCAGTTTAATTCCAACTTATACAGCTGGAAATTTAATTATATTTATTTATTTACTTATTAGCTGGAGTTAGCCATTTAAGGGATTGCAATATACATTGCAATATCATATTTGAAAGACTATAACATTAGTCGTCTAAAACAAATTTTGGTTTTTGTCTTTACGATCTATTATATAGCGGTTATAGCAATTTGTTTCTGATCGACAAACCAGAATTTACGTTTAAATAACCGAAAATTATAAATTAAATTGATATTATTTGTAAAAAAACTGAATAATTTTAGCTTTATTTTTAAAATATACTTTTGCTGATAATTTCAGTTTAATTCCAACTTATAAATCTAGATATTTACTTATATTTATTTATTTACTTATTAGCTGGAGTTAGCTATCTAAGTGACTGCAATATACATTTTAAAAAATTTTTGTTCAACAAAAACTTTAAATGCATCATCTTTGAAACTATGTATTTACATTTTATTGCTGACGTATAACTTAATAGCAAAAATATTTTAATATGAAACTTATAACAGATATTTTACCCAATAGTATGAATGTAAGAAAATAAAAGTTTTACTGTAAAAGCAATTTTTGTAAAATAACAGCTGTTATATAATACATGTTAATTTTTTTAAGAAAATAGCTAAATTGTTATTTCTGAGATGAACATCTCTGACAAAATTTAACACAGATCTTAGGTCTAATTTCATGACATGCCTGGGAGTCTGGAGTTTGTATATAACCTCTAATTTTTTTTGTATTAATACATTTTGTCTCATGCATTTTGTATTGGTACATTTTGTCAACGTTGGCAGTAGCTATAAGAAATTGCCTGATTTTATCCACACATATGTAAAAAATTCGTTTTGCAGAATTAGTTTTTTTATTTTCCAATTCTTTAATAAGTGCAAGTTCTATTAAAGTATTAACTTATTAACTTTTGCTGTCATTGAAAATATGGTACTCAAACTCGGTTATTTTAAGGTGTCTTGTGCATTCCACAGAAAAGAGGTATTCTGAAAAAAGTACCTGTTTCGACAGACCACGAAACTTAATATAATATAAAATAATATAATTTTACGAAAATTCACAAACCTTTTAAGATTTATCTTAACATTTGTAATCTTGAAATAATTTGTTGTAGTACAGCATAATGAAAAATATGGAACAATTAAATACATTACATAATTTTGAAAAAAATATATATACGTTATATTACTGTCTGTACAATAATTAAATTTAGAATGTAGGTACTTAGTGACTATTTAATATTAAGTGTACCCAAAACCACATTCTATAGAAAAATTTAACAATACAGTAATCTTTTTTATGTAAAGAGGTTTAAAAACACCCGTAAACTGAAAAGAGAGTACAAGTAGAATTTGTGAGTAAATATCTTACAAATTTTGTGTAAATATAAATTATGTATTCAGAAGCTTATGTTCGGTCAAATTTTTAGGACATCTTTAGCGATTTCCTTTAGAAAGTATGAATCCACTTAAGGAAAAAATATGATTTTAAGTTGGACTAAATTTGACTGAAAATACAATATTTCAGTCTGACTGCATTGCAAAATTTAACTAAAAATGAGACGTAAAAACATTTTTTTAACACCATCTTTTATTTAATACAACTATTACCACACTATATGAGTTATTATTTATCCATATTATATATACATATATTTATCTATCTACAGTTATTATTTATCCATAAGATAATCCGGCTGTACATAATTAATCCGATGCAATAAATGATGTATCCAAAAGATATAGTAATGGATAAAACTGAAAATCGTGACAAAAGAATCTTTTATTGTCCGAATACGTGCTCATAAACATTTCGCTAAAATCGTTGCATTTTCTTGACTTGACTTTGTGCCTGTCCTTTAGAGAGCTTTAAATGTATTTACTTTTTGTAAATACATTTATTTTCTAACACCTGTATAATTTGATTAAGCATTCAAATTTACTTTTGATTAAAGCTTAGTACCCAAAATCCTATAATAGACATAATTATTACAAGAAGTTTCAAGTTGCAATAAATGGTAATATCCAAAAGCATAGTAATGAATGAATTCTTTACAATCGTGGCAAAAGAATCATTTATTTTCCGAAAACGTGCACAAAAATTACGCCAAAACCTATCTATTTTTCTTGGATGTGACATTGTGTCTGCCCTTAAGCGAGTTCTGCAAAAATATGTTCTATAACATCGGTATGCTTTTGATTAAAATTTTAGAATTTACTTTTGATTAAAGGCCTAGTACCCCATCATTCTATAATGTACATGATTATTACAAGAAGCTACAAGATGCAAAAAATGATGATACCCAAAAAGCATTGTAACGGATGAAACTCTGACAGTTATAAAAGAATAATTTATTTTACGAAAATATAAAGCAATTTAATTAAACATAATTTACACATGGTTCCTCGACATTTCTTTCTAACACGCGAAGAGCCGTTTTGTTGAGTCTGCACTGCAACCATGTACAAGTAAGAATAAAAGATTTAATTAGAGCCTACGGCCTAATGTAGATTTAAAAAAATGATAACGACACAATTTTACCTCCAGGCTGATGCACGTGAAAAACCACAGGTGAAGGTTAAATTGTTCTGAAATTTTCGCCCGTTATTTCTTTTTGACTATGAATAAATGTCTACACTAAACTGTAATGGTAGGTTGGTTAGTTTAGATCACTATGGTCTACTGCTTTGCTACTTGAGGGCTAATGAGATGGATCTACATCTGAAATTCGATTCTGACGAAATCCACAAACTTAGTTAACAAAGAGTAGCGCCCTACCCATTCAGCTTAAAGAGGGAGGAAAAATGACCTTTTCTCTAAAGTCCATTTAATCCATTCTTCTTCTCGTTATGTTTTCGACATTAAGAGAGCTCTATAATTTTATACTACAGGTAAGGTTTTGAATTTATTTTTCATTAAAAGTTGAATACCCGTCATCCTATGAAGCATATAATTCTTAAGGCAAGTTAAATATAATTATCACTAAGTATAACTTTAATTAATTCTCAAAACAACATTTAAAAAAAATATGAATGTGTGAACATTATATGTACATTTATAACTGCCATATAAAAATTAATCATATATTATTGCAACTTTTAAAATAAGGCATAATCAAGGTTAGTATGTTTCGAAAGCAAAATATATTAATTTTACAATTAAAACAGATTGTATAACATTTGTAAAGGAAAAATAGATTCTTTTAATTTAATAGTAATATCGGTTTCTTTTCACTGTTTTCTGCTAATTATTATCATAATTCTCTCTTAGCTTCATGTATGTTCTTAGCAAAGAAGTCAATTATAAAGTCAGTGTGTACAAAATCGTAGATAGGACTATGATGATCACATATGGGAAAAAAAAAAAAAACTGAAATTATAATTGGTAATAATTTTCAAGTTTGGTGGAGTGAAATCACTGCTAAAATAACCAATAGATGGCGCCAGCACAAGCATAACTCTGAAGAAGGAATCGCTTTACTTACAGCAAGACTATATGAGAGTTGATAAAATATGAATTCTCTTTGAGATAAATTCTATTTTTTTTTCATACTTTGCTCGTGATTCAGATTTTCACCATTAACAGAACTATGAATTATGAAACAGTTTTAAGGCCCATTAAAAATAGAAGTGCATAACTGTTGCAATAAATTGTTTTATAAACTTGTTTTATATAGATACTTGTTTGTTTCACATTTAACTTCTAGGGTGTTCTTAATGAGTGCTGTATTAATTGTAGATGGCAAATGGGAGACAAACCAAAAAATTTCCATTGACCAATGATTTAGAGAGTAATTTTAAAGAAATTTAAGGACATTATTTACAATTAAAAAATAGAAACAAATTCATAGTTAGAAGAAAATATTAAACTAGACATATTTAAAATAAAATTCGAGCAAAACTCGGAAAATATTCTTTACAGCAGAATGTTCTTAGATGTGTGAAATAGATCACAAACTAAATATTATTAGATGCTATAATAAAGAAACAAAAGTTTTGATTTGTTTTCAGCTTCTAAAAGTGAAATTACTACTGTTATGTTTTGCAGATATTGCCACTTTAGTTGAAATGATGAAATATGTAAGACATCCAAAAGCAAGCATCTATTTGTGAAATATCGGATATAGAAATTAACTTGAGTATTACACAATATAAAAGCATACAACGCTTTATTGTATGAGCGAGAGCATGTCTTAGTATACGAGTCTGTATGTAGCTAGCGGGTATATCTAATGCAGTGGTGAGCAGACCATGAATTCTTCATAGATCTTTTCATAGGCGTCTGCAGCTCTTCTGTCTCTATGTATTGTATAATATAGAAATTAGCTTGAATATAAAAGTAGAAATACGAATGTAGAAATTAACTTGAGTATTACACAATATAAACGCATTCTACGGTTGACTGTATGAGCGAGAGCATGTCTTAGTATACGAGTCTGTATGTAGCTAGCGGGTATATCTAATGCAGTGGTGAGCAGACCATGATCTCTACATAGATCTTTTCATAGGCGACTGCAGCTCTTCTGTCTCTATGTATTGTATAATATAGAAATTAGCTTGAATATAAAAGTAGAAATACGAATGTAGAAATTAACTTGAGTATTACACAATATAAACGCATTCTACGGTTGACTGTATGAGCGAGAGCATGTCTTAGTATACGAGTTTGTATGTAGCTAGCGTGTATGTGTAATGCAGTGGTGAGCAGACCATGATCTCTACATAGATCTTTTCATAGGCTTCTGCGGCTCTTCTGCCTCTATGTATTGTATAAATAACGTATATGTATGTAAAAGCTCTACGATACTTATCTTGTCACAACTTGGCTGTTTTGCCTCGTAATTCCACCGACTACTGGTGAGCCGCAATACAAAGCCATACATCAATTTAACTTTTATCAGATAAGAAAAGTAAACAACAAGACAACAGAGAAATACAATTTTGTTGGTTCTTAAAATGCGCATGAAATTTTGGTTTATTACATTATGATTTCCATGGGTTATGCATTACCTGGATATTAAGTACTAAGATGTTATGAAAGAAGGTTTTCAGTTCTAGGTCTAACTCTAATTAGACTTAGACTTTAAGACTCAATAATCGATTTTTTTTAACCCATGAAATGTTACTATTTACTTCATGTATAGAAAAAATCACAAAATTTTATCTTGTAATAGATCAAACAACTGTCTAAGTCAGTATCTCCCTCCCTTTTTAATATCACGATTAAACTCTTATATGTGCATTAAAAAACGTGTTTACCAAAATTTACCAGAAATAATTTATGATTAAATACAGTTTTCTGTATTTTATCTATTTAAAAATTGATTCAGTTACAACCCTAGAGAGTTTTCCGCTATATCATTTAGTAAGTTAATTTTAAACCAATCTTAATGGAATCCATTCATTGGTAGAAAAACTCCATCTTTTGGCTAACATCAAGCTAATGGTTAAGTAAGTCTCTTATTGCTATCAAAAACTGTGGATATAACATAATGATAAATAATGTTTTTTTTTAAATTTAACAAGATGAAAGTTCTATAAAAATTTTCATAGGCAATATATTCCACGATAGAAATATTTTACCATAGGTTGACATTGAGCTAAATAGTCAATATTATCACCTGTATCTGTCCATTTTTAGAAGGATAACTAATTCTCATTATTTCCATTAAAGAACTGTAGAAATAACATATAAATAGCTAAGATTTTTTAAAAATTTAACAAGATGAAAGCTCTCCTAAAATATGGAAATGATACGCTATATCTTTCCCTCCCCTAGGATTAATATTAGGAGTGGATGGTTTCATGAAAAAGATTAAAAAACCAAGGTTTTTTTTAAAAAAATGTGTAAATCTCAAATCTGAAGAAAACCACATAATGAGAAACCACGTTAAAATGCAGTTTGTATGAAGTAAAATTTTCCCCATGATAGCATTTAAGAGATAAAAAAAGTGTAGCGGCCCAAACTCTCAATAATTACATAATAGTCGAATGATAAAAAAAATAAAATAAGCTTTAAAAAAGGGAACAAAGCATAGACCGTAAAAATTATAAATTATGGATATAAATTTAGATAAGAGTTTCCAATTTTGGAACTCTATTTGTTGAAAATGACGACATCCAGAAAAACACTCTTATTTGAAATAAAATTTGGGATAGAGATGAAAAGCATTCGGTATTTTTTTAAGATTCATATCAAGTTGAAAAGCTGTAACAGAAATTGGAACAAAAAAATGATTATTAATTTTAATTTTGATTGAAGAAAGAGGGAGAATATTGACAGTACAAGATGCATATAGCAGTTCATGCCACATAATTTTACCAGTTGGAAGGATTTAGCTGACTATATTGCGATAGTTTCCAGATAAAGTATTTTATAATTATGTATTAGTCAAATGCTCAGGTTTAAAATCTGTAACAGAAATTGGAACAAAAAATTATCATTAATTTTAGCTTGGAGCGCTACGGTCTACTGTTTTGCACACTAGGGCTAATGAGACCGGGACCTACTGCTTAAAGCCGATTCCGAACGGCTACAGACATCCATGCCATAGTGGGATTCGAACCCACGAACTCCGGTTTCTAAGAGCAGCGCTCTACCATTCGGCCAAAGTTCGGCTTAATCTTGATTGAAGAAAGAGGGACAATAATGACAGTATAAGATGTGTATATTAGCAGCTCATGCCACATAATTTTACTAGTTGGAATGATTTATCTGTCTATATTGCGATAATTGCCAGATAAAGTATTTTATAATTATGTGTCTGTCAGAAATATTCAGGTTGAAAAGCTGTAACAGAAATTGGAACAAAAAAATGATTATTAATTTTAATTTTGATTGAAGAAAGAGGGAGAATATTGACAGTACAAGATGCATATAGCAGTTCATGCCACATAATTTTACCAGTTGGAAGGATTTAGCTGACTATATTGCGATAGTTTCCAGATAAAGTATTTTATAATTATGTGTCAGTCAGAAATGTTCAGGTTGAAAAGCTGTAACAAAAATTGAAACAAAAAATGACCATTAGTTTAAATTTTATTGAAGAAAGAGGGAAAATATTGACAGTACAAGATGTATATACTAGAAGCTCATGTCACATAATTTTATTAGTTGGGATAATTTAGCTCGCTATGTTGCGATAAATACCAGATAAAGTATTTTATAATTATGTGTCAGTAAGAAATGTTCAGGTTGAAAAGCTGTAACAGAAATTGAAACAAAAAATGACCATTAATTTTAAATTTTATTGAAGAAAGAGGGAAAATATTGACAGTACAAGATGTATATACTAGAAGCTCATGTCACATAATTTTATTAGTTGGGATAATTTAGCTCGCTATGTTGCGATAAATACCAGATAAAGTATTTTATAATTATGTGTCAGTCAGAAATGTTCAGGTTGAAAAGCTGTAACAAAAATTGAAACAAAAAATGACCATTAATTTTAAATTTTATTGAAGAAAGA
>CM063502.1:78669008-78679008 GCA_032207245.1 Pardosa pseudoannulata | reverse complement strand
GTCAACATAGAGAGGTAAATCGCCATTGAAAATATGTTTTGACCATTCAAACTAATAAATTTCGGTCAACATAGAGAGGTGGTCAACATACAGAGGTGGTCAACTTTGGAGGTTCTACTGTATATATATGTATATATATATATATATATATATATGTATGTATATATATGTACATATATATGTATGTATATATATGCATATATATGTATGTATATATATGTATGTATATATATATATATATATATATATATATATATATATAATATATATATATATATATATATATATATATATATATATATATATATATATATATATATATATATATAATAATGCATATATGTATTACATTTTTAAATATTAGGGATACATGAGCACTGTTTTATACTAGATTCCTGTCTTAGAGCAAATAAAAAATTTTAAGGAATACAAAAAGTACAATTATCTCATTTATCCCAGATAAACATGATTTGACGTTGAAGGGGGTAAACACTTTTCGAATACTTGAATTCTTAATATATTTATAGCGCAAAATAATCTTAGTTTCTTAGCTAAATTTAATCATCTAAGTTCTGATGTCAATATTTTCCCAAACGTTGAAGCATCTTGTTGACATGTAAATATATTAAACTTTTTTTCATGAAAATTTAAACATTACAAAATGTAAAAATAGAGAATCAGTTTAAGCCAGTTTAATGCATTAAATAGAAGAAGTTTATTCAGAAGAAGAAAATATATTTATTCACTCCAAAAATTAAAGATTACAGAGCACCGTCTACGGAAGAGAATGAAGTATCTCAAAATAACCCTAATTATGTAACAACTCATGAAAGAAGATATCTGTATGACATAAAAGTGTAAACATTGCATAAAAGACCATTTTCAGTTCTAAAATCGTTTAATGGAGGTTACAGTCACTTGACAATCATCCTGAATTGTACTGTACGGAGAATCATAGAACTTGAATCTATGTTGCATTGGCACTTTTAAGAAGTCTTTACCGTCCTCAGTTTTGATTTCACCTTCAGACATTTTTCTTATGGCTTTATAATACGGTTTAGGTGTCTGAACCAAAGGACTAGGGCTTGCAGAATTATTTACGCTGTTTTTGTGAGGAGTCATTTTAACCCCAAAACAAGTATTGTGCCTTTGAGCTTCTAAAATATCATGTATTGGCACTCTGGATCTATGTTCTTCATCTTCTAGAAGGGCAGGAACATTTAAGACAGTATCGCGACCAATCCTTACTTTTGCTTTTTGGAAAGTTGCAGTTAACTTTTCTTGTATCACATTTATGCACATAGAATTCAATACTAAACCAAGAACGAGGTATGCAAATGCCCCCATCATATAGTGCTGTTTCTGTGGTGTGTAGTCACCAAGCCCAATGGTTGTCATTGATATAAAAACAAAGTAAAAACTTTCGAAAAATGTCCAGTCTTCCCAGTGAGAAAAGATAAACCCACCCGAAATCATGTAAACAACTACCATCGCAATAGCCAATGTCACCGGAAGAGTAAAATCCTCTTCTACCTCTACATGCTTATGATTCTTTTCATCAGGATTCATAAAATCTAGATTTTTGTATAACTCATCATTGTGAATGGTTAAGGTTGTTACTTGATTATATGATTCCGGCGATGAAGATTCTGGTAAAGCGCTATCGTCTTTACTTTCAGAAGGCATCTTGTCTTGTTTTACTGTTCTCCAAGATACAGTCATGTACTAGAAACAAAAGAAGATATTAGTATAAGGAAATCTCAGAGAGTTTATGCTGTTTTTTTATTTTAACACGTGTATCAAAAACACCAATATACTGCCGTGATAATTGACAGCATCCTTCAAAACCAGCTGGTCTTATTTACTACTTTGTACGAAATTTAGAGTTCAGATGGTTGCTTTCTAGTTTCAAAGCGAAAAGGATTGAAAGTTTAAATATAATGAATGATTAACTTGGTGTTTTTATTTGTATGTAAACAAAAAATCTTAAATATATTCAAATAAACTGTTCTAGAAATGTGCATGAAATAAAGTGCAACATCAAAGCAATTATATTATTATACATGATGTTTAATTTAAGGAGACTGAAATATTGAATTTACGCAACAATCTTTAATTTTCTATACATATATACACATATATATATAAACAAATAATGTATACATAAGTATTAATATATACATATATATATATACATAAAATCTTTATATATACAAATATTATATATACATTTTATAGATATACATATATGTATATATATATATATATATATATATATATATATACATTTATATATATACTTATATATATATTTTTATAAATTATATATACTATAAATATTTATAAATATATAATTTTAAAAATAAATACATAAAATACAAATATAATTTTTATACATATATTATAAACAATAATATATATATTATAAATATATAAACATATTTTTATATATTATAATATGTACAAACATATATACATATATAATATATATATATATATATATATATATTTATATATATAATATTTATATATAGATATTTATATTCATATAAAAATATATATATATATATATATATATTATATATGATATACTATATATATATATACTTGTCTATAAAAAATCTTAAATATATTCATAATATAAAAGATAGAAAATATATCTTATAAATAGCTCAAAAATATATATATTATACATTTTGTTAATATTATATATGAAATATAAATTAAAAATATATATACATATAATATTTATATATTATATAGAAATACAATCTTATATACATATATATATAATTTATAATATATGTTTAATTATACAAAACATTATATATATATTTAATATATACATGTTTTATAGCATATATATATATTATATTTAAATAATATACAATATTTTTTTTATATATAAGAACTATTTATAATATATATTATATTTAACATATAAAACGAATATTATTATATATATACATATATACATATATATATATAAATTTATATATATATAATATAATATATATAATATTATAATGTTAAATATAATAAACTTAATATATATATTATATTATACATATATGTATGTTTTTATATATATATAAATATTAATATATATTATATATATAATATATATATATATTATATATATATATATATATATTATATATATATATATATATATATATATATATAAGCACTGTTTTATACTAGATTCCTGTCTTAGAACAAATAAAACATTTTAAAGCATACAAAAAGTATAATTATTCCATTTATCCCAGATAAACATGATTTGACGTTGAAATGGGTAAACACTTTTCGAATACATGAATTCTTAATATATTTATAGCACAAAATGTTCTTAGATCAGTAAATCTCAGTAAAGAGGGGAATAAAAAGGCTAAAACTTCCCTCTGAACTGCATTCAATTTTTGGGGTTGAAAGCTACGATAATTTCATATTAGCATTGAAAACTTCTTGTAGTATATCCTTAGAAAAAAAGATTAAAATATTAATTAATTAGGTGTGCACTTCATGCACCACGGAAAGTTTTATTACATAATAATCAAACTAATAGGTATCCTAATAAGTATATACTAACAAAGTATAAGACACTTAAAAAATAAACAAAAACATATAACTGTTTCAGAGTTTTAGAATCTGTTTTCTCAATAGGCAATTGAGAGAAACACTCCGGCAGGAACTGGAATGTTTTTTACTATTCTTGTGCTAACAGAGGAGATACTAAATAACTATCTACTTTGTTTTCTTTATATTAACTACGCATTTTATACTTTACTTTTTATTTTTCACTTCTGTTTAAAGATGTTTAGTTTAATATATATATAAGTCTAGTTCATGTTTAAGGTGATATTTTATTTTTGAAAACATGATAAAATATATTTTACTGCATATTAATAAAAAATTATTTTTTTTCCTAAATTTACATTAAAATATTGTGCCTGGTTGTAAAGTTTCACATTTAAATTCAAAGATAAACTTCTGAAATCATGAAGTAATAAGTAAATTTTGACTTTGAAAACTTAGACTTTTTTTCTTGCAAATGACAAACTGTGAAATTTAACAATAAAAAAATAATGTATAAATGAATACCAGTAAAAAGGTTTTGGCTAGTAATATTGTTATGAGCAGCATATGCCAGTACTTAGAGCATAATGGTAGATGAAGTGAAAAAATTTCATTGATTTTGTTCATACATCAGGGACAGGCCCCACATAATTACATAGTATTAAATACGCAAAGCCAAATGTAATATAATATATATGGTTACATTCATTACAAAAGTTTTAAGAACTACATAAAATGTACACATACACATGTAAGAAGATAAAAGAAAAAAACTGCAAAATAACTAATAAAATAGTAATACAATACAAATTAATCACTTAAAAATACAATAATAAATGAAAAACTTTAATCCTTTGTAATTCGTTTTTAAAATTATTAAAGAAGTACTCAGTACTCCTGTAAGTAAGGATTCTTCAACCGTGGTAGACATTTTGACTTTCAAACACTTCAAAGTGCAAAAAATCACAGCAATAGGGTGTACATTTCATTACTATTAGACAGAAAGTAACCTTAAAATGTGGATTTTTAATACTGGCACGAATCTCCTAAACTTAGTTAAAGAAGTAGATTTGTACTGCATTTGCAATGCCTTAATCCCTTTCCTCTCTAATAACTCCAATTCCCTAGACACTCTTTCAAGAAGTATTTTAGTTTTAGCAGTCGGAGCCAAACTTTATCCAATGAAGAGCTGCATTTGCCTATCGTTTTCATACATTTTCAACTTAAGGTGCGATCATAACATTATATGTAATGTCATTCATGTCAAAATATCACATAAATTTTTAAAAATCTGTCTACGAATAAAAGAAAAATTGATCATAATAATATAACTTAAGTGAAAAAACATTACTGTCAATTAAATTTATGTTACCGCTCTTGGACAATTTTTCAGCAAGTAATTTAAACAAGCTGCTTTTACGTCCACGAAGAGTCACATGCAGCTTTGAGAGATGCATCTTCTTATGTAGGTATGATCATGACATTATGCAAAATGTTGTTCATATCAAGATGTTTCATAAATTCATAAAAAACAGCATACTAAGAACTATCTTAATAAATAATATTAAAATAAGAACTATCTTAATAATTACGCATAAATGAAAGACATAATTTGGAATTAAATTTAAGTTTTCAAATTTATTATCCCCTATATAATAATAGCCTAAGTTATATGTCCGTCTGTCCTCGAATTTTTGACGCGTTGGACCTGGAATGGATAGGGCCATCCGTATTGGATTCTTGATGAGTTAGGGTTAGCAAAATTCAAAGCAAGTCTTTAAAACGTTCGAAATCCACCCTCCCCCTTCTTTTAGAGCTTTTAATGCCATTATTTCAATCCCTATTTTTCCCGGCTAAGAGCAGGATATTAAATTTGTCACATAATAAATAGGTAAAAATACCCTTTTTTTCTAGCATTATGACGTCATTTCTTTACCAATTCATTTAATCATTTCTTATTTTAAATTGTTTAAATATCGCCTGCATTATTTTCATACGTTTTATCACTGAGCTTAGATATTAAGTAAATGCTTTTCTTTTATATTTGGCATAGATAATAGATTAGGTACATATGTGATAATTTAATCATCGATTAAATTATCACATCAATCATTAAATTTAATCATTGATTATTTTTTGTTGCATTTAAAATTTTACCACCAGTATTAACAACAAATTCTTTTCATAAAAGTCTAGAAGTCTATTTCACAGGCTAATAAATATCTAGCGTTTAAGTTATATATCTATGAAAACTAAGAAGTTTGTTCGCTTGTGTGTTTGTTATTTATTCATAACCACATGGTTTGACTAAATTAATTCAACTGGATTCTAAACTGCATTCACAGTATCGGAAAACTTTAGAGGAGTATGAAGATAAACAAATTATTGAGCGTGTACCAGATAATTCTCAGCCAAAAAACGAAATTTTTTTAACTGCCTCATAGGGTACTTTACAATTCTGGAAAATTAAAAATTTTATTAATCCATCCTATGACGGGCTATATGCTAGTATGATAATAGTATGAGGATCTCACCAACTTTCTTGAAACAGAGTATTTTTGCTTAGTTCTTGTCCGTTTATTCCCTATGACAGTTGATGCAAAGAAAAACGGATTAATTTTTTCCCTTGACATATTTGCGTTTAAATACGAATCTGAAATCTTACAATGTACCCTCTCGATAAATAGAGAAAGAAATCGTAACTTGAATGTTGTACACAAAAAGTTGATACGAAGTACATGTTACAATATATTACAAAGTAGATGACAAGAATTTATCAGATTCTAAGTTGCTCCGGGGTTGTTTATATCAAAAGGACGAGGAAGAGAGGTAGAACAGAGATTGTTTAAAAAAGAAGAAATTCTCAAAATTGTGCTCGACAGAGATGGCTACAATGTTGTTATCATACACTGCCTGAGGGAAGAAAATGCGATATGTTTAGAATAGAAATCCCTGTGACGTTAAAAGAGTTTTAAAGAAATTCCTCGATTTAAACTTTTATAAATTTTATTGAAGGTATTTTCTTTTTTAAAAGTATATTACTTTCTTTTTATTTCTATTACTAGTTTAATATGTTAAGACAAATTCGAATTTAATTCTTTAAAATAAAAATAAAATATTCTCAGTTTAAGGTCTTATTTTATGTGAAATACTTTTTTAAGTGAATTTTTAACACAAAATATATCTTTTTCTAAAAGTTTCTGGAATGTGAATCTCAAGGTCATAATATGAAAACAATTTAGATTCAAATTTATGATATAATAATAGGTATAAAAGAAATATAAGAATTAGAAAAAAACATGCTAGGGGAAAGTACTATTTTGAAAAATTCTTTTACTAGATAATTTTTCTCTTTTAAGTTTTGTACATGCTACTTACCGTTTTATGTGAAATACTCTTTTAAGTGAATTTTTAACACAAAAACATATCTGTTTCTAAAAGTTTCTGGAATTTGAATCTCAAGGTCATAATATGAAAACAATTTAGATTCAAATTTATGATATAATAATAGGTATAAAAGAAATATAAAAATTAGAAAAAAAAACATGCTAGGGGAAAGCCCTATTTTGAAAAATTCTTTTACTAGATAATTTTTCTCTTTTAAGTTTTGTACATGCTACTTACCGTTTTATGTGAAATACTTTTTTAAGTGAATTTTTAACACAAAACACATCTTTTTCTAAAAGTTTCTGTAATTTGAATCTCAAGGTCATAATATGAAAACAATTTAGATTCAAATTTATGATATAATAATAGGTATAACAGAAATATAAGAATTAGAAAAAAACATGCTAGGGGAAAGTACTATTTTGAAAAATTCTTTTACTAGATAATTTTTCTCTTTTAAGTTTTGTACATGCTACTTACCGTTTTATGTGAAATACTCTTTTAAGTGAATTTTTAACACAAAAACATATCTTTTTCTAAAAGTTTCTGGAATTTGAATCTCAAGGTCATAATATGAAAACAATTTAGATTCAAATTTATGATATAATAATAGGTATAAAAGAAATATAAGAATTAGAAAAAAAACATGATAGGGGGAAGCACTATTTTGAAAAATTCTTTTACTAGATAATTTTTCTCTTTTAAGTTTTGTACACGCTACTTACCGTTTTATGTGAAATACTCTTTTAAGTGAATTTTTAACACAGAAACACATCTTTTTCTAAAAGTTTCTGTAATTTGAATCTCAAGGTCGTAATATGAAAACAATTTAGATTCAAATTTATGATATAATAATGGGTATAAAAGAAATATAAGAATTAGAAAAAAAACATGCTAGGGGAAAGCACTATTTTGAAAAAATTCTTTTACTAGATCATTTTTCTCTTTTAAGTTTTGTACATGCTACTTACCGTTTTATGTGAAATACTCTTTTAAGTGAATTTTTAACACAAAAACATATCTTTTTCTAAAAGTTTCTGGAATTTGAATCTCAAGGTCATAATATGAAAACAATTTAGATTCAAATTTATGATATAATAATAGGTATAAAAGAAATATAAGAATTAGAAAAAAAAACATGATAGGGGGAAGCACTATTTTGAAAAATTCTTTTACTAGATAATTTTTCTCTTTTAAGTTTTGTACATGCTACTTCCGTTTTTTTCAAGCATTATCTCTTTAACTTACAGTCATCTCGTTCGTATGTGCAACGTGACCATGGAGTATTTGAAATAAGTGTAAATATATATTTATAGTTAATAATTAAGAATTTCAATTTTCAAGTAATTTAACGAAAACACATAGCATGTTATATGACAATAAAGGAATGAAGTTAATTTACTAACAATTTTCAGAAATGTGTGGTATATTACAGCATTCATTTTCTGCAATTTACAGTTCAAACTAATTTGAAACTTGGATTTTATTTTCTATTTCTATTATATTTTCTTTCCAAGTCCTCTAAGTTTCTAAATTTAAATACCATTTATTTATCCAAAATACCTTTTTAAATGAACTCTTAACACAAAATATATTGTCGCATTGAAAAGAAGTGTTACAGTCTCTATAGCCGAATGGTCATCACATTAGTCTCGTAATCTAGAGTTCGAATCGTGGTAGAGACGGCAAGATTAAAAATCTGTGTAAATGTTTATTTAATACCTTTATTTATGTTCTACTTTATTTAGTGTTCCAGGAGATTCTGGATCTTTCTTTAGTTTGCCAGAAAAGTATTCTGGAATATTCGTCATTTATCTGCGTTACGCAGTAAAACTTTCATTGCATTCCCAGACAGATTTCTGGAACTTTCGCTGCTGCTATAAAAGCTAAAGATATCTCAGTCACGGAAAGTTCTGAGTCCAGAATTGGGCAGAGCTTGCAATTGTACTTTGCTCTTTCAGTTGACTTAATAAATTAGATTATCTCTACTTCCTGTGTGTGTTATGTCTCTAGGTGACAATATCACATCCTTTAAAATTATGGAGAAAATCTCCATATTGTATCATAAAAATATTTTAGATCCTTAATTACATGTAATAAAATATAAAATATATGTAATGAAATGAAAGAAAATGTTATAGAAATAGAAAATAAAATCCAAGTTTCAAATTAGTTTCAACTGTAAATTGTAGAAAATGAATGCTGTAACATACCACATATTTATGAAAATTGTAAGTAAATTAACTTCATTCTTTTATTGTTATATAATATGCCATGTATTTTCGTTAAATTACTCGAAAATTTAAATTCTTGATTAACTATAAATATATATTTATACTTATGTGAAATACTCCATGGTCAAGCTGCAAATACGAACGAGATGATTGTAAGTTAAAGAGATTATGCTTGAAAAAAACCGATAAGTAGCATGTTCAAAACATAAAAGAGAGAAAAATTATCTAGTAAAAGAATTTTTTCAAAACAGTACACCGATGTTTAATTGATTCAGGTTTAATAACCAAAAAACCAGTAAAAGCAACCTAACTAACGAGAAGAAATTAAGAAAAAATACTTGAGTGGGCTAGAAAGTTTAAAAAAAATGCGAGATAAGGTTTGGGCTAAAACTCAATTTATTTGGATTGAAAGATTGATATAGATTGATATATATCGATGAAATCTATATCAATCTAGTTCGGTGACGAAAAGGTGACCGACTCAACTATAAAATCCTTCTTTAAATACTGAAACACTCTCTTAACATTATGGTATGTCAGAGCCTGACAGTATAAAGAGCTGGACAATTTTAATGCTCATGGGATTAATTAACCCGAAAATGTACCTGGGCGTTACTAAAGGGGTTACTTATATGACTCTTTCCAACTCTCCTCAAAAATTTCCACAACTAGTAGTTTAAAATAATGCACCTTCTGATACGGCGTCTGTGTTAAGTATCCGTTTGATTTCCATTGTTAAATTTACCTACCCATGCGATTGAGCACCTATAAATCAGCAAGCAACCCTTAAAATTTTTACT
>CM063502.1:78634008-78664008 GCA_032207245.1 Pardosa pseudoannulata | reverse complement strand
ATTAATTGGGAGGAAGAAAGGTTAGAGGGCTGGTTTAAATGCAAAACCATCCATGTGTCTTGTGTGAAAATAATACTTTCTTTTAAATATTTATTAAAGTGGGAGTACAATGAATAATTATCATTAAAAGTGTATAATATTAAAATAGCTCAACAGTTTTTAAGTGTTATTTGAATAAATATAGGTATTTGGGGTCACAAGGAAGATAAATTGAATTTCAGAATTTTCTGGGTAAAGCAAGTTTAAAAATGCATATTTCAAATGGAAAAATGAATAAAGTGTAGTGTTTTTTATCTGCTGTAAGTTTAAAATGTTATAAACATAGAAAATTTAAAAAAATCATTCATATGTGTTTAAAAAGTAGAAAAAAGAAACTTTTATCAGGTGGATTCGATGCAAAACCACCGTTCGTTAAAGGGTTAAGAAGCACATCAGTAAACATATTTCAGCGTTCACTACTGGGGATACGACTCTGTGTCAAGGTGCCCCGAATAATCTCAACTCTTTGAACTTGGACTTTTTACTGTAGAATATTTGGAAAATTGATGTTTTTAAAATTTTTCTGGCCATTTGAGGCACATTTGACTGTTTATACGGCCTTCACAAAATATTATGTCTGTGGAACACTCTTGACCACAATGGTCCTACTTCCACTGCGCCCCTAAGGCATTTACTCCAATCGCTCTATACAATGGTAGCTATCCATTATTTGGTAAACAAGTCTTTATAAACTTTTAATCCATCATTTTGTAACCAGTAATTGTTTGCACTTGTAATCAATCTTTTTTTGCAAAATAGCAACAGAAAAAAAAACCAAGTCTGATTCTGGAAAGAATATAATATTTTACTAATCTTTCTGCTTGGATGCTTATAGCCAACAGACTTAAATGCTTGTTTTTCTTGGAGAGAAAATGGTTTGTTTTGGGGTAAGGCACTTTAACGTTGGGTATGGTTCCAACTTCAATTAATTCTGCAGCTAGCTTATAAGAACCCTAGCTCTTTTTTTAAAAAAATTATTTTCTAAGCAACTAAGCCTTCTATTATTTTGAACTTAAATTATAAAGCACTTTTTACTCTCTTATTTTCATATTAAGTGGTTTTCTTAAAACATTTCAACGTGTACTGTACCCCAAAGCATTATATTAAGCTGTTTAGCATTTTTAACATGGGCAAATCTTTTCTCATGCAAAGATAAATTCTTAAAGCATTTTTTGATGCTAAATTCTCTATATTTTGGTATTTGACAGTCAAAAGTATAGTTTTAACATATGAAAACTATTTAATATTACGTAATCAGAAAGGATTCGATGAAACTCAACAAATCTATGGATTAAAAAAAACATTTTGGTGCAATTATTTAAAATAATGATAAGTAAGTCTATTTTATTGTTTGGAGAAAAAAATTTATTAACGTCACCAAAAAAAAAAAATACTTTTGGCATTTTCATATTAGTTTTCATGATACGAAAAAATATAAAGTTGCCTAATGCTTTTGTCTATGGCAGTAGGATAATAAATTTAAAGTATGCCTTATTTTATTTAAAGTGCTTGATGGCAATATTATATTTTCTTGAGTCCCTACAAATTATTTTAACCATTCTAATTTAACACTTTTAACTTAAACTTTAGGACTGATAATGAAATAATTACACAATAGTTTAATTTAGGGCACATGTTTAGAATTTATAAACTGAGGTTTTAAAAAGTTTTAGTTAATAATGAATTAAAATTTTTTTTTTATATTTTATTTATTTTTACCTGTAAGCCCCACACCGTTATAGAACTGCTAACTCTTTACAACCTATTTTTATAAACAAATTAATTACCTATAAACAAATTAATTTTTTCATTAAGTTAATTAGTGAACTTAAACAATTTTTTAAGTTAAAATTCCACGGGCACAGTATTTACTTTGTATAAGAAGAATACAGCCAACATTAACAAAATGTATCTTGGGGTCATGCCTGTAATAACGTAAGAATAATTTTTTAAGAACTAAAGGATTGTTTTTTGAAATAATAAATTTCTACTAGAGAAACTTTTACATAAAGTAACGCTTAATAAATTTCACTAGATTTTATAAGTTAATTTATATATTATACAGGTATATTTGATAAATTTTTTAACAATTTTTTAGATGACGTTTTAATATATTGTGGGCGAATAACAAAAGTCGATAGTGAAAAAGTATGAGGTATTAGAGACGTTAACAAATTTTTAGTAGTATAAAATAATTTTTCAATTCCTTTTTCAATTTGTCAAAGTAAATGGAGAATTAATAAAAGTAAATGTCACCAAAATGAACAGTAACTGACTATAGATTCTTGTAAGAAATTCAAGGAAAAGAAGCGTTTCAAGTTTATAAGATCTGTTGATAGTTTCATGTTCTTAATATTTTTTTAAATGTCATGAAAACTTAAAATACATTTTCTTTTACTTACCTATTGTTGTAATCACCGTAAAACAAAAAAATATGGCAGTTTCGATGGTCCAGCCATCAGACTTTTCAGAAATTGTAGCATTTCCTTGTCTTTCTAAATCCAAGATTTTCGATTCGTAGTCTTGAATAATATTATCCAGTTTTGTCAACCATTTGTCTTCTTTATCCATTAAATCTGAAGTTTGATAAATTTTCTCCATGAGTTGTCTTCTCTCTTCAGTGATATTTAATTGAACTTCGTCACAAAGTGATTCTAAATACTGGAACAATACAGCTCCAGAATATAGATACAAAGAAATAACAAAAACCAGTATGAAATGATGAATTTTATGCTTAGTAAATGTTTTCAACTTTTGAACAATATAATTATCTTCTTCATAAGTAGCTGGAAGACGAAGCGTGTCTAATTGGCGAAGATCTTTCGGTATGAACACTTTGCAAGTACGTCGGAGCGTGGGACGCCTACCACGTACTTTCCAGATGCTATTGATAGTAAGGGAACTTCTTGAAATACCATTCGGTTTCATAGTTAGACAGTAAAGAAAGGAAGTATGAAAAGAACGAAACTGTGCACAATGTAAAATTATTTCGAATGCTGCGTCACATATATGACGCTCAGTTTCTTATCGCATAATACTATGAACATAGAATCAGGGATTCTGAGATCCTTAGCACTTATGAAAAAGCATTCAAGTAACATATACAGTGAATCATTCATACTTTTTACGATCCCCTTTCACTAAAGCACAAAATATATCTATTGAAACCAAGATGGTTTTTGTTAGTTTGCTATATAGATTAAAATCAGGAAAATCAGGTAATAATTAAGCGATTCCAAGTCAAGAAAGGACATGGATTGTAGGATTCAGGTTAAGAGATAAAATAAATGTCGTGCTGTCTTATATATAATGATGTGGATCTTGACTGCTCAATAAAATACTGCAAACAATACTCAAGATAAAGATTATGAATGTTAATCGTCTACAGAATATCTTTCGCTAATCTACAAGAAGTTTGAACTCAGTAAAACTGAGTAAGTGTAGGTCAGAATTTTCGAACTTACGAGTTATATCTGTAGAAAATATGTCCGAAGTCCGAAATTTCTTAGAATTTCTTCATAAGTCATAATAACAGAGGAAAGTGAAGAAACAGTTGCTCGAGATTAGATTATGGTGTCATTACAGCCCTAGCAATAGCAGAAAATTTCTTTGTCTGTTAATGTGATAATAGATAAGAATAAACGTTGAAGACTGCATTATGCTAAAAAGAATATTAAAAGAAATGCGTCGTAGCAGGAAATAAATACAGTTAAACTCTTAGATTAATATGCGCCGGCCAAACTTAAATATTCCTACAAAAGATAAAAGGGATGAACAATTAAAAGATAAATATTGATATAATTGCTTATAAACTATTGAACCAATACATTATATATATATGTCAGGATTTAAAATATAGTGTAATTTAAGAGATTTAATTAGGGATTCTTTTAATGGGAGTAACGCGCCTCGAGTTATTAGCCACATAAATACGGCTCACGCGCAGTGATATGGGCAAAGAGCGATAAGCAATTACTATAGGCAGACCTGTGGCTCCTCGAAGCAGTAAAAACTGCCTTTGTTAGCAGTTGGGCGCCAATATGAGACGCCATTGTTGAGTAGAGTGTGGGTGACTTTTAAATAAAGATATGAAGCTGATGCCAGGACTCTAGTGTCGTTTACTGGACCCTGTCATATATATATATATATATATATATATATATATATATATATATATATATATATATATATATATATACATATATATATATTATATTTATATTTATTTATTTATTTATACACACACATATACACACACACACACACATATATATATATAATATATATATATATATATATATATATATATATATATATATATATATATATATATATATATATATATATATATATATATATATATATATATTATATATATATATATATATATATATATATATATATATATATAGCTCAAATATGGCTTTTAAAAATAAATTATAATTAAAATATAAAAATTAAAAAAAAATTATGATATAATTTTAAATCTTTTTTTAATGATTGAACCTATAAGAATTTATCTAACACAGAAATAAAAGGCATTTGAATATTACTTTAATTGATCTTTCTTATTAAGTCAGAATACAAAAAAATTAGAAAAATAGGAACTAAAAGTTTATGCATGTTTACATTTTTACAAATGAATAATTTCTAATTTTAAAAGAACCGTAATGACTTCAGCATAAGAAAATTATTTCTTTAAAAATCTGAAGAGGAAATAGAAAGTTTTATATGAATAACTAATTTATAAATATTGAAAAATCCTTCAAACGGTTTTGTAAGTTATAAATATAATTCCCCATTCTGAATTGGGGACTATCTCGAATTTCTATTTCAGCAATTAATTGTTACAATTTTTTTTGCATTTAAATGCGTTAATAAAAACAGTAGCAGTGACTATCGAATAATTTATCTACACATAGAATCAGGCTAAACGATATTTTTACTTTACACACGTAAATTGTTTGTTAATTTATAAATAATGATTTCAAATTTCTAAACTCTCTCCCTCCCTTTTGATACAAAAGTATAATAATTTATTTTCATCATACACAGTCCAATCACATCAATGTGACCTCGTGTCAAAATCAGGTATAATCACCTTTCGTAGAGTTGGCCGCTGTGAGACGTGCAGGAACAAAGTCAATTAGGTTCCCGAAGTTGTTCACTGGGATATTAAGACATGTCGGCTCCAGTGCTGTGGCCAGCTGAGCGAGGTTACGTGGATGAGGATCCATGGTGCGAACAACTCGATCGAGCTGCTCCCTCTGATTCTAGATTGGGGTCAAGTCCGGGGAATTTGCTGGCGAAGGGAGGACTGTAAACTCATTCTGGCTCTCTTCGAACCACGCACGTGCACTGCGAGCTTTGTATTGTCCTGCTGGTAGATGCCGTCATCCTGAGGAAAAACAACTCGCATATAAGGGTGAACATGGTCCGCAAGGATAGATATTCTTGTGTTGATCCATCGTGCTTTCCACAATGATGAGAGAACTCAGAGAATACGACGAAAACATTCCCTAGACCCTAATGCTTCCTCCTCCAGCTTGGACCCTTCGGCAATTGTAGTAGGATGTTTGCTTTTAGAAGTTTGAAGCCGTTTACGCCTACATGCATCTGTCCGATGGAGCATAAAATGTGATTAATCGGAAAAAGTCATCTTTCTCCGATCAGTGGAAGTACAATTGCGATACTGCCGTGCAAATTTCAGCCTTCGTCCCCGATGAACAACATTCAGAATAGGTAAATTAACAAGGCATCTACTGCGGGTAAAATGTCCTAGTTCGTTCAAAGAAGCTAACATGCAAGTACGAAGTAAATTTCTGTTGACCTTACATATGGTCGAGGTGCATGTTTCCCAATCGTAACAAATTTTCTGTTATTTGGGGACCCTTTAGTAAGCAGTATTTTTATACAGAGAAGAAACTTCGAGAAAGATTTAGAAACATCATATTACTAAACGTACAACACTTACCAAAGAAGCTATATAAAGGGCTCTGATTTTAGTTGGAGTAAGTATTGTTCAAGATATTATAAAGAGCACAGCTTACAGCACTTAATCGCTTGGAGGTTATTGTTTACTTAGCATTGCTTGAAAACTTATATTTTTGGGCAACATTTAAAATATTTTTTAGGTTATTTATTCTTTGGAATTGGGTATGTTTTCAAAAATGTTGAATGGTTTTAAGAAAGTTTTTAGATTAATCAAATAAAGTTAGCGTGCTTCTAACGACGTGTGATTACGTCACAGAGCTACTTCAATTTACTCGAATAGAGTCTTGTTACTTCCAATAAGCTCTGTTGATGAATTGATAATCTAGCTTGTTACTTCCGATAAGCTTTGTTGATGAATCGATGATTGCTAGCTACTTATGGCTAGTGATAGGCGAAGGAATACAAGGAATTTTTCTGTAACTCGCGAGGAAATTTTCAGTACATTAGAACATCATGTTCATCAGCATCATATTTTCTGTTTTATTTTTTAAAATTATATTTTAAACCATCAGAACCAAAGGAAGTTAGAAGCCTAGCAAGGTAAGTGGATGAAGCAAAAGCTAACCGAAACCTATTCTAATGATTTAAGACTAATCATTTGGCCAAAAGATAACCAACAAATATAGGGTAGATTTAAAAACGGTACGGTAGTTTAGAGCCTTCATAAGATTGGCAGCTACTGTTCTAGATAAAAATTTTCTTTTAATTAGGCGTATTTATAATAGATTATTAGAGATAAATTTAAGTATTTTGTTCGTAATATCCAAAGATACTAATCCGATTATGAAACGAAGTGCATGGAAATACTGCTGCCAACTGAACTTATTTATTTCAGGTTTCAAGAGTTTAGAGTTAAAACATGTAAATTCATTGAATAATTTATTATTGGCTTGTCCTAATATTTTAAATTTAGCAGTACTGTATTTTTGACAGCCGAGTTGAAATCTTTTAATAAATAAACAGGTATAAATTTGTTTTATTATTTTCTTATGTGTAAACAGCTGAAAGAAGCATTAGAAGATATGCATTTAATCGATATTAGTCAGTATAATATTTGTGAGAAAAAAAGATTACTCTATAAGTTTTCAGATTTAATGAAATAACTAAATGGCTAATTAGATAAAATTATTTATTAATTTCATATCTAGGAGGCTAAAAACAAATAGAAATAAATATCTTATGATTTTTACTTTTAATGTATTAAATATTTACAAAATAATTATCTTAATAAGTTTCCATTTTAGATGATTTTATCTTCATTTAAATTTTACAGTTAATCACATTAAGGAGTGAAGCATTTAAAATTTAATATGTCCAAAATAGTTTTTCGCTTTTATAAATGCAGAATATTAATGAACATTTGAGATTTCAATTTAGTAAAAATTATCTCTTCACAAAAGGATTTTACTGCATTCTTTTTAATCTGGCTTAGAAGAATTATTTTAAAATCTATTATAAATTACAAATGAAATTTAGTTTGCCTTCAAATGAGGAATACTTTTTTCTAGTTTAAAAAAATGCTTGTGTTTGTAATGGAAATTTAATGAGTTTCTGTTTATTCATTATATAGAGAAAATAGGAGAATTTTCCTTGATGGTGCGCAATCAATAAAAATTGACAAAGATTTTAATTTTCAGTACGATTAACGGATTCATAATTATTTACGCTGTTTTGGAAGTGTGGATTTTTTTTTTTATATAAAAGAATTAAAACAATAAATTACATTATATTTTGCCTGTAGGATATTTATCTGTTGTATTTTATAATGCGTTTGATTTCTTATTAATAGAGAAATAGAGAATTATTGAGTTGTAAGCTCAATAAAATTAGCATAATTAATTTTAATTTTCAGTACGATTAACGGATTCATAATTATTTACGCTGTTTTGGAAGTGTGGATTTTTTTTTTTATATAAAAGAATTAAAACAATAAATTACATTATATTTTGCCTGTAGGATATTTATTTGTATATTTTCAATTGATTCTTATTATAATTAAGATTAGCTTAATGAAAATAAATGAGTAAAAGATAATGTAATAATTAATTTTTTAAAGTAAGTTTGAGAAATCAGGCATTACTCTAGAGAATATTATATGGGAAAAATCCTGTAAGGCACTTTAAAAAGAAAGAAAATGTGACTTTACACTTATGTATAAAACAAAATTTTACTACAAAAAGAACTTGTACGAGGAAAACTTTCCTAAATAAAAATCTCCATAAAAATAATTCTGGTAATTATGATCGTCTTTTCAAATCGCAAAAATCCGCATTGAAAGAGTAGCACATATATATACATATGTAATTTTCATGATTAAAAAGATGTAAAGATATTAAGTTACATACCCTAAAATGGGCGAAATAAAAAAGAAAAAGAAAATATATATATATAACTTATCACCTTATTTGTACTTTAAACTACAGTTAAACAGCTCTACAACGAATCTGCATACAATACAACCTTAATGTCCCCTTGATTTAATTATATTTTCTTAGCAATAAACCACTGTAAAACAATGGTTTTCTTACGAACAACCATTGTTTTTAATCCTATGCAACGATATTTCAGATTTACGATACTGGAAAAAGAAGGCGTGGATTTTCATAGCGGAAGATAAAGAAGTGGTTTTGAGAAGTTAGTGAAAAAAATATTTTGTCTGAAATCTTGAAAAAAAAGGAAAACGATGATAAAGAATTTGGCAGTGAAAATACTGACACCTCGCATTTTTTATTATCAGCCTCTGAAGCCCTTCAATCAAGTTTGGACGGATAATTTTTCAAGCTTTTTCATACTTTGCTAACTGATTTACAAGTGAAAAAGTTTTATCAGTTTTTAAATACTTCGGCAATATTTAAGAATTTGATACATAATTTGACTTCTTTATGTGCAATAAACATATTAAACCGGCCGTAATTGAAGTACTGCAGATTGAAGTTAGATCATCCCGGATTATAAAGACAGTATAACGATATATACCACTGCAACGATTCTTTTATTGAGTACCAATAAGTATTTCTGTATGGAGGTTTTAATGTATTAAAAATAATGATCACGAAAAGGTTTTATTTAATACGTATAAAGTCAACAAAAATCTTCTAGACAGAAATACTGATGAAACGACCGCCGTTTAAAATGTTCAAATGTTTAATGAAATACACATTAGGTAGTTTTTATTAAACTTCAATGAATTTTTTCTGGACGGAGCAAAAAATATCACCTTCATATGAAAGAGTAAATGTGGCTGACTTTCTTGCCGTTATAAGTTGTGCTACATAATACGAGAAAAATATTTTTGTGGCTTCAAAACATTAAGTGCCGTCTTATCTTTTTTGTTTGGTCATGTAAAATGTTATGTTTAATTGTGTAATATGTTTGTCTAAAATATTTTATACTTATGTAATTTATCAGAAGAAATCCCTGAATTAAGAATCGACATTTGCAAACAAAAACAAAAGGTTTAGGATAATTAATCTTATTGATACATATAAAACCAAATAATGAACAAAGATCAAACAGTTGTTTCATTAAAATACAATACAGAAGCTGTTATTTGTTGGTAAATTATACATTTTAGTTAAGAATACATTTTTATTTTCCTATAATTACAAAAATAAAAATTAATGAAGGTTTTTAAACTTTCAATATTTGTTTTTTTTTTAAGCATTTACATGTTGGTGCAGATATTTAAATAAATATACAAAACTTAGGATAAACTTTTAATCTAATTAGAACAAATTTCTTACTAATATTGTTTATATAGAAGAGTTAAATGGTTTGAAATAATTTAGCGTTCTTCATTAGTTTTCAAGCCCTTGCAATGATGATCCAGAAGCTAGTAGATATTATTTGTTGATATTTTATTTGCCTTTTTGACCTATTTAATATTAATATTCCTGGTTACATATACAAAAAAGAGATTCCGCGAAGTAATACTGCTGCCTCCTTACATTCCTCTTTTCTACATGCTCTGTAATATCACGGCAACCACATCTTAAGTGTTAAGAAACATCCAGACTTTAAAGGATGAACGCAATTACAGGACGGATCATAGCATAGACAAATGAGACATGCCTAGGACCTAATTTTTTGAATAGCCCGAAAAAACTGCTAATTTAAAAAGATTTCTAAAGAAGATAGTTTACTTTTTAGTTGGAAAACTATATATAATAAACAATTATACATCGTAAAAATGGCTTTGGATCACATTATTAGTGATAAAATAATCGATAGTTTAGCTGAGTTGAAGACTAGAAAAAATTTTTTTAAATGAAGTTTGTTCAATTTTTTTTACTTTTGTTAGACATTTAATAAAATAAAATTTGAATTTTTTAAAATTTATAAGCAAACTGAGTAAAAGTTTGTTTTTCAGTGGTTTTCTTATCACTTGCCCGAGCAGTCCATGCAAATCATTAAGTTCAGTTGTCCTCTTAAAAAAGGGGGTAACTCGGTGTCTTCTTAAACTACGTATGAAGTAAGATAATTTCTTACGCCGACCCATCCGAAGATATACAGCAGCACACAAACTGACGACCAGTACACCACAACTGTAACCACAGTAGCTATGGAGCTGCTGCTGACCTACAAGAGGTCTGGCATGGTTTGAAGATTAATTTGGTACAACTAAGTAAGAGAATTCGTTTTACGCTGACCCAACTTAGTGTAGCCATACAGCAGCAACTTTTTACTGAATCCAGTCATCATAACAGCAACGCATAACGGCTACCAAGCCACTGATGGCTTACAAGAGGTCCGTCGTGGTTCGAAGGTTAATTTGGTCAATCCCAGTAAGGAGCAAACTCTACAGAGGTAAGCTCAAGACTATCAGGAAAGTCTCTAGAGAAAGGTCACTCAGGTACCCCGTGAAGCTCGTACACACCTAAAGGAGGCGTGCTCCTGGGGGCGGTCCAACCCAGTAAGGGGCAAGCTCTACATTGGTAAGCTCGACACTACCAGGAAAAACGCTAAGAAAAGTCACTGAGGGAGTCACACCCCGGGAGCGTGAAACCCGTATATACCTAAAAGAGGTATACTTCTGAGGCTGTCTCTCATTTAGCATTACCCAGAGGACACGTACGGCTTGAGTTCGTGGCCGTGCATACGAGAGACTTTGTCCCCCAACGTATGAAGTAAAAAGAACTGACGTGATTTTTAAACAAAATAATAAAAAAAAATATTGAAGATGAAATTAAATAAAAGCTATCAAAGCATAATCACCAAAAAAGAAAAATATCCATCAAAATAAAATATACTTCCTCAGTCAGGCAAAATTAAGAAGTGTTCGATCTTTACAGGAACGGGAACAATTTTTGTCCTCTACCTCTAGTATTCTGCCCAATCTGTCTTTATCCCATTTTATTGCCACGAAGAAAACTCCGTTCTAGGGGGTTACCCATCACACTTTTGCAATTACGTCAGCGGTCCGTTCACTAGTTAAGTAATTTCCTTTCCACCCGGTTACGTGTGAGATAATTTTCCTTTCGATCTTTCCGACCACAATCGTCAATGCTTTCGACCACTTTAGGAACACTGAGTTTCGCCATAATATTTCTATTAAAAATCCCCATTGTCAATGGCACTTAAAAGTCCAAATGTCAATAGAGATTGTTAACGGGAAAGTAATGGCTATTACACCTGCTCTTACGTTGAGTGATTGGTGTCCAATTGTTCTGGATGGCCCCATCCGACTGCTTATCGGTACTTTTTTTTTCAGAGCGTATGTTGACAAACTGCTTAAACCTTTTTAGAAAAACTAAAATTTATTGCTGTACATTGAATATATTTTATCAATAAAAGGCTGATAACAATTTAAAATTTGTTTCAATTTTTCACTTTTAGTTTTACTCTTTTTATTGCTTTTTATTTTTTGTGTTATATATCTTGTGAGAGAGAGGAGGTCTGGTAAAAACCTGATAAAAAGAAAATATCTAGGTCTCCAAACTAGTTTAATTCGTGTCTATCTAACTGTGTTACATTTGTGACATTTTTATGGTAGTTAGCTTCTGATTTCATAATGTCAGAAATAAACTTATAGTTGCATGTTTCACAATGTTTTATAAGTCATTGCTTCAGCTATTTATAAAATAAAAAATATTCAATAACACCCATCAATGATTTTCGAAGTTTTTTCATTAGTTATAACACAGATAACTTTCAAAATACAGTTTTCTTTGGTATCACCCTTTTATATGAGAGCCATGCTCATTCTGAGAGGTATAAAAGAAAACAGGTAATGCACCTTTTTCATCTCTAGACAAAAGTAACATCAACCCTTAGTACTTTGATGTTTCAGAAGGTTAAAGAATAAGTTGCATCTCCACAAAAAAAGCCCATTTTTATCATGTCAGAAGTAAGCTTTTGTAACTTGGTCCGTAAGAAAACATATTTTTTCTCCGCCTTTTTTTATTTCCTCGGAAGTTTCTGGCTACTATTGGCTTACTTCTTTTGACCACCGCATAGATTGTGGGTAAAACGGTCTCTCCCAATGCTCAAATTGATAGGATGGGAAGCATTTTTTTCTACTTTTTCCATTTAATATATTTGACAATTTTATTGAGGCACATCATCTGTATCCCGTTGTTTTTGACCAGTTTCATTTTTGATTTCATGCCATTTAGATGAATTAAATTGAAAAACAAAAATACCTCCAAGAGAAAGTGTTATTTTTTGTTCTAATAGGTAATATCAGAAATACGTAACAACGATTCTAAACATCTTTGAAATGAAAGTATTTGTAAATATCCGCTGTTTAATTTAAAAAGAAACTTGAAAAATAAATAGCTTAAATTAATTTAAAGATTTAACAGCTATTTGCATACAGAAGTTATAAAACATTAAACTGTAACAGGTAGTATAATATACACATTAAATCTTTGTCCAAAAATTCAAATTAATTAAATGTAAACCAGAATTTAGAATACGTAAAAATGTGTAAATATACAAATAATTTATATATGATCTAATTCAGTGGTAACATGTATACATTTCTATTCACAGTTCCGAAATTAAAAAAAAAAATGTAATTCACGAAAACTCTGTTATATCTTTATAAGAGCTCATCGGCTGTGCTTAACTTTTTAGCGTACAATGTGCATTAACGACTTAAGTTCAATATTAATTTGTTTTTAACAAAAGGTATTTACACTTACGGAAGAAATGAATTATTTACGTACTCTTTTATGGATATAATAGCATAAAGATATAAATATAATCAGGTGATTATTTTACTCTGTCAAAGTAGATATTAAGAAAAACTGCCAAAACAGATAGCAATAAGTTTTCTTTACTATTAATTGTCTCCCAAGTATTTTGGAGCTGTTTCATTAGATTTATGATGATTTTATGCAGCTTTACCATTATTATTTAAGAGACACCAAGCATTAAATTTTCGTCAAGAACAGGTATCTTTATACATTATAAAAGCTCCTTTGTCGGCAGAACATTGTTAGTTTTATAAAAAATACTAAAGCTCAGTGTTATACAATTTAATTTATTTTATCGTTAATAAAATACACACACAGGGCAATGAATTACAAACCTATGATAATTATTTTACTGAATATTTTTTCATTATAACAACCAGTATTTGTTAGACCATTTATTCTACAAACTTTTGGATTGCGTTTATATTTAGAAAATATCCTGAATCGGCTACATAGTTCTTCAGATCTTGTAAAATGGATGGGATAGGAATGTCCTGTCCAAGCCGAATACAACTTTCCAACAAACATGTCCCAAACATTTTCTATTGGATTAAGATTCGAGCTTTATGGTGGATAGTAATATTGTTGAAGGGCTGACTGATGTTCATTGAACCAATCTCGAACAATTCTGGTCCGGTGTATATTTGCATTATCCTCCATGCAGAAGGACTCGCCTGTGGGTTAAAAATTGAAGGATGCCCTTAATCTGCCAATATGTACAGGTGTTGGCAGATGAAGTATATGGGTGTATGTTATCCCTCAATAAACACGAGGAAAACACTTCCATACCAGCAGAAGAGGGCCACACTATGATACCCCAAGAGACATTTTCACACTGAGAACGAAGCAAGGTAGGTTCATCGATGCATGAGGTTTCGATAAAATAGACGTTTGCCATCAGTGCAAAAGTAAGGCATAGTGTGATTCATCTGACCACAAAACCTTTTCTCAGTGCTCTTTTGTACAGTTACATCTTTCCAGACACCACTACAAACAAATTTTTTTCAACGGTGGAACTCGGGGATTTAAAATTGCTGATGCCAAATACAGTACCAAGCATTGTAAAATTATTGTCGTCATAACATGCTCAGCTATTTCACTAATATATTTATTTATTAATAATATATATTGATTAATAAAACTTTCAGGAATACGCTAATAATGTTCTTATTGAAAAATAACTTTTAAAATCGCCCTTTTTCTACATATGCAATACAGTGCTATTTATCTAACAGAGGGGTATAATCTAATTACTGTTTAAAAAATCGAAATTTGTAGCCTAGTGTAACATAAAGCAGACCAGCTTTTCAAACCAAAACAAGAGGCCATATGTTGATGACGAACTTTTAACATTCCTTAATTTTTTTAAAAGCACAACTCACATATATGAATAAACGACAATTTACAATTGGAAATTATGGACAAAAGTTTGAAAAGTTATGGTTACTTTATTGAGTGATTTTAAGAATAGGAGTCAGTGCAATTTTTCTGGAAAAAAGGGAAGGGTGCATGTTTTTTCTCTAAAAAAGGTGATGTGTCAAAAATGGTTGGTTTCGTTTACTGTAGACTATAATGTTAAAGATACTGGTTTATTTAAAGTATTTTAGGACCAGAAGAATTACTAGATATAAATGAATTTTTTCGATGCATATTAGACCATGAGACTGGAAAGGGTTATAGAAATTTTCAAAACAAAAGGAAAATATAATCCTGCATTTTATCCCGTAAATAAAACGTACACTTTAATAGTAATTAAAATTACACATTAAAGCACTATTTTCATAAAAATCGCCAAAAATTTAATAGAATAAAACAGGAAAAGTCTGAAATAAATTGTTATGAAATATGTAATTGAAATAAAGCCTTACATAGAGAATTAATATTGATGACTTCAGTAAATTTTATGGAAAATTAAAAAGATATTTTACTCGAATTATTTTTAAATTTATAGAATAAACTACACACACAAGTATAGCTTACAAATTAATGGATAACGACCGTAAGATTTTGTCCACTAAAATCAATAACAGCTTTCATATGATATAATTCAAAGCTTGAAAAATTGAAAAGATAAAGCTCGCTCAATTTCGTTTGTAGTAATAGCTAAAAAAAGAGATAAATCGAAACATATTACTGGAGAAGGCTTTCTACAATTTTATAAATAAATAAACCTCGTCATTTATGTCCTCAAATAAATAGTCACTAAATGTTTATACTGTAAAGAAAAAGATATTTACCCCTTTAAACTTTCTTTCTAAAAAATGTCATTTTAAGGAAACTGTTTATAGTAACAAACGGCTTTTTATGCTTTACTAAATTCCATGCTTAATATGTGCTATGCTTCATTAGTTGATTTTTAATTCATGGAATATGTCTGAGTTTGTTTCATAAAATGACATGGATTCCTTTGATCTATCAGTTTATGTGTTTATTAAACATTTGGTTATGGAAAAATATAGTTCTAAAAACTCAAGATGAATCTACTAAAAAATTCATTTTTATCCAGAAAAAAGATATTTGTTTTAAACTTACTTTTAGAAAATATCTTTTAAGATGTCAAATGAAAAAAAAAGATTTTGAAATTATTGATTTGAAGTTAGGAAACTCTGTATACATATACATTGAAATATACCAAACAAATTCCCTTTAAAAATATTTTTAGCATAAAATAGTTTTTTTTTAAATTAAATTAAAAAATATATTTTGTAGATTTTTGCAAAGCTCCTTTCAAATGTATTTTCAATTTGTTCATTAAATTTTGCTGTATTATTGCTTTAAAACAACTTTTGAACATTTTTGGATGTTGCTTTGTCGAAAGATTGAAAAACTAATACATAACATTATTTTTATAGATGCCTGTAGATTTCTTGTGAAAGATGAGGACATTTAAAAATTTTATTGAATCTTAATTTTATTTTCGTTAGCAACTAAACTTTCGTACTAACTTTTGTATTTAAGTTAGCGACACGTTTTCTTCCTCGTCATCGCTCTTATCACAAAGTGGTTCTCTAACTGGAAAATTGCTTTAAACACTGAAAAGTGCATCGCTGTCATGTTCACTAGTAAAAGACACTCTTCTTACAATAATAACAATATTAAAATCTACAATACTAACATCCCCTGGTCTAACAGAGTCAAGTACCTCGGTGTAACCCTCGACAAAAACCTTACCTGGAAAAATCACATCACCGATATTCGGCATAAGTTTCGAGCTGCTAAAAGACTTTTATACCCCCTAATTGCTCGAAACAGCTCTTTAAGCTTAGAAAATAAGTTGCTCCTGTATAAAAGTTTCCTTCGCCCTTTAATCTCTTACGCGTCCCCGGCCTGGTCATATGCAGCAGTTTCCAACATTAAATTACTCACCTCTCAACAGAACGTAACCATTAAGATGATCGCGAATGCACACTGGTATGTCCATAACATCGACATACACAAGGAACTTAATATCCCCACTCTTCCAAATTTCTATAGACAATTAGCAGAAAACTTTTACAACAGTATAAAAAATGATCTCCTTTTGGAATACTTCGATTATGACATTGCCGATTCTAGCAATCGTAAGTGGCCTAGAGCCACTTTCTCTTTAAATTTTTGTCTCTTACCAAAAATAAAAAAAAATTAAATAAATAAAAAATAACAAAAAAAATTTAAACTTCAAAAATTATACGTGCTTGTAAAAAAAATTGTTATAAAATTTTAAAATTAATACGCTATGAAGATCTTACTCTTCATAACGGTAAAAAAAACTCCCTATCCTTTTGTTCATTCTCTGAACCCTTACTAGTGTACGAGAGTATTATCTCCCGGACTCTAGTCACATGAAGTTCGTGAATATTTGACTCTATCCTTTACTTTCTCTCTCTCCCTTCTGTTTACTAACAATTAGCCGACCTCTACTGACAAGTCACTGCAGAGAAAATGCCGGCGCCCGTGGGGTTTATACCCAGATGACGCTGAACCCACACTTCATCCTGATGGTCCTGATGGTCTTCCTCATACCAGTTAAGAGAGAGAGTGTGTGTGTGTGTGCGGGGGGAGGGGACTTCGAGGATAACGTAAAGGTGCTATTCTCCCTCGCGTTGCAAACAACAAAGCCTGGGTTTTCCGAAGGTTTACTCAAATCAATCATTCTTCCTTATCACGGGCGTAATTTGGGAGGGGCAATGTTCCTGATTCATCGTATGTGGAACTCTTGTATCAGAGACTGAAGCGTAATTGATATCTGAATGTATATTTAAAGATTTCGCAGTATCCTCACAATCCGCAGGTTCTTATCCGGTAAAACACTGGTCAGTGAGTAGAAGTTTGATGGTATGGGTAGAGGCAGAGAAACACCATGTTTGACAGACCTCTGTTCAGAATGCAGGCGAAGATGTTGGATTTTATTCTTCATGTCTTTGAGAAACCGGTGATATTTGTTAGGCAAAAGTAATAGGCGGCAACGTAATCCCGGAGCTCGCACTAAACCGTAAGTACCACATAAGGCCTCAATTTATCTTAACCTATAACTCATCCTTTTAGGGTAACCGTATACGAGTTACAATTTTGTTGGAAGCCTAAATGCAATCCTGGTCGCCACCTTTACATCCAAATTACAGATGATACGCCATCTTAAAGAACAGCGAAAATGGCCTTCTTTGTCCCTTGTAAACCAGTTTTCCTTATATGAAACAGGGCAAATCGAGATTTTGCAAGTTCATGAAGAGTTGATTTAACACAAATGTTAATATTTACCTCGGAAATATATGTTACTTTGACGACATACACAGATACAGCGGTACACGATTTTCTTTCGCTACGACCACCTCGGAAGTAGATCCTGACCGAGACAACAAGGTGGGTTCCATGCGGTCTTTTCTAGCCACAACCATAAGTCATCTAGAAAAGAAAGTGCCAACGAATGACTACAAGTCGATTACAATTCCTTTTACTTTGAAGGAAGAACGTTTTACTCCACTGTACAAATAAGCCTGTCACACACAGTTAAAAACTAAGATTAAACTATTATTTGTTACCTGAGTCTTGGGTCATTATGTAAATATTTTATTCTGCAGTAATGGTTTAAGTAAAATATAACTTGTATTTCTGTCTTGAAATTTGTCTAAAATTCTTGCAATATTTGTGCATTGTGACCGATTTTATTGTTTTTAGGGGTGAGATTTATGAGGTAAATTTTTTTATTTGGAGAACGGAGAGTTGTTCTGACAAGAAAAAGAATGTTCCTAGGGTATAGTAGCAACTCATGTATTAATTCAAAATCAAGTAATTATGCACATAAACGCATTTTATTAAAAAAAAAAACAAATTGCCGGTTAATTTTTATAAAAAATGTCACCCCCCCAAAAAAAAAACCGCTTAGCACTGAAACTGTTTTGTTGCAATATTTGTAATCAGACATAGAAATTTATCAAAAACACACATTCATCCTTGTGCGATTTGTTTCTTATTCCGACCAGTTAATTTGCTTATATTTCAATTTATATATGTATGATACTCCTTCACTCTACTCTAATAGTTTGTAGAAATATTTGTCATGTCCACAATCCCCATAAGACATTAATACACCTTAGTGTTTAAAGTAAATAATAGCAATTTAATACATACACCCCAAAACCAAAGTTTATGCAGTGCACAATACGACTGGAATCTTTTATATACATCCTGTGATGATAACGAAAAATAAATATATAGGGACAACAATGTGAAAGCATTGACATTAGTGTTTCTTGTAGAAAACGAAAAATAAAAATCTTCAAACCTACCCTGTCATGTCCACAATTCCCATAAGATATTCATACACCTTAGTGTTTAAAGTGAATAATAGCAATTTAATACATACGTCCCAAAACCAAAGTTTATGGAGTGTTTAATACGATTGGAATTTTTGTAATACATCCTGTGAAGATAACGAAAAATAAATATATAGGGACAATAATGTGAAAGCATTGACATTAGTGTTTCTTGTAGAAAACGAAAAAAAAAATCTTCAAACCTACCCTGTCATGTCCACAATTCCCATAAGATATTCATACACCTTAGTGTTTAAAGTGAATAATAGCAATTTAATACATACGTCCCAAAACCAAAGTTTATGGAGTGCACAATACGATTGGAATTTTTGTAATACATCCTGTGAAGATAACGAAAAATAAATATATAGGGACAATAATGTGAAAGCATTGACATTAGTGTTTCTTGTAGAAAACGAAAAAAAAAATCTTCAAACCTACCCTGTCATGTCCACAATTCCCATAATATATTCATACACAAGTGTTTAAAGTGAATTTCGTCTTACATACTCCCTCTCAAACAAAGTTATGGGTGCACAATGAAGAAACGAATAACGAATAAAAAGAGGGAATAATGTGAATAATATTGAACATTCTTTTCAGTAGAAAACGAAAAAAAAAAAATCTTTAACTACAGGTTTACTAGTCGAGAATTTCATACTCACAAAAAAGAAAAAACATATAAATACCTTCATACAGTTATAATAAAGGATACTTAACCCATATTGTACCACACCTAAATATCTGAAAATTTTTAAAACTTTATACATAACATTAATATGGTTTAAGTAAGCATATAAAACCAAAATTTTAAAAATAAATTTTATTTTTTTTAAGTAATTAGCTGTACTATAATTAGGCCAACGTCCAATACACTACTAAAATTTAACAATACCACTTACATTGCATTAGGCTGATTCATAGGTGAAATTTGGGAAAACATTTAAAGCAAAGTTCAACATTTCATTTTAAGCACACTGTTGTTGCTTTTCTTTTGCAGTTCTTGAAGCATTGATAAAATAGAAAAAAATCCGTTGTAGGATGCAATACCCAAAATTTATATCCAATTTTACAGGTTTAATTTCATGAAAATCTTGCAAATGTGGTTTTCAAAATATCTTACCATTCTTTGATCGATGGTGAGATTTTCAGAAAATATACAAATTACTTCAATATTCTGATTTTGTCATAAGGTCGAATTCTACAATAACGATCTTGCGGATCAATTGAAAAATCGTTAAAAGATAAAGTGTTTGGTGTCATAAAACCGTTTTCTGGACCTAGCGTTACTCACTAATGTATGCCAATGTCTGTAATACTACAAGTAACCTTATGTTTAAAAAAATAAATAATGAATATAAAATTAAAGATTAAAAAATGACAGTTTTTAAGGTGCTAAAAATATATTTTACAATACAATATATTTTAATTTCTCAGTTTTTTTTGTTACTATGATAAAATGTGTATATTTTAAAGGTGTTAAAATAAAATCCACTCAGAAAATGTTTATAACTTTATTATTAAATGGAATTCTACTTGGTGTCCTGTTTATAGGACAGCGGTCCAATATGGGTTAATTATCCTAAGAACTGGTAAATGATGAAACGTCATAACTACTGTTCAGTTAGATGAGCTAAATTCATATATTTTGTGAATGGTTCGTAAAGAGAATGATATCGATAAATAAGTTTTAAGACTCATACTCTAAATCACATGCTACATGGAAAAAGAGTCTTTGGAACGTGCTTCCTTCCGTACATAAGAATCAGTGCAATAGGAGAAGAAAAGAGAAATTGACTTGTATCAACCCATAACAAAATATTTGACTTTGGTAATTTCTAGATATAATTTAGTTATCAAAATTTGATTCAATATCAATCTTTTTAAACATGCATTTACATATATTAATCTACATTGACTTAATTCAACTGATGTTAAAAAGGCTGTCTTTAACATTTTATTAGCTCGTAAATCCTCTATATAATAATAGCCTCAGTAATCTGGACGACTGTCCTCGAATTTAGGAAGCGGTTGGACCTGGAATGAATAGAGGCCTCCATATTGAATTGTTCATCAGTTAGGGTTAGCAAAATTCAAAGCGAGTAAAGTTTATCTTCTCCTATCGATCCGAATCTAAAATAAATTGGTAAATATGTTTCACATCACAGCAAAAAATACTGTATTTAAAACATTCGAAATCCATATTTTCCCACCTTTTCGGGAGCTTAATGCCATCATTTCGAACCCTATTTTTCTTGGTTAATAGCAAGCGATTTAATTTATCACACAATAGATAGGTAAAAATAAAATTTTAAAAGAGGCTTTATTTATCATTCATGTTTTAACAGATAGACAAACAAACTGTTCATTGAAATTGCCAAATTGTCATATTTTGAGAATTTTACTGCGTAAAATCGCCTTATAGCTTTTTTTTCTATCATTATGACGTCATTCCATTTTCGTATTTTAAATTATTTAAATATCTTGTGCATTATTTTCATACGTTTTATCCCTCCCCTTAGATATTACGCCAATAATTTTCTTTCATATTTGGCTTACATAATAGATTTGGTACATATGTAACAATTTTAAATTGAATCATCGATTATTTTTTGTTGCAATGAAAATTTCATCACCGGTATTAACAACAAATTCTCTTCATAAACGTCTAGGAGTCTATTTCATAGACTAATGAATATCTAACGTTTAAGTTATATATCTTTGAAAATTAAGAAGTTTGTGTGTATTTTTTTTATACACAACCACACAGTTTTCAATCGATTCACCAAATTTTGGACATCATTCATATATACAGGCAAATAATCACTGTCAATATTAAAACCTCTGCTGTCTATCCTATCACGTAATATGACAAGATAAATTAAAGCTGGAAACTAAGATACGGTCAGTAAAGTTTTTTTAATGTTAATTTTATATTTTAACATTCGAAATTCACCCCTCAAAAAAACATTTTTACTATCACTATGACGTCATTCATTTAACCATCTCATTTAGTTATTTTTTTATTTTAAATTATTTAAATACCGTCTGCATTATTTTCATACGTTTTATCACTGAACTTAGATATTAAGTAAATAATTTTCTTTTATATTTGGCTTAAATAATAGATTAGGTTCATATGTAATAGTTTTAAATTTAATCATCGATTATTTTTCATTGCAATGAAACCTTTTATCATCAGTATTAATTTTTTTTTATTCCCATCATTTATCATTACTTACGGTATAATAAGCTTATCATTACTTATGGATATAGCAATAATAACTTCATATGCTGTTTACTCAGAAGTAAAATTTTCCTGTATTATAAATATTTTAAGTACTCCAGGCGCATTGAAATTAAATAATTGTCTCTGAAATTTCCAGTGTTATTTACGTAGAGTTATAAAATAAATCTAGCTGAAATGAGTAATTTTGAAGCATATATGTTATTATGCATTTAATTAACCGCTAAAGTTTATTCGGCAAAATATGGGATCATCACGATAATGAGGAATTTTCACGTTTCTAATTTTGATTTTAAAGGATAGAAACAAGAAAGTAAAGCATACTATTTTTTCTTTCATTTAATGAGTGATTTCTAATGGTTTTATAGCGACTCTTTAACGTCTCTCAAAAACGATACTTTTCTCCGCCGAGTTTGTGATATCGTTCATGTAGACAAATTTTACATGTTAAAACGACTTTAAAATTGTTTTTGTGTAAAGTATCGCATATAAAAGAAATTTTTTGTTATGTCTGGCATTAAAAAATCATACTCTAAGTATTGTATTATTGTAAAAATACAACAACTAATGGCAATGAGAAGATATTTTTTTCAGCGTCCCGAAAGACCCACATACACGTAAAATCTGGACAACTGCGATAAAAAGGATGAGAAATTAAACCCCAAATTATCATATAAAAATCTTTATGGGTTTGTGAAGACCATTTCTCGGTAAGTAAATGTTTGCTTTTGTTTAAATATTACTAATTTAGAACAATTAAAGTATATAAAAATACATCTATACCTTTAAAAGGATTGTTGATTAACCACTGCTATTTAACTTTTAAAACTGCTAATTTTCGAGTATTATCACTGAGTTCAAGTACAATAAATATTTTATAAAGCATATAAATATCGAAAAACATATAAATATCTAAAGCATATAATTATCTAATAAATAACTCGGGGGAGGGGAAAGTTATGTATTTTCAAGGTATTATAAATTTTTTCTTCAAAGATGAATACTTTCTTGTGTATCAAATCACAGTGATATTTTTCGATTAAATTGGTGACTAATTTGAAAAAAAGTATAATATTTTTAAAATAATTAATAATAATATTACTTTAAAAATTAAATTTAATTTGAGAAATTTTATACATTTTTTAATTTGACATTAATATTAAAGGCAATAAAATTGTATTGCTATTTTAAAATATATTAATAATTAAGTAAAGCCATTTAAAGATTTTAAATTTCTTTTCATCATATTTAAAATATCTAAGAATTGATTTTGTTTTGGTTTGGTTTTGGAATGCTACGGTCTATTTTTTGCAACACGAAGGCTAATGAGACCGGTCTCACAAAAAATACCTCCTCTAATTTTTATTTTAATATTACATCCGTCTCTATTTATAAAAAACGATGCAACTACAAATGTGTATGTATATGATATGTATATTTATTTGACTTGATTGTGTTTACAAACAAAAGAGCTGTGTTTAGCATGAATAAAGTATTAATACATGTTAAGTAAAATTGGAAAAAAAAATATAAATGATTTTACACACTTTGGGTTTTAATTCCTCGTATTTCTGCTCCCATAAAATCCGGTTTTGTGCCAAGAAAGAAAACATTGACATGCTGTCAAGTTTCGGGAGGTTGTCTGATTGGTAAATCCAGGTAGAAGAGACATTTATGACAAATTAATAACTAAGCTATCTAGATCGATAGAATAAACCTTCAGGTTTAAATAAAAATAAATTTTGATAGCTAGAAAATTTCAGGAACTTGCAAAAACAAAATCGGAAAATAGTGCGCGCTTAAAAGCAATACAAAAATATTGGTCTGCATGAACGATGACATCACAACCAATCACGGAGCGTTTTGATGTCACGTGATTTTCGCTTAACTTTAAAATTAATTTTTTTAAATGATGGACCCAGTTTTTTACATTTTTGAGAACATTTTTGATATCTACGAGTCTGAAATTACCAGAAAAACACTAAGTTGTTCGAATCCCCCCATGTGCAAATTTCCTCATTATTTTTTTCTCTCTTTATATTTTCAATGAATGTTTATGGAAACAACTACATTTTTTTGTAAAGTCTATAAGGTATACTTAAATTTTTTTTATAATATTTTAGGCAAAATTCATGCTTCTGGAGTATTTTCAATTAAGCTAATTATGAAACAATTAATAATTAATAACTCTAAAACTAATTAATATTTTGCCTTCAAATTTTTAAAATATTTATATATCAATAGTATTAATAACATAATCAATCTTCAAGGAAATTCATTTAAAAGAAAAAAAGTTTGCTCTAAAGATCCACTGTCGCCTTAATTTGAAGAATATTATCTAGCACAGGGGTCGGCAACCTGTTTGTTCTTAAGGGCGCAATACTAAATTTGAAAATCACCGTGGGCGCATATTTTACAGATAATCAACAGGTATACATAGGCATTAAAAAAAAACAGATTTTTTATTTAATGCCTATTTTAGACTTTATTTTGTTGGTGTCATACATAATGATACATACAGTTCAGCGTGAAACTTGGGTGTCCATATTTTCAGTTAATTTCTTATAATTGGGGATATATTTAGAGTTCCCGGTCCTTAAACAATTATCTAAATGTGAGTCATTAAGCTTTGTTCGGTATTTTGATTTCAAATTTTTCATATTTGAGAACAAAGACTCGCAATTGTATGTTGCACAATATGAATAAATTTTTAGCGCACATTTACTTAAATTAGGATACTTATTTTAACCGACTAAATTCCAAAACATTTTATCATTACTATGCGCTTTTAAATTATATCACTTTGCAAGTTTATTATTTCTAATTCTAGGATATTATAAAGCTCGAAATACACTGAAACTAATTCAAAGACATCATCTTCAGTAACATTGAATGGATTTATGAAAAATCTTAGAACGGGTTCTAATGCTGCAAAATCGTCCAATCTAGAAGAAAACTCTTCTATTAGCTTATCTATAATTTCTAAATATGATGTAGTAGTAAAAGTTTCGTTATTCAAATTTAAACTCTCAACAGTATATTTTTGTATTTGGGATATGTGATAATGATTTTTTCAATAAATTGGATTTCAACAACACTAACTTGCATTTGAATGTCCTAAACTCAACTGACTACCTGCTGTATATCGCCGTTTGACAAGAGTAAGTAAATCGATCTGGCTATCATACATTTACATTAGTCCAGCGAGGGCTCATTAAAAATCGATCGGGGGCGCCATGGCGCCCGCGGGCGCCTTGTTGCCTACCCCTGATCTAGCAACTAGCTAAACTCTTTAGTATTCGCTTTCTGATAACTGATTTCATTAATAGTAGGTATATTTACAATCATAGAAACCTGGAAATTTGGTCTATTTTTTTTATCAAATATACCGAATTTCTTTTATTTTTTATTTTAAGTCTCCTAACATTCGATAAAAAGATATTTTTTAAACTTTTAGGCACCTCATAACTTTTATTATCGTGTGTTTGTAGTAGAACTCCTCCTAAACGGCTGGACTGATTTTCATGAAATTTTGTGTATGGAATTAAGTTGATTCGATAGTGGGTTTGATTCACTATTTGATCCGATAGAAAATGTTTTTTATCAAAAAATCAGAATTGCGCGCCTTTTGAGATTATTATTATGCCTTTTGAGACTATTCACCGACGTATCTGGGGCACAGTGGTCAGTGCAACGGGACGTACTACTAGTCCCAGGTTCGAATTCCTGTATAGGTGATGTGGGTATTTTAATATATTCTAATACCGTTTATGAAGACTGTAAACTTGGTGACGTCAAGTATATTTAAAATAATTTTTTTTCTTACTTTTCCATCAAAACGGTCCAATTTATAATTTCTTTTAACACATTTTACGATTTTTGGATATACAGTTTCAAAATAGTACAACGTCTGTCGGTTTGTCTAGTATGTATATATATATATATATATATATATATATATATATATATATATATATATATATATATATATATATATATATATATATATATATATATATATATATATATATATATATATAATATATATATATATATATATATATATATATATACATATATATATATATATATACATATATATATATATATATATATATATATATATATATATATATATATATATATATATGTATATATACATATATATATATATATATATATATATATATATATATATATATATATACATATATATATATACATATATATATATATATATATATATATATATATATATATATATATATATATATATATATATATATAATATATATATATATATATATATATATATATATATATATATATATATATATATATATATATATATATATATATATATATATATATATATATATATATATATATATATATATATATATATATATATATATATATATATATATTATATATATATATATATATATATATATATATATATATTATATATATATATATATATATATATATATATATATATATATATACATATACATATATGCATGAGTGTGCGTTTATGTCTATCTATCTATAATTTGAAAACTGTTTCAGAAGGAAGGATAACTTTTATAACAATGGAATAATTGTCCCAATTAGTTTGTACAGTAAAGTAAATAACAATGAGGATTAAAGCAGATAATGAAATCATGAAATTTAGCAAATATCTCTGTAGGTAAGTAATGAATAAGAATTAAAAGAAAATAATCTAAAAGCTAAGAGATCTAAATTTATTGGTAGGAGATTGGATAAAAAATTTCTTACAAAGTATTAAAAAATAAAATCTTAATGTTTTAAAACTATTTCTCCCTCTGTTTCTATATTGGTTGAAAGATGGTTGAATGGTTAGACCACTAAACATTGGTACCGGAGTTCGTGGGTTTGAATCTCACTGTTGCATTGATGTTTACAGCCGTTCGGTATCGGCTTTAAGCAGTAGGTCCAGGTCTCATCAGCTCTCGTGTTGCCAAAAAGTAGACTGTAGTGCTCCAAACCTTATTGTAACTGCAAAAGCTACGATAAATTAGATTAACTTAATTACAGAGATGAGATCAAGTGAAAATGTAAGAATTTTGAATTCTTTCTCTTCCTCAAGTTCACATACAGCCAAACGATGGCCGAATGGTTAGGGTGCTAGCTTGTGGAACCGGAGTTCGTAGGTTCGAATCCCACTGTGGCACGGATGTTCGTAGCCGTTCGGAATCGGCTTTAATCAGTAGGTCCCGGTCTCATTATCCCTTGCGTTTCGAAAAGTAGACCGTAGCGCTTCAAGCAAAACCAAACCACCTTCACATACAATCATTTAATTAACTGTAAAAATATGTCTGTATGCGTGTGTAAGTAGAAAGAGAGATAGGCGATGTAATATGTACAGATATCTTAATATGTAAGTATAAACATTACTTATGTCTGCGTAGTTATGAGTTTGTGAATAAAGTTAAGATCTATTTGTTTAACTTTTTCAAATGAAACTTAAAGAAATAACAAATTTACAAGTTTAATTACTTTTAAAATTAACGTCGTTCATAAATTTATGCTATTGTTTCGCTATTTTAAACTTAAAATTACTATATATTTAAATTTTAGAGTCAAGAAATTTCAATTTCACCTACCAAAAATTTCTAATAAGATATTTATTCTTTTAAAAGTATGCAGAATTAAAGGGGAGTTATAATAGAACTCGGACTCCCACAAAATTATTTTTCTTGCCTTTGCCGGTATAATTTTTCATTCCAACACATTTGAAATATTTGTGTGGTTCCATTACATATGTCGAATATGACTATCGAATACATATTCCTCTGTTTTGATCACGTCTTAATAAATGTACTTTTTGCGTGCTTTCATATGAGAGCTTTCCTGTTTCGTGTACTTTTCGAATGCAGAAAAATGTATATATAAAATTCCTAGATATAGCTTTTTAGAAATTTTTTTAAATATTAAAATAGTTTTGAGCGAGTACAATAACGACACTTTAAACTTTAGGCATGAAGTGGAGAATATTTGAGAGAAGCCTGTGTGAACACATTAATGTTACTGCTACTTCTCTCCAGAAATGCTCTGAAACTCTACATCTCAGACTTGTTATAGATTTTGTGACGCTTACACTCAAAATGCTAAAAAGGTACTTCAGTTGTTTATATTGTTCTGCTTTTATAGGAACGTCTAACAGGAGAATTTTGTAGAAAATTTTAAATTTTTATGCAATTTTTCTTGAAAAGAATATATAAATGATTCATATAAATGGATAATTAAATATGGTAAAAAAGGTTATTAACGTATTAAACATTTGAGAAATTTAAATATAAATTTTCATACAATATTATATAATTGCAGTTTTGCATGCTTATATAAATAAAAGAGGAAGAAAGATCGATATGTACCGAGTGGCCATAATTAAACTGACAGTGCTCACAGTGTTCTGTAGCGCGATCTATTTGCGAGAATGACGCCACATTTTGTAGGAAGATTAAACAAGACGGGGAAAGAAAGATTCCGCAAAAAACAAGTTAGTTCCAAAAGTCACCTTTAGGGGAACATTTGGCGCTGTATAATAGAAAATAGAGTGTTACAAATGCAAACCAATACGGAAATTAATTTCTTAATTGAGCCAATGGATGCAACATGAAATTTGAATAAAGAACTTTTTCTTCTGCCCAGCGTACGTGATATTGCAGATCACGAGACTTTATCGGTGTTTATGTAGATTTTACTCTTTTTTAAAAGCGTTGCCATATTGCGCTTGAACTAAATCAGAAAATGTGCGTAATAAAAGGTAATTTTATTCCGTATTAATTCGCATTTGTTAACACTCTATTTTCTATAACACAGCGCCAAATATCCCCTTAGCGGTGACTTTTGGAACTAATTTGTTTTTTTGCGGAATCCTTCGTCCCCCGTCTTGTTTAATCTTCCTGCAAAATGTGGCGTCATTCTCGCAAATAGATCGCGCTACGGAACACTGTGAGCACTGTCAGTTTAATTATGGTCACCCGGTATATGTATGTTAATTCCCTTTTTTCTTTTAAGAATTTCTGTTTGTTTAATGTTGAATTTCAAATGTTAAATTATATTTCTGCATTAATCTTCCTAAAATTTACTTATATGCTTCAATTCTGTTTTAGTTCTTCTTGATCGTTGCTATTGCAGGTTACATAAGGCAAATTAAAATATCGTTTTACATGTATAGCTCATTAAACTTAATAATATAGACACAAGCATATACATAAATATTAAAGATATTTTATACAGATTACAATATTAAAATAGTGTCCATACTGGGTACCGCCCATTCTTGGGCTTTGAAAGGACACATCAAAATTTGGAGAGGAAAATATTGAGCTTATTAAGCAATCCATCTTTGCCGTTCTCCTGCCGAAACATTTCACATTCGGTAATACATCGTGGGTGGGGGCGACGGTTAGCCAAAAAGAGTGTATTATATTAATAAATATATAAGGTGATGACGCGTGAGAAGCGAAATTAAGTTACAAAAAGGATTAATATAAGAAGAGTTGAGCTATGTAGAAATTAATTTAGTTGTTCATGAATTCGCCAAAGGTTACCACAATCAGAAGAACAACAAAAGTATTTCACCAAATAATGCAATTTTAGAGATAGAAACACCAGTAATTTATTTTAGAATACAATTATAATTAAGTTAGTTATGGTTAAATTATCATTGTTTATATATATATATACACATATATAT
>CM063502.1:78626508-78629008 GCA_032207245.1 Pardosa pseudoannulata | reverse complement strand
AACGTTACAATATACATGTACATATATTAACACACACACGTATATACATATATATTCATAGTCTCCAACTAAAGTGATAATTTTTGTCAAGGAGTCTTTGCTTCTTTTTTAATTCTAGCAGCCTTCGAAGATCACGAGAACACAATAACCAGTCAATTTAAACAAATATATCACAAATAAAAGGTTTTTCTTAACTATCTGCTTGGTTTTAATTATCCAGTGTGATGTCATCCATTACAGGATTGCAGTAAATTTGCGGTACTAAATAAAGATTGGAGATTAAAAAATATGGGCTATTTTGAAGTGGGATCAGTGAGGAAAAACATTATTGGTTATATATATATTCTTTGGAAACTCCTATAAGTTGGGACTGAATCAGTGGGCAAATTATAGGGTACTACTTTTCGGCACCAGAGTTCGCGCGTCCACTTCTGGTATGGATGTTCGTTACAATTCGAAATCTGCCTTAAGCAGTAGGTTCCAGTCTCATTAGCCTTCCTGAACAAAACATTAAATAGTAAAGCTCCTATAATTTGGAGCCTTAAAAGTCTTGTTTTAAAGTACTATTTATCTTATTTGAAAAGTTTGTGAAATTATATACGATTTCTAATAATAAATTCCATTTTAAATTCTCAGATAAATATTTTTGTAATTTACCCTATAATTTTGTCATTCCATCAGTTTTGAGAGATTCGTGTCGATTTCTTACATATAACGAGTATAATCATGCAGTTCTATTTCTCTGTTTTGATCACGTCTCAATAAATGCGCTATTTGCGTGTTCTTATATCGGAACTTTTTGCTTTTGTGTACTTTTCAAAAAATAAAAGTAAAAATCCAAGAAGAAGGTAGAAAAAAGTTGTTGAATATTAAAATAGTTTTGCGCGTGTGTGGTAACGCTTTAAACTTTCGGGTAAGAATGGAAGAATATTTTGTGTCTGAATTTATAGATGTTATTTCCTTTTCACTCCAGAAATGTGCACTCAAAAATTTTGTACTTCAAAATTATTGCAGGTGTTAGGATATTTTAAAAGCTCAAAAGATATTTCTACTTTTTATCTCACACCCATTTGAAATTTTATATCGCCTCACATGAAAATTTTCCAGAAATTGTGAAATTCAAAATAATATTTGTAAAGAATATATGCAGTATTTACAAAAATGTATAATCAATTGTAATACGAATGTTATATTTACATTATAAATTTTGTAAATTATGAATTTATCTACATTAGAGGAAGTATCATCTGTACATAAATATACAAAAACAGAGAAAGATAGACATAGTGTTTGTAGAGTTTTTATGATTTTTATTGAGATAGATTTTATAGAGCGCCACCTATAGACGGATTTTTGTACTAAAATTTCCTAGGTAATAAATTTTATTCTATGGTATTATCCATTGTTTGATACTTTGTCATAGTCCATACCCTAAAAACTTTTATTACGAAACTATTTTATTTTTCATACATTCTACAAAAGAAATATAGGAAGAGAGAGAATTTTTCGATAGATTTTATTGAGATAATTTTTATAGAGCGCCACCTATAGACGGATTTTTGTACTAAACTTTTCTAGGTAATAAATTTTATTCTATGGTATTATTCATTGTTTGATACTTTGTCATAGTCCATACCCTAAAAACTTTTATTACGAAACTATTTTATTTTTCATACATTCTACAAAAGAGATATAGCAAGAGAGAGAATTTTTCGATAGATTTTATTGAGATAGTTTTTATAGAGCGCCACCTATAGACGGATTTTTGTACTAAAATTTCCTATTTAATAAATTTTATTCTATGGTATTATCCATTGTTTGATACTTTGTCATAGTCCATACCCTAAAAACTTTTATTACGAAACTATTTTATTTTTCATACATTCTACAAAAGAGATATAGCAAGAGAGAGAATTTTTCGATAGATTTTATTGAGATAATTTTTATAGAGCGCCACCTATAGACGGATTTTTGTACTAAAATTTCCTAGGTAATAAATTTTATTCTATGGTATTATCCATTGTTTGATACTTTGTCATAGTCCATACCCTAAAAACTTTTATTACGAAACTATTTTATTTTTCATACATTCTACAAAAGAGATATAGCAAGAGAGAGAATTTTTCGATAGATTTTATTGAGATAGTTTTTATAGAGCGCCACCTATAGACGGATTTTTGTACTAAAATTTCCTATTTAATAAATTTTATTCTATGGTATTATCCATTGTTTGATACTTTGTCATAGTCCATACCCTAAAAATCTTTTATTACGAAACTATTTTATTTTTCATACATTCTACAAAAGAGATATAGGAAGATAGAATTTTTCGATAGATTTTATTGAGATAGTTTTTATAGAGCGCCATTTTTGACGGATTTTTGTACTAAAATTTCCCAGGTAATAAATTTTATTCTATGGTATTATTCATTGTTTGATACTTTGTCATAGTCCATACCCTAAAAACTTTTATTACGAAACTATTTTATTTTTCATACAT
>CM063502.1:78561508-78621508 GCA_032207245.1 Pardosa pseudoannulata | reverse complement strand
AATAAAGTCAGGACCTACTTCTTAAAGTCTATTTCTGAACGTCTAAGAATATCGATGCCAATGAGAATTAAAATATTGAAAGACAGTACCTTACTCTTCTGTCGTGGTCTGGTACTGATGTACTAAGTTTTTTTTTATTTTAGTCAAACCTTCTGTAAAATAAGAAAATTACTTTCTGATAATTTTCATGCTTTGACCACTTAATAACATATGTATATTAGAATAAATTTATATCAGTGTTACCCCCTCTTAAGTTTCATGATCCAATCCAATTTTAGGAAAAGGAGGTCGAGATACATTAAAGAAAGACAACAAATTATATACAACTCACTAGTTTAATACATAAATTTATTTATGCAGTTTAATATTATAAGACCAAGGCCGAGCGCTGAACCATACTGAGTTATAGATTTAACTTTTAATTTAGATATTTAAAAAAAATAAAAAAATAAAAGCAGACAATAACGTTTTTTATTAAGGGGGCTATGTACTTTAAAGCTCAATTTTTAAAATATCAAAATTTTAACTGTTTTCCTAATAGTTGTTAAAAAATATTATTTCTGATAATTCATAAGCCACCAAAGACTAGAAATAATATAAAAGTGTTAAAATATAAACCATTTTCATACAAAACTAATCGACTTGATGTTATTGTAGTCTGCAAGTTATTTTCCTTCATATTAAAGGGAATTTATTATACATTTATTTAAGTTTGTACATGGTTTCATATAATTGTTTCGTTGTTTCACTGCATTTTGTAGCCTGTAACTCAACAAAATACTGAACTTTCAAAAATGTATTTAGATGTATATGACAAGAATTTTAATAGACAATGGTAAGTAATTTAGGAGAAATTTAGAGAATAACAAACGCCATTAATAATAGTACATTCACTTTGAAGTCACTAATAATGTCTTGTAATATTGTTAAGGTAATGATTTATAACCATTTAGCTTGATGAGAAACATCAAATTGAAAAGCAAAATGATTTTTGAGTTTTAAATGAAGGATTTCCTTAGACACAATTAAATCAAGCTATTTTACACAGAAAATAGCTTGATTTAAAGAGATAAAATAATTATTTGATTAAAAATGTTGACTTGATTGTGAAGTATACCCTTAGATGTTTTCAGACAAAAAAGAAAAAAAAATTATATTTAATAGATTTTTGCTATTTTGAAAAATTTTTGCTCCCTTCAGATTTAAAAAACAGAATGAAAATGATTTTAGAAAAATTCTGACCGAAGGAAGCTTTTTTTAATTGATGTTGGGTTTATGATATTTAACACTAGATTTATGGATGTTGATGATATACTTATTTTTACTGAAGAGAGCCAATTTGACTCATACAAGAAAGTTGAAGTGTTTTGCAAATCAAATAGTTCCAAATTAATTTAAATAAAATATTTATTATGAAAAAAATTATGGAAAACATTTTTTACACATAAAATCTGTTTTTGAAACACACTTTTTGCAAACATTTCTATTACATTTAGCACAATGGTTTCTACATCTGTTTCTTTTGCATGATTGTTGAACTTGACATTTCTTCCGTGCGTCAGTAGCATGGATTTCTGTCACTGGAGTGGAAGTATTCTCGACTTCTCTACATTTACTTTATACTATACTTTATATACTTTATACTATATTTATTACTATATTTATTTATTTTCATATACATTCTATGAGTCAAATTGACTCACAACCGTGAAAATAGGTATACCACATTTGATAATGCGAAATGAAGGGGGTCTGCGGGGAAGAGGAATGAAAGTTTACATATATTTTATTACTTAACTAAAAACCAACGTATGTTTTTGAAAAGTGATATTAAAATTTTATATATATATAGTGATCCAATTTTTAATGAGTCAAATTGGCTCGGTCTGTAAATCTAGTGTTAAAATCTAATTTTCTACAAAAATTTATTAATGATTTTGAATTCTTCTTCTTAATCTGTACAGTCGATTACCGGTCAATAGAGTCCAGTTAGTTTAAACCATTTATATATATCCAATGTCCTCCAGATATTGGCACCAGTGCGCTTAAGTCATCGATCCATACTGTCAAGAAATTTTTTTTTCGGCGTCTACCACTCTTTATATTCCGAGAGGTTTAAGAAGCGTTAGTTTTTTTAACAGGATTTTCATTAAAATAACTTTGAATTATTCTTATTAAGTCAACATTTAACATGCTATAACATTATCTAGAAAAAAATGAATGTGAGAATAATATCTTCTGTAGAATATCATTTTTATAATATAGAGTATTACTAACTGTTGCTTTTCCAGCTTAAGTTGATTGTAGCGTGAATCATAAATACAGATTGTGTCTCCAAGATGGAATATTTAGAAAATAAGGTTAAGAAGTCATAAAGGCATTATTGCTGATTACTTCTTTTAATAGAATTATTAAAGCTCGTACTGGCATTAAAAATGTGCTTATTTTAAAATAGAAAAGAAGTTCGGACATTTTTTAAACTCATTTTCTTATAAACAAGAATATGAATAAGAAGAGATAAAAATTTTATTTACTTCTTTTTCACACTGTTTGCCGTGCACTTTGATTTGCGAACAGCACTTTAGAATCTTATTAAAAAGTCCTCAATTTCCATGTTTTGCGAAAATGCAATAAATGTCACAGTCTTTTTTCCTCCGAAAAAGAACAATTTCCTTTTGCGAGTCTTGGTTCTTTTCTACGTACACCATTTCTTTTCGTCGTCTATTGCAGACATCAGACAATCTAAGGGTAGGCGAATAAGTAATAACGAAAGCTCTCTGCACATCACCATGAACTTGTGTGTTATTGAAAAGTAGAGACTCTGTATAGAGATATTAAAATAGCAGAAAGCGACCGAAGGATTCCAGCTAGAATAAGGAAATGGAAGTAATATACTACCAAACTCAGGACAAAACAGCCGGGATATAAATGGAATAGGAGTTTTGTAATACAGTAGTGTTCTCTAATATGTCACTCGCGAGGAAAGCGAAAATGGAAATCGAGGAAAACATAAGAAAAAACAGAATGTAAATCAGAAAAACCGAATTTAACAGTCCTCCTTTTATAGCTTTCCCGCTTCTGTATTTTAACTCCTTCCCGTTATACGAAATTCTTTTTTAAACCCATGCATTTTTTTCTACAGATGAAAATGGGAAATCGAGCGTAACTTTGCTCCCCTGGCTCTTTTACATACCTTAGAATATTTTATAAGAAAACTACTTAGAAAATATTTATTTTGTATGTTTATTGATAGATATAAAATGCTATTTTTTGTAATATTTGACTGAAAGGATGACATTATTTTTCTTTGTGAGGATGGGAGTGTTTTACATATTTAAATACCTTTCTACTTTTAATAGCTTAAATATTAAAATCATGCTTATAGCTTTCATGTGACGGTTGTACTAACTTAATTGATACTCAATAATACTTATAACTACAAATGAAGATGTAATTAAGTAATTAGTAAAATATTTTAATCAATTTTTGAGGGGTATGCTAAACATCACATAGTAAATATTGATATAAAACGTGAAATATAGAAATTATAAATAACAAAGTGATTTTACAAAACTTCAAACACTAATTTTTGTAGGCACAACAAGCGAGATAATATGAACATAAGATCTAAGATCTATCTATGAACACTTCATACAATACAAATTTAAAGTAGAGAATATTGGAAATTCCTTGACACATTAATATGTGATAGGGATTTCAGTATACAAGGAATTTCCAGTATCCAAGTAAATTTAAGAAAATAAGTAATTTAAGAAGAATTTAGGTTTTTAAGATTAATATACTATGGGATTTTACCTGAATTATGTACTTGTTTTATACTTGAGATAATATGTGTTCTAATAAGAATTCAATGGATTATAATCCATTGATCCATTGATCAATTTATAAGTTCCTCTTCTCCAACACTGTGTCTCTAAAGCATTTGTTAACCCTTGTGTAGCAAAAGAGTAGACCATCGCGTAACAAACAAAGCCAAAGCATTTGATTTTTCATTAAAAGGATTTAACTGATTTTTTAAGGGAAACCTGTAAATTTTGTTCTAGATATTTCCCTTGTGGTTAACTGTTTAAAAATATTTAAATATAGCTATGTAAATTCCGATGCAATTCACCTCTCTGAACTTCAGACTATATATGAGGTTCCTCGTACCTAAACTGTGGACACTTTGGTAGTTCAACTTCAGAAGTTGAAAGAAATAATCAACTAGGAGGTTTAGGTCGGTAACATTGGTATATACGAATGGATATTCCGATTCAAATTCATGACTGTCCCCCCCCCCCTTACCATCATATCTGCTCCGTAGCAATCATGATTGTCTCTGGGAAAAGAACTATTATGACTGGCAGTTTTGATTTCCTTTTAATGTGGCAAAGCGAACCCTCTTTTGTTGTCAAAAAGGGAAATACATACCATTTTTTACACATATATTGCTTTCCATTAAACATTTATAGAGACATGGACTTTCACCCCAGGTAGGATATGTATATATTAAAGTCACTCGCTAAAGAAACGACACATTTGGTAGCAGGTAAATAGCAAAGTATATCTTCCTTGAACGTACATTTTAGAAAATAATACTGCGTAAAAGATAACTCACAATACAAAGAAATGAAATTACTCATAATAGAATATCTCCGAATGCCAGAGCAAGAGAAAACTCCTGACCACATATCATTCATTTATTTCCGAGTGGCAAACACTTGCTTAAAATATAGTTTCGTTACGAACCACTTACCTTACTGTACTTAAAGCAGCTGCGAACAATTCAGTCTCCACTGGTTGCACATGGGGCTTGTACTATAGTTACTGTTTTAATGCCAAACAAGCATTTTTTAAAGAAACTTGTTAGCTTCTTCAAAACTCTGCAAATTTAATGGTCGATTATTGTTAATCGGCCATTAGGTAGATCTTACACATTCAATAAACAACTTTTCACAGCAAAACATTTCAATAGTATTTTTAAGTTCAGATAACTGCTGACTTTTGTTACGAGTCAAAGTTGGTGATAATGAGATCTTCTTACAATATTTTTATCACTGAAAATAAATAAGATGTAAATAATCAGAGTATTTAAAAAAAATACCTTAAACTCCCTGTGCATAGGAAAACATATGATCGAAACATCAGACTTGAAAGTGTTTAATTGCTTACCAAAACCAAAGTACTTTTTTACAATACTAGAAAAGTTGTCATATAAAAGAAATTTTCTGGTAGATTAACACCTATAAATATTTAAGCCCCTACATCTAAATATTTTTTTAATTTAAAACATTTTAACTAAGGTTCAATAAAAAAATATAAAAAAAGGGAGAAAATAGTGCATGTAAGAGACATTCATACCATAAATTAGCAAAATAAGTTTGAACGTAATATCTGAATATTTTTTTAGAATATTGCCCGTAATTTGTAAAATGTACGTTTGAGAAAATCTTATTTAAAGCTTTAAAAGTACTCTTTAAACCCCATGATATCTACATAGCTTTTTTCAATTATGTGCTTTCTAATAAGAATATTTTTTTTCAGTTGCCCATAACATATAATCAAGAAATGTGTAAATTGCTGAAAATGCAATAAAATTCTTTTCAGTTTTCTGAAGATTGAATTTTTTTAAATGCACGTAATTGGTTACCTATAAATATAAAAAGTTAACTATATATAAAGTATTTAAATCAGGTTTCTAACACTATTTAATACATAAGTAGTTTCTTGTATGATATGAAATTATCTTTTTAACAATCTAAAATAATTAATACTAATAAGCTAAAATATGCAATATTTTTATGTATCTATTCATAATATATATTCTAGCAAGATTTTTAGAAATATTACAGGAACTAAATTAATTTTATAAGATTTATATTAACTTTTTTCATCTGTTTTCTAGAAGCAAACAAGCTTTTTTTTATGATATTCAATAATATATCGTTTCATTTAATGCTAATATTAATTTTCATATCATGTTGGACTAGCATATCAGGAAATATGAAACGCCGCATTATTAATTAAGAGATTGAGAGCATAGTTAAACATTTATATTTAACTGGCATCTATAGCTTTTCCATAGAATAAAAAACTTTTTTTTTCTAAAAGTTTTGTACTGCTATTTAGAGAATTAAAATTTTAAAAGATTTCCTTCTTCTGCTAGTAAAATGAAAATATGTAGAAGACAGAAATTTATGATAGTCTTTAAAGTTATCCTTGCATCCAAAATAAAATAAAACAAAACATTTTTATACTTTATCGCAAGAAATTTTAACGTATAAATATTTTCACCATTTTTTATGAGCAGATGCAATGTAAATATCCCAAATTTATAGAAATGATTCCTCTTTCATTCTTCTAAAACAGTGCCACTCGGTTAACTCAAAATTGCTTTACAAAAATTGAGTTAAATTTATTGAGAAGATTATTAAGTTCAGCATAATAAAGATTATCACTAGAAATGAAAATACAATGAAAGTCATGGCACAAAATACGATAAGCATCAAATGTGTAGGCAAAAAAATCTTAAAATCTTGTCCGAGGAAGAACCAACATTACAGCAATGAAATGCGTTTTATTGCAGCAGTAATATTCTTATCTTCAAATGAAACAAAATATTGTTTTCATTTATTTCTCCGACCATTTTATTACTCTCTCGTCTCAGTTTTGTTGGAACTATATGCGGTTTTTTCCCTTGATGTCTCATGAACACATTTTTAGCGGTTTTTCCGTTTGTTTTATACTACGGTTTCTATCTGTATAGCAAAATAATTCACCCTACGTTCACTATGTTGCATTTTAAGTAGACATTTTAGTAAATTATTCTCAACATTTTCTAATGTTTAAATAGTTAATATTTCTTGGAATATTTATTTGTATAATATTTGTATTATTCTTTGTCTTATGAATGCATATTCACAAAATCTACGCCTGCTATATGCATTTAAAGTAAAACAATTCACACTATGTTCACTCTATTGCAATTTATTTTTAGTAAGTTATTTACTAAATTTTCTCTTGTTTTAGTGGGGAACTTTTTCTTAGAATAATTATTTGTGTATATTCTCCCTTTGATGTCTTATGAACCTATGTTTAGGAGGTTTACGTATCATAGACCACGATACTGTTCTGCACAGTTAAGTAATCAACGCTATGTTCATTCTATTGCATCTTAGAATACACATTTTTAGTTTTTTACCCACAAATTTTAGAATTTCCTTTCTTTTAAATAAAGACTGTTTCTTAAAATAACTATTTGTGTATTATTTCCTTTAACATTGTTGGATATTTACGGTTATTATATAGATTCACTTTCTAAAGTAAAAGTAAACCATGCTACATTCATTCTGTTACAATTTAAAACGAGTAATGAAGTATTCCCTGAATGTATAATGTTTAAATAGGAACTATTACTTAAAATAATTATTTGTACATTTCTTTCAGTCTTGCAGAAAAAGAAAATCAGTAGGAATATTTTGATTATTGTGTTACAGTAGAAACATTTTTAAAGTTATTTTTTTAAGTATAATTAATAAGTGGGTTTTTTTAACCCTTTGTGCTCTAAATTAATTTTCTCCGAACTATGACCTAGGTTAGGAGCTGATTTTTGGAACCGGAGCTCGTAGGTTCGAATACCACTGTGGTATGGATGCTGTTTGAAGTAATCCAAAATCGGCTTTAATCCATAGGTCCCGGTCTCATTAGCCATTGTTTTGCAAAAAAAAGCAGACCATAGCACTCCAAATAAAACCAAATTAGTTTTTTTCATTCTCAGTAGTATAGTCCAAGTTAATGTTTAATCTTTATCAAATTATTACCGACCTAGCAGTTTTAATTAAATTAAACAAGAGTAAGCAGTATTTAAAAAGCATGTCGAGCCACATTCGAAGTTAAAGTTGCTGCATTATGTCGAGTCAGACTCGACATTGGAGAGCGAAAATTAAAAGCTATACAATAGCATCTCTTTATAAATTACTTAAAAGAAATTCAAATTCAAAACCAAAAATATATAATCTCGTTAAAAAATAGATTTATAGTTCCATTATACACCTGTTTTTTCAATAGTAACAGTAATTTAAGGGGATTATTTTTCAGGACATTAATTTAAAGTACTCCAATTTATAAAATCATTCCACAAATCTAAAAAATTGTACAGTGTTTGTTATAAATTTAGCATTTTAGAACAATATACAATTGTTTCAGAGTTGTCATTTTTATGGTCTACAGTTATTTTAGAGATTTGAAACAAACTGCTTAAGTATTACATTTTTCAAAAGACCATGCTAAAATTATAGGTTTGTAACTGATTACTGTTTCTGTCATTCCATTACTTGTTGAATGTTTTTATTTTAGAATTTAAAAAGATCTTCAAATGTTAACAATGTAACCACTGAAAATTATATGTTTGTTACCAAGAATTCAAGTTAATTCCCTCAGTATCTTTCTCTGTATTATTTTATCAGAATATTTCTATTTTAAACCCCTGATTCTCTGCATTTAGGCCTGTGAAGTGAACGGAAAGCTTTTATTTTATTCCATTTTGGATCTTCTTAGGTATGGTTTCAAGTACTACAGTCTACTATTTAGTCACAAAGGTCTGAATTCTAAAAGTGCAAACTGTAGCTGTAGACAAATAACTAAGATTGATTATAATAGTTATTCATTTCCATTTATTTTTATACATCTTGATAGACCGTATTTCTAGACGTTGTTTGCTATAATCCGTATCGATTTAAAATTGCCAGAAATAAAAAAAATCCCATAGTATCTCAAGATTAATCATTGTTTTAATTCCTCATAGTTATAAGAGATTTTTACTGATAATTGAATTAAATTTAACATGGTCCAATATTATTTTTCTTCAGTCTAAATAATCTAATGTGCAGTTATCATGAAAATACGTGGTAGTAAATCGGTGATTAATAATCTGTGATAGCATTAATCATCCATGGGTTTAGGAAAACAGATAGATATTTTACTAAGAATGTTGCTTGTAAAATTAAAATTGCTAACTTTTTGAGTTATTTCTTTTTCTCATATGCACAGTAATAATGTCACAACCTCTTAAGCTTGGCGTTTGAATTGGTAAAAAGTTTTACCAGTATTTTTTTTTACTATTCCTCTTTTGTTTATAATTACAAATGACTTTTATTTTTGATGGATATTTCTCTCTAATTAGAATTCAGGTTCTCTTTTGCTTTTACCATTTCAAATTTTTGTTCTCTGTTAGAATTTAAACATTATTTACCATTATACATATACGAATTAAAAAGTGTTTTCTTGTGTGGAAATTTTACTGCAATTTATCTGTTTTTTCAGTATTAACAATTCAATAAATAACTTTCTGTTTAAAGTTCCAGAGTAATTACTCCAATACTTAAAAGTTTAATCCTTATAAATTACTCTTTGCCATGCTCAAATAAAAAAAAATTTACAATTGTTATTAATTCCTCAATTCATTACAAAATATTAAATTTATAACTAATGTTATTTATTTCTACGTTATTTAGGGAAGACTTATTAAGTAATTCATTTCGTTTACAGTTACAAATAATATTATTTTTCTGTTCAGTACTTTATTAAAATTCAAAAATTGTTTTACTTTTACCAGCTCAAACTTTAGTATAACGCTACATAATTAAACATTGTACCCAGATATTGTATCATTACGCATGCATGAAAGTTTTAGAGCAATTTATTTATCGTTTCAGGATCACAATTCTAGTATTAGGACAATAATAAGTTTCCCTTAAAATTTATTGATTGATTTATTAATATCTTTTTTTTACGTAAACTCTATAAAGTTCTGTTAAAATACCATATAAAGACCGGCTGATATTAATTTTAAACTTTTTAAATTTTCTTGCATTGACTTAAAATAACTAAAAGATATTTTTATGATATATTGCTAACATTTCTTCTTTAGAATTGGATAATTTCTTCGCACAATTTAATGCTTTGACCTATATTATTTTATTTTGGGATGTACTCTTTAAGTTATATTATACATGGAAAATAGATATTTCAATTTAAGTAGATACTTATATGTGGTCAAATTAATAAAATAGCAGAGTTTCTAGTTTTTGTCTTACACAGATAACATATACTGATTATTATAGCATTTTCTTAAAATCAGAAATTACATTTTCTTCCTACAAATGTCTTTTTCTTTACTAATTAAAGTACACCGTTATCTCTAGTGCATCCCATATTCATTCAGTTTCTGCCGTTGTTTATTTAAATTATTTATGCAAATAAACAGTTCCTTCTCGTAAAGACTTGAGATTCCAGGTCTAAAGTAGAAACGCGGACTTAATTAGACGTTAAAATTCACTGGAGAAACATTACGCAGTGATTCATTTGTTTGCGGTGAAGAAATATTACTAATGTTAATTATTAGAGCTAAAGGAAGAGCCGCATTGTTTGAATGATTTGTAGTCCTAAAAGACTTCACCTCTAGTTTGATTTCTCAAAGGGAGATGTTATCTTAGCTTTCTCGATGTCACTGCTAATTGCTTTTTGGTAGAGGTAAAGACATTTAAATTTATCTGTCACTATTTCAAGCGAAAAGTTATGTTGGGACTTAAAGATCGTGCAAAATTAAATACCAGTTACTCTTTGTAAATAAAGCTTCTACTTAGAAAATTGAAGATAAATAGGAATCTGCTTCGGGAATAGAACAATGGATGAAGTTTAAACAGAAATGGAATGTTACATAAACGAGTTGTAGTCTTTAAATTAGAATTTAGTTGAATATTCGTATCATAATTGTCAAATTATAAATTCATTGTTTCGTAAATTATAAGAATCTGTCAAATGTGTTTATGATGGAAATATTTAGAAAAATTTTTAAAAGAAGTTTAATTTAAATATTTATTTGGTGATTCCGAAATTTTTACTGATACTTTTAGTTGGAAAGATTTCAAGAAATCATTATCTAATAGATTTTCTCAAAGAATAAAGTGATTAACACAGCTAAAAATACTCTAAGCTGATAACTTCTTCCGTTAGCTCTTCTCAACCCAACCCTGCACTTTTAACCTTTTTTCAACGATAAGAGAAGAATTTAAATGCTTAACTTTGTGCTTTCGAAATTTCTACTAATAGTTTTAATAGGAAAGATTTCAATAAATCATTATATAATAGATTTTCTCAAAGAATAAAGCGATTAACACAGCTAAAAAATACTCTAAGCTGATAAAATAACTTCCTCCTTTAGCTCATCTCAACCCAACCCTGTACTTTTAAATTTTTCAACTAATTAACTGTTCAACTGAAATACTTAACCCTCCTTTACTTGCACAAGAGAAATAACTCTACCGTTAGTAACAATGGCAATGGGTTCTGATCTAACTACAATGACTACCACACACATAACTTAAGCTGTTATAAAACTCATTCCTTTTCCTTAAATATTGAATCTTATACGTCATTCAGTTAATCCGCACTTGTCTTTCAGTCCGCCTTTTATATTCGAATATGATTTCAATAAGCAGTTCTAGAAAGGGTTCTATCTAAGTAGATTAGAATCAACACAATTTCTAACAACCAGAAAAAATAAGAATAAAAAAATCTCCATTGCGCTATTTCCTTTTTTGCTCGGATTTACAGATACTTTCTCAACTTTCTTTCTCTTCAAAATTTCTCAAACAGATTAACGTCAGCGATAAAATTAAACAGATTTGGCCCTCTAAATAGCTATTTTCTTTGTAAGATGTCATTACCCATTTTGTAATAAACCTCATTTTCTAGATTTTGTTCTTTTTTGATCTGCTTCTTTTAAAAATATGATAATTTCAGTAATTTTTTTTATTTTTTTATTTTCTCTTCTCTAATTACTATTATCTTTATTCTCCTTAATTTCCATTTGATGACTGGATTTTCTCCGGTTGCACTCTACCACCTTTTTAACAACTTTTTTTAAAAATTTAGTTTTTTTGCAACATTTTGTTCTTAGATATTCACTTTAAGCCTCTTCTCAATTTTAGATTACTAAATTAAGAAGCTGATTTCGTAATCAAAATGCCAAATGATGGCTAACAGCTTTACTCTAGTTTCATGTTTAGTTTAGATAGTTATTTTCAGCTTTGTGATATCAGATAGTAATTATAGAATTACGCAAAAGGTTACAAACATGCAAGGACTCAGTAGGATTAGAACACACTGACTCCAGTACCGAAAGTTAAATCTCGACTTTAGAGGCCATTAAGCAACAAGCGTTCAGAATCATTATTGGAAGTTTCAAATATCACTGGAAGTATAGAGATTTGCCTGCATTCCAATTCAATTTAGGCTCAAATCTCAAAACAATTTGGAAGATAAAGTTAGCAAACAGATAAGGCGCTAGGGTTTGGAACTAGACTCTGGATTCAAATTTTATTCAGCCCATGTGCATGCAACTACTGATTTTATATCTTTCGAAAGCTTATAATTAAGTTGCTTATAACTTCACTTAACATATCGGTGGGACACAAAACCAATAGGCATAATGAAGGGGGTAATAACCCTTAATAAGATTTGATGTATACATATTCTACATATGTAAGGAATGCTGTATTAAATTTGTGATATGAATTGAAGGAAAAATCTCACCAGAAAAAGTTCTTGCTACACCTTTGCTAGAGAACAGCTTCTAAAATACAATTTTTTAAAGTCAATTTTATTCATCATTGTAGTCTTTTTTAAAAATGATACATTCACTCCAATGCTTCTCTAACATTTATGTTGTTCTCACAGAGCGAATTTACGAGACCTCCAAAAAACTATTCAGTAATCTTTTTTCAGGTAATCGAGGATTTGATTTGGTTTAGTTCAGTTTGAATAGTTAGAGTCCACTTTTTGCAACATGATGGCTAATGAGACCGGGGCGTCATTGTCGGTGTCATACAGTCCGGTTTAAACTCAGGAAACTGTAGCACATGTTATTTTTTTATGCAAGAAGATGCATTATAACCCTTATGATGCCATCCCTGATCTTAAAAAACATTTTCCCATCAAAAACACTTAATTAATAAACAAAATTATGTTTTCCCAATTGTTTAAAAAACATAATATACACTAAAACTTTAATATCTGGCTATGTAAAGACCGAAATGTTATGAGCCTTTAATACGTTCCTTATTCTTTGTACTACCAAACATATACATAAGATTTTTTTTATTTGTATCACGATTTGTGGCTTATTTTAGGGTCTTTTTGAGCAAAGTCTTATAACAATAATTTATTCTTGTTTAATGGAAGGTAATCCATAGATGTATAAGAGCCCTGGATTTTCTTATTGTTATTGGGCTAGAATAAAATACCAAGGTGCTAGTTTTGAACCTTTCAACCTGTGACCCTCGTCAACGCAAAAACAGTATGTGTTATGCTAATCTCTGAGTTCGAATAATAGCTTAATGGTTGACGTTAGAGACAGCTATGGATTCATGATAAAAGTTCCCTCTCTGACCGCTATCAAATTTGAGAGGTTACTTCAATAAAAGCAATTCTCTCATGTATTCTCACAATAAAATAGCCAATATTTCTGCTGTGAGAAATAAGCGAATGGCAAAGCTCATGCTGCTGATACGTATGTCATGAGTTATCAAAGTGTTCCCTGGTGTGGAACACAAGTATGGTCTTTATATAGCTACTCATGGTAATCTAACCTTGTTCTTATGTGTTTAATGCCTAAACTGCTATAAATAAGGAGGAAATAAAATGCAGGTAAGTTGAATAAGGTTACAGTTTTTCCTAGAAAAGAATTACGCCTTTGTCTTTCAATTATTGATGAAAAAGTTTAAAGGCAAATTACCATCTGCAAATCAGTCAACCCTACTTCTGCCACTTGAATGTATATAGCTTATTTCCTTTCCCCCTTTATAAGGCATTATAATTTAAATTATTTTTACAATATTTCAAAATAAACTTTTATTTTATAGAAATAATAACTTTAAAAATACTTTTGAGAATAAATAAAGATATTGAAACATACTTTTGAAGCTTTAAATTACGTAATCTTTTTCAGATTCAAAAATAAGGACAATAAAATATTGTGCAGTATTCAAAACTGTGCTGAATTTCTTAGATACTCTTTATATTTTCATGTATTTACGACGGTAAATGGTTCTACAATTGGATTTTCAAACCGCGAAAATAGAAATACGGCTTCACTGGAGTCTGAAATTCACAGGAGGAGTATAACTCAACGTTTATCGTACTTCAATCGATGGAGTTCTATTATTTAATAGACACAGTGATAGTGGAAACTGTATTATTTAAACACTTTTAAGTTCTTGCTAACTTCGCTTCCGCTTGATTTCGCAAAGGGATATACAACATCAACTCTCTCATTCGTAGAGATAATTACTTTTCCATAGCGGTTAAACTGTTTGAACGTATCTGTCATTATCTAAAATGAAAAGTTTTGTTTTAAAGCAAGTTAGGGATTTGAAAATTAAGAGTTAGTTTCCCTTCTTTGGGAAGGAAGTTGATTTAAGGAAAAGGAGAAAACGAAAATATATTAGCGTAGAAATCGAATTTGAATAAAGTGTTAGCGTTCTTTTAAGGTGGTTGGGAACACACCATATTAGATTCATTTACCCTTATGTTAATCCGTAAAAGAAAACACTATTTTTCAATTGACAATCTGAATCTAAATATTTACATCTTTTATTTTTAAGGACACAATACGCAAAGATAAACAAAGTACAACCTCATATAACAAAGATAATCAGAAGAGAGAACTACGACTTCAAAACAGTCTACTACTAGGCCCACCGTTTTTACAAATATATACCAATAAAGTTTACTCTCATTTAATGTTTAAACTTTGGGAAGTTGCAAACACAATACAATAATACATAAAAAAGGAAAAAATATATAATTCACTTAAGTTTGAAATAAAACTAAGGTTACAGCTTACTCTCATTCTTACTTCTCTTTATAGATTTAAAAAGGATAATTTATGAAAATAATAATTTTGTGTTTGAAATAAAACTAAGGTCACTCTCATTCTTACTTCTCTTTATAGATTCAAAAATGATAATTTATCAAAAGAATAATTTTGTGTTTGAAATAAAACTAAGGCCATAGCTTACTCTCATTCTTACTTTTCTTTATAGATTTAAAAATGATAATTAATGAAAATAATAATTTTGTGTTTGAAATAAAACTAAGGTCACAGCTTACTCCCATTTTTACTTCTCTTTATAGCTTTAAAAATGATAATTTATCAATAATAGCAATTTTTAACTTCAACACGAAATGCACATAAAAGTACCCTCAGCATAATTACTTTAAAACTTATTTCACATTTTTAAATATTTTTTTTATTTTTAAATAATTTTAGATTCATACTTAACTTGGTACTATACTACATAATACACAATACTAAAAAAATACAAAGCTAATTTCTACTTTGCACATCACTTATACTTACTTACTCTTTACTTTTTTACTCTCTACATCATAAAACTACTATTTTACTCTAAAATACTAAATTACTACTACTTTTTATACTATTAACTCAAAAATACTTCACTTACTAACTACTCTACTTACTTCTACACTACTAATTACTCTTACTACTAACTACTCCACTTCAAACTTACTACCCAACTACTACTAACTACTCTTAACTTACTACACTTACTACTACTTACTACTTACTTAAAAACTACTTACTCTACTACTACTACTACTTACTTACTCTCTACTTACTACTACTACTTCTAACTAACTTACTTAACTACTACTACTTACTAACTACTCTACTTTACTACTACTCTCTCTTACTACTTTTTACTAACTACCATTCTCAACTACTTACTACTCTTACTCTACTCCTCTTACTCTTACTACTAACCTACTCTTTTACTACGACTACTTCTACTACTTACTACTTACTCAACCAACTACTTACTACTCACTTACTACTACTACCTACTCTTTACTACATTTACTCAACTACTCTACTTTACTACACTTACTGTACTAACTACTACTACTACTTACTACTACTACTTATCTTTATACTCTACTTTACTACATTACTAACTACTACTACTCTACTTTACTAACTACTACTTCATACTTTTACTTACTACTACTTACTACTACTACTTACTACTACTACTACTCCTTACTACTTACTACTACTTACTACTCTACTACTTCAACTTAAACTACTTTACTACTTACTTACTACTTACTACTACCTACTACTACTACTACTACTACTACTACTCTTTTAATAAATACTACTACAACTTACTCTACTTCATACTACTACTAATAACTACTTAAAACTACTATACTACTTACTCTACTACTACTTACTTACTTACTACTACTTACTAACTAACTTTTACTACTACTACTTTACTAAACTACTACTACTACTACTACTACTTACTACTACTTACTCTACTACTACTACTACTAAAACTACTACTAAACTACTCTAAACTACACTACTACTACTACTTACTACTACTACTACTACTACTACTTACTACTTACTACTTACTACTACTACTACTACATACTACTTACTACTACTACTACTTACTACTACTACTACTACTACTACTAAATACTACTAACTATACTTACTAACTAATACTACTTACTTTACTACTACTTTACTAAAAAACTACTTACTAACTACTAACTACTACTACTACTACTACTCTAACTAACTACTACTACTACTAATACTACTTACTAACTACTACACTAAACTACTACTACTTACTACTACTTAAACTAAAAAAAAACTACTACTACTACTTAAAAACTTTACTACTTACTACTATACTACTACTAATTAACTTACTAAAATAACAAACTAAAACTAATACTACAACTTACTACTTACTACTACTTACTAAAACTAAACTACTAAAACTAAAAAACACTCTATTACTACTATAAAACTAAAAAAACTCAATAATTTACTTCCTAATAAAAAACTTAAACTAACTTCTACTACTTAACAAACTTACTACAAACTTATATTCATAAACAAAACTACTATAAAAAAATTTACTTCTTTTAAAAAAACTAAAACCACTACTTCTAACTATACTTATTATTCTTCATTAAAAAAAATAACACACCTACTTAAAAATAACTATAAACTTCAACATATTTATCTACTTCTAGCTATAATTAAAATAACTAAATAAAAAAACTAAAAATAAAAAATACCTTTTAAATTTACTATTTTTTACTTCTCTTTATAGATTTAAAAATGATAATTTATCAAAAGAATAATTTTATCAACTAAAATAACATTTGTATTTCAAGGACACGAAAAGCACATAAAGATAAATAAAGTACCTCAGCATATATTACTTTAAAACTTATTTCACATTTTTAAATATTTTTTTTATTTTTAAATAATTTTTGATTATGGCAGACTGTGGTATTATACCTATACATTCTTTTTTAATACTAAAAAAAAGCAAAGAAATATTTTTAAAGTTTGCAAGATTTCCAAAATATTTTGGGCTCACATTTTTAAAAGGATATAACAGAAATTTTTAAAATTTGGGTACAAGGAAAAAAATGTTCAAAGTATTTAAAATATAATTTTGGGAAATTTAGTATACTAATTTAAAAAGTCCCTTTTAAAGAATTTGTTTCCTTTTAACAGGGTTCATAATTGTTCATGTCCGGATTTTTATATGGATGTAGACTCTTTAGCGGCAACAAGCTTAAAATTATCATTCGTTCAAAAAAGATATAACCAATCTATATTTTTTACATTGAAATATTGGTGTAAGATTAGCTTTAGAGTATGAATTGCTGCAAAACGGAAAACGTGCCCGTTATTACAAGATTTCGTGGCTTTTAAATCCGTAATTTGTAAAATATGCAAGAAAGCACAAATAAATTGGTACTAAAATTAACAGTATACAGATATAGGAAAAGTAGTCCTAGGAGAGCGATACTCAAAACAGAATTTTACTAGAAGCACCACCATTTTTATGATTAAGTATCAAAGAATTTGGTTCTTATATAATGTTTAAACTGTGTCCAGTTAGAAGCAAAATACAAAAATGCGTAAAAGGGAAAGAAGCATGCAGTTCATTTGTTTGTATTAAATGGGAGGTTACAACTTATTTTCATTCTTAATTCTTTTTATTGATTTAGACGGAAAATGTGTCCTTTATTACAAGATTCCATGGCTTTTAAATCCGTAATTTGTAAAGTATGCAAGAATGCACAAATAAATTGGTACTAAAATTAACCGTGTAGAAGTATAAGAAAAGTAGTTCTAGGAGAACGGTACTAAAAACAGATTTTTACTAGAAGCACCATTTTTATGATTATGTAACAAAAAATTTATTTCATATATAATGTTTAAACTGTGTCCAGTTAGAAGCAAAATACAGCAATGCGTAAAAAGAGAAAGAAGCATGCAGTTCACTGGTGTTTGTATTAAATGTGAGGTTAAAACTTATTTTCATTCTTAATTTTTTTTGTGGATTTAAACTTAATAACTTACCATTAATACAATTTTGCAAACTAAAATAATTCATGTATTTCAAGGACACAATACGCAAAGATAAACAAATTACAACCTCATATAACAAAGATAAACGGAAGAGAAAACTATGACTTCAAAACAGTTTACTATTAGGCCCACCGTTTTTACAAATATATACCAATGAAGTTTAGTCTCATTTAATGTTTAAACTTTGGGAAGTTGCAAACATAATGCAATAATACATAAAAAAGGAAAAAATATAGTTCACTTATGTTTGAAATAAAACTAAGGTTACAGCTTACTCTCATTCTTACTTCTCTTTATAGATTTAAAAAGGATAATTTATGAAAATAATAATTTTGTGTTTGAAATAAAACTAAGGCCATAGCTTACTCTCATTCTTACTTTTCTTTATAGATTTAAAAATGATAATTAATGAAAATAATAATTTTGTGTTTGAAATAAAACTAAGGTCACAGCTTACTCTCATTCTTACTTCTCTTTATAGATTTAAAAATGATAATTTATCAAAAGAATAATTTTATCAACTAAAATAACATTTGTATTTCAAGGACACGAAAAGCACATAAAGATAAATAAAGTACCTCAGCATATATTACTTTAAAACTTATTTCACATTTTTTGGAATAATATCTAGGTTACAAGAAGAAATTTCTCCTTCATAGATCGATATAAAAAGTGTTACATCAGTTACATTTATTCTCTTTCTCAATAATCTTCCTAACTGCAGCCATTCTGAAAGGCCAAGGCTATAATAAATATGATCTTCATCACTTTAAATCCCGTTTCTCTAAGGCCGTCCCAGTGGGAGAATATCTTGCCACCTTTTAAAAAGGCGAGCACACAGTAATGGGAGATAAACTTAGGCCAGAACTCCCCCGAGCTCGCGTTATCAGGCAACACCAAATGCTGTAAGATTACATTTTTTCCCCCTTCGCATACATTACGTGAGAGGCAGGAGTTCGATAAAAGTTATCTGACTCCCAAATCAAGTCCTTCGGCTGGTGCAGAAGTGTCGGCCGAAAACTAGAACTATCTCCTGTTGGCTGGTATCCGTCTATCGCCAAACCTGCTTATGCTCCTCTATCTAGACTTGCACCGTAAAAAAAAGGCGTACAATTTATTGTCCCCATGGATGATAAAAAATAGGGGAGAAAGTATTCAACTTTTTTTAATGATGAGGCTGGGTATATGCGGCGATAAAAAATGACTTTCCGGTTATTTCATATTTTAATGTGATATGAATATTTTTGAAATTCAAAACATTTATAATGCAGACAGAAATCATTTTTCACGATGCAAGACGCTCCATGCGATTTTTAGCAGTCTTATAATCCGTTATTTGTATGAATAAGTTTGGTAATGAGCACGAAGGGAAAGAAGTTTGAGTCTGCCAAGTTTAAATTGCGTTACGCATGGAAATAAATTGTGCGGAACAATTCGGTCTCATATAATTTATAACGTTGTTATATCAGTGTTTGAAAGAGAAAAAAACATATATGAGATGAGAGTTATTATGTCAGACGTCAAGAAATTTGAAAAAGTTTCATACGAAGACAGCGTATTTGTAGTATCATGAATTTTACTTTATTCATCTGTCTGCAGTAAAAGGCGTAAGCACTAAATTTGATTTATATCATTAACAATGTTTGGTGGTATTTTTTTAAAAAATGTATGGTGATTTTACAACCATATAAATAATTTTTAAATAGTTAAAATATCAAGCTTTTTTTCCCGTTAGAATAACAAGTATCGATTAATCGTGCAAAATATTGAACTACTACTTAACGGCACGTGTTACATAATACACTGCCAAACTATCGGATTTGTTTTATTAGCTAATATTAGACAGAAATGTAAAGAATAAAAAATCTTTTTTACTCTACCATTTAAGGTGTTTATAATGGTTTTCGATATCTTGAACTCAAAAATGGTAAGTTTTTCTCTCTACCACTTCTGGTTTTCTTACACACTGAGGATGGATACCCAGGAAAATCAGAAGCTATATCAGTGCCAAATAAAAAACTTTATTTACAAAACACTGACAGATAAGCAATATTACATTATGACATTATGACATTTTTTTATATTACGACATTCTTACATTATGACATTATGACATTATTACATTATGATATTTTTTACAGTATGACATTATGACATTATGATATTATGATATTTTTTACAGTATGACATTATGACATTATGATATTTTTTACAGTATGACATTATTACATTACGACATTATGATGTTATTATATTAGATCATTATGAACATGTAATATTCATCGCAGTTACAGCATTCTTTTGTCTCTTTTATTGCCTATTCACCTGAGTCGGAACAAGATTGACTGCGCCTCGCAATATATTGGTTGTATATTTTCTTATTTATACAAAATACTAAGTTATATTCAGATACAGCGCCTCATCTTTTTGAATCCTTTTGACAACGACGGATTTCGAGATTATTCTATCAATCAAACATTACTTTTAGAATTTGGAAATTTGTTTTGGGGAATTTCACAAATTTTGATGTATTCATTTAGCTAAAAAATTATGAACTTTCTATTTTATTGCATTCACGCATGCACATTGAGCATTAAACCTATTCATTTTTCATTCAGTATTTATTATTTATTGATTCTGATTGCAGGGTATTGTGTACATTGTCGTTTGCCATGCTTTCATGCAAAACATTTGATGAAATGTGGGATTGTTAAAACTTAATTTGTAAATTTTGTAATACATTTGGGATTTATAAAAATCTTAATATCTTCACACATATATTGGATATTCTCATAAAAATATGAGCACATATATTTGCAAGAAGTTACCTAGCGCAAAAATCCAATCTTGTGCTAAATTTTCAAGGCTTTTAAGGCATTAATTTTTACAATGTTATCCAAAGATTATTCGTTTATATACATATATATATATATATATATATATATATATATATATATATATATATATATATATATATATATATATAACTGACTATGTCGTTTTAAACAAAGGCAATAATAAAAAGCAAATGGTAAAATGAAATTTCGTTACTCATTTACGTTTTACGATTTCATGATAATTTTCCTAAGGCAGGCAAAACGGAAAATAATATAGTCATTAATAAAGTATCCAGGTACATTTTCCCAGTGGAGACAGGTGAAAAAATATTCATGCAAAAGCAGGATATATAAATATAAAGATATTTTCATAGGTTGTATGTAACAACCATTGTTCAAAATAAAATACCGGAAATGTACCTATAAGAATAACTTTAACAATATTATCACAGGAGCTTTTGTCGCGGACGTCATTACACAGCACATAGAGGCAAACCTATAAGCTACCTAGAAGCTACATACACACAAGATATATAGTGAGCTGATGACCAGTTGTTTTGCCGCAGTAATTCTCACTATAATGACCTCCCGTATAACCGAGGTATCCCAAAATGCCTGATGAGTCATATGAGGTGAAGTACAGTGAATTAACTATCAGATTAAGCGTGAGATTCGAGAAGACTGTAGGGACAGTATTTTCCAAATGTGTAAAAAGGGTCAGTCTTTTAGCCGAAGTCAGATACCTGAAAGGTAGTAAAATAAATCTCATTTCACTTTATCACGCGGAAATTCTTCTTACTTTCTACTAAAGTTCTACTAAAACTCGGCTAAACTAAATTACTATAAAAGTGGTGTAATTCGCGTTTTCTTATGACATATTATAACGACAATCCCTTAGCATTTTATGGTGTAAACACGAAAGGACGGTGGTCTCTTGGATTAGAGGTTTAAGGAATAAAATGAAGTTTTTATGGACTTCTGGCTACGACTAACTTTTTGTGTTTCTGTGTGAGGTTATAACTTCTTGAACTGATATAATGCCAATTGTAATTACAGAAAACAACAACAACAGATATATACGTATGTATATATATATATATATATATATATATATATATATATATATATATATATATATATATTATATATATATATATATATATATATATATATATATATATATATATATATATATATATATATATATATATATATATATATATATATATATATATATATATATATATATATATATATATTATATATATATATAATATATATATATATATATATATATATATATATATATATATATATATATATATATACATATATATATATATATATATATATATTATATATATACATATATATATATATATATATATATATATATATATATATTTATATATATATATATATATATATTATATATATATATATATTATATATATATATATATATATTTATATATATATATATATATATATATATATATATATATATATATATATATATATATATATATATATATATATATATATATATATATATATATACAGAGAGAGAGAGATTGTAAACTGCCATTGTGGGCAGAAATGTTCATCATGAGCTTTTAACAAAAATATCGTATAAATTGTATCCCTTATATTAATATAATTTAAATATATTGTATTATGTCTTAAAGATATTTACTATAGTACCAAACTAATGTGTGATTTTCAATTTCTTTCAATACATTTATTGTTGATATAACATACAAAAAATTTTGGAGTGGAAAAAATTTAAATATTCACATTTATCAGCAAAAATACATACATATTCGAAGTAGATAGAACAAATTTAAAAATTAACTACTGATATAACTAGCAATTATTCTACACTGTCTGCTTTATATCTGAGCATTTAGGTTTTATCGTAGTCAATGATACGAACGCTAATCTTTGCAAATTTTTAACTTTAATATTTGTAAGAAGTGCTGCCATCTATTGGATGTTTGAATAAATTGTACTAATAGATGGTTATTCATCAGTTCTTAAAATGAGCAAAAAAGGAAACCTGCTCTTTTACATGAAACATGTCATTTACCTGCCTATATGGAACAAAATAAAAATAAAAGTTATTATTTCTAGTTATAATATGATTGAAATCTTCCGTAAACAAATTTATACGTTATTGAAGTTAAATTATATAGAATTTCAAGTTTTTCAAAATATATTACATATATTAATCCCCCTATCCCCATATAAATATGCATTTTATATCCTGTGTTATTTTATTGGACTTATCACAATGAATGATACATAAAATATTTTAAAATAAAAGAAACATTTCATCTGGTAATAAAGAATGAAATTTGGAGGAAAATGAATTTTATTGGTAAGTTAATTGTAATGTTGATTTTATTTTAATCAATTTATATTACATTCGTTGGTAAGTTAAGAATTTCTTTTTTTATCATTACACAGAAAGATATAATACGTATTTCTCTTTTATGATTTTCCTTTAATCTGGTATTTTTTTCTACCATTAATTTTTAAATTTTCTTTCGTCAAAAGTTAGGAATTTTAAACATAGTAATTAAACATGAGTTAATATCCGACTCAAAACTTATTTGAAGACATTTTTAAATAAGAGTCTTTTAAACATATTAGTGCGATGAAAGTCTTAAGATTTATGAGATAATGCAATATCTGTATGAGCTATGCCCGACTGAAAATCATTACGAGGAGGAATTTTAAGAATGTCACAATCAATATTTATTCAATGAATAAATTTAGATTAAATGATATCATTTTAATTTCTCTAGAATGTGTTGAATTTAATGACATTTCATTTAGTTATATCTACGTAAATATCGTCTATGTTATATCGTTTTTCATTATTTTATGTAAATACTTCATATAAAATTTTAAATATAATTATAGCAATATCTATTTACATGTCTAATGCAGTTCTTAATGATTCAAAACGAATCTTGTTTTCAGTTTTATCATCTATTTTTTATCTTAAAAGGATAGGAATAATACATGAATATTACATATAAATACACAAAAACTGAAAATATTTAAGGCAGTTATAAGAATCAAGTAAAGTGTAAAAAACCATGACGACATCTAGTCATGTCAGTTTAGGAGATTGTTAACATTGCTCGTTAAAACTAAAGGAAAATAAAAAACCCTTCATGAGCTAGAGGGAGTATTGAATATCTATGTAATAAAGAATAATAAAATGTCTGCATGCTTGTATGTTCCACAATTTCATTTACAAGTTTAGCTCCGATTTATAATATTTTAGTAATGATTTCAGTATCAACAACAATCAACTTCCTAATACATGAAAAATGAACAACAACTAAATATTTAGAAATCATCATATATAATTCCATGTATTCCGAAATTTTGTTACTAAGTTTATCTTTCTACGAAATTCTTCTTTTATCATGATTTACTCTTTATACTCTTTTCAAGACTTCGCCACTTGGGGCGGAATATATATAAAGAACAACCCCTACTAGCGGCTTACGATAAAATAATTTTACAAATATTTGAATACTATAATAAATATGATACATTAGGGGGATTTCGGGCTAGATAACTCTTTGTTGGGAAGTCAGCAGCTTATCTTTGTTGGTTAGATGAATGACCTAGACTTAACCTTCACTACCGGGTTCCGTCTCCCTGTCGAGGTCTGAGAAGGAAAATATGTTTGACTTGTTCTCGTATTGTCACTAAACACCCTAAACTACATGTTGCAATAAATTGATCATGAGGTAATAAAATCTTAACATAAAGGAAAAGAGTTAATTTTATTGAAATTTACAAACCGTACACCTATATTGTTTACCAAAAAGGTTGATAGGGAATGAATCCTGACATGTTCGGGTTCGACAGAAGAGTATTTTCCTCCAAGTGTGCTATAATTCTTTCAGTATCAACAACAATAAGCTTCTTAATAAATGTAAAATGATACATTAACTAAATTATTATAATATACAAAGTTCCATCTATTCCATAATTTTGTTTCCAAGTTCAATTCCTCTTTTCAGGATCTACATTATTGGCACTCTCTTCCAGGCTTCAGTACTACTGGGAGTAGGACTCGTGTAGAGGAATCTCTACTCGCGGCTTACCATAAAAATATTTTGTAAAAATTGGAATTACAAAACAAATATGTTGCGCTTGGATGAGTGCGAGCTCGACAATCCTATCTTGGGGAGTCATCAACTATCTCTGTTGGTGAAATGAATAGCAAAGACATCACCTTCATCACTGGGTTTGAAGTGGAAAATGTGTATGACTTGTTTTTGTCATGTCACTAAATACCCTAAACTGAATTTTGAATAAAATGAGCATGATGTAATAAAGACTTAACCTAACGGAAAAGTGATAATTTTGTTGGAATTCAGAATCAGAATTTACAAATCGTACACTTATGCGTTTATCAACGAGAGTGACAATGAGTGAATTCTTAAATATAGGGTTTGAACAGTCTGGAGGGTATTTTCCTTTAGTTTTGCAGTAAAATATTAAAAAGTATCAGGATTTTTAAATTACAGTGTAAATGCATTTTGACTTTAATTTCTAATAACATAACATAGAATAGGAAGTACAATAACTTAATATAGAAGAGGAATATATATATATATATATACATACATATATATATATATATATATATATATATATATATATATATATATATATATATATATATATATATATATATATATATATATATATATATATATATATATATATATATAATCACAATGATTGCTGCATGAGAAGCATTTACATTATGTGCAGTATCAATTATAAATATACAATAGTCATTTCTAAAAGTTAAGAAAAGAGCTGTAGAATGCGAAAAAATGGACAAGTACTTCTTTGATTGACATGAAATGCTGCTAATAAGTAGCTTTATGTTTATTCATGAAACAAAACAAAAAATTACAGACAGAGATAAAAACATTGAATTTTCATAAATCATAAGATGACGTCATATTTGCGTCTTTAACAAAATAGCATTTAAACGCAAAACAAACAACAAAAATTGTAATAGTGTATGTGAGCCTCCCTCACCTTCATACACAGTGTACTCATGCTTGTTACGATGTGATCGATCACCGCAGAGTCCAGTAATCACCATTCCTCCTGTACTAGTTTCTAAATCTCTGAGAGCGGCTGGAGGGGGAAGATGTCTACATACTGCACGGCCGAGGTCATCCCAAAGATTTTCAATTGGATTAAGATCCGGCGAGTAATCTGATCCCTCCATATGCGTAATCATTTAATTCTCTAGAAAGTTGTCAACGATGGTAGGTCAATGGGGACGTCCATTAAAACGATATTATCATCCATTAAAACGAACAAAAGACCAACTTCTGAATCGTACAGTTTCACAATGAGATCTAAAACTTCATCCCGATACTTTACACTGGACACAGAACCGCGCCTGCAGTTTTGCAGGTTAACGGACATCCTAATGAAATCCTTGCCCACACTATGATGCTTTCACCACCAAATGCGTAATGTTCTCGGGCCGATTCCATGTGCCTTGTTTCCAGCAAATCTTTACTTGCTGATCATGGGCTTGTAGGGCACATCTAGACTCATTTGTAAACATAACGCGTTCCCAGTCAGAGACAGTCCAATTTGTATGCTGGCGACACTACTTTAATCGAGCCCCTCTAGATTGGATAAATAAAGAAACATAAACTCGTATCCGGGCTTACAGACCATTCAAGTTCCACCACTACTGTTCTTCAAAGAAAAGTAGTGACATATATCGTCTTACCTGTAGCTGATGCCACACGTATAGAGGTCGACCTTCGATTCCACATGGCTACAACAACAATTATATCTATCTTTTGCGGGGGTCGTAACCTTCGGACGTCCAGCTACAGGTCTTCGGACAACTATTTAGCTGGTTTGGAATTGTTTCCATATTCGTGGAAAGACGGAATGATAATCGCCAATGAAAGGAGTAACATCTGTGATAGACTGTCTTGCTTCAATGCGCCCGACAGCCCGTCAGTTCTCAGAAGCTTCCATTCGTCTTCTCCGAAGCCGTAAAAACAAGTCTAGATTGAAAACAAATCGTACGAATGCTCTAAACACCTTTCATTAGCACTTATGTAACTGCTGTAACCCTTCATAATGCCGGCTTCTTATGGCTTTTTATATGACTGCCTGGTTTGCATACTCATCCTGTCGAAACCGTGATTGGCTGATACCTAACATATTTGCATATTTCCTTCTATCTTTGCAGCAAATTTCAGCTTCTCTAATTCTTATTGTCTCACGGAAATTAATATTTTCCTTTTCATGCTTAACTTTGCCGAACGAGGGCCGATTGGTTAGTGTGCTGGCCTTCGGTACCGGAGTTCGTGGGTTCGAATCCCACAGTGGCATGGATGTTCGTAGCCGTTCGGAATCGGATTTAAGCTGTAGGTCCTGGTCTCATTAGCTCTCGTGTTGCAAAAAGTAGACCGTAGCACTCCAAACCAAACCGTCCTTAACTTTTGGAGGTGAGAGTACAAGATTTCTTTTTTCTATTCCCTTACAGACTCTACAATTAAATCTATAAATGAAATCTTGTTTTCAAAATAAATCAACATATAGTATGAATATATCGGAAGATCAAGATTCAACCGGTTCTATGTAAAATAATCTCATGTATTTTTACTTTAGGCAAATATGTTTTGTAAGTCTTCAGAACATTTCCGGAATTAAATTTTTCATGAAATGAATATTTTTCATTTTAAAGTAAAAATATATAATATTTTTAGCGAAAAATCTTCTTTAGGAACCTTTTTGCTAAGATTATTGGTTATACGTAAAGCCATTCAAGTTCTAAATAAATTTTAAACTTTAATTTTATGTTGAAATATTTAGAAATATGTGCTCTATAGAATGTTTTATTTGATTAATAAATGTTATACCAACACTGTTTAAAAATCGTTTGAAATTGAAATAAGAATAATAAATGACATTTAGGTTAATTTTTAAGAAAAGTAAATGAAAAATATTATATTATCTTCGTTATTTCCATCAATTCTATAGATAACAAGGGAATATTTTTACATGAAACATTTCAGAGGCATTTATTCATTAGGTTTCTTAAATCTTATGGATAGTGGTGAAATTAAATTTTTGCTAAAAAATACCTGTGAAGTTAATATTATGCCTAATGACACATGTAATATACTCTGTAGCTCGCATTATGCTAAAAGTTTTTTATTCAGGATTTTTTCAATATGTTCAGAATTACTTTCAAAAAACTATTCGTTGTATATCTGTTTTTTTATTTTCTAAAGATTTAAAACACCAGAAAACCCTTAAAACTTTATTTCGGTAGGCTACAACCCCTTAGAGTTATTTAAAGTATTATAAGATACGGATATTACACCAATTTCTAAGAAATATCCATATGCAAGTTTTCTTTGCCATTTTTATTTTACTCTATCGAGATATGAATCTAATTAAAATGTATATAAGATCATAGACTCTTTGAACTTGAAATGCTGGTGGAATTCCTTTGAAGATTTTGCTGATAGAGCAGTCGGTCTTTTGTTTGCAGAATAGCTTCAACAAAAGGGAATTCACCTTTTAGGTTGTAGGACATCTCATGAGAGTTTTGAAGTGCACCTACATAAGATTCGGATAATTTTTATTATCATTAACAAAATTTCAGACCTAAGATAACTCTGGGAGAGCGGAAAAAATACTTAAAACAGTTTAGTTAAATTTATGAAAATATCACTTTATCACGATATAGCTGAATATGTTTTTATCAGTCATATTTATAAAATATTACGTTTAAAATCTTAATTTTATAGTTTGTCCTAACAGCACTTTTAGTTATTTCTGAAATTTCGTGTATATTGAATTATGCTCTTCTGCCAAAACTTTTAAAATTCCTTTTGGTAACAAAATTCTTATTTCATCAAATTCTTTAAACCTTTGATAAAAAAGCAAGAAATTATCAAAAATAATTTGTTAAATACATTAATGCATGTTACATTCTGGTAATGCATATTTTATTTGTCGTATATTTATTTACTTTGAGGTATAAAGTCCTTTACTTTTACTTTAAACCAGAAGTTCTCAGCCTTTTTTGAACCCGCCCCCCCAACATAGAAAAAAATAAATCCTTCAACGCCTCTTTTTCATAATAGTCTATTATATCAAATACTGAAATATTGTTGTTTATTATTGTATTTATCTGACTACTAAGAATTCCAAAGTAGAAATTAATTAAAACGGCCATAAAATGTAATAAAAAATTGTTTATTAAAAACTTAAAAATAATCATGAAACCTATAAAAAATAAAAATTAATGAGATGGTTTTTGCTGGTGGAATTTTAACAATTTTTTTTTTATTACTTAAAGTCCCAATTTGGATAATATCCTTCCTAAAACTCCACGTTCAGTGATGTTAATTTTCTTAGACATTCAACTACTAGTTACTGTACTGAGCCCACACATTTAACCAAATACGATGAGCTGAATGCAATTAAAAATTTCTGTACTTTAGCCCAGGCGTGGCTAAACTGTTGACTATGGTGGAATTCACGAAATTTATACTTGAAATAAGTATTGCATTTACTAAGGTAAATACAATATTATTCCATCAATTTATATATACATCATGTGTATTTTTACACATAACACATCTAATAACTGTCCTCCTTTGACTACCTTAACCCCCCCCCCCTCCCATGTGACTGTGAACTTGCTACAGTCTCCATGTGAGGTTTCCGTGCCCACTATGGGGCGGTGCTTCCCCTTTGGGAAACTATGTTTTAGACTACAGTTTACTCAAGTTTAGTGCACCTGAGCTTAGCATTCAAAAATACGAACTGTACGTCAATACACAAGATACCAAACAATCTTAAAACTCATATTTTGAAAAGGGACTAGTAATGTTTGAATAATGTAACTATCACTAATTATTGGCAAAGTTTTATGTGTCTCTCGATTAGGGATAAATGTTGCAAGAAGTTTAACTTAGTGAAAGCCCTCTTAAGTTGCAAAACTAGATGGCAAAAACTAATTGTATAATTATTTGCTTGCCAATGTTCGTTTAAAAACTTTTAAGTGTAATATAGCATGTAAAAACAGAGCATATTATATTACCTCACGCCAAATTAATGCTTAAGTTTAGAAACAATAAATATATATTAACAGCAATATATTAACCGGTGTACAGAATCTGACTTAAATATTTGAAATTCGATTCTACAATTACACGAGAAATATCATTAAGAATAGATTAATCTATGCAGTAAATGAAACCCATATAAGGTCGTTAGTGTGGTTCAGAATTTCATTTGTAGAGAGGAAATAAACGTATGTAGATTTCATAAAATCTCTCAAAAGTTTACTATAAATTGAACCTTAGAAAGTCAAAATTAATTTTATCACAAATATGGTTTTGATATGTGAAGTTCTTCAATGTAAATAGATCGAGGAATTGAATATAAGTCGTATTATATTGGTCGGTAAACAACCTTAGTCTTATGATATTGATATATTGACGAATGACACATATTTATGATGTTGAAATGATTGAAAAACCTTGCATTATATTTATTAAAAGTTTATTAAAATAAAGGTAAAATATTAAATTGAACTAAGTGCATTTATATTATATAGGATAAGCTTTTATAAATACTAATCTAGTAATACAATATTTTTTCAGTACAAATATACTTTAATATATTTTGTTAGCTCTTGCCACAATATAAATTAAAATATCCCTTTTAATCTTAAATCTGTAATGTAAATGTTCCCTTAAATTACTAGTAGGCTTGAAAGTTTATAATAAATTATATAAAAGGTAACTAGATTTTTATTTTATTATTACTCACAAAAACAGACAAAAAATTCCTCCAAGGAAATAAATGTGGCAGATATTCCTATCTCAAGAATTCTTTTTTACTGTAAATAAGCTCATAGTATAAAAACATCTGAAATTTGAGCATCTAATAAAAAAACATTTTCATCTCGAAATGATATGCAAATATTGAATTTTGAGATGTTAAAATTTATTTTCTAATTTAATTACTTTTAGAAAAATTAATAAAACATTTTTTAAATAAATAATTTACAGAAATCTTTTTAATAACTATTTAGACGTTAAAGTCCTATTCAATTTTTTAAATTTAAAATTGAAATTTTCTAGAATTCTCGAGTGATTTTTTTTAAAAAAGAAAATTATTCTGTAAGAATGTAAAGAAACATCTTTCATAATTATTTCTAAGAAAAAATAACTCTACAAAGAACTTTTTCAATTAGAAAAAATAATGACATTTTAGATCACGGAACTTAGTGTTAATATTTATTAAAAATCTGTTAGAAATCAGTAATTATATTTCTTCAAATGAATAATATTTGAACATTCTTAAATAAGTTTTACATTTGTTAAGGTTCTTCGATATGTGTAAAGGAGTAATTACGTTCAAGAAAAGAGAGTTGAATAAAAATGCAAGAATTACAAGTTCTAACATAAGGTAAAGAGTGAAATTTTTGCGTGCTTCTGCACAAGAATTCAGGTGATTGAAATGAAAAAGGGAAAAATATAATAATGGAAGTGTAATCAATGTTTTGAATAACTCTTTTTTAGATTTTGAATTGCTTTTTTTGTTATTTAATTAGATTTTTGGCTTTTACAAAAGAGGGAAGATCACCTTTACAAGCCTAGAGTACACAGAATTTTTAACTAATTTCAATCCTTTGTTAATTTTACATATTTTATTAATTTCAGCAATTCTTTTCAGAGTGATTAATACTAAACATTATTAATCATAACATATAAATAGAAAATAGGAGAGTGTAGTAATAATATTTTTATATACAAAATAATATATGTTTTTTAAACTGTCATTTTAATACGAGGCACATCCAAAAAGTAAGTTTCCCTATTTAAAAGAAAAAAATAACTCATACTTTCACGGACACATTTACTGGCAACAAGTACAGCAATGTTTCAGCTAGTTTTCAACATAGCCACCACCAGATTTGAGAAGCTTTATCATATTGTGGGATCAGCTTTTGTATAGCTCTGTCGTAGAACTCTGCGCCTGTGAATGGAGCCAGCCTTCCTGTCCCAGAACACCGTGCACACCCCTTTCCGTACCGACAGCGTGTTTTTGAATTTGGTCCTGACCGAAGATCCACTATGAGGCCAATGCATTGACTGCTGCTTGGTTTCCGGGGTAAAGTGAGAAATCCAAGTCTCATTATCCATGACGATCCGGTCGAGAAAGTCATCGCTGTCATCGTAATGCCGTAGCAGAAATGTCAGCGCTGCTCCTAAGAGTTGAATTTTGTGTTCGGGTGTCAGTTTCAGCTCATAGACCTGACAAAGCTGACTATGAATTTCAATTGGCGCAATGCTTTGTGCATTCAAGATCACCGACCGAACCTAGCAGGTGGCGGAGAAGGAATGAGAGTTTCGGACCCCTCCTACCACTCTATTGGCACGATTTGGGACTTGTCTAGCTTTTATATGATTAATACGTCATAGACCTGTTATACACGAGCAATTGGGACGGTTAATTACGTTTACTGTAAAGGGGAAAACATCGGGAAACTTACTTTCTGGATGCACATATGAACTTTTGCACTTATGAGCTTAATTTAAATTATATATTCTTAAAAGCTTACTCTACACAATTACAATATTGAGTAGAAAAATATTTTTTCGAATGGATGGTGCTCTTCTCTTTGATACTAGAATTCGTGTGTTCCAATCCTTCTGGTGGCACTGACATTCGTAGCCGTTTGGGATGTCAGCTGTAAGAAATAGGTTTTAGTACCGTTTTTAGCCCATGTGCTGTAAACCAGTAAACCTAGTCCACTACTGCAAAGCAAACCAAACCAAGCATAAAGCTAATGGTCATATGGAATAATGATAATGGACTCTTTACCCTAGACTCCAATGGTGTTTCTTACCTTTTACACAATTGATCAGACTGTAAGCAATATATAACCATCTAAGGACTAAGGTGTTATGGACCGCAAATTTGTTCTAGAATGTAGAGTTTACAATAAATATTCTATGGTATTACACTAAATTTATCCCCCCTCATTTCTCTTTCTCTCTGATTATAATGAAATTAATATTATTTAAAAGAGGGTTTTACCTTCGCAGAATAACATGAATTAATGTAATATTTGTGTCGTGTAAAACTGTAGTATTTGCATCAAAGCAATTCTCTATGGAGCTTTGTAGATTAGAATCTGTATAAGCAGAACTTGCATTTGGGTTAGATGTATTTGTAGCGTATAAATCAACGTCCATCGATTGAAGTTTATTGAATAGCAGATTCTGTTTAATTTCAACTCACATCAAAGACTGGCGCTTGTATCCTTTGAAACAGAAATATATAGAGATTCGCTGTTTCGGTACAGATTAAGGTTTGCTCTATTTTGTGTAACCTCTTTAAATACTTACAAATTCCTTTACGTCGTTCACTCCATACTGAATCTGTAAGAACAATTTTGATTTATTATTTATATGACATACGAAACTTCATGGCAATAATATCAGTTTAATTTCAGGACAGCTTAATAATCTTATAGCAAATGTTGGGAATGGATATTTATTAAAATAATAGCGATCGTAAATTTATGGCAGTGTTAAAGGGAATTATACGACTGTAAATTTGATTTAAAATTCAGTTTTATTTAAAAACTCGCAGTAAACGTGAGAGTTAAAATTATTAAAAATTGTATTTGAAATAACTATAAAATTTTAGGACAGTTATTGAAAATCCTATTCTTCTTTACGTCGTTCCCTCCATACTTAATGCATGAGAACAATTTTGATTTAATATTTATATGACATACGAAACTACGTGGCAATATTAGGAATGAATATTTATTAAAGTAATAGAGATCGTAAATTTACGGCAGTGTTATTGAAGTGAATTATAAGACTGTAATTTTGATTTAAAATTCAGTTTTATTTAAAAACTCGCAGTAAACGTGAAAGTCAAAATTATTAAAAATTGTATTTGTAATAATTATAAAATTTTAGGACAGTTATTGAAAATCCTATTCTTCTTTACGTCGTTCCCTCCATACTTAATGCATGAGAACAATTTTGATTTAATATTTATATGACATACGAAACTACGTGGCAATATTAGGAATGAATATTTATTAAAGTAATAGAGATTGCAAATTTACGGCATATTGAAGTGAATTATAAGACTGTAATTTTGATTTAAAATTCAGTTTTATTTAAAAACTCGCAGTAAACGTGAAAGTCAAAATTATTAAAAATTGTATTTGTAATAATTATAAAATTTTAGGACAGTTATTGAAAATTCTATAATTATTTAATGTATTTTGAGGTAACTTTGATTAAGTTCTATCACAGCAATTAATTACGAAAAATATTTGTTCGAAAAAGCCCATTTAGAAGAAAAAAATAATAATTTTATACAAAATTAAGCTCTTAAATATGCTGTTTAAAAATTTGGGGAAAATAAATGCTCATAAATACAAAACAGGGGAAACTTTTTGGATGCAGTCTATAAGCTTTAGTTGCTTGAAGAATAGATTCATATAAGAAGCAACTTGTGTCCTATCATTTTTGCATCTTTTCACTAGATATTTCTCTAAGGTGGTTTGTAATTATAAGTGCAGTAGTACATAAATAGTTCTGTATTTGAAACTGTATCGTAAATGAAGAATGAAAAACATACTATGTTCTGTACAAATGATTGGAAAGAAAAACTAAACTCTGTGGAAAACTCCATTCAATATTTATGCCATTTAGGAAATAATACATTTTTGATAAATATGTATATTATTCAGAAATTGCGTTTCTCTAATATAGAACAATATTTTAAACAAGTCGAAGAATTAATGGTAAGTCCCACAAAGGTTAAAGAGCTCTTGACTTGATTGGAAAGACGCACAAATAAATAGTAGTTCGAAAATCAGATAATTTAATATCTGATTTATCAATTCTATTTATTCTTAGCTATTATCGGCTTGATTTCCTATGTTTAAATTTACATATAAGCACATACCAGAAAATCAGATAAATATTAAATTTCTACACTAGAGCTCACCTTTTTCATAGTAATTTGATATTTTCAAATGCCCTTTCCAAGTTACTATCTACCAACATATTTTAAATTCTATTATCCGTTAAAAACAGATTCTTATCTTTCACTATAAATGACAATCAATATATAGATGTAGTTTTGCTACTACATTTCGCGAAGCCTATCAAATTTGTTAAAGGTAAAGCCGAGAGAAATTATGAATGTTTTTTCTGTCATCGCACAAAAAGAAAACCTACCTCTAGAATGTGGCAAAAGATATATATTAACACATTGCTTGCGGGACACGTACTAGTACGTTTTCTGACGATTTATACTTGAGAGTGGGTCACGTAATAGTACGTTTTCTGACGATTGATACTTGAGCGCGGGTCACGTACTAGTATGCTTTCTAACGATTGATATTTGAGAGCGGGTCAAGTACTAGTACGGGTTAGTGTTTGTGGGTACAAAAATAACGGTATATACAGGAAAACGAAGCAGAATGTTCTTGTCTACTACATAGATTCTGGAAAAATTTAGACAAATAAAAACTACTTTTTACATCAGTAGATGCGGAACCACTGAAAGTGAAAAAATTAAAGCTATATACTACTATTTCTATTTGATTTTTCATAATTACTATACTAGTATAAATTTTTCCACTGAAAAAAATATTTTTTGTTTACAAAAATCTTATGGTTCTTATTTATATATTTGTCTATATATTTCAATATAAAATACGAAAAGTTGGTTAAAAAATTAAATTATTTTCGATCTATTGAGATTTAACTGAATAACTAAATTTACGCGCAAAACGCCATTTCCCGGTAAAATTCCGCTGCGAAATGTACCTGCACACAATATGTTAAGAAAACTAGTACAGTTTTGAATTTTGGAATACTTGTTAAACTTGATAGCTTACATATCTAACACTGTAATTATGTTATTGTTTATAAGTTACCACATTTTTTGTATTTTATAGTATTTATTTTAACTTTTATTACTAACTTCAAAAAGAGTTTTTAAGGGCTTTTCTGGTGTAGGTGAAGTGTTTGATTGGAAGAGTATAAAACGGAATTATCGTATCCAAAAAGTATCTACGCATCCCAAACTTTATCTTTTACATTGTAGAATTTTATTTTACTAATTTATTATAATGGCATTATAATGGTCTGAACAATTTTAAAAACCATATATACAGTATATATGTTTTAAGAAACATTATTTTTCCCCAGGAACTGAAAATTAAACGTGATATAAAACAACAAATTAAATTACTCGTTGTTTTTTATACCTTATTAGTATTAGTGTACTTTATAACTCCAAATAAAACTCATTGTACATTTTCTTTGTAATGAAGACATGCATTCCTTTAGTATAAAATGGTACTATGATAAATAGAGATTCTTAAAACCAAAAACGTAACTGCAAATTTAGAATAAGGTATCTTCTCTAATTGAGATTTAAGAAAATTGTATAAACCTCACCATTCAAATTATTTCTCGAGTTCAGTTCAAATCTAATTCGGGATTATAAGACTATATTACATGTATTATCACTCAAATGAAATTTAAAATTGCCACAAGTTATGCACTTATTCCACATTATGTTTTTAAATATATATTGAGGATAAAAAACAATAAAATCTTGCAATAAAACAATAAAAGCTTAGTAGTTCATAATTTACTTATCAGAATAATGAAGTAAGGAAAATATATTTATTTTATAGCACCGTTCTTGGGAAGATTTATCCACTTTTTATTGAATTATAAAACTTAAATATGTGTAAATTATATATTAAAACGAAAAAAATTATGATGAATTATTCATTTTTTATTAAGGACATGTATGTACACTATATTATTTCAAAATAGAAAACTTTATATAAACTATTAGTTTATTGATTTATAAACCACAAAAAAATATTATTTTTCCGAATGTCTGCATGCGTATAATTACTGCATACATGAAAATTTCCATCAATGGATTTTCTTTTACTCCCTTTGCATTTTCCTATGAGGTACTTTAAAAGATTTTTATGTCTGTATATCTCTATATTCAATAATATGAGTAGAAAATGGATGTATAAAAGTATTCAAAACAGAAACATCAAAGTATGCATGATTTAGATGCATATTCCAAAATATTTCATGAAAAACTATTGAATTATTAAATAAATTGTAAATAATTTTAATAAAGTTAAAATTAAGCCATACCTAACATTTAGATCCTACCTTAAATTTGAAGTGCATGAAATGCGAATTTCTGAATAAATGTTTAAGCAATTAAAAATAGTAATATGGTAAATTTAAAATCGTAAAGAAGTGAATGCTTCAAACGAATTTTCAATATTTTAAAATCTAAAACAGTAAATTTATATGCAGTTATAATAAAGACGCCAGTTAAATTAAAAAATCATAAAGACTTTTTAGATTCAGATCTTAGTAATATCAGATTCGTTTTATTTAAAATAACTTGAATTATCTTCAATAATATATATATATATATATATACATATATATATATATATATATATATATATATATATATATATATATATATATATATATATATATATATATATATATTTATTTATTTATTTATTTTTACAGATAAATTATTGCATTGGACTTTTTATTCTTCTTTTGTATAAATTTTCTAGCATGTTTTGAAATTGCAGTGAACATTAAATGAAAAGACTTCATGTAGAATTAAAAATGCTTACTCATTCATATATATAATGCATTCTTTTTCTTAATATGTCTTTGGAAATTTTACTATGCTTAGAAATAATAATTTTCCATAGTAGAGGTATTATTATTTTTTATGTAAAAGAGGAAATTCATATTTATTAATAATAATAGAAATAATTAAATTAAGAAACATTTTCTTTTTAGTTATAGACCTTAACAATTTGCGATCACTTTTTAAAAAATATTATGTATTTTAACTTAAATGTTTACCATTATATTTAGTTCAATAGGTAAATTATTATAATGTAGCTTTTATTCAATCTTTATTGGAATTTTCTAGTGTGTTTTCAAACTGCAGAGAAAATGAAAAAAAAGCTTTTTATTAGAATAAAAAATTTTTAAGTGTTCCAAAGCATTATGCATTTCACTTCATAATTTGTTACATCAAATTTTATTAATTTTTGAAATAATAATATTTGATAGTTTTAAAATCCTTTTACTATGCTTACTACTATATGCAAGCAGTTAAATGAACTCATCATAAATGAAACTTTTAAAAGAAATGCTTTTAATTTAAAATTCAAACTGTCGTATGATTTCTTTTCTGTTCTAGGAAATCTAAAGTAGGTTTTTTAATAAGGGTGTTGTTAAAATTTTAAAGAATAATTCAAGTTAATTATTATCAAATAATACTGGGATTTTTAAACTTAAGTGAATACATTTTTTATATTAAAATTTCAGAAATTCCTGTAAAAACAATATAATGAAAACTTTATGGATTTAATTATTATTTTATAAGAGCGAATAAACATTTTGAAATCATTTTTATGGCAATTTAACTTTAGTTGAAAAAAAAAAGAAAGCTAATGACATTTCTTAGGTGCTATTTGGTTTCATTAGCTCTCGTGAGCAAAAATGTAGAACGTAGCACTCCAAACCAAAGCAAAGCTTAGGTGCTGTTTAACTGCAATTGAATCAGTTTTATATCCGGTTCATGTTGTCTTGTAGTGTATTCTTTAAGCGAACATTCTAATTTCCATTTAAAATTATAAGCAAGAAATTTTACGGCTCATTTAAGAGTTCTTTATAATTATTTTCAGTTTGAATATAAGTTTAAAATTCTTTTGACATTCGAATAACAGTTCAGTTAACATTCTTGGCTTGTTGTTAGTTAATAAGTATATAGAAATTTTTGTTTGAAGTATATTTGTTATTTTGGTTTCTTTATCTTGCTTATTTTCTAGGCTTATGGAAGAAAAAAAACTACAAAGCAGAATTTTCTTCTACATTTAACAAAAGTTTTAATAGCCTTTACTTTGTAATATGTCTTTGCTGAGCACTATTTTAGACGCCGAAAGTTAATAAAAATTTCCTTTTCTAAAATAATTTATACCAAATTACTTCTATTTTAACATGAACACATTTCTTGTTTATGCAGTTTAAGATCGATCGAATAACTAATGTGCGTAGATCCTAATCTCTTTTTTCTCTGGTAGCCTTATAGACAAGTATAAAATATTTACTTTAGAAATCAGGATATCCAAAGATTTTTGTAATTGTGTTAAGACAACATTTAACTAATGTGTCCAAAGAGTTAGTTGCTGAAACTTTTTTGTCATGTTTTCTGCGTATCTTAATTATGGAAAATTTGTTTTTTTAAATTAAAACTGAAAGCCTAAAATTGCTTATTTATTTACATTACTTTAAACAACAAAGACGCGAGATAATTATTTGGAAAATGGAAAAAGATTATTAACTTACTTTGCCTAGAAAATAAGTTAATTTAATCATACATAATTCATTACTTTTAAATTGTTTCAAGTAAGTGAATAATTCTAATGAAAAATTCAGTGGATATTGATCTTTTTGGAAATGTCAGCTTGCAAATAACAACACAAAATCATTAAGGCAAAAAAGTATTTTTGTTTTCAATTAGTTTGTGGGTTTTTTCATAGTTTTTTTTTATCGTAGACTACATAGCGATATATTTTTAAATATATTTCAGGGCAATAAAAGAATTTTTAACACTGCTTGCATTTAAAAAATTCATGAAAAGTTTTTTTAAAATCTAGTTTGAAATGACTGATTAGTAGCTCTTAATAATAGTTACTTCTTATGATTTTTTTTTTAAAAATTCAATAATTAAAATAAATTCTTTTAAACATAAATACTCTGTTTTCAAAATTACATATAAAAGGTGGAAGAATTAAGTTTTTGGAAACAACTTTCCTGTTAAACTCTTAAAATAGAGAATTTTTTAAATGACAACGTAAAGTAATATACTTTAGCATTTCATATTCCAGACGTGATTTTACTAATATTTATGAAATATTGGACAGATTATTTTGAGAGATAAAAATATTGAAATTCTCATTTAAAATGCTCAGTTAAATTTCTACTGGTTTTAACAAAATTTCTGTTATAATATATTAACAGGCATTCTTAAGGATCTTCAGTAAATGTTAAAGACAATTTTAAAAGTTTAAATGAAGTAATCCACCTTATAATGCTTACAAAAGCAAGCTGTTTTGTAAGTTAATTTATGTTGCTGATATAAGAAGATTACGTTACTAGTCTTGAGGCATTTGAATTGCATCGAAGCAAAATATTTGACTGGAAGTGAAAGAGGGAAACATGTTTGAATAATGCCTCTGAGTATCTTGAGGAATAATTTTTCAAGAATTATTGTGTTCTTAATAATAATATTACACACAAATTTCCCTCTCAGACAGACTAATTAAAATCATTGTCTCTTTTTAAATTTAAACTATTGTGATGGATTATTGTAAAAGGTTAAATAATCATATAAAATATATTTATATTTTGGGTATTGTACAGTGGTTTTTAATCTTTAAAATATAAAAATTATAAATATTTACTAGATAATTAAAAGGTAATTTTATTTAACATTTACAAGGCGTGATAATAGTATTGTTAGTTTCTGTTTTAGTCTCTGAATATGTGATATAATAGTCGTCTTGCATTTGTTTTTATTATTGGTTATATTTAATATTTTATCAGAAACTTAAATTTTATAGTTTGGTCTTCATAGAATATATTATTGATACAGTGTATATGATTATTGGTACAAGTTCAAAATACACGTTGAGAATTCAACGTATTATTCCAGAGTAATTTCTGTTGAATGCATATTGGTGAAATTTTAAAACAAAAAAGTTTTTATGGAATCCACCAAGAAAAAATTTGGCATTTAAAAAATACTTGGGTAGTGCACACTGTCCTCAGTAGTGATCATATGTTATTTTAAACATCGCACTATGCTATTTATATGGAAAGAAAATCTTTGCGATAAGATATTTATTTGGTATTCCATGAAAACAAAGCACTTTAAAGTTATGATTTATAAAAAAATTAAGTTATTTGTCCTGATTGCAGTTGGTGTACCTGACAAAATAATAAATATCAGGCTTAAAAATCCGCAAATAAGGCTTTAAATGACAAATTTATAAATAATAATTATTATGTTTTTGTAGATTGGTAGGGTAGATTTCCCTCTACCGTCATTAAATAGGAAATTATATTCCAAGAAAATAACAAATGCCTGCAAAATCTTATTTAGATGTCCCTAAAAAGGAACGCTAGGCATTAATGCGTTAAATGATATGACAATAATGTAGTAATGTTTTATTTTGAGCCTTAAATCCTTAACAAATTTATCTTCTAATTCTTCTTTTTTTCTGTTTATATGTAGCTTTATGTTTTTAAATAGCTAAAGATTGGATTTGATATCAAATAATATTGATCTACAGTACCTGAATATTGGTATAGATTGAGAATATAATTTTGTCAGTTTGTGGATAAACCGTGAATTATTAATGTCTCTAGATAAATGTAACTTGGAGACTATTTTGCCTCATCTACTACTGTCAGCGTTACACCAAAAGAGGTGGATAACACAATACACATTAGCACCCGATTACACCCGTTACGGGGAGGAGTTACATCCCTAGAGATGTCTGAATAGAAACGTTTAGGAGTAATTCTCTCGATCGGGAACAGAACTCATTATCTAGGGAAAACTCTACGGTGTTGTAAAGCAGATACATTAATTACTTAGGAACTAATTGGGTATCAAGAAAGTTACCGATAAGGGAAAAAAAGAAAAAAAATACGAGTAATGAGCTAAAATACTCTCAAGACGTTATATAACTTAATTTGCTAATTTAAGCATGCAGTCAAGTATATGAAGAGTGATATGTGAAATGCAAAAAAGCATTTTACATTGGAAGTAAAATTAACAAACTCTCTGAGACTAAGAAGATAAGTCTAAATACTCTTTTTAGTTGAAAAAATAATCCCAAAGATGTTAAAGAATCTTTATACATTGGCAATGTTAAGAGTTGCAAGAAAAAAATAATTTGAGGGGACTCTCAAATAAATAGATCTAGGTAAAGAATGATCAAAGAAAGCTTTCTAAATCAATTTTTAGTCTATAATGAAGTCATATATATAATATACTATCAAGTTTTTCACATTATTAGATCGATGTGCCTCGACTGAGAATTTTAGTCTTGAAGATGGTACATCTATTTAGAATTTATCAAAACATCATTTCTTATATTTCATTTCACATGCGGTGAAAAATTTTACTTAGTAACAAAAATTTGAATTTCTATACAGTTCATTTTAAGTGATGTACTGAAATAATATAACAACACATTGACGTTTGAGTAATACAAAGTGTTAAAACAGTGATAAACATCTGACTACACATAAATAAAATTTTTTAACACTTGGTCCACAGTACTTGTTGAACTCATGCAAATTATAATCTGCAACGATGATTCATTGATTAGTTCAGGTAACAGATGTGGTTCAATTAATTGATTGACTAGCATGACACATTTACAGATCAACGATCCTGATGTCTCTGTGGGTGGATTGAATGAGGATTGGAGGTGGACCACGTATGGCTCTTGTGACCTCATCACGTGTGAATCTTGCTTCATCCGTCCACAAGTTACATTCTATGAAATTATCGGCTTCATGTCGTTGCAATAACCATTTCAAAAGTCAGTGCGTCGGTGAAAATCCCTTGGATGGAGGCCATGTATGGTTATGTAATGGTATGGGTATAGTCCCTCTGCCCGTAATAGCCTGAACACAGTACTGCGACTCACGTTCATCTCCTTGGCTAGTGCGTGTGCACTCAACTAGGAAGATTCTTTCATCCGCCGAAGTATTGCATCTTCCCGTGCTGACGTAAGCGCACCACGAGTTCCAACCAACTTCGTACAGATTGTTTGTGGGGTACACTCTTCCAGTATTTCGCAGTCTGTTTTCCAATCTCCAGATCATATTACATTGAGTTTGATTTGGTTTGGAGCGCTACGGTCTACTGTTTTGCACACGAGGGCTAATGAGACCGGGACCTACAGTTTAAAGCCGATTCCGAACGGCTGCAAACATCCATGCCAGCAGCGGGATTCGAACCCGCGAACTCCGGTTCCGAAGAGCAGCGCTCTATCATTCGGCCATCGTTCCATATTACATTGGGAGAACGACGTGATGGATAACGACTAGAATACTTCCTAGTAGCATTACATTCACCGAAGATTAAGTACATATCGCAATATTCTAAAGTGGAGTACATTATTACCGATAGATACTACATGTAGCCTTTCAAATTACAATTCAAACAACTGCTTGACGTCATATCACGTGCCTCAATGTGCGCGTTTGACATTTCGAACATCTTCCTATGTGAACTTATGCAAGTACTACAATAAATGTGCATAAGTCTACTAAAGTTAGCAAATGGCTTGCAAAAATATTGATAAATTGATAATGTGTTGTTACTATTCTTTAGTAACGATGTTCATGTGTGGCATAAAGGTTTTGTTTGTAAACGAGATATGACGTCATACTTTTTCTCTCGCATTTTTCTAGAATTGTGGGTTTTACACGTACAGTTCTTTGGGCATGTTCTATATATTCCAAACAACGAATCTGGCTGTACAGAGTTTATCCATGGTCTTGCTATATGTATATTACTATAAGACTTAAAATCCTTTAAAAAATAAATGAATAAGTATGTCATTTTTTTAAAAGTTAGAGTAAATCGTAAATTTAAGCTAGAATTGAAAGTTTACGAGCTTTCAATTTATATGCATCATTTTTAATTGCTTTTTAATTTACAAAAAACTGAATAATTTTTATTAATAAAGAGGTTTATTGAAATGAATGATTTTGTGACATAAGATACCTTAAATAGTAGTTTAAAGAACATCTAAAAACACTCCAAAGAGAATTTTACAGTTGTTTACAAAATGTTTGCAAAAAATACTTCTACTTGAAATCGTATTTTAATAAAGGTAAATGATCGATAAAAATCCCTTCTCACTTAGTATGCCTGCAGTCTGAAATGTTTTCGAAATCTTCGTAATACAAAGAAATTGCAAAACTATCTTTGTAAAATCTTTTTGAACAACAAAATCCTCAAGACAATTTAAATAAAATTCTTGGAACAAGTTATAGAGAAACGAAGAACTGTTCTTGCTGTTTTTAAAAGTTTTTAATTAAAAAAACTTTCATATAATTCAGTATTCTCAAGCAATAAATGAATTTAATAATAAATTTATAAAAAACTTGAAGTAAAAAGAATATTTTTGAGTTATCATTGTTTAAATAATGCACCTACGTCTGGAATTTTCTTATTTTGAAAGAAATAAGTTAAACTCACAAGAGATATGCACATTTCTTTAAATAAATTTTTAAAAATCAAACTCTAAAAAACATACATCTCTAAAATTACAATGCTTCATTAAAATATTCTGAAGATTTTAGTCTTTTTGATTTTTACTCACATATACCGTTATGTTTTTTCTCTTATTCAACATTTAAGACATAAAAAAGGCGAATGATAAAGTTTTTTTTGCTAAAATTTTTTTTGTTGAAATTTTTATCATCGTGAGTTGCGTTACGTTGCTACCCATACTAAATATTACGTATTCTGCTCGCATTTCTAAAGGAAGAATGCTTTCTGCATTACAAGCAGGCAGATAGTTTAGATGCTTTATGACCCATCCCAAAGCGAAATAAATTCTCATGTCCTGAAGCAAGTTGTCAGTGTTACTGACTTACATTTAGTTGTAGTCTTCCATTAAATACATTCATTAGTGACTTTTGTAGGCTTTATTTTACAGACAATAGAATGATTCTTTTATGGAGTCTTAAGACGTTTCATGAGTCGAAAAATGAACAGATATTAACTTTTTTTTAAACCGTTTGGTATTAAATATATTTGTTGTTTAATCTATTTCAACCGACATGTTTGAACATGGATTAGATGTTTGGGTTTGTAAGCTTGTGTATCTGTTTATATGCATAAACTATAAATGTGTAATCCTGTATAGGCAAAAAACACTTTACTAGTGTTTTATGGATTACTAAAGACTTACCTGATTGGCAAAGACTTAACTTTTAAAGTTAAAGCTTTACTAATCCATTTTCTTTTGTGTTTTGATAAATCAACACCCTGCTAAGGAGTCCCAAGTATATTGAAGAGTCGAGAACCGATCAGAAATGATCCTTTTAGTAACTTATTACTATCAAATTTGTATATTAGTTTAAATTATTTTAATCAACATACTCAAACACGGGACAATAGTTTGATTTTGTCAACTTCTCTCATTTATGTGCATAAATTATAAATGATTGTTCGTGTATATGAGAAACATATACAGGCTTGGTTATCCCATGCCATTTATAATTGTATGAACTGATGCATTACCATCCTTTTAAGTCCTAAGACTATTGATGATTAGAAAAATAAGCAGAAATTATCTTTTTCAGGAACTGTTTTTTATGATATACTTATAGTCGTTTAAGCTATTTAAATAAAACATGATAGCCATGGTAGGTCAGTTCGAAAATGCAACTACCACGTAAGAGGTGTACTTGGTTAGGGGCTCGAGCCGGCCTAAGATAAGCCGAGCTCTTTAATGGTGATTGAGGCACGTAAAATATGTTGTTCATGGTCACAATGTCCTTTAAGTTCTCAAATGATACCTCTGCTTGTAGTTGGCTAAGCGTGGGTGTCTTCTGACAGATCCCAGGTTTTAAATAACTCGAACTTCCTTGAGTTAAGAAGTTCTCTCACTCTAGCGGTGCTGGTGAAACGAAAGGCACAATTCTTCGCTTTGATTTGTGTAACACTTGCTTGGCTCGTCCAAGTGGTATTTGCGACATATGCACAGCAAATAAACATACTCGAACATGGGTCAGTAATTTGATACTTTTAGCTTATCTCTCTACAATCTTATCTTATTCCTGTAGTCTTATCATCAATTATAAGTTGGTAAATTTTCAGAATTTTGTGCACTTCTAATTAGGTAGCTGTTTTTAAAAGTTCAATGTATGTTTAGCACTTTTATAGAAATAAAACTTTATTGATTTTCATTAAAGTTAATGCTAAATAAAAAATACACTTAATTTAACCTGCGCAATGTTTTAGCTATTTTTCCTGTGTTTATTGGAATTGAAGTCTGTATTTTTTTCAGATACGGATTAAAAAGTTTTTTAAGAATCTTTTTTGACTAGTATTTTTTAGACCTATACATTTTGGGATAGTTAGTTTTTATTAAAAAACATATAACACCCATTATATGAAAAATAAATATTACACTGGGTATTTAAAGTCTGAATTATGATTTAAAAATTAGTGGGAGTCTTGATGCATATTACAGTTTAAATTATACATAAATGTGACAAATCATGCAAACTATTTAATTCTTTATAACTATCGTTCCATTTGATATATAACAGAAGCAATGGTATGAAAATATGGTGAACTATCTGTATCTTGATATATGAAAAATTAAAAATTAAAATAAAAGCTTTTTAATACTAAAAGCATTTAAAAGAAATTAATAGTCATTCGATACCATGGCGCCTAGAACAAAAAATACGTATATGTAATTATTTTAACTTTTATGCATAGCTCTAAATAAATAAGCATTCTTTAATTTCTTTATTTCGTTATTTCTTTCCTCATTATTCCTTTTTAGCAATTAATGTAATTTTGATACTTATCAATGAAAACTTGTTATGCAGATTTTTTGCCAAGATGAAAGTATTTATAATTTAATAAACATTCCTTAAAAGGGTAATGAGTTATTGCAGTAATGAAAAACAAGATATTCGATCATCACTGATACAATTAAGAGAAATGTTCTTTTGTATATTTTTTTTATCTTTCGAAAATTTAATTAAACTTGCTCAAAACCGAATCACAACAAAAAAAAATTACATAGGAGATAAGTTTAATTTTTTAAAAAACTTTTTATGAAGTATAAGGAAGGAAAATGATTTTACGCAGTTCTTTTTTTAAACCAATTGGTAATGAATTTGAAAAAGAAATGGCGAGATTTTGTTAAATCTAATGCAAGGGTACTTGCCACTTACTATCTATCTTTCATTTATTACCAAGGGAATGGTAATAATTTTATTATGGATTTCCTACGTAGTTTGTCAACACTATATTAACGCGAGTGTACCAGTTTGGTTTGGTTTTGGAGTGCTGTGGTCTACTTTTGCAATGCGACGGTTAATGAGACCTACACCTACTGCTTAAAGCCGATTCTGAATGGCTATGAACATCCACGCCATAGTGGGATTCGAACCCACGAACTCCGGTTCCAAAGGCCACCATCCTAACCATTCGGCCATCGTCCAGCGAGAGTATACTGAAAACACATCCAATGCTTTTTCGAGATTAAAAAAAATGTACTCTATCAGTTAAATTCTGTCAACTTTATTATAAGCGTCAGGTGATATTTCATGCAATAAAAGCGGATATCGAGAAGGTTTAATTATTACTAAAATAATAAAGATAGAAGCTTTTCTTATTCTTAAGGGAGATTATCATTAAATCTTCAAATATTCGAATTATATATTTATTATTTTATTTGATAGAATGAATTATTGGGAATGTTTTTTAAAAATATTAACTCATTACGTCAAGTAACACCCATTATATATAACAGTGTACCCAGTATACATAAAGATGTTTAGAAAAACCTTTTTTCAACTTAAACTGATTTTCTCCAAACTATTAGAACCATTTGTTGCAACATTACTACAAAACTAAGCCGCGTAGAATTTTAAAATTTTGGATATTTGTGTATGCTATATTGTAGCAGAATGTCTACCTATATTTCAAAAAGTTCTTTTAATTTCTTTTTAACAATTTTTATAAAGATTTATGGCGTTTTTTTTACATTTTTCAATACAATAAGCTGAAAAGTACTTTATGTAATTTGTAACAAATATTTTAGTTGTTTACGTTAGTTTAGTTATAAAGTAAACTTTTGAAAAGACTATTTTAAAATTTTAAATGTGTTTCTGCTACAGATTTTATAAAAGTGTCCGCATAGTGTATTCACATGAAAATGATAATTTGAAAAACCATCATATATTATTTTATAGCTAAAAAGTTTCTACTAAGCTCTCATTTTTATATATTATAATTTTATTCTATATTAATAAAGTTCGGTATTGATTATAAGGATATTGATTACTTACAGTCTTGTAAATATTGTTACAGCATCCCGTACGATTTTCCCACATAGTCATCAACCAGAATCACAATTTTTTTCCAGAGTTTCTTGAGCTATCAAGCATCTATTTTATAAACACAATGCGAACCTCTGTCTTTTTTATACTGTGGAATATTTTAATCTGCGGCTTCTTGCAGCCAAACAATTTTAAAGTAATAACTGTATTTTACAACATTTTGTAACATAAGTATCATGAGTATTGAACTTATAAGTATCACATGATATGTAGAAAAAATCTTACCAGATGTCTAGATTATTTTTTAGAAACAGTTAAAATTTTACGATAGTAAGGGATTCTTTTCTCTATAATGCTTTTATCTACGGCTTCCTGAAAATAATCAAATCAACTTTCACAGATGTAATTTACAACATAGTGTATATAACAATTCATATGTAGAATAAATTTTATTTGGATATCTAAATTATTTAAATATTTAGGTTATTCTCAAGGCTGATATCTAGGTAAAATAAAAACTTTAGGCTGATCTATGACGCTTTGCGAACATCTCCTCTCAACTGAGGTTTCTACCATCTACTGTCTTCTAAAAACAAACAATAATTGACGTAATTTAAAACAATGTATACATAACGATGAGTTAATACGCAGTATAAAACTGATAGATATATACTGGCTATTTGTTAGCAACATTTAAAATTTTATGATGACGACCACGCATTAAAATACTCTATGATTGCTAAATAAGATAAGGAATATTATCATCCAAACAAACAAGTCTCAATTAAAAAAAAAAAAAGCAGATTTTTCTTCGGTTTTATTTTCTGCAAAATTATTATACTTTTTTCTATATATATTTTCTAGCAGAATTTTAAGGGCACTAACTGAAAACTGTGGCATATAAATATAGAGGCAAAACAGGAATTATAAAATTATATACACCATTATAGGTGATTCCGAACGTTTAGTAATATGTATACCAAGAACAAGACTCAAACTACAATGTCCATCAATGAAATTTAGCTGTCTAATAATTCGTTAAGTTTTTTAAGGAGTCAAAATCTAAATTTTTAAATATTCAAATTCTAACGGTCCCATTCTCTTTGCTTTTCAGACAATTCTCGTTGAAAATGCATGACGCTTAGGGTTTTTTCCACCACTTTATTAATTCCAACTTAATGCGAAGCTGCTTGCCCTTCTTACATGTATCAAACCTCAATCTCAGGACACATGTATAAACAATCTTAGCGGGAAGTTTTAATCGGTTGCAGCCGCTTTTTCCCCTCTATCTTTTTTTTTTTTTTACTTTTCAAAGCGGTAAAAATATTTCTTCCGTGTTTCTACGTTGTCTTTCCCGCTGATGGTATGGATGTTCGTTGCCGTTCGAAATCGGCTTTAAACAGTAGGTCCCGGTCTCATTAGCCCTCGTGTGCAAAACAGTAGATCGTAGTGCTCCAAACCAATCCAATCCAATCCAATCTACGCTGCCTTACCAATATGCTCTTCTTCACATTTTATTAAGTCCACGACTCCATCCCAACTTTGAAAGTTAGACATTTAGGACATTTTTATATAGCATTATAACTTAAACACTGATACGTAGTCATATCTCCCTTATAACTAATATTAAAATAAGCCTAAATACTGCTTCAGCATAAAACATATAATAAAATAAACTGGGAAGGAATTTTTGAATAAAATGCAACGTTTTTGTAAAGATAAATAAGTCCTTTAACAGCATCTTTTAAATATGTTTCTATCTTTCATATGTGTGTTGTATGTTTATCACTAATACAGAAATAAAACTGTACATTGATCTACTTTCACTTACATTAAATTGGATTTATAGAAATCATTTGAAACTGTCAAATGTGTTCGCCAGTTTTTTTGTCCTTTCTCTCAGCAAAGTACTTTGCGTTTTAAAAAGGTAAACTCAGTTTTATGATAAATACATCAATAGACAATGATGAAAAAATCGAGAAAGATTGATAAAAATGTAATGCACTTGAAATATTTTGAAGCCGCCGATAAGGTACAAAAACTTTTTATTTAAGTCAGGATATTTAAGTCAGAAACAAATCAGATTTGAATGAAAGGAAGTAAGAATTCAATTGAAAAGGGGAGATTCGATTATGGTTTATACTTTACGGTTTCTTCTAATACTTCTATTGAAACGTCCCTACCTTATGAACATTCAGCTATGTACACTATATTTGCTTATTTTATCATAAATTTAATAAAAATTAACAATTAGTGAAATTACTTTATTGTATACAAAATCTAATTTTTAACACATTGTATGCGGGACACGTACTTGTATGTTTTCTGACGATTGATACTTGTGCGCGGGTCACGTACTAGTCGAATTAGTGTAACAACATGGTTTGTTTGTGGGTACAAAAGTAACGGTATATACAGGAAAACGAAGCCGAATATTCTTGTCTACTACATAGATTCTGGGAAAATTTAGACAAATAAAATTTAGTTTTTACTTCAGTCGATGCGTAACCACAGAACGGAAAAAATTAAAATTATATACTACTATTTCTATTTGATTTTTTATATTTACGATACTATTATTAATTTATCCATTAAAATATATATTTTTGGTTTACAAAAATCTTATGGCTGTTATTTATATATTTCTGTTTATATATTTGTTTATATAGTTCAATATAAAATACGAAAAGTTGGTTAAAAAATTAAATAATTTTAGATCTATTGATATTTAACTGAATAACTAAATTTACATGCAAACGCCCGTACAATTCCGCTGCGAAGTGTACCCGCACACAATGTGTTAAAATATGCATTTTTTTTTCATACGGAATAAATTAATCTGATATTGATTCCATATGATAAAGCGTCATTTAAAGGACAATATTTAACAATTTGGTAGAATATTATTTTTGATATGACTGTTCTATCAGACGTACGAATTTTCAGATGTAATTCATTTTTAATGTTTCAGTACGGGTTAAAAAATATTCAAAATGGAACCAGAAATAATAAAAGCATTTTTGTATTCTTATAGAGTTGACAAGATGACAAGAATTTACAAGGCTTAAAAAAGAATGAAGAACAATTGAAAAATATTGAATCACTTTAACTAAGTGTACTTTACACGATTTGTATTTTTATCCGCAACATTGCATCGCCAGCTAAGTATGAAAAATGTCAAATAGCAGCACGTAATATGTTGTTATTTGCGGCGAAGTTTCTACCGAAGCGTAATCAAATGTAAATCATAAGAATAGATATGCAGCTGGGATTCGTTTCAGCTAGCTTGGGAATGAATTTATTGAGAAGCATGTTTCGCACAGTTAGATATTGGGCGAAAATTTTCTGTCAGAAATTTCTTTTACTCTTTAGAGTTATGGAGGAAAATACATTAGACTTTTATGGTTTGCCAGCTTGAATGTTTTCTAGTGAAAGGAATTTTAAATTTCAAGCATTAAGCGTCTATATGTAAGCGGAAAAAATTCACGGAAACATAATTCATATAAATATAATATTTGCAAAAATGTATATATCTCGTATAGAGAGTATAATAGGAGGTTAAGAATCTCACTCTTTATGAAAAAATTCCGTAAATAAACAAATGTTTGCGTAACAATAATTTTTAGATATGTCAAAGTCTTTGTTAGAATTTTTTGGGTACATATTTATTTAAACTAAATAATGTTTTAGACCGAAATGAAAAAAAAAGATGTTTTAGAATTTTAAAATAAAGTGAAAAATAACTAAATATTAAAATTTTTTATACTGCAGGAAATAAATATCTACTAAAAACTATTTGATATTATATTATGGTCGATTTCCTCATTATGGGATATTAAAGTATCGTGAAATACGATGAAAAACATTATGTTTAAATAAAGAATGATTTTTCTGAAGATAAAGACTGACCAACTTAATTTATCTGAGTTACATATAATCTTTGAAGGGTAGCTCTAGTGTTTTATTTAGAAGGGAAATCAAGCAGTAAAAAACATCTGACCTAAAAAAATGCTAAGTAACTCACAATTCATAAAAAAATAAATGTACTGAAACCTATTGAAGAAGTCGTTACCTCTTTGTACCTCTTATTTGAGTATTTATAGCATATATTTCACATTAAAATCAAGATAAAGATACATACATGTACTACTTATTTTACGATATATTCGTCTAATGTCCACTTATACTTTAGACCAATCGAATTCCGATCTGCAATTCAGGGAAACCATGAAGTATAGCAATTTAACTTACTTTAAAAACATTAATTCGTATCGGAACAAAGTTATAAAGTGTATGAAAATCATCTTTTAAAACGGATCTTTAAAATTATCTTTCAATGTATTTTGCCCTTTATCCCCTTTATAATAATAGCCCAAGTTATCTGTCTGCCTGTCCTCGAATTTATGAAGCGGTTGAGCTTGGAATGGATAGATGCATCCATATTGAACTCTTCATGAGTTAGGGTTAGCAACGTTCAAAATCTACCCCTTCTCTACTTTTCGAGCGTTTAATGCCATTATTTCAATTCCATTTTGCCAATTAAATTTATCAATTTGTCGCATTATAAATTGATGAAAGTAACATTTTTTTCTAGCGTTATGACGTCATTCCTTTGACCATCTCATTTAATCATTTCTTATTTTAAATTATTTAAATATGGTCTACATTATTTTCCTACGTTTTATCATTGAACTGAGATGTTACGTAAATAATTTTCTATTATACTTGGCTTAAGTAACAGATTAGGTATATATGTTATACTTTTAAATTAATCATTATTTCTTGTTGCAATGAAATTTTATCACCGTTATTAACAACAGATTCTATCTACCAATAGGGTGTAGTGGAAATGGTAGTTTTCTTTCTTTACTTCCATTAATTACTGTGACAAAAAAAATGGGAAGAACTTAACGATAATTTCGACTTATCTAAAAAAACATTGAATTATCTTTCTAAATGAATTTAACGCGATTTTAAACTGCATTCACAGTATCAGAAAATTGTAGAGGAGTATGAAGATAAACGAATTATTGAGCGTGTACCAGATAATTCTCAGACCAAAAACAAACCATTTTTTACCTGCCTCATAGGGCACTTTACAGTTCTGGAAAATTAAATATTTTACTGATCCCGTCATATGACGGGCTATATGCTAGTATGTAAATATTTATATACGAATAACTTTGCAAAAGTAAGAAGTATTATGCAAGAAAAACCTTACATACTTGTACCATAATAATATGCAGCAAATCAAGATGTCTACTTGGCAGATGGATCAGCATTTGGCATGTTAGCTTCAACTGATCTTCTTAAGAGTGTTTTCAAATGGGGAATCAAGCTATTGTGTATATTACGAAGGTTTCTATTTTTTTAGCAGGAAAAATGTTTTAATTTTAAAGTTCAGGGAAGTACTACTTTCTAATTTGTAACGCACCATTCAAACAATCGATAAAATTAGATCCAATTTTTATCAAGAAAATGATTAAATATTAAAACGTAAAGTCTAAGAAAAATTGATTTATAAACTAAATAAGAATCCGTCTTGTAAAAATAGAAAATAAGGATGAACGAGGGATAAAGTGTAAAGATAAAGCGAAGAAGGCAAAATTGATACTTGCTTCAAAGATTCTTTAATAACTTATTACCTCAGAAAATTCCTCGGCTAGGGAGGAGGGAGCATCTTTCTACACTTATCCTTAAGTACTTGTCAGTGAGTTACTTGATTTCTTGAATCAAGTCGCAATAGTTTCTTAAGCTTAGATACAGTTTAAGGCTTTGCTTACCTCGTCGAATTTTATTAATATAATTATTATTTATAATTTAGTTAGTTAATATACAAAGCAAATAGAGAGCCAGAACTGTGAAATTGTCTATTATGTGTGATCACGAATAACCTATTTGTATATTTTGCCTACAAATTTAACACATAAATACATAAATAAATTTCAAATTAAACTCTAAACTATATTTTGTCATTTTTCACTTTAAACTGTAATTTCTCCTAGGTTTTGAAAATAGAAGAAAATCCTTTACTAGAGAAATTTTATTTATTCATAGAAATAATGACGCATACAACTGACTCTCAGATACGTTGGCTGTAGCTTTGCGGAAACAACACGAAATTTTATTTACAACACGAAAGCTATTTACGTGTACATAACGTATACGCAAGCGTTACGTTAACGTACATAGATATACTGTTTGCACTCGCTTACAAACGACTACAAACTTGGCAGAAGAATTTGTATCTTTGAATGCTGTTACCGAAAATTAGGGTTCTACCTGTTTCCACCAACAGCTTAATAAACATTTATATATTCAAAATAAAAAAAAGTATGTGGAATTGTATATATTATAGGGAATACTTTGAAATGTACACGAAAATCTATTATTTTTCGGAAGCTTATCAAAAATATTATTCAGAAACAGGAATAAGCAGAGACATGTTAATAAGGATAATGATTCCTGAGTTAAATTAGATAGATGCAGTGGAACCTCTATCAAGCGTTTTCTGAAGGGACTGAAATTAAAAAAGTATGTAGAGTTGTATATATTATAGGGAATACTTTGAAATGTACACGAAAATCTATTATTTTTCGGAAGCTTATCAAAAATATTATTCAGAAACAGGAATAAGCAGAGACATGGGAATAAGGATAATGATTCCTGAGTTAAATATATACAGTGGAACCTCTATCAACCGTTTTCCTAAGGGACTGAAATTAAAAAATATGTAGAGTTGTATATATTATAGGGAATACTTTGAAATGTACACAAAAATCTACTATTTTTCGGAAGCTTATGAAAAGTATTAGTCAGAAACAGGAATAATCAGATACATGGGAATAAATTTAATGATTCCTTACTTAAATTGTTAGATACAGTGGAACCTTAATCAATCGTTTTTCAAAGGGACTGAAATAGTAAACGAAGAACTAGGAAACTGAAAGGAAAAATTCTATAAACATGCACTTTGAATAAATTAATTATTTACAACCATATTGACACTATTAAAAATATAACTTTATACAACATAAATTATGCTTAATATTTTAAAATTATTTTGCAATTGATACCTGCTTTATAGAAGTTGATCGCTTGACTGCAAGGAAATTATATTGCCCGTACCTATTGTTGTCACCTTAAGAATATATAAGGGATTTTCATTTTGACAAAATATCTCTGAGACAAAATATCTCTTCAGAAAACCCCAGGTTCGTTTTCATCTTCCTGACACTCTATCTCATGTTCCTGTTTATGATCTGCATAGCTTTTCTAGAGTTGTGATCCCATTAGTCAGAGCCTTAACTAGGTTCTTTAGCACCCGTGGCATAAAATGATCTGCGCCCCTACCACACAATATCGTGAGAAAACATATAAATGTTTTTTTCTATGTCATATATTTAGAATGAACTCATAATATTTTGTTAATTATTAAAATGTTCCTAGTATACTAATTTTTAATTTTTTCTTCTGTATTTATTTTATTAATACTTAAAAATATTTTCGAACAATCTAGAAGTATTATTTTTCTGATAAACTGGATAGTTTATTTGAGGGGAATATTTTTTTTATTTGTACATTGAATTTTCATTAAAAAAGGATGATTTTCTAAATAAAATTTAGTTTTAATAACTTTAATAAATTCAAAATTTATAACAAATACCCGAATTTATATAAAGGCATATTAGAAGTGTTTGGTAAACATATTGTAAGAATCTATAACAAATTTAGTCTCTAGGAGCATTTTAAATAAATAAGAAAATTCATGAAACAGTAATTTTTAAACACATTGGATTTTTAAAGTAAAATGTGATTCTATAATAAAAAAATATTTTTCAACTTTTCCTTATTTCCACTTGTGGCAAATCATCTTCTTTTGGATCCTATTTTCCTCACGGTGTGGTGCCCCTTTGACAAATGCGCCCGTGGCAAATGCCACCTTTGCCACGACTTAGTTACGGTCCTGCCACTAGTTGTTAGATAACTAACCATCTGGGGACCTATGAGAGACCCTGATAAGAAAGAAAAGTTTTGGCCGTCAAAACAACTGTGAAACATTATTTTTTATCATGAATCTCATTTTTTTAGTTTTCCTAACTTCCACAAAATTGATCGGAAGGAAAAAGAAACAGGACTTTCCCAATGATATAAGCAGGAAAAAGAAAAACTGTGGACAATGAATGCTAGAAAAATATAATTGATTTTATAGAGATAAAATCTTTCACTTTTCTTTTACTGGAGTCAAGATCAAAATCGTGTATTTGATATGTCACGTCTGATAGACGTCGTGACATCTGATAAGGTCCAAAATATTTTCTTAACAGTTTTTCTGAAAGACAGAAGTGCCGAACGATGGCCGAATGGTTAGTGTGCTGGCCTTCGGAACCGGAGTTCGTGGGTTCGAATTGGTTCGAATTATGGATGTTCGTAGCTGTTCGGAATCGGCTTTATGCAGTAGGCCCCAGTCTCATTAGCCCTCGCGTTGCAAAAAGTAGACCGTAGCGCTCCAAACCAAACCAAAAGACAGACGTTTCGTAATGGTATATAGACCCATGGAAGATCTCTAGGAGCATAGGATACCATTTCATGATTTGAGTAGTAACGTCGACCAAAGGAATATAACAATAAATTCAAGAATAATAGATCAAAGTTTGACTGTAAATAATTAACTCTCTTTTTGTTAAATATTCACCGTAAAACTTCTGCCCAAACTTGAATAAAAAATAGAAATTCCGCTATTACCTACATACTTTGGAGTTACTGGATTTCATAAATTTCTTTGGTTAAAGAAAAACGATTCGTATTAAGAAAAAGCACTCTGAGAGAAAATGTTTATATTTGTGAAAATAACTAAGCCCAATTTCTGAGTACATGAGTTCTATTAAGAACACACAATTTTAATATTTAATGGAAGAATCATTAAGAAAATATCCACAATCCACAGAAAATAAATCGTAAGAATTATTTCTATGTATCATAAAATTATTTTAAGTTCTTTTTAAAAAAGTACAGTGATATGTTACATGCTGGATTCCGAAATATTTTTACCCTCTCTTAGTTCCGACAACACAGAAATTACACTTTAGCTTTTAATTTATATTTCACTCTGATGAAAAGCAATAGTTTGTTTCAAATAAAATAATTACATTTTGCAGTCTAGACAGATCCCAAAATAAGTTAACTTTTGCAGTGAAATGCAGTTTTCTCTAACAAAACATTAGGTGAAAATTAGTTGGTTAAGATAAATTATTTTTATATACAAAACTTAGATTTCAGTTACAGTACTGGTTTAAATTAGGAGTAAATGGGTTAGAGTATCCCTTTTCCATATTAATTATAACATCTAGAAAAAGTGATAAAAGATTTGGAAATTTCCGAAAGGCAATCTTTTAACAAGTTGCTGTTTCATGATTCGGTTTTATTACTATATTTACTATACTTGTTTATAAAAATGTTACTTTTACAATAAAACAGAAAAAAAATTACATTATTTCTTAATGGAAATATTCTTAATTCAACATGAAATAATTCGTGTAGCATTCTGCATTTAAAAAAGGAAACTATTCTAATCTTCTGATTCTAAATTAGAATTGCTCAGTAATATATATATATATATATATATATATATATATATATATATATATATATATATATATATATATATATATATATATATGTATATATATATATTATATATATATATATATATATTTATATATATATATATATATATATATATATATATATATATATATATATGATATATATATATGTATATATATATATATATATATATATATATATATATATATATTTATATATATATATATATATATATATATATATATATATATATATATATATATATATATATATATATATATATATATATAAATATATATATATATATATATATATATATATATATATATATATATATATATATATATATATATATATATACATATTGTAACGATCGTTACATGACTTTAAAGAACGAGGAGCCCGAAGGTGACCTTTCACCGCGGACACTTATGATTAGCGGCAGGTAGAAACGGGTGGTCTAAATACACGGGGATACTTAATTGAAAACGGTCCGTGTGCTGGAGCCAGCGCTTCTGGGGCTTTGTGAGAATGTTGAATGGAAAGACTCTGTGAAAAGATTGTAAATAATTATAGTGCACATTGTCGCCCATTAGCGGTAGCGAAAAAAGCAATTAGTTGTTTGAGTCGGCTGATCTGAAGACGGTTTTTCGGCTACATATGGAAATGAAACAGCTGATTCAGGCGGGAGCGACCGCAAGATTGCATCATCCTGGTTCTGGAAGTTTCCCAAAGAATCGCGTAAGGTAGCCGGGGCCGCTATAAAAAAAGAGTGACGGTGCTAAAACGAGGCTTTTTCTTCTTGAGGCTTCTTCCTGATAGAGCCCTTGGTAGCTCGAGAGAAACCGCTCGTATTTCCGCTTCTGGAGTTGGCTTGATTAGAGACCGCCAGCGTCTCTGTTTGCTTAGAAGTCGGACTTCGATTCCATTCCCGTTATTTTGCTAATTTTTATCTTACTTCGTGCATAGAAGTAGGTAGCCGAGAGTGACCTTTGCTCTCAATTTGGATCATATTGCATCCCGAGTTTCCCTTCACGAACCCCAGTGTGATACGCACTCTGAACTTTCGAACCTTGGTGTGGAAGCCGACTGTACAAATCGTCAGCCCGGAGGTGATAGTGTCAGAATTTATTACCAGCACTAATTATCGAACAATTCCAGTGATTAGAAGCCCTAGCGATACTGTATCCGGTACCCACGCATCCTTATTGTGTGAATGTCATCTTAGCAGGAGATCTCAGAATATTTAGAAATCTACTAAATCTGTACATAGCTGTACATAATTTATTCGCCTGAATAAAATATTTAATCTAGATTAAACAGTTTTCTAGCCTGTTTCATTGACGGCTTCGCCTACCATATCTCCAGTACGTTACAATAATATATATATATATATATATATATATATATGTATATATATTATATAAATATAAATATATATATATATGTATATATATGTATATATATACATATATATGTATATATATATATATATATATATATGTAATATTAAAATCCCTTATTTACGTATTTTAATATTAATTTAATAACTTTTGTTCATAACAAAATTTGGTTTGCGCGGTAATTCTGATTTTTCCCTCCAGACACGCTATAGACTTAGTTCAGCCTCTGTCTGGACTACTTTAGCCAATAGTTAGCGAGTTCTCTTTAAACATGGGTATTTTGTATCACGTGATCAATTGTGCTTAGGGATTATTCGTAGTCTTTTACCTTAGGAATCCCTACTTGAA
>CM063502.1:78526508-78556508 GCA_032207245.1 Pardosa pseudoannulata | reverse complement strand
CTAAGTGAGTAGGTCGTTGACATTCGGTATTAGAGCTCGTGAGATCGAATCCCATTGTGGCATGAATGTTAAGAATAGGCTTTAAGATTTAGGCCCTTGTCTCATTATTACTCATGGTATTGAAGAAAAGAACCCCGGGCTCCAATTCAAACCAAACGAAAACCGAATTTTTTTATTCATTTGGTAATATAAAGTCTCTAAATAAAGTGCACTTCCATGTGAATATACATTTTATAATTTAATACCATTCTATTTTTCCAACAGTTTTCAATCTTTGAAATTGGATATTTTGTCATTTTAGGAGTTAAAATAATATTAATTCCTTATTTCAATGAAATTGATTCATTTTGCTCTAAAGATGACAATTGTACACTAAAGCACACAAAACTTAGAAGCCAGATTTACTAAAGACCAGAAAATATTATTTGGACACTTCCAAATGAATAAACATTTTATAATTTAATACTATTCCATTTTTCCAACAGTTTTCAATCTTTGAAATTGGATATTTTGTAATTTTATGAGTCAAAATAATATCAATTCCTTATTTAAAACAGACTGATTTATTTTGCTCTAAAGATGACAATTTTACACTAAAGCACACAAAAGTTAGAAGCCAAATTTACTAAAGACCAGAGAATATTGTTTGAACATTTCTAGGGTAATAAACGTTTTATAATTTAATACCATTTCATTTTTTCATCAGTTTTCAATCATTGAAACAGTGGATATTTTGTAATTTTATGAGTCAAAATAATATTAATTCCTTATTTCAAACAGACTGATTCATTTCGCTGTAAAGATAACAATCTTACACTAAAGTTCACAAAAGTTAGAAGATAAGTTTACTAAAGACTAGAAAATATTATTTGGATACTTCGAGGTGAATAAACATTTTATAATTTAATACCATTCCATTTTTCCAACAGTTTTCAATCGTTAAAACTGGATATTTTGTAATTTCATGCTTCAAAATAATATTAATTCCTTATTTCAAACAGACTGATTCATTTCGCTGTAAAGATAGCAATCTTACACTAAAGTTCACAAAAATTAGAAGATAAGTTTACTAAAGACTAGAAAATATTATTTGGATACTTCGAGGTGAATAAACATTTTATAATTTAACACCATTCCATTTTTCCAACAGTTTTCAATCGTTAAAACTGGATATTTTGTAATTTTATGAGTCAAAATAATATTAATTCCTTATTTCAAACAGACTGATTCATTTCGCTGTAAAGATAACAATCTTACACTAAAGTTCACAAAAGTTAGAAGCCAAATTTACTAAAGACCAGAAAATATTGTTTGAACACTTCTAGGGTAATAAACATTTTATAATTTAATACCATTCCATTTTTCCAACAGTTTTCAATCGTTAAAACTGGATATTTTGTAATTTTATGAGTCAAAATAATATTAATTCTTTATTTCTAACAGACTAATTTATTTCGCTCTAAGATGACAATTTTACACTAAAACACACAAAAGTTAGAATCCAGATTTACTAAAGACCAGAAAATATTGTTTGGACACTTCCAGGTGAATAAACATTTTATAATTTAATACCATTATATTTTTCCAATAGTTTTTAATCGTTAAAACTGGATATTTTGTAATTTCATGCTTCAAAATAATATTAATTCCTTATTTCAAACAGACTGATTCATTTCGCTGTAAAGATAGCAATCTTACACTAAAGTTCACAAAAATTAGAAGATAAGTTTACTAAAGACTAGAAAATATTGTTTGGAATATGGAAGAAGTCGAATGATTAATCTCACAATACTGAAAGATTGCCTCGTATGAGATGTTAAATGGTTATTTCACAGCAGGAATAGTAACTGCGACGTCATTACTTTTAATCCTGACCGTGTCGGCAGGTGTCAATGAAGAGCATTAGGGAAAGATTCATTGTCCAATAGCACACACGGAAAAAATGTTATTCCAAGAGTTAAAAGAGTTCCATAATCTTTCGTTAGCATCTGCTCTTGAAGAATCTTTAAAGCAAATTGCTAACATTGGTTATAAAATTGTAATAATCAGTATATATTGTTAAGTAAGTATGGATAGAAGCAATTTTAAGCATTCAAAAAAATAAGTGAACATCGATAAAAGTGATATAAAAAGACAAACACTTTGTAGTGTTAAATGTAAATGAAAATATTTCTCTATATAAAAAGTAAATCGAGGCATTTATAAACCAATTGTAACTAAAATAAATTTATACAGTTTAACTGATAAATGAACATTAAAATCTATTTGATATCTAATTTTGACAGAAAATATATTTTATTCATCTGTTCAAATATATTTATTCTGCTTTTTATTTATATAATAAAATATTAACAGTTAATATGTGATACAAAGAGTAAAACGAAAATATTACAGAAACTTTATGAGTTGAAAAATAATTGTTTTGAAAATTATTGGAATCTAAATTTTGTTTATTTTTTCAATACACATTAACTTATAAACACTAATAAATGATTTAAAATAGGAAATTTATTTGATAAATAATCTAATTTAAACAAGAAAAAATGCATGATTTTACACATTTTGGACAAGTTTTAATATATTTTCACAATGGCGGATGAAAAACACGATAAATTAAACAGAATAAATTGGACAGTTTAGTTTTATATGATTTATATACGTTTAAATTAAATTTTTTTATCATTATCACTTAAATAAAAACTTAGTAGAAGAGATGGCTCTTCTAAAAGTTTTGAAGACTATTAATGAAGTTGGTGCATTTTAATGAAGATTACAATCACATATATTGTTAATATTTTCAGATTAATAAATAGTTGATTATTATAAATTTTGTCTGTTATATCTTTTCTATTAAGAGATATAAAAGCAAAAATATACAGTCAAACCATTCAGGTCATACTGGTAATTCAATAATGGGCACTTTTGTTAAATAATATCATAAAATTAATTTATTTTTATTAAAAACATTGAAAGGCCACATAATTTGTTAGCTTTATATTTCTGTGTTCAACAAAGTGATGTACAAAAAATTATTAAACAAGGAGTAATTTTCTTTTAAATGAGTTTAATTAATTTTTTACCCGCTCAGCGATGACTGGGAGAATAAAACTACTTTAGGAAATGCAGAATAAGCAGAAAAAAAATCTACTTTCAAACATACCAATTTTAAAGAACTAAATAGAACTAGCTGAAACTCTAAAGCGTGTAATGGTTTATATCCAATTTTCCAAACTCAAAATAACAGGTTAATCTTTTTTTAAATTTCTTTATATCCCAATAATAAAAATGTAAACTTGGCTCGGTAAAAAATAATCATTAATGCATCACATTAAAAAAAAGAACGTTTTCCTATTTCTGTGTTTAATGGTTTGGCAATATAATCATTCAAATAATTGTTTTTCGGAAATACGTTATTAATTTTTTCCAGTCATAAAAACATTTCTATGTCCGCACGGGTGGGCATCAATACCACATTAGTCGAAAGTGAAAGCCGATATTTCAAGCGTTAATAATCCAAGTTGTAGAATGTAATTAAATAATGTTATTATCTTTTTATAAAGCCATTAAAATGTTAAAGAATGCTTTTCGTAATCGACAACGGCATATAATATTTATTGATTCTGTCTCCTCATACTTTGAAACTACTACTTGAATGAGATTCATAAATTATCTTAGTGAAATATAATGAGACACTTTTTTCAAAGCAAATAAAAAATGCAGACCTTAAAAAATTGTAATATAGGTTCTCCGAAACAAGCAAAGTTCTCGAATTAAAAATACGAGGGTGTATCTAACCTGTATAACCAATAAATGAAAACAATGTAATAGATATAGAAAATGTAAAAATAACACCAACCATTGGCCACCATTGAGAACCTGCTAAAAAACGGAGGCGTAATTTTGTATAAAGTTTTTTTTTTGTAAATGCCTTTACAATTAACAGGTGTTGGAGAGAAAAAATTCTTCCCATGAAATAAAATGTCCCGTCACTCTGTCACACTACGATATACCACTGGGGTTAAGAATGAATAAGGTTATACACACACACACATATATATATATATAATACATACATACATGGATACACATATATATATATATTTATGTATACATATATATTATATATATATATATATATATATATATATATATATATTATATATATATATATATACATATATATATATATATATATATATATATATATATATATATATATGTAATATATCAAAATTATTTAACTTTAATATTTCTTCAAAAGCCTCCTCTCTCCAATTTTAATTCATTTAAATATCTTTACCAGCCTTTAAATGGTTTAATCAACGGGGTATTTTCCACGTAACATTCCTTTCTGCCATAAAACTGTAAACTTTCTGTCTATAGAGCAGTTTTCAAGCTGATGGCTGAACATGGTTTCGCGTTTTGCTGATATTCATTTAATTCGCTTAGTAAGTTGTTTTTGTTGTGAGAAAATTCTTGTTGTCAGCGCTCTGGGGTGTACTTGTGTCAGAGCAGAGTGAACTCTGTGGGCTTTTGATTGTATATTGTCCAGAAGGATAGATGTGCGGTGTTGCCGCTCTGAAATAAATTTTTAAAATTAGACATCTGAGTTCTCTTAAATATGAAGCCCGAATGCATTCACATTACTTATAGCTGTTGAGCTTTCTCCTTGTGGAGGATTTTTATAAAAAATGGATTACATATATATATATATATATATATATATATATATATATATATATATATATATATATATATATATATATATATATATATATATATATATATATATATATATATATATATATATATATATATATATATATATATATATATATATATATATATATATATATATATATATATATATATATATGGATATACTGTTGATAATTACGAAGTCTTTACTGAAAAATATTTTTATCTTAGACTTGACACTGATAATATTGCAGATTTTAGTTCCTGTATTAGGTAGATAATATCAAAATGAAGTAAAACACAATTTCTTAATATATACAACATCTTGGACTACTAAACTGGTTACAGATGATAGTTTTCCCTCGATGCGAAGGATTACATATTTAAAGAAATATTTTATTCAATTAGATATCAATAATTTTACAGCCGTAATATGCCTTTCCTTCTTTCGAATACTGAATATCTTAAATAAACCTATAATGATTTTATTCCATCAGCACTCAATCCTACTTTCTACAAAAATGATAATTCAATCATGTCTTATTTGAAATATGGACAGTATATAAGTAGTGTCTAATAATAAGTTAATTTAATCCCATTGAGTATTAATCGTGATCAAATTATAAAAATATATCCTTTTTCTACCGATGCGAAATGTAAAAGATGATTTATTAACTTAGACATTAATAAATTTAAAGTCATTTAAATACCTTAACATTTTATAAACACATTTCCAAAATTTAATATATATAATTTAAGTCAGGGTGCACTTATCCTTTTTTAAATATAGAAAACTAATTTAATTATTTAACATTATTTTATAGAGATTTTATAGATAACATTATTTTTTCCATTGGATTAAATTCATTGTTTCAGAATACAATATTTTGAGGAAATCGCGGTAGATTACAAGGCAAAGGGAAGGATTACAGAACTGGAAGATTCTGGGTTTGGAGCTAAAGCTGGTTTAAGATTCGCCGTGTTTGTCAATAGCGAAGAGGGCATGTAAATTATGCTTTTGGTTGCAATGTTCTCCAAGTTCTCAAACAATACCTCTGGGGGATGGCTAACCAAGCCTGTGTGTTTTCTGCTTGGTCCCTGCTTCTAAATTGTGAGGACTAACCTAAGCGAAGTCTTGTATCCACCTAGCTGAGTTCATTAAACGAAATGCGTAACCGTTAATACTAATAGCGTATGGTTCAGATCATGCTTGGTTTATCCAAGTGGCATCATAACCAACAACAACAATATATTTCTAGGACTTTCTATTAAACTTGGTAAAAGAATTCATGTACAACAAATAATTAACATTGCATGAATTTATAACATTTTTGAAGCAATAAAGAATATTTAATAGAATAGAAATTTCGTCTGAGGTAATTCCTATAAAACTATTTTTGAAACGAATTATAAATATTAACCTTTAAAATGATTAAAATTGTATCTTTTAGTTTTAACAATTTACATATTCATTTCGATTCTCGTGTTATATATTCAAGCAAATCGATTAAAAAAATGAAGATTTTGAATGTACACTGTTTCTTAATGCATGACTAGAATAATTTGTTACCAATTTGAGTCTTTTGCAAAATTGTATTGTAATATATTGTAAAATCAAAGAAAATATTCTTCTGGTATATTTTACTGTTTCCTCACAAATCTGCATCTGTGTTTGGGACGCGAAAAACAAAACTGATGATTAATGATCGAAGAGGAATGATGATACTTTCTGACCTGGGCATCTTTATTACCCTTTAACTAACTAAATCTGACAGTTAATTACGTTATCTTACAAAATAGGGAGTTTCAGAACTGAAAATTTCCAGATTGGGAACAAGAGAGACATTGTAATGTATATCTCTGTTTATTGTTATCTCAGGCAATTTATAGATGCAAGTTTCAATTTTCGTTATCGATGCAGTTGAAGTAAAAATGCTTAAGATTTGTTCCTTTTTGATTCGCTGTATTAAACTCTTATTAAGAAAATATCCATTGGTGTTTATTAGATGTAGAAACAAGATTGGAATACAGAACAAAGTGGAATTAAAGGTAGCATGTTAGTATTAGTTGTAGGGAAAAATACATTCAAAGGGTGCTAAGTACGGTGTAAATATTGATTTATTTAGCAAATAATAAGGCGTTTAGTATGTATTGTCAGTTACATATGTGACACCTGTCACTGAGACACACATCAATAACGCCATTTTGTGACCTGAGCATCTATATTAGTCCTGAATTAATTAAACCTAACAGATAATTTTGTTATTTTTCAGTAAATTGGTTTTCAGATATCAAAATTCTAGATTGATGACATAAAAGATATTGTAGTTATGTTTTTTATAATCTGGCTTAATGCATTTGCGAAAGTCTTAGATTTTGATATCTATGCAATTCAAGCTAAAATAAAATACTCTTAGGATTTATTCCTTTATAATTATCAACTGTTTATTTTATATATTATTAAACATATGTCAGTGAAAATCAATGGTTTAAAACATATAACCTATCAATTCTATGTTTGAAAAGTTTATTGTATATATTTTGTACATGTAGAAGGGATGGTTTCTAGTTATTACTATTCTCTTTATATTTTCAGTGTATACTTAAAATACTAACTAAGAATAATTTTAAGGTTTCAATTTATTTTATATGCTTAAAAATTAAAACCGATAAAAGAAAATAAAAGTGAATTTTAAAAGTCTAAGTTAACTTTAATGCATTAGGGAGCTTTCTGTTTAACACTACACTATTCCACTAAACAAGTACCTTGAATATTTTATTACAGGAAAGCTATGAGGCGGCTAACGTTAGAATCCTTGAGAAGGATGTTAAAATACATGATAATCATGATCAAGAATCAAATTCAAGGGCATGGAATCTCGTTATAATAAGTCCTATGTAACGTGGACGATATTGTGGGAAGAATAACAAAATTTAATTAACCTTTCGCTGCATTTATGCTGTTTCACTAATTTCAAGCCTAATGTCTTTTATCTTCCTAAATCATAACTGATCAGTAACTTTTTCAGTGCTTTATTATACGGTGCTGGAAAGCTCATTTACCAAGTTTATTAACAAAATAGTTAAAAGGAACTACTCGAAATAGTGTTATCTCACAAAAATCATTATAATATTTAAAGGTTGATGGTTTACCAAGTTCCATTTCATTGTACAGATAACTGTTGTACTTGGACTATATACATGTAATCAGTGCCGTATATCTTGTTCGATATTGTAGCATTTCCACAAATATTCTTGTTATTGACGATCAAACATATGATAAGGTGACAGTGAACTTCTGTTTCATTTTTCTTCAAATGAATATGCCTTAAAAGTAAATTATCTATTCTAAATATTTTTATATAAAAAGATGTTTAAATACTAAGGCATTAAGCAATTTATTTTAAAAATTATTAATTCGAATTGCTTCAAAAGTAACTGTATTAAAACTTATTCAAGTGCATTCTATTTACCTATTATAAGGCCATTTTAATGACACGAGAACTTTTAGACTTTAGAAAAAAAAACTTCGTTGTTATTATGAAAATTCGTGGAAAATATTAAAAATTTTACAGTTTTAATATTTAAAATATCTATTTTTTATGCACAAAATATCTATAGTAATAACTTCATTTACACATTTGATAGATTCTGCTTTTCGAAACAAATTAATTTAATCTTAAACTTATTATACTATTTATAAAGCTAATCTATCAACTATTATATAGTTGATCTATTTCAAAGAGTTTTGTTTTTGTCCATGGTCTTTATATGTTTGCTGCACGAAGACTAATGAGAACGGTACCTACTTCTTAAAACCAATTATTAATGGCTACGTTCATCCATCCAGAAGGATTTGAATCCCCGATTTGTAATACCTAAGCAATGCCTGATCCATTTCGGTCATTTATCGGTCGCATTTCAAATAAATGTGATACTTGGTAATTATATGGAGTGTTCAAAATCAGTATTCATAAAATAGAAAATGTCTAGTTTAATAATACATTCAAATTTTATCAGCAAATAACCATTTTGCAGTATTTTGTAATTATAATTATATTCATCCCATGATAATGCTATAATTTTATTACAATTATGCTTTTTTCAATCTTGGTTATTTTTTTTTAAAGTTTAATTAGTTAGAAATGTTGAAATTTAGATCATATTTCACCCAACTGAAAACCCACTGTCATATCAAAACGTGCATTTATTATGTTAAAATGCCATTGAAGCATCAGACATTGAAGTAAATTAGAAAATATTTTTCTATGCAGGAATTTATTTGATTTTTCTGTGCTGGTTTAAGGTTTATTCTTTATCTATATTTAAAAGATCTCTAATTACTTTAGATCTCTGTTTAAAAAAATTAAAGAAAAATAACATTTGAAAATACTATACTCGAAAACTTCTCACTGAAATATCCAGTGATCATTGCAATCCTGAATTTGTCATTGATACAACTCTTAAACTTGTTTTTGTTAAAAAAAACTATAATCACATTTTTGAACCTTTAGCCGCAAGCTGCATTTTTTTGTATTTTACATTTATTTTTTAATGAGTGCGAAAGAGGACATAATCAAAAGTCCAAAAACATCTGAGAATTTTCAAGATTGAATCCATTTTTATTATATACTTATGAAAATCTAAAACTTTTCTTCTTTAAAGATGATGAAAAGAATCTAAAAGTATTTGCTACAACAATGATTAGATTCGAGAATCATTGCATAGAGTTCCATATTACATTAATTTATTTTCTACTTTTCCACTTGCTAATGTTATTTTTAATATCCTTGTAAATAATATGATTAAATGAATTTCTGCTTTCAACATATTGATAACCCTTTCATTATTTCTGCTTTCTTCATTTCCAATTCATTTTCACATATGAAAATAAATTATCTAATAACTAAATAGTTCTCTTAAAGCAAATCTTTTATTAGATTACTATTTTGCTACAGAAAAAGTATGAGAAAATATAAGTTTTTTTTATGGATTTCCTTAATACACTTTTCAGTTGCATTTGCAAAAGTTTCTAGGACTCGTATAAATAATGTTTCATACAATATATCACAATGAAATATATAATTATTGATAAAAGGACTGTTTTTACTCATCATAACATGTGCTTTAATGGTTTTGTAAAGCAAAATTATATACCATTTGAAATGTATTTAGAAAACATTTCCTTGCAATTAACGAGACATTTTTAAAATGTTAATGATTTTTTACATGGTATTTATTTGGGCAAATGCCCTGCTGCATGATTTAGCAGTATTTTAATTTCGAAATACGATAATGATGATGAAATGACAGCGTTTAACGGACACGCAAATTGCATAAAATATCAAATCAACAAAAATGCTTTGATTGCTTTATATCGAAAACATTTAACCATATATTGGAAAATAAAGCACATTTATTTGAAACCTAGTAATGGAATTTCTTAACTATTTAAAAGAAACCCACTAATTAGAATACTGTTTTAATTAGCCTGTTATAATATAAAGAACGGGCAGTTATAAGTCTCAGTATTATAAAAGAAATAACTTTGCCCAACCATCATTTTTCTTTAGTTTGTGTATAGTTAAATGGGAGTTCATTAGAGCTAACCAAAAAATATTAGAAAGAGAGGTTAATTCAAGATAAAATATAGTTTAAAACGATTTTCTTTTATTTTGTAAATTTATTTTAGAAAACTAAGCTAACGATTCCCGTTTCAAGTTAATTTTCTGTAAGGTATAGTTTAATGCGCATTTAAATCGTTGATGTTAGTTAATTATTTAAAATTGTTTTGTCTATGTGGACTATATATGTCTGATTAAATTAGCATATTTAATGAATTACTGAAGTACAAAACTTTAGTGCTATTTAAAAAAATTCTTATAATCTTGTTGATTAAAACTTTAATACTGTCAAAAGGCAGGATCAATTAAAAAAATCTATAGCAATAAGTGGACAACCAACGTCAGAAAGGTGCAAATAGAAATAATAAGATGAAGGCAGACAGCTATTTAGCAGCTGCGAACGAGCCGCACTCTCAATGAGAGCACACTCAGTAGCTGAAAACAGACAGTGCAGCTCTGTTTCGTTCAATTTGTACTATTCGTGCGTTATTTACATTGCTTTGTATTTATTAGTTTACTCTGACATAAATATTTTACTTTCTTGTATAATTCAATAATAATTTTTACTCTGAGATTGTTTAAAGCAGTGAGCCTAGTGTATTTATTTTAAATTCATGCTTTAGTAATTTATATATAATTAAAATATTTTGAGAAAATCTTTTGAGTTCATCTGAAATACTTCTACCGAAATATGCAAGAGGTCATTTCTTGAATTAAATAGCAAATTTAAAGCAGTGTTTGATAAAAGCAGACTTAGATATGAGATTTAAAACAGTTGGTTTCATAAGTAAAATATAAGCAGAGTAAATTGTTAAAATTTCCACTATAAATATAGTATTTAAGGATATCGTAGAATTTAGTTTACCCTATTTGATGAAAAAATAAAGATTAAAAATCCAAACCAGGCTATTAAGAAAGGGAATCAAAACAAAGGTACCAGTAATAAAAGTCATCATCCAACTTTATCGGTCACCAACTTGACTGGGAGTATTAGAATTTAAAACCTTCAAAATAAAATTTTAATTAAAATTTAACTATATCATTAGATACTAAGAATGATTATAAAACTACTATTGAATCCCATTCATCTATTTCCTAAAACTTGGATACACAGCGTTGTTTTAGTCGCTCTTAATTTTAAAAGGCTTTCACAACCTATGACTTCCTATATATATATATAATTAATATTCAATTATTTATGACATTCTGAAGATTATTATACATTATAAAATAGAATCTTTATTATAAATAGTAAAATATGCTTCAACGTGTTTGATAATTATATGCATAATTCAAACAAAGAATCGAGTACCTTAATGACTTCTAGAATCCCTTAAACGATAATCTAGATTCTTACCCGGTTAATGTTTTTATAAAAAATGATCATATTTGTAAGTGAATTATGAATAGCTATTAATAAGGTTTGAGTTTTATTTTTTTAAGTCATCTTCAAATGCTTGAATACTTTATTTATACCCCTAAATTTCCGTATAAGAAATAAATGAGAAAATATTAAAATACATAAAAAATCTTATTTGAAATCAGATAAAATATGAGCAAGATAAATTAATGACAGCAGTAAATTTTCAATTGATAAAAACTAGGATTTTTATGTTATTTTAAACTGCAATTTCAATCAAGAATAATTAATTTGGATTTCTAAATTAATCTGTCCATTTTTATTTAAAGGATTGTGCTTGTATGTATAAAATATTTTCTATTATTTACTGCTCTATGTCAGCTTCATCTTTGTGGCATGAGGCATCGCCATTCTGTTAAGGGGTCTCATGATCTACTGATGAGACGCAAAATAAGCAGGAAATTTTCTTTTCAGAAGTTCAGCAACAACTTTAAATCTTCTTTCAATTTGATATTTTTTCTTTCTAAATCCCAGTTCAAAGACCAGCAGAAATTTTAAAGTTGAATAAGTATACAAGATCTAAAAATAACGATTCAGTTTGCATCTGATGAAAATAAAGCCTGTATAGAAAATATAAAAGTTATATTAGTTTTATTGGTGACCGGAAGGTGGAGCTTTAACTCTTCATTCGATTACAAAATGTTTTTCAAGTTGAATAATGCTTGTCAGTTACCTTAAGTGCGTTCACTGCATTTTGCATCATCCAATAGAACACTTGTGATACAAGGCATAACGCCATTCACGGGAGTGAGTAACATCTCTTTCGGTTTTGCAGACTCATAGTGCTGATTGACGTCCACTTGAATATGACACCAAAGAATTTGTGTCTTGTAATTTATCAAGCGTTTTAGTCAACACAGAACACACCAGCAAGCTGAATATATGCACACAATACAACACTGCTACTTCTCCAATTGTGAATTACAGTATAACTCAGAAGATTTTTTTTACCAAGAACAGCATTTCTAAGAATATAGCCTCGATACGGTATTTCACAAAGATGCGCTTTAAATTATCTACCAATTTGCATAAACCGATACCAGAAAACCAGTAATACCATTCTTAGGTAGTAAAGAATTTATCAAGGTATTTTGTTTACACAACGAAAAACCGGGATGAATTGCCATCTAGTTGTATCATTTTCATCTTTATTTGTTGTGGAATAATTCAATGTTGGAGTTTGTCTCGACTTTTGGATCATTTGGTATTTCGAGAAATCATACTACAAAGTACATTTTACTCCTTAAAAAAGCATACTGAATTTTATACTACTGTCCTAGAATGCAATGCCCTGCCATAGAATTGACTTGATTATTTAAATGTCAATGTACACAACCCTTGTCTTAATACTAGGAACAATTAGTGACCTCAGACCGTACTAAGAAAAAGTTCTGCTGACCAGGACCTCACTATTGGAGAACATTAGTGTTTCTTATTAGAAAATCTGGTAGAAGTCGTTCTCTAAGCTTTTCCAGAACTATACTCGACTATCGGATTGGAATTGCGATATGCCGCATCATAAGATAGACCAGTAAGGAACAATCTTCCAATTTTCTCACTCTTAGCAATATGCTCACTGAATCCTCTTATTGGATTTTGGGATAAGCGGCTTATAAGTCGCCATTCTGCCTCGATCTTCAAGTGCATTAAGTTCGTTTCAGACAGTACTGATGCATTATTATATAAAAGCTTACTTATCGCTTCCTGTGCGAACCGCCTCACACAATCATCATCACCCAAGTCCTCCATTTTCATTAATAAATACGAAATAATAAAACTCCATAACTCCATATTTAAAAAAAATATCATTCAGAAATATTTTCCTAACTGATACATTTTTGAGTCATTTTCTTACTTTTCGTGTATTTTTAGTTTAAAATTAGGAAGGCCGTTCAAAAGTACACAACAAGATAATCACATTTTAAAAGATTGATCCTAGATCGTTCAAGTCATTTATCTCTGTAGGTTTTAAGATTAATTAAATAGTTCCTTTCTTTAAAAATATATTTTTCAAATTCTTGATTTTCAGTATTTGTGGTTATGAAATGGTTAGCGCGCTTCTTTTTGGTACTGGAGTTCAAGGGTTATATTCTCCTTGCTGGAATGGATGTTTGTAGCCTTTGGGCATCAGCTTTAATCAGCCTCCTTGTCTCTTTTATCTCAAAAATGTAGCTTGAAACTAAAACCTAATTTGGAGCTATTTCAATTTTAAAATCTACTTGCTGTATCTTTGACTAGTGAAATGAATATTTTCCGAGGTGAAATGAAAGTAATTTTAATAAAAAAATAGATAGTTTGAAGGTAGTAGAGTGGGAAAAACAGCAGAGAGCTCAACAATTTTGACTAATCTTCTTCTCCCCCGCATCTTGTAAAATCCACATTTTTCGAAGATATGTTCCGTTTCTTTCAATTCAATATGCTTAGAATGTTTGCACTTCCTTTGACTTTACTACATTTTATTCCTATCACATTTATTTGTAAATATATCTAATAACAGCATATACAAATGCGTTACCACACTGTTTTACTAACAAAACGATACATTTTGTTATATTAAATGATGTTCTTACTAAATTTACAAGAAGAATTTGAGAAAATAGTATTTGTAAAGCACAAAGACGTATTTATTACTTTAAACTATAACAGGAAAATACAGTCTAGAAGTCTTGATCTTGTGCTAAAATGTGCATAAAACACCTGCAATCTATAAAAGTATTCCATGTCGTTTTATATTAAATAATTTTATATTATTCTCAATCTATCTAATATTACACTAGGCTTACCATTCAGTAAAATAGCTAAAGACGTTTCATATTCTTTAAAATGGTTCTATTATATTCTCATAAAAATGTTATATTCAGAAAAGTGTTGAAAAGTTTTGCTGTAAAGATAAGATGATTTTTCTTTTAACTAGACATACTAAATTCTGTTTTGGTATTTTAATTGGAAAAAGGAACGACGATAAATTTGAAGCGATTAAAATCTTCAATTTCAGAAATGGAAAGTATTTAATAAAATATACAGAAGACTACAGCTTATAGGACAGTTTCTCCGAAAACATTGCTCCCTTAGCTCAAATATCAAATTTTCAAAGATAAAATATTTTATACAACTAGTTTACTGAACATAACTTCTAACAGATTTAATAATACTTGTAAAAATAGTTGTATTTCGATTTCAATCTGCTTTGCGAGGCTTAACTTTGGTATTTCTTAAATGATAAAAGTACTTCTCAAATAACTTTTGAGATACAATTTTTTTAAATATAAATAATTATAAATGCAACAAATTTTAAATAGTTTTTCTATTTATGTCCTTAATGGTATACATAAAAGCAAGTAGTTATTGTTTGATATATATTTAGGTTATTGTTAGAGGAGTTTAATACAATCCAGTTGTGATATTTAAGTTGTATGATAATATAAATTATACAAATACTTAGAGATTTAGTGTTGAATTAAAACTTCTATCTAAAAATTGTTGACTGAATTTAAAGATGCTTCAAGTTTCCATAGGGAAACAAAAATCTTATAAAATGAATTTATGTTTTAGAAGGTTGATAGAAGTATAAAATTCAGTCTTTAGCAATAAAGTTCGAACTGAAATGCTTGATGTAACAATTAAACATTGAACATAGAGTGCCTAAAAATATTTCACAAGATATAAGAAATCCATGATCTGTAGACTATGGTCCAAACAGCTGTTAGATATAGATAAACCTATATAGATAAGTTCACATATAGCCTATATATAACAGAATCACATGAGTAGGTAATTATGTACTGTATCTAGCTATTATCTAAAATTGTAAATTTTGCCTTCTCAAAAACTTAAATTGCTTAGATTCTACCATAAAAAAAAATTTTTTTTTCAAGAAAATTTTCCGAGAAAGAAATTTAGATTTCATTATTCTCCAAACTTTTTTCTAAATTATAATAAGTTATATAAATATCTAACAGTTACTAATAAAAAATATTTAATATGATTTTCCGTTAGTTTAAAGAAAATCTCAGGTGCCTCCTCTTTCTAACATCATTTGTTGTGCTGTTTTTTGGTAACTATGTTTCTTGCTTACAATCTTTATTAACAATAGCGTTGTATACTAAAATATAATAAACAATATTTCTTATATTGAGAGAGTTTTCATTTTCAAATAAATATAACTTCTTCCTTTGAGTTTTGATTTCTCTAGGGTCGTCATATTCTGCTTTGAATCTAGAGCTGTTTTAAGATATTTCATTTCTAAATTGAAAAAAAAAGTGAAAAGGTGTGAATGAGTATACGAAAAGCAAAAATGTTTCCTTTATTAAAGTTTCTTTCAGAGCCAATGAAATAAGGCTTCAAAAGGAAAAAATAATAAATGAAACACCTTTGATTCAAGTATTTGACAGGTTCAAAACAGAAGTACGCAACAAAAATCTTTGAATTTAATTCAAAGTATATTCTCCTCCGAGTTTTAGAAATTTTATTTCTGCTTATTTACAAATATAAACGCTGATTTTAAATTGAAATTTGACGCATTGCAGATTTAGTGAAGCATATGCATAACACTGTTTAAGGATTAAAACAATAAAATTGAGAAAAATATTAATTAATGTATGTGATTATATTTTGTACTATTTCATCTATTTCAAAGAAAGAGTACCTTAGATGAACTCAATATGCCACTGCTATGATAAATATGTCCAAGTGAGTTTTGCCTTAGGTACATTGGTTATTGGAATATGTTTATTATTATCCTGCCTCATCTCTAGCCAAGTGCTGTATTTATACATTAAAAAATGTCTCAGGATGATCAATATCTTATTCACTCTTCACAAAGAATCAAGTAAGCTAAGATTTGATTTCAACTAAAATAAGTTTTGCACAATAAGATATGCAAATTCCTACTTTTATTAACTTTAAAAAGTAGTAAAAAATATGAATCTAAGTCTATAAAAATAATTTTATAGTCTATAAGGGTAAATCGCCAACATAGACATTGTCACATTAATAATTGATTTAATTGGAAGAAATTATAACTCGTTATATGTAGCAAATAATATTTACAAATTAATGCTAGAACGATATTTAGAAAGACATCTAAATCATGTATTAATCTAATGCTAAAATTGATAAATATTTTATGGACTTATCTGTATTTCTTTAAAACCCTATTATTTAATTAAAACATATTTTATATTCGTAAGTTAAATATAATATTATTTAGAATTATGATAAAAAAATATTTAAGAAGGATATTTAGAATTAATACTTTTCTATGCGGGGTAGATATAAGTAATTCATAAACTAAATGTATATATATATATATATATATATATATATATATATATATATATATATATATATATATATATATATATATATATATATATATATATATATATATATATATATATATATATATATATATATATATATATATATATACATATATATATATATATATATATATATATATATATATATATATATATATATATATATATACATATATATATATATATATATATATATATATATATATATATATATATATATATATATATATATATATACATATATATATATATATACATATACATATACATATATATACATATATATATATATATATATATATATATATATATATATATATATATATATATATATATATATATATATATATATATATATATATATATATATATATATATATATATATATATATATATATACATACATATATATATATATATGTGTGTGTGTGTGAGTATGTGTGTTTCTATTACGATTTCTTTAGAACAGAACTATTTTCTCTTTCTGAGTAAATGATTTTCAGAAGTTAATTTGCTATGTAATTATAGGAATAAAAGTTTTTTCATTAATTTTATTAACGTTGAAGGTGCACTAATATAAATAACATATCTTACTTTTTCTATAAAAACTTGTTGTCTAAGGATTGTGTAAAATAAAGTCTTCCAAATCTGAATGAGGTTAACTTCCCCGAAATAAAAAAAAAGTCCTTTACGAAATCATAAACAATTCCCACCACGTATTAAATCCCAAATCCCTTGCTGGACAACTCATGTAGAAAACTTATTCAAGATAATTCCTTTTTCAATGAGCGATTCCAAGTAGGTTTTGAATCCGTTTCAAGTATTTCTCCTCGAATTTTTCAGTTCAATGGATAAAATCTTGATTACAAGGACGGTCATTCAGGTGAACATATCTTTCAAAGATTTTTTTTTCGTCTTAGATTCCTCTGCAGTCTGGGAAATCAACGGATTTATTGCAATGTCATTTATATTTCCGAATTCAATTTGCAGTTTACCTTTGTTCAACTGCTTAGTTCTGTGAAACGTATTTAGTTCAAAATATGAAACGAGAGTTTTCGAAATTTCTTGATTTTTTTACATAAAATTTTTATTTTATTATTTTAATCTAATAGGAAATTCTTTGATGAATATAAGTCAAATCTTACACATTACATTTCTTTAGCTAATATTTTTATGCTAATATAGAAAATTTTATTGGAAATATTATGTTGAGGGAGATTTTAAACCATTAAAAGACGAGATAAATCTTTAAAATATGTATATTTTAATATTTCACGTAAATTGCACAGTAAAAGTTTTCGATACTGAAAAAGTCATGTACCACAATGAAATACATCTATCTTTGTATGTATAGTAAATAGTATTCATCATTTACATTGAATTTAAGATTGTGTATCGTAATCTATAGGATTTTTCCTTGTAAATGATTGTTGTTGCATTTACATATAATAGCAGTTACTGCACAAAAATAGCTAATTAATACAAATAACAGTTACTGCACAGAAATAGCTAATTAATGCACAAAACGGACGCACATTTAAAGCACACATAATAACAATTAAAATATATTCTTTTTTTACAGAGAGTTGTTCAAATTGGCATTATTTGGGTAAGATGGTTGTGGGGTTGGAAATAAAATTTAACGCTTAGTTTCCCCAGATATATTTTCTACAGACCGTCGTTCACACTTTAGGAAGAAGATTTTTTATTTTTTTCTCTCTTGCATTTTGAAATAATAATTTGGGCACTTCAAAATAACTGTTTGCTACAATTTTTCTTTGAAGAATCTCCACTCACCCCAAGGCATAATCTTTAAAATCAATTTAGATCTATTAGATTCCATTTGCATCCTTTTCTACTCTCTGTTAAGGATACAAAACAGTCAGTAAAGATAGGCTTTAATCTCGCAGGTGTACTTAAATGTCATGCTGCTTTTTGATTAGATGTCTTAAAATTATAATCTTGTCATTATAATCTTGTAGAATTTTTTGTCTCTTAATGCGTATGTATAACAAGTTTAACATTTTTTACGCTTGAAAATATGTATATTAGTCTTTCATGAGGTATTATTTCCTTTCAGTCAAATATACAAAATTTTCTCTATTTTGATTACATTTTAAAGCATCTAAAGCATGATTGTCTTTAGATAATCATCACTCAATTTAGCTTTATATATGCTAATAGAATTTGTTGTTAGTATGTCAATCCCTACAAAATGACACTTTCTTTGTACATGACTTGGTCTCTTCCTTTCAAAGAACACATGCTAGACGAAATATCATATCCCGAATGACGTTTGATTTACCTGGAATTTGATCTGTTTTGGCATTATATGGCTATAACTGCAGAGACTATCTTGCTATTCTACCAATTTAATATAAATTTAAAATTAAAAAATAGCTTCTCTGGTTGACGATTTAAAGCTATAATCTGTTCAGCTCCTTTATTAGATCTACGAAAGATTTTATACCCAAATTAAGGCAAGATCTTCTCAGTCTGAAATTGTTTAGTTTCTGCGGTCGTAACTAGTCAACTGATATTCAATGGACGCCTGCAAGTTTTCCTTGCAATTACCCCTCTAAGCGGTTCGTACGTACAATTCCACCAAACCGATGATGACTTCAAAACGTACAATTTTCGACATCCAAAAACGCTCCGAAAATGAATGTATTGTACATTTTTACCAGTGCTTACCTCCATGGAGTTTTGGGGTAGGAGGGTCAGGTCTATTGTTTAGGAACTTCACCCATCTTTCACTGACATACTTTAACATTTCTTAAGGGAAACAACCCTATCGCCTGTAACACAAAGACGCTGATAGCTTTTCATGGCTTTGTAAATCTCTATTTCGAAGTATTTCGTTTGAGGTAACAGATGTATCTTTAATTGGACCACTTAAATAACTTGGATGACTTGGATGACTGGTAAAAAAATATAAATTTGTCTCTCAAAGAATATTTTTATTCGTACTTTTAGAATCCATTATTTATTATGGGATAATATTCCAGACTTGATGAGCTTTATGTATATTAAAAATTAACAATCTATAATATCTATATATAAACGGAAGTAAAGCGACAATAACGGGGGTGGGTTTTCCATATTCCATTCTAGTCGAAAAAGGGTGAAGGTAAAAATCATAGAACTCTTTGGCCACTGACATTAGCGTATTTTGGAGAATTTTTTCCTAGATGGTTCCACTCGGAGGGTTACACAGCCCTAACATACTGGTGTCTACGTGTATCTTAAACAGCTGATTTAGGTCAGATTGCTTCTTTGTAGAAGGAAAAATCTTTCCTTTGGATTGATGAAAAGCTGTTTATGTCACCCCTCTTCCATACATTTTAGTATAATTGGAGAATGACGTAATATGTCCAGAAAATTCTCTATAAATGATTGATACGAGAATGATTGAAGAAGTAATTTAACCTGTATATTGTTTTAATGGGCTATAATGGTTGAAATAATTTTGAGCTATTGAAATTTATCTACGTTTCTACGTTTATGAATTAATTTTCTGGATATTTCGTTTGGAGAAGTAAAATTACACTTTTTCTTCGATACAATGACAGATGAATTGCGATTATTTCTGAAATATAAATTGAAAATAATTTAGATAGCGTTGGGATGAGTATAAGTAAATATTATCTATTCATCTAAGCACATCTAATATTTTTGCATCTGACAAAATATTATTAAAACTATTTATTAACAAGCCACAAGATAAATTAAAAGATAAAAAATAGCATTGTAAATGAACCTGAAAATTTTTAATTTCAAGAGTACTATGCACTTGGTAGAAAAGAAATGTTCCAAAAGTCTTTATAATATATGCCTCACTAACATGATAAATAAATATAATTACAATTATTTTTTTTTTTTTATTTTGACAAGCATTAGAATTATTTATTTTTTTTTTAATTTAGCTGACAATTTTTTTTTTTATTTTTAAAAATTTTTTTAATTTTTTATTAATTTTCATCTTATTTTTAAACTGTAATATTATTATTATCACTAAATCATAATATTTTTAGAACATAACAAAAAATTTTGTAGCGTTTTTATGAAACATTTTTGAAATTTTTCTTTTCTAATTTAATTAATTTACTATGCTTTTTTTAAATAGACACTTTCATTAGTATTTACTTTTGTCAATTCATTGTTTAAACATACTGTCGTAAATGACAACATTCATGGTGTTTATAGACCAATAAATAAAATTTTAATATTTCATTTTTCAACAAGTATTCCAATGAGAATGTTCAAATTACGAAATTGGTTTGCATACAAACAATGTTTTTCTTATGTATTTTTTTTTAGAAATTTATCAATGTATTTATTTAGACTTATTTATTTTTAAATCGTTATAATTTATTTTTTTTTTATTTAAAATTTTCGTCGGAAAATTAAATTAATCATTTAATAAAATATTTTATGAAAATGAAGAGTGAAATTTCAAACAATTTTTATCTATAATGAAATATTGGATTTGAAAAGGAAAACTAAATTCGTATTTATCACATTTACTGGATAAAAATTGAGTAGGAGTTAATAATACTCATAAAACAGAATATATAAATTGTGTAATGTATATTTATCCATTCCGGTTGTTTTCGACTTGTACATGAATATAAGTGAGGAAGCTGTTTCATAGGGAGTATTCCCAATTGAATTCGAGAGAAAATGCGAAGAATGATAAGTAGAAAAAAGTATATTTTTTATATTTGAATAAGTAAGTGTCAGCGTACAATCCCATGGACATGATAAATATCAACAATAAGATTGTTTTTTTTTTTTGCTTTCACATTGTTATTTTCAATTCTCGATTGCATTCGAGTGAGAAAAATTATAGCAACATAAAGCACAAAGCCTCTCGAATTATCTCGAGTGTGCCCAGTTTGGCAAGTTTAGCGAGCTGGAGTTAACTCGAGCGTGTACTTTAAAGGGTAAAAGATGCATAAAAAATTAAGGATTTTTTTCAAATATTTAATTAAAATTTGTTATAAATAAAAATGAGAGAACAAAGAGTATTAAACAAACAATGTAAATTACATGATTATTGTTTTAATTAATACTAAAAGATTAACTTACGTATTCAAATCCTCTTGCTATGAAAATTAAATCATTAATAACAATTTAATGCTAAGGCTGAGTCTAAAAGACTGATTATTTCTTCTATTATACACATGTTTACACCCAAAATTAAAAATGATAAATTAGTCATCCAATAAATAAAAGGAATAAAAATGGATTAATACAGTCTGATACCAAAAATTCTATAAAATATCTGCAGCCGTCACATTTAATGCTAAACAAGTAAAATATTAGAATAATACTGAACATCAACAAACACAAAACAAAACAGATTATAATATGGTCTAAAAATCTTATTCAAAACTTTTCGGAAATCTGGAATCCGAGTTAGTATAGAGCCTTATATAAACTTAGACTACATGGATAAGCTGGGGAAGGCTGGATATCTAATCAATGACATTTTGCCCATTATACTATTAGTTTTTATTTAACGAATTCACTAAATGAGTATCTGGTGACCATTTATATCTCAAATAAACTTTATATATCAAATAAACGTCTCTAGACTAATTTTAAAGTAAGACAGTGTAAATCTTATTGTATAAAATAACATATTTTCATTAATAAATAGATTGTAAAGAAATTTGGAATAGAATTAACTTGATCTATTGAAGATTGGGATTCTTTGGTAACAGTAAAAAGCTCTACTTTTACAACATACTAGGTTTTTTAATACCGTTAAACCCCCATATTAGTTTACCAGTAATTTGTCAGATATACCCTTAAAAATGCTTACATGATTCCTCACTGAAAACTCATTTGAAGTTTTTAAGTACAATACTCGTGACGTGTTGTCTATATGTTTTAGAACTACATGGAATTTTGGTACTCATAAACTTTTACTGCTCATGAGAAGTAAAGGTTGCAGATATTATAATTGGAGTAATCGTTCACCTTGCATATCTAATACTTGAAACTCGTGTTTTCAAAACAGTGTTTATTTCGTTTCTATGTATATTATTGACCACATGTATTAAAAATGTAAGAATATTTTACATATCCAAATTTTTCGAAATCCATATCCTCCCGAGGGATAAAATTTTTGAATAAATTAATATTTTTCATAACATACAGTTTAGAATATTTTAAGTTATAAAAAATATCTATTATATCTGTATTAGTCTGTGAATGTTTAAATATAAAATTTACAGTTTTATATTTCTCATTAATTTTTTAAGTCATTAAATTGAATTAAATTTGTTTGTAAATATTTGTGATATTTTAATGTTTATACTTTACAATAATTACTACTCAAAATCTTGTATTTGAAATAAAGTTGAGCATCCTAAAAATATAAATATTGATTGCTTAATATCGATATTTATGTTATTTATCGGTAAAATATTCCAATAGATTACCTGTAAGCCAGTATCAAATTTTTTATTCCAGTATTCACATTTTTCTGATCTTCTGTTTTCATTAAATTATTTATATGACATATAAAAAGAATAATTTCTTAGAGAAAAAAGTTTAAAGAGTTAAAAAATAATATTATATATAATATTACCATTACTTTGTGTTTTATTATAAGTATAAAACGATGAGAAACAGTAGTTTCTTAAAAATTATTATTAACTTACTTTTTATATTTATTTTAAAAACAACTACCGGAAAAGTGTGTATGTCTTCAGGCTTTTGGTTCATATACTTGATGATATTATCCACATTATCCCGGGAAAATCTCTTTCAGATTCAATATCTTTTACAGTGTATACCTGTAAAATGCAAGCCTCAAGCGAACATGACAAGGCTAAAAAAGGGATGGAATAAATTATGTTAGAATATGACGTGCACAGGGAGTGAAACATTTTGTGTTTTGCTAGAGGTCAGGAAAAATAAAAGATTCGATTTATAGTTTTCTATACTATACGTGTTGAATAGGAAAAATATTATACTCAATACATAAGCAGTATTTTTGTGGAATAAATAACAAGTAACTTGTACTTTTCCACATAACTAAAATTAAGTTCAGAAACTGGTTTACAACTATTACAAACGTTTTATATCATAAAAAGAGTTTAATTTAAAGTTTCAGCTTTAAGGAATGATGTATTTCAGAATATAAAGTGGAATGTCGATATATGTACTTCCTGAAAAAAAATTAGTACATCTTAAGAATAGTATTATTATCCTTTTTAATGAAACTGTAAAACCTATTCCAAAAACCTTAAAAAAATTATAGAAGTGGAGTTAGAATAGAGTATTAAATGGTCTTCAAATACCTTGAAATCATTTCGCTTTCCAATAATATTTCCCTTACTTTAGTATCAGAACGTTTTCTTGTAATGGATTCACTAAATGAATATCAGGTGGCCATTTGTATTTCTAATAAAACTTTAAATGATATCTAGATTGAATCTGATGTAAAAAACGTAAAATCTATTTTGTAAAACTTTTTTTATTTTACAAAATCGATGTTGAAGGATTTTAATAGATTTACCTTAATCTAACATGGTTTTCGGTAATAAGATAATTTCTCTTTAGTATACATGCCCAGATGTTTTTTTTTTTATTACTTTTTATTTAATTTACATGATGGTATTTTATTGGCATAAAATCCATAGCTTCATAAAGGAAATAAAAACTATCTATGGAGAAGTAATATTTTATTCAAATCTATTATAATCTTGTTTAAAAGTATTTAAAAATTAAACATGCTTTAAATGGGAGAATGAGCATACGACCAGGTATATGTTTCAAATTATTGGTTATTACCTACATTATCTTGGAAAAGTCTCTTTAAAATGCAATACCTTTTACAGTATATAGCTTGTAACAGTACATAGCCCAAAGCGAACATGACAAGACCTAAAAGGGAAAAGAATAAATTATATTAAAATATGACGTGCATAGGAAATGCAACATTTTTAGATTTGCTTGAGGTCAGGAAAAATGGTTTTGATTTATAGCTTTCTATACTATATGTGTTGAATAAAAACGTCTTTGCTCAGTACAGCAGTATTCGTGAGCATTAAAAAATGGAATAACTTACATTTAGCTAGATAGCTGAAATGATGATACATGGTAGATAATACCCGTGAACATATATTTATGAAACATTTAACTTCCACTTTCTTTATTCGGGTAAATATTAGAATGTAACATGTGTTCTATATGTATACATTACCTGATATAAATTTAGTAAAATTACTATACATTTATTATTCTTTTGATGGTATTTGTTTGATACTATATAGATTAGAAAGATATTGTCCACACTGAAATTTCTTATAGAATATGTAACACTTCCAATAATAAAACATTTATTCATATAGTTAGAGAATTACTGACTATCAGATTTATTATTCGAATATTTCCCTTTAATTTGCAGTATATAATTTATTGAGCAATGTTTGGGGATTATTAATATTTTGCCATAGTAAATATGCCCCGAGAAATAAACGTCAGTGTATCGGTACATATTTAACACAAATACATTTTTTAGAAATATAGCATTATATTAAAGTTTCCTATAGAATATATAACACTTCCAATAAAACACCTTTATGCATATAATTAGCGATTACTGAAAATCAACTTCACTATTCGAATATATCCCTTTAATTTGCAGTACATAATTTATTGAGCAATGTTTAGGAACTATTAGCATATTTTCATAGTAAATATGCCCCGAGAAATAACCTTTTGTGTATCTCAGTTCATATTTAACACAAATACATTTTTTATAAATATAGCAAAAGTAATAATCACAAATAAAATAAAGTGTTTCAGAAGTATTCACTCCATCATTTCAAACTACAATTATATTGAAAGGTTTTATTATGGAAACTCCTTTTCTACTGTACAGATATACCTAATTCAGAAAACATTTTGTTCATAATTAAAATATTGATAGCCATTTTATTAAACTTGTAGGAACTGTCATTAGAAAAAAAAAACTTAAACGATTAGAAATATCCTATAGAGTAATCGACTTATTAAGTCAAATAAAACGAAAACAAAGTAAGGAATTTTCGTAGCTTATAAAATATTAATATAGCAATTATAAATATAGCAAAAGTAATAATCACAAATAAAATAAAGTGTTTCAGAAGTATTCACTCCATCATTTCAAACTACAATTATATTGAAAGGTTTTATTATGGAAACTCCTTTTCTACTGTACAGATATACCTAATTCAGAAAACATTTTGTTCATAATTAAAATATTGATAGCCATTTTATTAAACTTGTAGGAACTGTCATTAGAAAAAATCTTAAAAGACCAGAAATATCCTATAGAGTAATCGACTTATTAAGTCAAATAAAATGCAAAAAAAGTAATGACTTTTTGTAGCTTTATAAGTGAGATACTGATTTTAAATTCATCAAAATTATTTTTAGTTCAAAGGATTACAATTTTGAAAAGATACATCAGGAATCATATGTGTACATAAATTAAAAATATTATTTGTCATCCTTTTTAGTAACTCATTTTATAACTCCAGAAATAAAAAATGTCAGTTTTTAGTCAAATTTTGTTTATTTAGATGTCCAGTATTTTCTTAAATTAACATATTACTTTTAATGAAAAAGTGACACTGCTATTTAGAGAAATAACTGTTAGAAACACATAATACTTTAATTCGATGAATCTCAGATTTCGAAGATACATTATTAAATCAAACTTTTTTATCCTTTCATATAAAAGTTTAATAGCATTAAACTATTAATGTTATTAAATTTAAACCTAATTGCAGATGATAGAAAAACAATGTAATTCTTTGGTGCTGAGATTTTATAAACGTGCTATAATAATATTTCTTAAATAACTAGATTCTATCAGATTGACTGAATTATTAAAAGCCTAATTAAATTCTTATAATTAAATTCATTTTTCTAAAAATAATTAAAAAATCATTCCTGTTTAATTAAGCATAGCATTAATTACCAAGTCTACTAATAAAAAATTCAAAGATATAAAACATTTTAGAGTTAAATTTTTTCCTTTTGCTGCTCGAAATTAGTTCTTTAGTAGCTGGAGGCCAAGATTTTGAAAACATTTCTAATTGCTTTCTACTTTCTTTTTTGAAATTGATTTATTTATCTCCAGTTATTTTAAACTGTTAAATTGTTAAAAAAAGTTTGTAAAAATGGATGTTCGATTTTTTTCTTTCCAATAGTCTCTATTTTTTATTTGAAAGTTAATTTCTAAGAAGGGAAAAATGTTATAGCAACAATTGTAAAAGTTATCCCGAAATTTAATCTGCCTTATTTAACTTGATATGCGTTTAATATTTCAAAATATTTAAATAGTTAAAATGTAATATTTCACTGAACAATTATATTTGCTAAAATTTCATGATATCATTTATCAAATACGGTATGGAAGCTAATTTTAAGATTTCGGTTCTTAAGTAGATTTTTTTGTAGCATTGGTATTTAATTAATAAAGAGAATCCAGTCACTGAAATTTCTGTCAGAAAAAATTAATTTGACTTTCAACTCTCTAAGCTTGTGTATAAACAGAATAGTTTAAAAACGTAGCAAATTTGTTTTGATAAACAACATTATTAAAAATATATATGTCTATTCCCATTATATTAAAGTTCCCCGATTAAGTACAGTGTATTATAATCGTAGTTCAGCTATAAGTGAGACCGTTTAATACTGGTTGACTAAATCATAAGTATGTAAAAAATAAATTTTTAATAGAATTTTTCATAGACTATTTAAGTCCTCGATTGGTTATTTTAAATTCGATGTCGGACCCTTTTGTAAAAAAAAATTTCTAACTCGTCTGAATTCACAATATTACTGGAGAAACTTATTGTTCACAAATGAGGAGCTAATTGAACAAGTATACTACAAAATCTTTTTCCGAAAGCAGGTAGTGATTTCATATACTTCTTTATGCGACACTGGATAGAAGAATATTAACTAGAACTTAAATTTAGTGCAGTTATAAGCCTCATCAAGACAAAAAGAAATCTACCTAAAATCTTTGTTTAAGTTAAACTATTAGTCAGATACATAGAATCCAAAATAAACTTATATTCCCATCAAAAATCTCACTAGTAGAATTGTAAAGTGTTTTCATACGTTAAAAAGCAGTATAATGATTTTAATAGATATTAATTTAAATATGTAAATGTTTTATTTATATTTTATTCTTCCATTACCATTAATTATATCAAAGTTAAAATTAAAATTTTGTTATATAGTTCTATATAATGATTTCTCTTGATGGTTTATGGCGAGGTGTTTTTTATGAGAATGGGTCTGTGGGGAAAATCTACATTTCAACTAGTCTATACTTCTTTAGCCTTTTCACGTCTACACGGAGAAATTCTTCTTGATATAGGTTTTATGTACTATTAAACTTTGGCCCATGAATTCAAGGAACCCTGTATTTTATTCTGTAAATTTTACATGCAGCAAACAGGTACGTTAGCTAGCCCTTTTTAATCTATTTACCATGAAAGGGGATATATCTGCACACAGAAATGCTTATTCTTTGTTTTGGATATTACTAGATTAACCAAAAAATAACTGAATAATGTAGAGTACTGTGCAATTTAGTAATTGGGAAAGCTTCTATTTTCTTAACATTACTTTTCTTGATAATTTTTTCCGAACCGGTTTCAGCTGCATTTAATTATTAAGAAAGGTTGGTCTTGACTATTATATCCTATGTTGATCCAATAACCATCACGTGATGTACTCGGATATCAGTAAAATCAGAAGAAGTCGTATTTATTTCTATAGACTGCTCTTACATGTTTTTAGGTGAGATTATTCAAATAAACTACATATGTGAAAACTTTTGTGCTTGTCCCAATTACTTTGCACAATACTGCACTACTTTTAAAGAATGACAGGGCTTGTAATCAATGCGAAGGGTTACCATACACTAAAACTATTACAAAGAGTATTGATATGATCAAGTTTAAGTTTGGGAGACAAGCTTTCTATGGAAAATTTTTTCTACGAGTTACTTGATCTACTGTAGAGGTCAAACAGTGAAAGTACAAAATTCACTTGTATATTTGTAGACATCGAGTAAAATTAAGATCCCAACGTCAATTTTACGAAAATCTTATAGACAATTCTTAACCTTAAAGTGATAACAAACCTTCACGTGGCCAGAATTCAATTGCAAATACGATATTCTTTTGAATGAAATGTGAAATATAATTAATAGTGAGAAATTAAAAAAGTTTTTTAATATATATGATCTTATAATTAATTATTTCTACTACAGACAATATATTCAGAATTAATAAAATTCTTCAAATATTGTGGAAAACATTTTTTCTTATATTTTATGAATATATGAAATGCTTCATATGCATTTCCATTTGTTATATCTATTTCAAATATTTCAAATTCGATAAAAATTACACCTTGTACAATTGGTAATAAACCAATACTTTGAATTTATATCAAATTAAGAGAAAGGAGCTGTTGTTTTTTTAGAGTTATATACCCAGAACACTAAATAATGTTTAATTTTGTACTAAATTTTATTAAAAACTCACTCTTCAAAAATAAGTATTTTGAGTTATAAATATATTAATTATTCAATGTACAATAAAGACAAAAATTGTTGTAATTCATTTCAGTTCATTTGTAACTAATTTGTAAATTGCAAGAACAGTGACCACCAAAGTAAGAGAGAAGAGCTACTGTGTCTTTAAAGTTACCCAGAACACTAAATAGTTTTAATTCTGTACTAAAGTTTATCCAAAATTTCAGTCATAGAAATTAAGTATTTTGAGTTATAAACATATTATACAATGTAAAATGGAGACAAAAATTGTTGGAGTTCATTTGAAACTAATTTGTAAATTGCAAGAACCGTGACTAAGATGAATATTCAATATACTTGGATTAAAGTATT
>CM063502.1:78444008-78521508 GCA_032207245.1 Pardosa pseudoannulata | reverse complement strand
TATCGCAATAATTATATTTTAAAATTTTAATCTTAGATATGATACCCTATTTTACTTATTATGGTTAGGCAAATACATCACATTGCTTATTTTAACATAGAGACATGGAGCTGGTAATGATTTTTAAATTTAAAATGTTTTGCATCACAGTGTAGTTTACAAAAATATAAAGTCTCAAAACTAAAGTAATTAGATAATTCCTCCTAAACAATTTTTATAAATATATCATTATTTTATTAAAAAACTGTACTTTATATTGAATATTATACATAAAATGATTTTATGCAAAGACTTTTTATTTTTAGGAAGTATCGATATTTTTAATTACTTTCGGGAAAATTTATAAAACATCTTTATTTCTTAATGTTAGATATTTTGATAAATTACTTTCTTATTTAACTCTGTTGTGAAGTTCCCTTATCTTTGATTTATTCTGGTCATTTATATTCAAGTTTTATAGTTTATTTCTTTGCATCATATTTCATTGCACCTTAAATCTTATGTTTTTATAACCATTTTATTTATTTTTACGATTAGCCAGTTAATAATGGGAAGTGTAGAGAATGAAGGTGTTGAAAATTTGCGATAGTTTTCTGAGGTATGTTATTTTTCTTAGATTACAACTTTTTTAAAGCATATGATTTATGTTATTATTTGAAAGGATTTGTGATAAAAATAAGGAAATGCTTTAATTTATAAATTTATTCAGCGAATAAAAAAATCTTAAAAATCCAACTAATTTTCCTCTAACAGCACATAGCATGTGCTGTTTATTGGATCAAGGTCGTTAGACTCATTCTATGAATATAAATATAATACCGAACTATATGTGAAGCTCCACGGCATGTATATGCATAGTGCATTTTTCGTATAGCCGTCTCCAAATTTAGGTAGTTATCTGAGATCAATATCGTAATTACTATTTGGTTAGTACAAGACTTAAAGTATTTGGGTTGAGTTGTACAAATATTTTAAGTCAAAGTTTAACCACAGGCTCTTTAGTGTCTATAGGCAGTTTTTTTAAGTAAAGTACAAATGACACCGACAAAATAAAAAAAAACTTATTCAATAAATAACAAGTTAAGAAAAGTTTATTTACACCGTTATTTACACTTAAAAATCTACTCATAAATAATAAAAGTTAGCAAAATTCATTTGTTAAATTGATCACATAACACACTAAATCAAATATTAAATATAGTTTGCTTATTCAATTTTTTACTATACAAAAAAAGACGCTGATAATTTTATAAAAATCAGAAAATGAAAAGAAGTCTGATACTTGCAGTTAATGAGGAAACAAGTCACAGTTAATAAGCATGTGGAACTTTAATTCATAGAGAGAAGATAGATGTCACTAGTCTTATATGCTGGAGCTCAGGGGCTTAGTAGCGTTCCCGCTTGGCAGCTAGGCTTGCGGAAGTAGAGGAAACTCTTGGCCCTTTTCGCTGACTTCCTCGGATGATGGATTTTTACTGGTTCCCTTGACCAATAAATTATTTGATGACCTACTGCTCTCGCCATATGCTTACTATATCTATTTACTGCTCCTCCTTCAAATCTAATTTTATATAATTAAGTCCCTTCTGAAGAACGCAAACTCCAGTTGGCACACTTAGGCTTCCTTATTTGCTGCCCTAGATAATGCTCCACCCATGAACATAAAATAGCCTATTTTCAATACGACCTGCTTCCCTATCCTTTTCCTAGCAGACGCTTGTAAATCTTTAACAACGCTTCATTCCACTATTTTGTCACTCTTGCAGACACAGTTCTTATCTCTGTCTAGTAATCTTAGCCCTCCCTGAAGAATCATATCCTCTTATATCCTCTCTTCTTAACTACCATGAACATGTATGACACTTCATTCAATATATCAGCTAATTGCTTACCACAAAACTTTCTTCTTCTTTTTTTATATAACTGAATAGTCTCATTACAGTATTTAGTCATGCTTATGTTTCATATTATAGATTAATTGTATGCTGTATTTAAAAAACAATCAAGACATTTGGAACCTATACATGTCTTTTAAAGGGTAACTTTATTGAAAACCACATCGTTGTACAATAGAGATAATTAAGAAAATTTTTTATTGCTGCATATTTTTAAACTAAGTACTTATTATCTTAGAATTTTAGACTCTTTCACTCAAGTTTTCCAACCGAATTGCCAGTCTTACGTATCTCACTTGAAATCACTTCAGTTAATACCATTATATTTATAGCATTAGCTTAAAGGGCAGTAGAGAAAAACAACCAATGTTTTAATTTGTAAAGTTATTTATCTTAGAAAATGAAATCAAAATTCCAATTAATTTTTCCTTAACTACACACAAGATCCATTGTACTGTGGTCAAAGTAAGTAAGCGAAATGGAATTTTAATGAAGGATTTAGATATTTCATGTATTTTATATTTATACTGGAAATATAATGATATGTGTATGTATTTATTTAAGCGTAAATTTTGTTTTATTGATATAATACACACAAACACACACAGACACACACATATATATATATATATGCATATATATATATATATATATATATATATAAATAATATATATACATATATATATATATATACATATATATATATATATACATATATATATATGTATATGTATATATATATGTATATAAGTATATATATGTATATATATATATATATATATATATATATATATATATATTATAGCAACAAGTCTTATATACCTGTATAAATCATTTGAAGGGTAATTTCATTTACGGAAATTCGCAGAAAAATTTTATAATGGGTGAGTTATTTAAATTTATTATGGGTAATTTAAACTTTAAACGAATTACTTTTAATTATTTTAGGAATTAGTGAAGAACTCTAGTTAAATGGAAGCTAATTATTCGCACAATTAATTTCCCGGATTTGTTAGAGATATAAAAAGCAAATACACAAAAATGTCCGTGAACAACGAGTATCTAGAAGCGTTGTATTTTGAACTTCTGAAGTTATTGAGATTTCCCCCTTTTAAAATGACACTCACTACCTTTCTCTGCCTCTAACGTTTTTTAGAACGAATGGTTAGGACACTGATCTTCGGTGCCGTAGTTCGTGGGCTCGAATTCCACTGTGGCATGGATTCTTGTAGGTGTTTGGAGTCGGATTTAAGCAATAATTTTCGGTCTCCTTAGCCCTTGTGTTGCAAAAAAGTAGAACGTAGCACTCAAAAACAAACCAAAACTGGCAGCTTTTTTCCTACCTTTTTTTGTAGATAGTCACATATTTGCCGTAGTTAAAATATAACACAAATTCTGGTAGTTTCAAGTAGAATATTTCTTTATATAAAAGACAAAAATGTACTTAATCAAAATAAGTGCAAATATAAATCTCTAATAGTGAAATGCAGAGTAGACTATAGAGACTTATAGGAACGTAAGAATATTTTTACTATATTTATTTTGTTATTCTATTGATATATTTTTGAACTGATATTAGTGTTTTATCAGACTTTTTATTGGCTGTTTCAGGTGATAATAAGTAAACTTATGTTTAAATTGTGTCCTAATCAGCATGGATTAATGGAAATCTAATTAGCTCCATTATAATATTTGATTCTGAATTTAACGTCATCCGCAAATAACAAAATAAGTTATTTGCATTCTATAAGCTAAGAAATTAACGGCAAAATCTCGGTCTCATTGCATTTGATGTTATTCAATATCAAAATATTTTTATCCACCAGCAATTGTATTAACTCATTCATATTTACTAAACTATCTATATATTAGATGGACAATATTTATTCCTTAACATCTTTACTCTTTATTTCAATAAACGATAAGAATTAACATATTACCAGGACAGAAAAATCTCATAATGTATTGTATTAAGAGTACAGTGAGATTTCCCGCTGAGAAAAATACAATGAAATGAGAGCAAGCGTTTCAGTTATATGCTTATAATTTCAATAACAATTGTAATTTTTTAGATTATTCTGGGGAGACAAACATAAAGCTCTGTACTTGAGCAAGATTGAGATCTGTATTCCATCTGATGTGGAATATGTTTAAAAATAAAACGTTTAAAAATATATCAGCTGTGTTTCAAGAATCCATACATTATAACTTTTCTTTTTACTGTGCACTTGTATCCCAGTGCATACCGCTGTTGCATCAGACTTGTATATCCAATCTGAAGGCTAGTACCACCTGTGGCCTGCAGCTATTGTAGCTAGCGAAACAAATCACCGTATGTATTGTTAATTAGATTTGTTTAGTTGCTGTAGACGCTTGTCATATAGGCAAATATATTAAAAGTTGAAAGTACATTTAGTGATGTAAGTTGAATTTATTTTATTTTAATATTAAACTAAAATTTAGTTGGGTCTCACTCTGCTTACTAATCATGCACTAACAGTTTTTTCAGTTTCCGTATCTAAACTAACAGTAAATTAGCAGTACTGGGTAAGAAAGTGAAATATAAATTGTTATTGTTGATATAAAATTTATTTATTGTGCAATAGTTACAGCATCACAGGATAAAGCAAAGCACTATTAATGCTACTGCTCGTTGGGAAAAATACACTGTTTATAACCAATGTACCATGTTAATACTAATTAACATAGATCACATTTTTTAATCTCTTTTTCCTGTTGCTAATGACAATATTTATATAATATCCCTATAAAAATGATTTCTACGTATCTTACATTTTTTACAAAACTGACATTGCTTTCCATATATTTCTAAAAACCGCTTTAAATTTTTGGAATAAAGGACATGTTCAGAATACATCGCAACGTAAAGATAAACTGGGTAGTATTTAAGAAATATTCTTCAGTATCTGAACGTTGGCTATCCTAATTAATAGCTTTGAAACTGATTGTACCAGATAGTTTGCTTAAAGTTTAGTAGCTTCTTTAAATATTCTTATATTGGATATGAAAGAAATCACATTTTATAAGTAATAGTTAAGCTCAATTTAATAGTCAAGATGGGTCTAAAAGGAAATTAATATTTCCATCTCTCAAAAATATATCCAATTACTAGTCAGAAAAGGAAATTAGGTCCAAATAACCTGCATTAAAAATATTTCATCACATATTGATATCTTAAAAGCTTGAAAATTTTACATACTATTTAAAATTATAATAAAAAATATTACATAAAAATTAAATACCATGCTAATAAATTTAAATATGTTTTAGTGATTAAAATTTCATGCATTCTATTTTCTAGTAATAAAATATATTTTTAAATAGCATTTACTTATTAAGGATAATATACATTTTATTTACTTATTTCTTATTAACTCGAAAGTGAATTACGTGGAATTTAATGTAACGCACCAATTAAACTGCCTTATTGACAACACTTATGCTTAAGGCCATAAAAAATCTCCAAAATTGCAGAATTCGACGAAAATTTCTTTAATTTCCAAACGACAAACTAGACCTATGCTTTCATAATTATGTTAAAAATTTGTAATTGAATACTTATTTTATTTTACTAAAACCTACTTTTTGTTGTACTTCATTTTTAAATGCTTAAAATAATTTTTCTCCCATTTCATTAAACTAATAATTTTCTTAAAATGTGAGCATACGCTTTTAAAACAAACATTCTCAAAATAGGGGAGGCAGAAACTTATATTTTTATAGGCTGATTGTTTCCATGGTGAAATATATAATACAGACGCACCGGAGGGAAAACCTACATATAAACTTTGCCTCCCCCCTATTGAACCCACATCCATATGGTGGGTAAACTATATTTTCGAAATATTTTCATTAATGTAAAATTTTATAGGAGTTAATTAATTTAATTATAGAATATAAAATATAGATAGAATTCTTTTGTTATTTAGAAAAAAAGTGAATTATTCCTTAAAAATATTTATAAATTAGTTTATTTTAAAATATTTATATTAAAAGTATCTAAATTTGCTATTTTTTTTTAACTCACCATTAATATTGATTGTGTACTAGAAAATCTGAATAAGTAGTCTATTCTATAAAAATAATAAATGGGGGTTTCTTCTACGGAATCACTACCGAAAGATTGGGTATGGCGCTGATCGTCGGTACATGAGTTCGTGTGTTCGAATCCATGCATGGATTCGAACGCAATATGGCATGGATGTTCGTAGCCGTTCGAAATCGGCTTTGAGCAGTAGGTCCCGGTCTCATTAGCCCTCGTGTTCAAAACAGTAGACCGTAGAGCTCCAAACCAAACCAAACTTCGGAATCACTAATAAACAAACAAGGGTTAAAAATGAGGAAAATCAAATTCCAAGGATCTCTTAAACTTTGAACTTTTAACGAAAATGGTTAATATTAATTTTCTGACCAGCAAGTATTTTAATATTACTAATGCATAAAATGTATAAATGTAACAAATTACTTTTTAATATTTCATAAATTAAAAAATTTGGAATTTTTGGGATGATTTTTGTATGGTGTACAATATGTTGAAAACAATTGCTTTTAAATAAAAATAGCAATGTAAAATCAAATAAAATATATTAAAAATATTTGTATAAAATTTCAACAATTATTAAAATAGAATTTTTTAATCGTAGATGTAATACAATTTCAGAAAAATTTTAGAAAAATTATTCTGAGGTAATTAGACTTAAAGATTCCAGTACCCTATATTAAAAAAATACAAATCGTTTGTTACGATTTTCAGCACTTTATGATCCTATAAAGTTTAATTTAACGGTAATTATATAAAATGAATATAAATGTAATACACCATAGATTGAAATTTATATTTTACACATATGTTAAACACACAAAATAATTTATATATAAGAATATCTTTCAAGAGAATTTATTCTCCCTCCCAAAAAGAGAGTCGTGTGAACTAACGTTGTTGTTATGCAAATCGTACGCTGATACATATATAATTTAACAGTATTTTTTATCGAAAGTCTCATATGAATTATAAAACATGCTATTCATCTGTTCTAGTGTCATGTCATGTTGTTAATGTTGGCAATGTTGGCTGCTTCGCTTTTTTTTTCTCACAATCATTTAAATTTTTTGTTTATAACATCTATAATTATTATTACAGATATAAAAATATTATTTTATATTGATAATATTATTTAAAACTGTTGTTAGTGTTAGAATAAATATAATATACTTAAACTTATAATTATATTAATAACTCTTCTCCATATGTGCGCTTAATTTGGAAATTTGAATAATCAGTATTGAGAAAATTTTCTCCTCTCACAAAACAACACACACACACACACACACATATATATATGTATATATGTGTATATATATGTATATATATATATATATATGTATATATATATATATATATATATGTATATATATATATATATATATATATATATATATGTATGTGTGTGTGTGTGTGTGTGTATGTGTATGAATAAACAAAACTGGTATTAATTTTAATATACTAATGACTAATATATCTAAGAATACAGAAATTGTCAAAAAAGGCTGAAAATGTGAAATTCCGCATAATACCATATTTTTCGTACCATTTTATTCGTATACGCATACTTCATCCATTTAAGTGTTACTTTAACAGCATGCTATTCTCCCCATCCACTTTTTCATCGTTGTAAAATTGGACAAACTTGATAATTACTCCTCTTCTTCCCTATGGTGTGAAAACGGACCAAAAATGATCAACGAAATGGTAGTGAATTTGACCAGTGGAAAACTGGATGCCTCCAAAAAAAAACAAGGGCCGAAGTTCTGTTAACGGTGTTTTAACTTCACTTAGGCTGCTCTACTGTTTGATTCAGACCAAATGGCCAAGAATCATATTGATGACGATATAGTGTTCAAAACTATTCTAGGAATCAATGATCCATCAATAAGACCTGAGTATCCTGCATACAAGGAGTTAGCAAAGGAATGCTATGATCCTGGTGTAATTAATTTCTAGAATTCAGAGGTAGTTTCACAGAGGTTTCCAGAACTGACATGAAAAGCGAAGCTAGTACTCACAGTGCTACCTAATTATGTTGATTGGAAAAGAGCAGTATAATCTTATGGTTAAATCTTTATTAACACAGACATACTTTAAAGGAATTTTCGAATGCTTGATTAACATCGATTTATTTAATAAGCTGTAATTTAATAAATACTGTGTAACTATGATTAGGGCAATATTTTAATTTCAAATTATTCTTTGGGTAATAAGTGTTTGCAACAAAGAATAACAGCACAATTTTAGGGATATTCCATTCAAATTGTGATATTCATTTGCGTGTAGTTATTTTTCCAGTAGTTCGAATGTTGTCCTCATACATTCAGTAAATAGCTGCATAATTAGAATACATTGTGGTATAATTTATTCGGCAGTACATTTCTAATTATAATAATGCAATTCAATTATCAATATCATTAATATTTTATTATAATATTATTAAGATATATGTTTTTAATTATAAACCAAGCCTAAAATGGGGACACTTGGATTAATTCTTTAAGCACTAACGTCTAACATTTTTCTTTCCTTTAGATAGCGTATCGTTTAGCCTTTCTGCATGCAGAATAGAATAGAATGAAATATTGTAAAAAACGCAACTTTGACACTTACTACGAAGTAGGTGCTAGTTAATAGTAAATGTTTTCTTTCTTATTACAACATTTAAATAGGTCTGTCATTCTGATATAGTATGATCCACCTTATCCAAGATTGCTGAATGAGAGGAACTACTTGTATATTTCTTGTTTGATTTTTAAAAACTTTTTCCTAACATGCCTTACGCATTTATACTGAAATACAGTTATAGTGTGTCTTCAAAATATTATTTTACCATTGTATCATCTATATTATCATACAAAATGAGAATTCACAAATATACAATTTAGCGTTGCATTTCTTCTGGTCGTACGCGATATACATATAATCATGAAATGTAGTTTCGGATTTATGAATTGTATTATTCATAAAATGCATTTCTATGCCAGTCAGTGTAATTACATTATATTCACACTTTGAAATACAATACATATAAAATCTGTGCAAAAATTCAATATATGATCTTAGGGTTTGAAAAATGTGTATATAGAGAAAGAGGAAATTTTTCATAGGAAAAATGTCCATTTGGATAGTTTGAGCTGTTATACAATTTGTATTTATTATCCAATGCATTTATATTTCATGTGAAAATACTCTCAAAGATACCGCATTAATCTCTGGTTAAAAACTATAGTGATTGTATAACTATACAAAAAGGTTGTGAATAAATAAACAATAATCTCAGAGTCTGGAATTTCATCATTCCCTTTAAATATTTTGAAACAAAGAATTTTATAGTAAAAAACAACCATCAAGTCATTTCAAGTTTGCAAAATTTCAGCTGCATAAGAAGGATAAATTGATAAGTTCATTTTGAAGACGATTATTAAAAAGAAAACAAAGTTGTAATTTTATAGAATAGCAGAAAAAATGATTTTATCACATACATGAATTAAGAGGAGAAAATAAACAGATATCTCATTAAACGTGTCATAACTTTGCAATAAAACTCCTGGAATGCAAAAAATAATAAAATAAATGTAAAGCTAACTTTATGATTACTAAACTTATTTTTTCGGTTGAAAAATACTTACTTATCTATATCTCCTCCCCTATCTTTCTGCAGATCTTGGCCATTAATTACAGAGACATATTTTATTGTATTACATACTCATGCGTATGTGTATTATACAAGCATAAATTTTGAAAATATAAAATTTAAAATTTAAAATTTGAAAAATTTTTTAAACATTGATATAAACACTGCTATATGTACATTTATATTAAGGAGTACGGTTTAATCAGCAAACTTAGATTACAATATTTTCGAATACTACTTATTACAACAAAAAACAATTTTTAATTCAACTGTATCAGTAAGTAACTAAACTTATAATTTTTATATTTTTTAAATTACCAATGGAATAATTTGATACTTTATTTGTATCGAGTTTTAATAACAATGTTGTAGTAAATATGAATAAAATAGGTTCATCGAACCCTATAAAATATTTATTTAAAAAAATTAATTTGTTGTCTTTAACTTTTGCTGTTAAAATTACGCAAATTGAGATTTATACTGTTCAGTTTTGATAAAAACAACTATAGAAATTTTATTTTATATTAAAACTATTATAAATTGTCCAGAAGTCTATTTGTTGAGGAACTATTTATGAATAAGTTAGCTTTAGCTCATTTTTATAGATCAAATCTATTCACTTAAAATGAATATTTATCTATTATTATTTCTTTTCTAAATCTCTGTGAAAACTATGAGGTAGATTAATAAAAATTTAGATTATTTGTTCCAACGCATTATGCGTAGTAGGTTCAGTCTTAACATTTAAAATTCAAATTGTGAAACTAAAAAATATCTAAATTCTAAAGGTGCATGTCTAAAATTTTCTTTTAAGTAGGTTCCATAAAATTTATATCATTTTTAGTTAGAAATGTTTAAATACCATCATAGAGAGAGCTATCAAGTATTAAAATTTGTTACTAAAACCTTTATTTATTTATGCTTTAAAATCTAAATTTAGACTTACACATATTAACAACTGTGTATATTTAAAACAACCCACTATGTTAGAAGTTCATCCAGTCGATATTCTAAAAAAACTCACAAAACTACCTTAGTTTTATTTCTTCCACATAGCATAGACTTATGCATAAAGAATTTTGAATTCACCGATTGAAATAAGTTTGTTTTATGTTAATAATGGTACCATAGTAGAAACAGTTAAAATCCTACTTGAGATAATTTATCCTGTTACATCAGAAGGCTAATAAGTTTCTGTTAAAATTAAAAAACATTAGGATCTGAATTCAAAATAAGCTTGTATTGCAAAATGTTTTGGATAGTATTTTATTCCCTTCATTGTCTCTAAACCGAGATCTAAATTTAGTAATTTTATAAATAACCATAGAATATAAATATGGCATATAGTACCTAAAACCAAGGAATTTTAAAATTTTTATAATATTTACTAAAATGGATTTTGAGGACGTTAGAATATCAGTTACTTTTCTTTAATCTACAAATCCTTTATTAATTTTATTAAATTTCTTTAGTCTTAAAAATATACTTTGGATAGCAATTAAAATGTTTTAATAGTATTTCTAATTGAATACTACCATTTATTTAAAAAGCATAACTATATTTTTGTCATACAGCTTATTTGATGAAACTTAAATGTTTGAGTAAAAGAGATGTCAAATTTATAAGGGATATTCAGGACTCGACAGTAAAACTTTCACTTTTTTCAAAAGGATTTTTAGGAGAATTCGAAGCTTTTTTTTTATCAAATTTTTATTCATCTTTCAGTTTTCTATGTATTCTCTATATTGACCTATCAGTATATATAATATAGACAAACTAAGAAAGCAAACGTATGTCTGAAAAGTACCTATTTAATGATTTAAAAAAATCTAGTGGGCTTAAAAGTAATGATCCTGAGATAAATGTATATCCAAATGATGTAATGAAACAATAAAAAAGAAAGACTAAAGTTAGTCAGTTCCTAACAAGATTTAGTTTCGAACAGAGCAAATATAAAGCAAGAATAGGGCACGGAATTAAAGGTAGAATATACATTAGAACGAAGAGACGTTTCAATGTTTATCAGAATATATTCAAGAAGGTTTATTGGCTTTGCAGTAAATTCTATGTATCAGATAGACAAGATAAAATTGCAAATAAATGTTTCGAAGATACCTATTCAACAATTCAAAAAAGGTTGTGGGATAAAAAATACTGATTCAGCGAATAACTGGTGGGATAAGTTTATACCTAATGATATAGTGAAAATGTTACAAATAAAGTACAAAGATTACAATTAGTTAACTTCTAACAAAGATTAGATTTGAGAAAACAAATAAAACAGAAGTAAAGAAGATGAAATAAGAAACTTGTCGATATGTATTGTAATATATACGACAAAAGCAAAATATACATTGGCTTTACAGTTAATGCTATGTAAACAGCAAATGAAAGTTTCGAATCTAAAAATTCAGTCTTAAAAAGAAGCTTATAGGCTTAAAAAGTACATATTAAAATAGAAAAACTTGTAAGATTATATTTGTATACAAATTATGTGTAAAAATTTCAGATAGGAAGAAGTAGAGAGGATTTATTGAAAATTTTAATGAAACCACAGTTTTATATTTGCATAAAATAGAAAAAAGTAAAAATTATATTGACTCCTTCCTGGTTGTTAACATAATCCAATAATATGTAAATAAAATAGACTTTTGGCTTCCTAAATCATATTTGAAAGAAATAACATTATTTAAATTCTAGGTCATAATACATTAATGTTTTATTAAATACTAGAAAACTATTTATATTGCTGAAACACCAAATACTAATTGCTGTTTGTTTTTAAAAAAAATATTTCTTAATTTTTCATAGCATGAGAGCTAATTAGAATAAAAAATAAAATACCATTATATAAATTGTGTTTTATTATTATTCTAATATATAAAATTAGGTTTTAAGCTTTCAGTTTTGGTCATTTGTATCTTATTAACTATTTTATTTTATTTTTGTACTCTAATTTAACCTTTAAATCAGTTTTAGATTGTTATTTTCATTTTTCTTTTACTGTTGAAGGTATCATATTAGAAATCAAGCTGTTTAACAGATTAGAAAACATGTCAGAGGTATTGAATAACAGAAATATATATATATATTGATTTATATGATGTTGTTGGTTTAAGGAATGCTATAACTCCAGGCCCCTTAGTCATAAATTTACTGATAAACGAGATTTGTTGTTTACGGCAATTTACCCCTTAGAGAGAAGAACCCGCATCATATAAGATTATATAAACATTATGTTTTATTAGATAACGTTTTGATGTGCACTTATACAAACTAAACTATAGGTTAATAGATTTAACTTTTTGATATAACACATTTAAAAAACATTTTGCTTTAGTTTTAACTGTAGAAGGTTTAGTATAAACGGCAATAGATTCAGGTTTAAAACATATTCATATGTATATTTCTTCTTTATGCAAATAACTTTCTTAAATTTGATGAGGATATTTTTACTATCTTAAATTCAGTATCTTACTATAAAATTTATATTCATAATTATTTATTTTTCAAATCTAATAAAGTGATTAGGTAATAAGAAAATTAAAAAAAATTATGGTAGCAATAATGGGAACAAATGAATACTGGTTTGTATTGTTTTAGTCTGTATTCATATTTACAGCGTTGCGTTTATATAACTAATTAGACCGGATAATGCTAATTAAAGTCGATCTCAACCGAATACAAACAGCAAGTTCAGAACATATATCCAATTTCATCGAATTCTTAACCGAACGCAGTGCCTTCTACTCAGTTTTTGTTCGGTCTGTATTTATATTCACATAAGTAGTTAAGTAGTATTAAATTAATAAAAAAATCTTGCTGATATGGTAGCAATAACGGGAAAAATTAAATACTGGTTTGTATTGTTTTAGTCTGTGTTCATATTTACAACGTTGCTTTTAACTAATTAGACCGGAAGATGCTAATTATAGTCGATCTCAACCGAACACAAACAACAAGTTCAGAACAGATATCCAATTTCATCGATTTCTTAACCGAAAGACAATGCCTTCTACTCAGTCTTTGTTCGGTCTGTATTTATATTCATAGAAGTAGTTAAGTAGTATTAAATTAACAAAAAAATCTTGTTAGTATTATGGTAGCAATAATGGGAAAAATTAAATACTGGTTTGTATTGTTTTAGTCTGTGTTCATATTTACAGCGTTCTGTTTATTTTAACTAATTAGACCGGTAGATGCTAATTAAAGACGATCTCAACCAGCAAGTCCAGAACAGATATCCAATTTCTTCGAATTCTTAACCGAAAGGCAGTGCCTTCTACTGAATCTTTGTTCGGTCTCTATTTATATTCATAAATATAGTTAAGTAGTATTAAATTAACAAAAATTTCTTGTTGATATTATGGTAGTAATAATGGGAAAAATTAAATACTGGTTTGTATTGTTTTAGCCTGTGTTCATATTTACAACGTTGCTTTTATTTTAACTAATTAGACCGGAAGATGTTGATTGAAGTCGATCTGAACCGAATACAAAAATCAAGTCTAGAACAGATATCCAATCTCATCGAATTCTTAACCAATGCATTCTACTCAGTCTTTGTTTGGTTTGTATTTATATTAATAGAAGTAGTTAAGTAGTATTAAATTAACAAAAAATTCTTGTTGATAGGATGCATTTTTAAAAGCCTTTTACAAGAGATAATTTATCTTTCGAAACGGAAAATTCCATTTCTAAGTTATGTAGATTATATTTAATTCTCAAACCTGGAGAGAAAAACATGCCAAAAGAGAAACATAATGCACCGCAACCTAAGACATCAACAACAGCAAAATAAAATAAAATATCATTAATCCTATGAAACACAACTGAATATACATCCATTTCAATTAAGATTTCAATCTTTGCAATAATTTTCTGTATTTACACTTAAAGGAAATGAAAATATGAATTTTTAACGATACAACTTTTCATTTCCCTTATTAAATTCTCCATTCAGTTGAATAGATGAATATATCAGTGGTATTATCAGATTACTAAGATACCCTTCGTTATTTTACATCACTGAATATCTGCAACAAGATTTAAAATAAATATGAAGGTATATAATGATTAATTTGAATAAAATCAACTTCTTTAACATAGCGTTGTGTTTAATAGTAAGAAAAATATTGTACCATAGGAACATAAACATCTCGTTATTCCGAAGGGAAAATGCAATGGAAAAGTGGATCCCCGTGCATTAATAGAATGAATAAAGAAATGAAAAGAGGAAAAGATACTTACAATCAAGATACAATTTATTTGAAATGCTTTCTTTATTAACTACATTTAAGCAATTGAAAATAAATATTATTTTAGATAGTCTAATATAAAGTAGTATACATAAATATTTGTTTTATAAAATATTTATTAATGTTTAAAATCCATTTAATCTAAAGACTTACGATGAAATATAAATATATTTCCACTCAAAAGTAAACTACATTAAAAACAGATTTTATTTTATTTAAATAAGATCAAATAACGAAAGAAAATTTGTTAAGACTATAAATTGGTGTTTATATTAACTGAGATACGTTTCGGATGTATATGCTCAGAATCGAAGAGTCAAAATTTCAGAAAACTTTACAAATTTAGAACCTCTTAAGATTCCTTGTCTATCCTATTTGATATTCATATATTACTTAAACATTTTACTACGGCCGATTGGTTAGGATGCTGGCCTTTGGTACCGGAGTTCGTGGGTTCGAATCCCACTGTGGCATGGATGTTCGTAGCCGTTCGGAATCGGCTTTAAGCTGTAGGTCCCGGTCTCATTAGCCCTCGTGTTGCAAAAAGTACACAGTAGCACTCAAAACCAAACCAACTATGAAGTTTTATTATGTTTAAATGTGAAAAATACTTGTTTTTCAAGCGCTTATAAATATTGTAAACAAGATTTCGTTGCTATGTTTTATTTGCTGGTAAACATAGAATGTTTTCTAACTTCAAATCTGTATTCAAAACCTTAAATTTTAAATTTTTATAAAAATTATTTGATGATTATTTAAATAATTAACTCTAAAATATAGTTGACTTAAGATTTCATATCATTTAAGTTTTTGTTTGGAACTTCGTTTCAAGTCCTTCGATATGGATATTTTATAAATATAGAAATGTATATTCGTATATTTTAAAATTTTACTACATATTTCATTTTATAGTATCTTTGAAATATAGAAACACTGGAATAAGTTTCTAGGATGAAGAAACTCTACCTAGTATGAAGAAAACAGTTAGGCTTGTGCCTAACTAAAAGTGTTAGACTAAATCATAAACTGCATTTAGATTCAAACACCTTCCTTATCAATGCACTGAGTTAACCATGCTGGGATTTTTCTCATAATTTTGTCAAAAGTTTTCCATTGTCTTTTTGAGTCATTGTCCTACCCCAAAATGGAAACATGTTTTTAACCTCAAACACTTAAAAAAGTTGAAAGATCAAGTACTGTATCAGGGAATAGATCAGAGTACTTGATGATTTCCTTAACGGAAGAGCTATTAAGCTGCTTTATGGAGTTGTACATTTTTGCCTACTCATACACTTTCTTTGTCAACATTCCTATTCTTATGTTCTATATGGCTTTCAATAATATATTATGATTTTACTAAACAAAGTGTCATTGCTTCACTTTGCAAGAAAAAAGGCTAGTGCCATAATTTTTCATTCTAAAATGTTCATTTTGACACCATATCAGTACACTTGAAATAGAGTTACCTTTTCAAGACGGAAAAAATGCACTCTTTCTTTCGTAACTGGTTTGGATTTCAACTGTTACTCCGACTGGGACAAACAAGAGCAAATTGTTACTCTCCATTCATCTAGAAAGCAGTGTTATTATCTTTATTGAAGAAATTATTTCATCGTCAGAGGTTTAGTATACTTATTTCGTAGACGCCTCTAGTATTACATTCACTAACAGAGCAGTTCGCGTAAATTAATTATTTAGTCAAATAGTTAATGAAAAAAATATAAATGAGATAGTAATAATTATTTATATATGAATTTACATATTCATATATATATATATATATATAAAAAATGATATACATGCAAATATAAATGAAAGAAACATATTCCCCTTTAAAATAAATTTCATAAAAAAACGATATTTAGAACAGAAAATTTTATTCTAGCTCCGCAAAATATTTTAGTATCAATACAGCATATTATAACAACATATATACGAGTGTATGAATTTAATCTAAAGACTTACGATTAAATATAAATATATTTCCACTCAAAATGAAACTACATTAAAAACAGATTTAATTTTATTTAAATACGATCAAATAACGAAAGTAATTTTTTTAAGACTATAAATTGGTTTTTTATATTAACTAAGATACATCTAGGATGTATATGTTTATTTGTTTTAGAGAATAGCACTACTGTGGTATTAATAAAATGTATTAACACCAAATATTGTGAAGTTCATTTAAATTAAAATGAAATGTTAAGTATGGAATGGCTAAAGGGATTGTTAATTTCACAAATTGTACATTTATTTATATAGATATGCTAAAACGTAGTACTAAAAATGATGAAATATATTTACATCGGATGTTGATGTCTCGTATTAGGATAGAAATATATCCCCTTCTTATAAAGAGGTACAGAATCTTATCACGTATTTATTAAGAAAAGAGGGACGAAAAGGCTAAAAAAGAAGCAAATGTAAATATGATTTTTTATGTCTTAAATATTTTGGTAATGATAAAACAATCAGTAATGACTCTTATTTTTTTAACAGTGTGGTATAAATAGTGTGGTATAAATAGTGTGGTATAAATAGAGAGTTGTGTTGCCAAGTCTTAAGGGATAGAAAAGTAGAGAAATAAAATAGACATTTAGAATAAATTTGAAATCACTTACATTATTTATGAAAGATCTTACACAACTTATATTACTAGTATATTATAAGATATCAATGAATTTCCTATATTTTAAACCGGTGTATAAAAAAAACCAAGTAAAAAAAAGTATTTCAACAAATGTTAAAATTTATTATTTTAAACGTATAAAAATAATTTTAAAAATTAAAAAAATATAAAAATAGAGTTATTGACCAAATATGTATTTTCATCATAAAAACTTATAAAATGATCGCTTATTTAATGATTATTTATTATAATGATCATTTAATGATTGTAAAATAGTGTGATAATATTGTTTATATAGTGATAATATTTTTATAAAATATTATCACAACATAAACAATATTCAGATCTAAATTTGGCATCTCATTTTTTTAAGCTCACAATACCCAAAGTTTTTTCATTTATAATTCTGTGTACATAATGAAACGTTAAAAGAAATTTTGATAAGAAAATTTAATATAGTATATCTTTTTGATACGGAATGTCAGAGCAATTTCTCCGTATTGCAGTGTTGTAAAATATCAACCATCCACAAAATAGTCGTTTATAGTTAACTGTTAAAATAAGTATAATTTTTGTATATGTTACAAATGATAGAAAGGTTTAAGGTTAGTGCAATATTATTAAAAAAACTAAGCAGATAAGTATTAAGACATATAATTTTGAATTAATTCAACATTATTAAGAACTGAATATCTTCATCTCTTTTATAAGTATGATGATACCAGTTTTTAATAAATATATAAATATTGAATAAAGAAGCATTAATATTTAAACATAATACATTTTATTTGCTAAAACATAAATACAACATATTAATTAAAATTTCATAAAATTTATTCCAAGAGTTATCAAAGAGATTTGCGTCATTAACTTAGAAAGAAATTCCAATATAAACATTTATGCAATATTACGTATATAATATTAGTAGTCAGGAATAGATATTGGATTTGAATAACACTAATATCATTTGATGCATTGCAGATTATCTTTATAAAACACAATACATTCAAAAAAGAGAGGCAAGAAATTGTGTATACTTTGTGGAAAATCCTATCACTATAATCCTATCAATATAAACCGATTTCGCAAAAATGCTAACAAAGAACGGATATATTCATTACATATTATATCACAAGAGAAAAATCGTGCAGAAAAAAAGTTTATTCAATCAAAAAGAGTAAGGTATTTGTTTATATGTACAGTTTTTTAAAAATAACTTGGCATTCCAAATTATCGTAAAATTTCATAAGTGTATGTGAAAAAAAAATCTCATTCCCTTTTATTTATTAACCTCTTCCGGAATGATTTAATAATGAAAAACTGTGCATGAAATAACCATTTAATTTTTATTTAAAAACTTGTTTCATTTTACAATTCTTACATATTCTTAATTAAAATCCACTTTTTACATAGTGTTAAATAATATCAGAAACAGTAAAATTAAGAAAATATCAAAGCAAAATATTAATAAGGTATACAGATAATAGTCTTCAAGCTAGTGGTACTTTTCAAAACAAAGTGCAAAGGAATTCTTAATTGTTTACACCGCCAAGTAGTCTCACTTTTAATTTGATTCTTGTAACACACACGGCATTTCTTAGTAGGTTTTCTTTTATTCTGACTCATTAATTTGGCAATGACTTGTACCAAGAAATTCTAAATAAACAATATGCAATAGTGACTTGTGATTTTCACAAGTGATAAAAGTGTTGCCAAATTCAGTACACTAGAAATTTTAAACTAATTATCATATTTAACAGTAACTTTAATCGCATGACGAGTGTAGCTCGTCATTGTGCGGTATGGAATGAAAAACTAATGACGAGCTAGACTCGTCATTTTATCGGAAGGGGTTAAGTCGAGTATGGGCTGTCAGAATTATTATTTATTATTATTATTATTCCATTTGCTTAAAAATCTGATATATCGTAAGCTTTATATTTATAAAAAAGTGGCTAATACCGGAATAGAAAATAATAATTATTTTTAAATTGTGAAATGTATTTATTTCTTGAAAATTACAATTATAGTACCGTTTTTCATATAATTTGTTTACATTACAGTTTTTAGAATGAGCTTTACACTAAATACTGTAGTAAAATTATGTAAAGAAATAAAAAAAAGTTCTTTGTCCTACTACTATAATATTACTAGCATATAGCCCGACATATGACGGGATCAGTAAAATTTTTAATATTCCAGAATTGTAAAGTACCCTATGAGGCTAGTGAAAAAATAATTTATTTTTTGGCTGAGAATTATCTGGTACATGCTCAATAATTTATCTTTATACTCCTCCCGATACTGTCTATGCAAGTTTAGAATCACGTTGAATTCAATTAGAAAGATAATTCTAAGTTCTATTAGCTACGTAGGAATTATCTTTAAGTTCTTCCCAATTTTTTTGCCACAGCAATTAATGAAAGTAAAGGAATAAAACTATCGTTTCCACTACACTCTGGAGGTAGACAGAATTTGTTGTTAATACCGGTGATAAAATTTTCTTTGCAACAAAAAATAATCGAGGATTAACTTTAAAATTATCACATATGTGCCTAATCTATTATTTAAGCCAAATATAAAAGAAAATTATGTGACATCGAAATTCAGTGATAAAAAGCATGAAAATAATGTAGACGATATTTAAGTAATTTAAAATAAGAAATGATTAAATGAGATGCTGAAAGGAATGACGTAATAATGCTAGAAAATGTTATTTCCATCTACTTATAATGTGATAAATAGATAAATTTAATCTCCTGCTCTTAAGTGGGGATATTAAGGCTTGAAAAAAATGGCCTTAAATGTTAGAGAAGGGTAAAGGGATGGATTTCGAACGTTGCTAACCCTAACTCATCAAGAATCTAATATGGATGCCTCTATCCATTCCAGGTCCAACCGCTTCATAAATTCGAGGACAGACGGACAGATAACTTAAGCTATTATTATATAGCGGATTGTGGTTTCAAACCAGGGTTTAATTCCTCTTGTTGATTTGTTTGTAAATGTAACGTCATTAACAATATAATTACAGAAAAATTGTTAAAATTGGAAAAATAATAAATATGTTTATACAATTAATATTATCTGTTCGATAATTACTTTTATAGAAATGAATATGTGATTATTCTCTTTACACGTATTACGGCAATTTCCAGTTATAAGATATCTTTTTATTATTATAATTATGCTTAGTTTGTATAGTACGATGCATGAAAAAATTTAAAATAAAAAGAGACCAGGTCATCTAGAAAGAAAGTTTTCCTTTCGACGAAATTTGGTGCTTGAAAATATACAAGATATAATAGTATAAATGATAGATATGACTGTGATATGTAGCAGTTGGAAACACTCATATTAACGTCGTAGAAGTACGTTTTAAACTCTCCCATCTGCCACTGACAAATTTTGAACTCACAGAAGTTAGTAGCAGGGATTCGAAGCGTAATTTTTTTTGTTCCGGTTTTCGTTCCGGTTCAACTAAAAAATTAATATCGGTTCAGTTCCGGTTTCCGCTCCAAAAAAATTACGGTTTTCGGTTCAGTTCCGGTTTTTGCTCCGCCAAAAATAACTGTTTTCGTTTCAGTTCCAAATGAATAATTTCATTTTATGTATATTCTTATTTGTACTAAAAATATAATTCTATCATAAACAAAAAATGTAATTCTATCAAAATTTAGAAGATTTTATTCTTTTTTTAATTGGTACACTATGTGAATTGATACAAACAGCAGGTACGATAAGAGCGGCGAGCATTGGCATTGTTATCCATTATCAAAATCGCATTTGACAACTAGGTTCATGATTACCCATATTCGTCGTTTGACTCTCACATCGTGCACTTGGCCTTGCAATAATTATGTAAAAAATATATTATTTATTTAACATATGAAAATTGCCTCTAATTATTAATATATCTTCTAACGTGGTTTCACTGAGATTACTTCTGTTGTCTCGGAGAATAAATTTCAAACCTGAAAACGCTCTTTCAACAAATATCAAAATAGGAAATTGAGAAGCAGTATACATGTAATGATAATTATAAAGTTGACGTTAAATTAGAAAATATTGATAAGTTGGTAACAGTAACAAAATGACTGAAAGATATATCGAACTGAAATAAACCGATATTTTTTTCGGTTCAGTTCCGGTTTTCGTTCCGACCAAAATAACGGTTTTTTCCGGTTTTCGGTTTTCGGTTCAGTTCCGGTTCGAAGCCCTGGTTAGTAGTCATCGATATCTATCGTCATCTGTATTTATTGTAGAAACTTGAGCAGACGATTAAATAAATTGTTCGTCTTTCGCGTTGGGGTTTTTCTGAAGATAGACAAAATGTCCAGAGTTGGAGCTGGTCATATGTCATCGATGATGGCCTTCCACTTTACAGTTTTTTTTCTTGTTCTCAACGACTTTCACCTGATTCTTAAACTGAAGATATTCCTGTTCGGTCAACCCTTGACCAAAAAAAGAATTGTGACACTCTCGTTCTATTCCTAAAGGGCAGACAAGATTATCCAATGCAAAATCCTATGCCAGGGTATGTGTTACAATTTCAAGTCCCTATTATATGGAGAAGAAGCTGAAATAATGTTGTAGCTTTTGCAATGAGACTTACCAGGTAATAATATTTTGTTGCTATTTACGGGCCTTCAGACACCTACCTACTGGCTGACCCTCATAATGTTGAAAATATTAATTTTCATGGACAAAACATCTATAACTGTTATTTTAATAAAAATGAACTTAAATACATAATTGTAATTAATATTTAATGTATAAGTAAAAAAATGTTCAAAACATTCAGCTATATTTTTTTTGGAATTGCTAGAAATTTGCGTCTTGTGCCAAATATTCAATTAATACAAATTTTATTCCTTAAAGTAAGTATTAATAATAATTTTATTTTGTGTTAGTAATTGAATACTTTTTCGGATGGGAATTGCTAAATCTCTGTCAGATTTTTAGCCACATCTTATAATTAAACGAGGAAAAAATTTCAAATTACCTGCATAATTCCACTCAGCAAAATATCAACTATTGAATGAAATAAAGTTATAATATTTAAATAAATAATATTTTACACATTTAAGCATTTAAATACTAATAATAGTACATTCAATATCTCTCTAAGTTACATTATATTGACTACTCTTTAAACGATACTATAAGTTTAATTAAGAAAAATAAATTCCAGTGAAACAAATTTGGAAATGTAGCTTTAACAAGTGTAGTTTTAACAAAAGTTTTAACAATTACCTTAATATTTGAAAGAAAATTAAATTTTTGCAAACGTTATCCACTTTCATCGTATTAAGCCAAACCGTGATGCTGAGGAACAAGACAACCAGCATTCGGACAAGAATATGGAGGTTTCGGAAAGAGACAGTTCTCAAGAGATTGTCCCTTGTGAAGACGCAATGACTTATACTGGCCCTGTGACTCAATGAAGAACTAAACCCGCTAAATTAAATGCTATAACATCCAGAAACTGTTCATCTAAGAACGAAGCAATGCCGCATTGAGAACAGCATTAGAGTCTCTATAGCCGAATGGTTATCACACTAGTCTCATAGCAAAGTCGTGAATTCGAACCTCGGTAGCGACGATAGGATTAAAAAGCAATGTAAGTATCTATTTAATACTTTCATTTATTTTCTACTTTATTTCGGGTTCCAGGAGGTTCTAGACCTTTATTTAGTTTGCCAGAAAAGTATTCTGGAATATTCACCATTTCTCTGCGTTGGTCAGTAAAGCTTTTATCGCCTTCCCAGACATATTTCTGGAACTTTCCCTGTTGCTATAAAAGCCAAAGATCTCTCAGTCACAGAGAGTTCAGAGTTCTGCAGTGTTTACAACTGTACATCGCTCTTTGAGTTGTGTTAATAAAATAGAGTAATTCTACTTCCTGTGTGTGTTCTACATTAAGACTCTGCGTGACAATATAATATACAAAACCTTAAAGAACTAAATTAACTCATATAAAAAAAAGTACGTTTTTTTATTAAATTCAGCATGCATAAGTTCAGTTAACATTGAAACTTAAGATTTAAAGAACTCAATTAAGATCTTTTTAAGTATAAATCTTAAGGAACAAATATTTAGAGTGGTATAACAAGAAGCTTACTTTATAATATAGCAGTAATTCTGAATGTAGTTTAACATAAATACCAAAGAAAAATATTTCATATTCAGAAAGTTTTACAGGATAAAAGTATAATTTTTCTGTATAGAATAAAGTAGTAATGTGAAATATTTGCATATTTATTTTGAATATATACACAATATTAAAAAAAAAATATTTTAAAGATTAAAAACGGGTTGTCATGAAAGTTTTCCCTCTTATTTAGGTTTCTGAATATATTTAGGCAATCGACGAAAGAAAAAAAATTATTGAAGTGAACTTTCTTATATTAATAAAGCAGTTTTCATTAAAATAAGGATATTTCATAGCTAAGGGAGAATCTGTTTGTTCATGGAATACGTGCTTTGAATTTTAAAGTGAATTTTTACTATCTATTTTTGGAAAAGGGATAAATTTCAAACAAACCATTTTTATGTTTATCTTCACTTCAGGGTATTAAATATTATAAGGAAATATATGCTTTAGAAAGGTGCTTAATAGAACAGACAAATGTGTTCAGAACACTATTTGTAATACTCGTATATACGAAAATATACTTTAATCACATTTGATATATTAATATACTTATTATTAATATTAGTATTAATGTTTTTAATATTAACATACTTAAATTACTACTAGAATTATTTTATATACTTAACTATGCATTATTTTTATCTCATTAATAGTCAATAAACATAAAATAAGCAAACAGATGCAGGAAAGCTTTCCTTAGATATTTATTATACGTTTTCAATAAATATAACTATTCAATATTATTAAAAGTACTAATAATAAAAATGTAATTTATTTATATTTTAAAAATAAATTTTACTAAGATCACCATTTATATTTAGGAAGAAACCCTGTTTCATTAAATCTCTGATCAATGTAATATCACTTAGAATTGTAGTTTAATTATAATAATGCAATGGGAATTAATTAAATTGTTTATGCACTTGGATAAATGATTAATATCACCTATATATAATTTGAAATTAAGAAGATAACGAAAATGGTTCTGGCTTTAAATATAGTCCTTATGTTACGGAAATATTTCCAGAAATCATGAAGACTTATAAGGTTTTGTGCACGTTGATTGAAAAGTTTAAGAAAATTTACCTACACTTGACTTATCTTTCAGTTTGGTAATTAACAAGGACAACTTATTAACATAATTGACAATCAATCGAGAGCCTAATATGATTTCTAGTTGTGGGCATAAAATATTTATGCGTTTATAGAGCTGAAAATTCATATTTCATATTACTGACTATCCCTGCTTGTTCTTTACACTTTTTTTAATGTCATTCTTTTATAATATTGTTCATATGATTTTTTTTTTTACTATTTCATGCTATATTTTATATCTTAGAAGCTTACCTCTTTTTAAATATTATACTATATTTCTCTTCATAAAGTCCTTAAAATTAAATTTATAGTTCAGGAAAGGAGGAAATGTATGATTGTATGAATAGTAATATAATAGAGGTAATTGATATTTAATAAGTGAATTTATGAAATATTGATAATTCCAAATCTCATAAGTATTAAAAATAATTGAGAGGTTAACTTTTTTTTGTTGCCTTCTATAAACTATTTTTACTATGAATATGGCTGGGGTACCTGCGTGATCTGGGTCTTCTGTTCTTCCTGGTAGTCACGAGCTTACCTCTGAAGTGTTCTCTCCTTACCGGGTTGGACCGCAGTAAAATCGGACCATGACGAGCCTCTCGTAGGTCAGCAGCCGCTTGGTAGCCGTTATAGCCGTTATGGGTCGCTATTGTGATGACTGGCCTTCAGTGTTTGCTGCTGTATGCCTTCGGATGGGTCAGGGTAATAAACACACTTACTATGAATATGATAGATCATATTCCGTAAAGTTTCAATGGCTGAAGAGGTAGTGAGCTGCCTTTCCAGTTTATGACTATACGTTTCACTGTTGAAATACACATTTATAGCTTTTCGAAATCAGCTTAAGTTGCGCATGACCCAAGTTAATTAACATTAAGGTCTTAAATATTTGTCAGCAGATTTGTGTCTATAGATTGGGTTTTATATTTTTATTGCAGCAAATATTTTAAATAAATTTGAGTATATGTTCCTGTACTGTTGGGATTTTTTTCCATTTCAACGGTACCATTTCGGAAATTCTACTTACACTCTTATTTTAATGAATGAACTGTCAGATTCATCTTTAATTTTTTATTTATAATAGAACACTAATTTAGTACATTAAAACTTCTAATTACTATATTTACTCGAATATAATCCTCTCTGTTTTTTTTAAATTAAGGACAAATTGCGCTTATATGAAACATTTTTACTTCGACTTGATGTACGTATGACTAAAGACACATAAAAATTAGATTAAAAATATCACTTTAAAGAATTAGTTCTCTAGCTACATCGAAGAGCCTTTACATTATTGACCACCCTAGTAATAACACATATGACATATGTAGCCCTCAAAACCGCCAGTACCAGGCGGGGCATTGATTCTAAAAGATGCTGATGGGTAAGAAATCTGTGGTAACTTGTACCAAGTGCTCACCAACTGGTCCTGAATTTTCCGCACATTTCAAGGGGGTACTGAGGCACCACCAAGTTTGTTTTTTAGATGGGACCGCAAATCTTTTATTGGATTAATGTCAGATGAATTTTGATTCTATGAGGATTATGGGTCCTAATGTGCTCCATGAAAATATTTCCCAGATCATGATACCCCCGTTTCTGGCTTGTGTTCACCTAAACTGTGCATCGGGAAACTAGAGTTTCCTTTGGAAATCAGCGTATTCGCACAGGCCCTCCTGTACGATGGACCTGAAAACGTGATTCGTTGGACCATGCAACCTTCTTTAATTCTTCTGATTTTCAATTTCAATGCCCCATTGCAGGCGCATCTGGGGATGACATGCCTTCACTTCTAGCATATGCATAAGTACATAGGCAATTAGCCCATGCTTTGGCTGCGTAATCCCATACACAGCAATGTACGCTGCACAGTGTATTGAGATACACTGTCTATGTCGCCACTCTTATAACTGGGGGTGATTTCGGCTGTTGTAGCTCTTCGGTTAAGGCGATAATGCGAAGCTATCTCCACTCTCCTCTGAAGCCAAAGCAATGACGACATACCGCTGGCCTGCGACTTGTTTCATACTTTCTACATGAATTTCGATATGTGCTCACAACCACTGCACGACAACAGTCCACTAAAAGCGCCATTTCTTATACTGATGCTTCTAGTCACCGAGCAGTAATGATTTGACCTCTATGGAAGTACGACAATTAAAGCTGTTTTTCACTTATGGGGTTAATCGCATTAAGTTTAGAAAGACAGTGCCTAGTCGTTTATATGCTCCAACATCAGCCGAGCAACGCAGTGTTTTGGTTCTTGGACGAGCCCACTGTTATAAATGGAGGGTGATTATAATATAATAGCTCTTCGGTGTATATTTCATTACTATTGTACACTTAACAACAAAAATTATTAACTTTGAAATCCAAATTTTAGTAGAGTTTTCATTGTCTGTTGTATATTACGTTACTTGCAAATTATATGCTAAAGTACGACTATAATTGTTCTTTTTCTAACACTTCCAAAGTATTTACTAAACACTCTTTTCCTGTAGAATGAAAAGAAATAATCGAAAAAATTACTCGTGTAACATCCTTTAAGAAAGAAAATGTCATATATGCATTCTACAATATGGACTCCACGGTCACTCCATAGCTACAAAACCCTTTGTATTTTTCTATTAAGACAAAAAAAAAATCATGAACAACTTCGTTAAACACGGAATCATCGTTTAAGCGACATTCAAAGAGCACGGGAGCTTGATTCATTGTATCCCAATAGTAATTGGTTTATAATGTAAACAGTATCGTCTAGATCAGATTTCAGATACGTAATATATGCGAAATATAATTTATCGACGTTTTTTATTGTAAAAAATGAATAATACGTTATGAATGAATAAATAAAATTCAAATTGCAACATTCAGTAGTACATTTTGCATTTTAACAAAAAGTAGTTTAAAATTATCTTACAGAATATTTCTTTTCAATCCAGTCAATTGTTGAAAAGTGAATCTTTATGGTTTCAAATATAAATATATTTAATAAACTATTTAAAAAGTGGATATATCAACTCATCGAGTTAATAACAAGGAATTTTATATAAACATATAATTTCAAAAGACTCTTTTAAAATTTATATTTCACTATTTAATAAACATTTCTGATGCAAAATTTGTATAACATCAAAAACTAACATATTAAAAAAATCATAATCTTTATTCCATGATAGAAATTTTTACTCCTTATTCCGAGAATATTTCTAACAATTTCTATATTTTTAAGTTTCCGCCACTCTTTCAGGCTTAATGCATTGTCTTTTAGCGTTTAAAAAGTCGCAAATTCTAGTGGAACTTGATAATTACTGGTGTTATCGTCAAATCCTACAATCTGTTTTTCAATATTATATTCAATTACTGGGGATCGAAAATTCGCTCCCACCCCATGATAAGTTGCGATAGGTAATCTTGGTCATCAGACAACAAGCAGACAATGATTGATGTGAAAAGTTGTTTTTCTGTAGTTTAGGAATCACTTTTCACACACACCGTACCTGATTTTATATCATTTGTGTTATTTATTGGGGATTTTTTCTCCTCAAAGTACTCTTATACACAACAAAGTTCTCACTTACACGAATTAAAAAAAATACTAACTTTAGATTAGAGTATCTAAAAGAAAGCAAGTCATTAATCACACCTTTTACGACAAGTTCTATATGTGTAAGACGTATAATTTCATTTGAACAATGTTTAAACTTGTTATTTTGCTTACGTTTGCTACAAATGATAGGTATTGCTTCGCTAAAATTGTCAATTATTAAAATGCTTTTATCGTGTCTTTCAGTACTGTGTTTCATATATTGGCAGTTAAAAATAAATCTAGTTATATGACATCCCAGACTCCTAGTTATATGACTCCTAGTTATATGACATCTGTGATGATGTTACAGAAAAGTTTATCATAATAATTTATTCTTAGTATTAATTAGTAATTTGTTCTAAGTAATAGTTTATTCTTGTAAGTTATTCTTAAAAAGAGCTGTCAATAACAGATGTTTTTTTATTCAGATACTTTCAATGTCCTTGTTAAATGAAACATTACTTATATCAGTAAAAATGCTGTAATAATTTACGGCTTAAAATATTTATATACTAGCTTATAGCCCGTCAAATGAATGGAAAGGTAAAACTTTTAATTTTCCAGAATTATAAAGTACTTTATGGGGCAGGTAAAAAATGTTTTGTTTTTGGCTGAGAATTATGTTGTAAGAGCTCAATAATTTGTTTATCTTCATACTCATCTAAAATCTCCCTATACTGGGAATGCACTTTAAAATCCTGTGCAATTCATATAGTCAAACCACGTGGTTAAGTATAAAAAACAAACAATAAAAGTTTAATTGCAACAAAAAATAATCGATGATTAAATTTCAAACTATCACTTATATACCTAATCTATTATTTAAGACAAATAATATTATTTAAGACATCATTATTTAAGACAAATATAAAAGAAAATATTTGCGTAATAATAAGTTTTCAGTGATAAAACGTCTGAAAGTAATGCAGACGATATTTAAATAATTTTAAATAAGAAAAGATTAAATGAGATAGTTAAAGGAATGACGTCATAATGCTAGAAAAAAATGTAATTTTTACCTATTTATTATGTGGTAAATTGTTAACTGTAATCACCTGCTCTTATAAATATAAAAAATAGATAATAGAGAAAATAGGGCTTTAAACGCTCGAAGAGGGAGAAGTGGTGGATTTTTGTAACTCATCGAGAATCCAATATGGATGCCCCTATATATTTCAGATCCAACCACTTCATAAATTCGTGGACAGACGGACAGATAACTTAGGCTATCATTATATAGGGGGTTTTAACTAATGAACAGAATCAAACATAAGGAATGTGTGAACAGAAAGTTATTTAAGCTACTTCGACAAGTAACAGCTCTAAAGAACAAAATTATTTGCTATTTTTACAGCATATACTGATATGACTAAGCTACATGGCAAAGATGGCTTATAAATAATTAGCATTTACTAAATTGAATCTAAAATAACTTTCCGAATTTACACAGCATATTTCATCCATGAATTAATTTGAAGGAAATATGAAGTTGTACTGAAAAATTGTTCAAATATTTGCATCTCTCAGCAATTTAACTTATAGATGCAATTTTGTCAAAATATGTTTGGAGTATAAAAATAGACACAGAAATAAAATCAATAAAGATTAGGATTTTTATAATATCCAAAATATTTGATAAAAATTTTAACGAGGGAAGATTCTCCAGAGGTAAACATTATATCAGTTGATGGTGCTCTTTATGTAAATTTGGTAATCATTGTTAAATAAACAACATAAATATGATAAATAACGTCGATATAAAAGTTTACGTGAGAATAAAATTATTTCAGTAAAAACATCAAGTGTCAGCACTACAGTGCAAAAGTTTATTATTTTCGCAGCATATATTCTAATTGATTAGAGGTTTCTCAAACAAACTGCATAAATAGAAAGTACATAAAATGATTAAAACGTACTTACAGGAGAATAAAATAAATTTCATTTTCTGTTCTGTTGAGAGACGAAATATCAACATAAACGTTATGAAATATGATGTTCTTTTTTTCTACGAATTTTGTTGCAACTGTTAATCATATTACAAAAATAAGAGTTTACTTTGGTTGAATGTTTCTGCAATGATATAAAAATCCATTGTTTTCCTCCTAGATATTTGTTTTCCCGTAAAATATTTATAATAAAGTAAATACTTTAATGTTTTTTCAAATAAATTTAACTCAGCTTGTAGTAAATAATTGTATTAAAACATATATTAGTAAGGTTTGGCAAATTTGTATTATTTCTTAAATTTATATTTAACTTTCTTGAGTTGCCTTACATCTCGGAGGCAGATAGGCAGGTTCTCTCCCCTAAATATGGACAAAGAGGTACTGCCCAGTTTCTGAGAGTTAGGCCGGTCTCACAAAAGTCATGTAATGGTTAACCGCAATTAACCCATGGCGCCAACTAATGGTGGGCCGCAATTCTCCGTTTAAATAGAGATTAATCGCAGTTAGCCATTAAACGACTTTGGTCAGACCGGCCTTTAGTGTATAGAGAATGTGATCATGAAGTCAGGTGCAGCAAAAATTTCAGCTCAACTTCCTTGTTGGCAAAACATCTGAATTTTCTATGGATTGTGCTTGTTATTGGGGTTTTAATTTTGTCAATTATCTGAAAATGGTAACGCTGTTGCACGTATGGCTGTACTAAGCGTTTCAAAAAAGTGAATATATTGGATTTTATTGCTTTCCTAAAGATCCTACATTGCGAATGCTTTGGATAAAAGCTTTGAAAAGGAAGACTGGACTCTCAAGTTCTTTTTCGAGAATTGGCGGCAAACATTTTTAGAATGGTGATAAAACGTTAGCCTTACTGTAATGCAATAGATTATATAAAATTATTATGTTCTAAGATTTTTTTTATTACTAAGGTTTTTTTTAATATTTCTAATGTATTTTCTATGCTTTTGAGAGAAGTACTCTACCTATAAATGTAATTATTTTTTGTTCTTAAAATGATCAGACTTTGTACATTTTTATTAGATTCTTATTTATTTAATAGCTAATTGTGCCTGTTAACATAATCAAAATAGCTATACCTTGGTTTTGATAAACTCTCTAAGTGGTTCGCACGTACAATTCCGCCAAACTGATGATGTCTTCAAAGCGGTTGTCACGTACAATTTTCGACCTCCAAAAACGTTCCGAAAATGGACGTAATGTACATTTCTGCCAGTTTTTGAGGTAGGAGGGTCAGGTCGATTGTTGAGAAACTGCATCCCTCTTTGACTGATATTTATTGAGGGATGCACCCCTACTCCCTGAGGCACAAAGACACTGATATATTTTCATGGCTTTTTAAATCTCTATTTCGAAGTATTTCATTTGCGGTAACAGATGTATGTATCTTTAATTGCACCACTTAAATATCTTGGATAACTTTCGTAAAAAATATATAAATAATTCTCTTAAAGAATATTTTTATTTGTACTTTTAGAATCCATTATTTCTTATGGGATGATCTTCGAGATCTGACGGTCTTTATGTGTTTTAAAAATTAACAATCTATAATATCTATTTATATATCTATTTATAATCGGAAGTAAAAGGACAATAACGAGGGTGGGTTTCCCGTATTCCATTCTAGTCGACAAAGGGTGAAGTAAAAAATCATAGAACGCTTTGGCCATTGACACAATAAACCTTTAGCGTATATTTGGAGACTCTTTTTAATCGGTGTGTTCCACTCGGAGGGTTAATAGTAATGTGTAAAGTGTTCAATTTTTTTAAAAAATATATAATTTTTGTAAGTGCTAAAAAAATCTATTTTGAATTACTTGGCCAGTTTCTGATGTTTCCTCTACCTTCCCTAAAATACAATTTAGTTTTATTGTATACGTGATCCCTATCAAAGATCATAAGATACAATGAAAGCCAGCAATGTTTTACCAACAAAAAATTGAGTTGTCGTCAGCACTCGTATTTGTTTACAAACAGGCACTTTCTCTATTGTCGAAAGGAGACTCAAAGACAAACCACAAGAAACCTGTTTTGGGAATTTACAGACGAGAGGCGACCAGTGAGTGGCATCGAGAGGTGCTAGAGTATTCTTTTTAATTTTGCAGCAGTCTTTCCACGTGTATAATCTAGATATTTATATTATATAAATTATATCTGAATGACGAAGATACTTTGTTCGGATCCATCTCGGATTTTCTTGAAATCTGTGCCACGATATAAGTGTCTATAAAGTATTCTGATGAACCTTTGTTTTTATCTGTTTTAAATAGCAAATAAATATATTACAATGGTTAAGTTTCTGGACTACAGCTTCATTATTTTTAATTTTAAAGCTATCTAGGATGTTACAATATATTTTTACTCTTTTTCAAATGACAATTACCTTTTAAAATAAAAATTATATTGAAGTAAGAGTAATTGAATATCTAAACTTTAAAAGTTTCTGAAAAAGGGTTGAGTTGCCTATGTATGTAAAGAAATGAAAATACTTCAAGAATAATTTAAGTAAATACGAATGATGCTATTTAATGGGATAATTTATCCTCAAAATTTCATAGCTTATTAAGTTGTACTGTAACAACAGATAATAAATATTTTACATAATGAAAATTTTTTTGAGAAAGGTAAATAATTTGAAAGGGAAAGCAAAAGCCGGTTTATATTCAAATGTTTAATGAATGTATACTGTCTTGTTAAATACAAAATCAATGGCGCTTAACATATTTTCATCTGCTTTATGGTAAGACTAACAAAACTAACGACCTGTCAAATTATCGAAGCAACGGTGAAAGAACTGTAAATGAATAACGTGAAATAAATTCAATATCCTCTTCGAATTACTGAATCTTTACTTCATTTATTAATTCCAATTCCAACAAAATTAATTAATTGAACGCAAGAATTTTTTATGATTGTTCCACTTCAAATACAACAGAATGGCTTGAATAATTGAATTGGAGAAAATAAATTGCATTTATCTGGTAGCGTAGTTAGCATATAAACCTATTGTTTAAAAAGGAAATAAAAGTAAAATTAATCTTTTAAAAAAGAAATTACAGTTTAAATATACGTATTCGGCTTAATTACAGTAACTGTTTTTAATTAACTTTTTTATCTTTGTTCTTTCAATATTATTGAACTTAGATTTTTACAATTATCTTTTAAAACATTTACATTTTTTTATTCTAGGGGTTTAAATATAACATTGTATAAGTAAATTTAAAAATCAATGTTGTTGTCAAGCACAGATTCCAATTTTTTCATATTTAATTACTACAGAAAAAAATCTTTCGGATTATTTTATAATGAAACTTATGATGCTAAAGTTTAAATCATTAATGGTAAAAATATATTCCTAATAGTTTTATTATTAATCAAGTATCATATTGCATGCGCTGAAAGGAACTTTAAACGATAAAGCTATTACAGATGAAATATGATATTTATGACCAATTAAAGCGCCTCGTTTTACAAAATTCGCCTTATGAAAGTAAATTTTTTAATGATTTACAGCGAAAAGATAAAACACCTAGGGGTATTAGAGGAAAGTGAATGCAAATTTCGTGTATATTAATTTCTCTTCTTATCTCTCTCTTTACACACACACACACACACATACATATGCGATTGTATGTATAATATATATATATATATATATATATATATATATATCTATATATATATATATATATATATATATATATATATATATATATATATAATATATATATATATATATATATATATATATATATATATATATATATATATATATATATATATATATATATATATATATATATATATATATATATATATATATACATACACACATATATATATATATATATATATATATATATATATATATATATATGTGTGTGTGTGTGTGTGTGTGTGTGTGTGTAATAATATCAATATCTAAGCCCTAAAAAGTCTATCCAAAATTATCTCTGCTCCCCATTCATTAGTCTAAACCTTAATTTCTTCTCTCTATGTTAATCATATTTTCCCAGCCATGCAATTTGAACGAGGAAGCCATCAGCCCTGCCCCGAAATTCTTTCTTTGATTCTCAAAACATAAAATGATATTGCTGGCGTTTTAAAGAGGAAGCAATAACTCTCCCAGGAAAATCTGTAACGATCAGCAATAATACTCTTCTGAAACGCCACACTTTGGCAGATGTCTCTAATCAAAGGTTACTCTCTATAAGCAATTAACTGTTGCCTCAGCAATTTCCCACGGCACTAAACCCCACACGGTATTTGGTCATCACTCGCAAAAGGTTGGCATTAGAGAGAGCGTTCTGACGTCGTCCGGTTCAGATGACTCTGGATTTTGTCCGATTTTTGAGAAGATAGAATAAAGATTATGTTCGTCCACGACGACTGATGTGTTTCTTGACAGACGTTTAGCTCGACACTTGGCAGCACAGCATGCCCTGGATGAGGCAAATAATAGGGGCAATTTCAAAGTTTTCAAGTGTAAAAATTTGGGGTGGTTAGTCCCCTGTCTTTACTCACACACACACACACACATATATATATATATATATATATATATATATATATATATATATATATATTATTACACTTTAATTTTTCTAATTCCTAAAAATTTTTTACTTGAGTGTTGAATCTTATTTTAGGAAATAAAATTTTGGTGTATATAAATATGTATTTATTAAGCTTTAAGTCAGTAGCGAAATAAAAAACTAAATATTACCTTTAACTAAAATTTGGGTTGAAAGATAGTGATATTAGGAAATTTTTATAACTTCATATTTTGAAAAAAAATATGCATCCTGTCAAACATAAAGATGTTCATTAATCAATTGGTTAGTTGTTTTGAAGTGTTTATCTACACAAAGATGCATTAAATAAAATCTACTGCATTGAGAAATTTTCTAATGTCTACTGATATCTATATTAACAATGACGATTGAATACACAGACTTATATAGGAAAATATAATATCCCACATTTTCAATTGTTATATTACTGACTTCTTGGCTGAAATAAACCTTTAACTACTCATGGAGTACTTAGACTCTAACATATAGTATTAAACCGATTTTCATAAGCCCTGGCTTTTCAGCCACAATTTATCAGTCAGTAGTGAATTCTGATGTAATTTACATCAGCCTCAGTATTAATGCATTCAATAATTTCTTGTCTAAACAATTGCTTCCCTCCATATACATGAGACATTGGAGAAAATGATCCATATATCACATTTTATATCAAACTAGTCTCTGTGTAACAAGCATGGTCGATTTTAGTTTTATATTTCCTTTAAAAAACAACTCAAATGGATATAACAAATGCAAGAAATATTAACATTGTCTGCCATCATAGATATACATTAGGGGCAATGAAAGCTCAGCCAAAATTCTACAATCATTAGTAAATTCTCTGTAAGAATGGTATTAAAGTAGTAGGATTGAAACGTGTGAATTCTTCACGTTGAACAGCAGATGTTACCCAGTAGTCAAAGTGGATAATTGCTAAAAAATCAGGGTAAATATTTCTAATCATTAATAACATATAAACACCATGAGATAAAACAGTTTGATACTTATTTTAATCTGAAATATCGGAATAATATCGAAGGCCAAGTTGTAACACACCAGGTTTGAATCACGGACGGTTGCTAATGTTTAGCAATCTGGTTGTTGGTCATGTAGTCATTGCAGTTACTGTCTTTCGGAGCGTAGAAATACTGTCAATTTTGCTATCGCAATTCTACGCGATATATATGTATATATATATATATATATATATATATATATATATATATATATATATATATATATATATATATATATATATATATATATATATATATATATATATATATATATATATATATATATATATATATATATATATATATATATATATATATATATATATATATATATATATATATATATATATATATATATATATATATATATATATATATATATATATATATATATATATATATATATATATATATATATATATATATATATATATGTATGTATGTGTGTGTGTGTGTCGGGATCACTCTAAATGACACTAGAGTCCTGAGTACATTTTTATCGCTTTATTCAAATAGCAGAGCACACTATTCATCAATCATCTTCAATGGCGTCGCACATTGGCGCCTAACTTTTAACAAAGGCAGGCTTAGCTGCCTCGGGTAGCCACAGCTCTGTCTGCGGAATGTGCACACTGCTCTCTTTTCTAGATCACTGCGCGTGAGCCGTATTTATGTGGCTAATTCATCACGCCACGTCACTCCCAGTAATGAATCCCTACTTAAAATCTTTTAAAATTAATCTACAATTTATATATATATATATATATATATATATATATATATATATATATATATATATATACTCTTCTGATTATATATGTGAATTTAAAACACCTGTTGCCACAAATTTTCATTCCTCTCTTATGTTATCTAAAAGAACCTCTGATTTTATCACACTTTTTAAAGACTTTTCTGCTGTTTTAATTCACCTTTTCTCGTCTGTCACCTATATAAAATTTTTTTGATCATTTTACTTTGGGAGCACCATTTGTGTCAAAAGATAAAGAGTGCGATATCTATTTAACTTAGACCAAAATCGGAGTGTTTGATATAATTTGTTTCTACTTTTTGGAAAATAAATATCAAGTTATAATTTCCATCTTTGGTGTTTATGTTTGCACCAGGATGAAGTATCAATTAATACTAATTAAGTGTTAATTGCACCTGTAATTCGAGAGCATGAAATTATGTAGCGAGATATGATATTTATTTTTGTGTACGCTATCGTGATATACAGAGGAAATGAAATGTTTTTATCTGCATTTTAGGATCAATATGTAAATAAGATACGATATCCTTTCTTAGACTGTGAAACAACTATATTAGTTCAGTTCATATTTATTAAGATTTATTTAGATAATTAGTTTTCACGAAAATTTCTTTGGAGCATTGATAAATGGTAGCAGATTTACCATAGTTATTAATTGTATTGTTTAATCAGATAACTTTACAGTTGAAAAAATGATATCTTTACCACATCAATAATTTAGTTAGTCTGAAAATTAATAGTGTTCAAGGTAAGAACACATTTAAAATTATACTTTCCAGTATTTGTTACTTTACTGTAATGTTATAACAAGGTATTATCAAACTTATAACAAAGTATACACACACACACACATATATATACATAAATATATATGTATATATATATATATATATATATACATATATATATATATATATATATATATATATACACATATATATATATATACACATATTTATATATATATATATATATATATATATATATATATATATATATATATATATATATATATATATATACATATATATATATATATATATATATATATATATATATATATATATATATATATATATATATATATATATATATATATATATATATATATATATATATATATATATATATATATATATATATATATATATATATATATATATATATATATATATATATATATATATATACATGCTAAATTGCTATACCTCTGTTCCTGTTATTATACGTGTACCTTTAAGAACAATATGATGAATATAATTATTACAATAAATATACTATTAGTGTTCTTCTCAAAAACTTCAATATTAAAGATGTAACATCATTCATTTGTTTTGGTTGTAACATGAATTGTATTTTGAAATATTTAAAATATATTCATACAATACATCATGAATTTTATCTCTGGTTGAGGGGGAAGCTTTATAATAATTATCAATATCCATTATACATATTTTTATTTACATATTAATACACATGTATGATATTTTTACAACATATATGTGTATGTGTATATTAATATTTATACAAATTCTTTTTAGTATATACAATGTCGTGTGTTTCTTTGTAAATCCAGGCCAGTCTTTTAAATTTTCAGCAATCCAGAAGCAGAATTGAGGGGATTTAATACCTGTCATAAGCCTAAAAGCTAAATGAAATATTTCATATTATTATGAAGGTCCTAGAAGAAAGGAAAAAAATATTTATTTAATTTACACTTGTATTTATAAAAATAATCCTAAAACTTCTTGACAAATTGTAACCATTTCTTATAAAATGTATTTTGTTGCTGTCTCCAAAGAATTAGGTTCGTGAGAGATTTAATAACTATGAAATAAAATTTAATGAAAAAAAAACAATGTTGTTGTGATCTCTTATTTCATATACTTTATTCATTTACCACTACACTTCCTTTAAAAATCAATTAAATTTTTTTGTGGTAGAAGGTAAGGAAGATCCATTTAATTTATTTCACAGGTTATTTCCTTCAATTCGTAATCCGTAGTTTCATCAGATTTTCACCAGGAAACTTTTCTCCAAATTGTTTATTCCCAGAATTTCAGTTTGTAATATGATGTTAGAAGAAAAATATATCTTTGCTGAGAAATCATTTGATCATTTTAATAACTGATGGCACTTTTTCATGTTAAAAAATGATATGTCTTGATATGTCTTCAGTTTTAACTGCTTTATAGAAACTTGCTCTCTCTCTTTTCAACTTTGGATAGCAACTGCAAGGAAAATAAATGCAGCCTCTGATGTAATCCCTTATTTTAAGTACTTTATTCATTTACCGGTACACTTTCTTTCAAAATCAATTAAATTTATTTCCTCTGGAAGGTAGGGCAGATCTATTACATTTATTTCATTATTTGTCCGTAATCCTCAGTTTCCTACGATTTTCATCAAGGAACTTTTCTCCAAATCGTTTCTCTCCAAATTTTGTGTGTATGATGCTAGACAAGGAATGTATCGTTGCTGAGCGTTCTTGTGATTGCTTTGAAAAATGTGTTTATATTATTTTGTGTGAAATGATTTTTTCCATTAATAGCCTTAGATTTCGGATTTTAGAGGTGTAAGGATAAAAGGAAAAAAAGTACAGATTTCTATTTCAATAAGCACCTAAAAAGTCAAGGAAAACTATTAATAATTATTTTTTCACTTAAATTCATGAATTTTTTATTAAAGTTGTTTATATCTGACAAAAATAAAACGTGTATTTTTTATCATAAATATGATAAAAAATAATAAGAAAGAAACATGTTTTATGTGTTTATCTTTTCAGTGTAAATATACACCGAATTATCTAATTATTATGACGACTTTGGAGCTTGAACATTTGTTTAGAATTTTGGACAAATAGTTGACGATTCAACTTGACGACTCACTTTGAGTATGCAAAGGATATCCTTAAGCTAACTTTATTTTACTATTGGTAAAGATTTTTTAATTCACAGCTCAAATAAAAAAAATAAGATAGAACGTTTCTTTTTAGGTATTTCTAATTTTCAAAATATTTTCATCATAATTCTTAATTTATACGAATAGATCACTAAATTTTCAGAAAACATAAATTTTTCAAGAGAGTTTTAATATTGCAAAGTAAGTGTTAAAAAGTTGAACTGGTAACCGTATGTGACTATGTCAAGAGAATACTCTCTTAATGCTCATGTGCGAAATATAACTATAATTTCATTACATAATTTTTAGCCAATATTAAGGGCATTTTATTAAAAAGAGTCTTAGTGTAATTTATTAAATTTTATAATTATAACTTCGTTATATTAAGGTATATTTTAGTCTCTCATATAAGCTTAAAACAGGATGGGTCGCTCATATATTAGCAAAATAAAATGTTTATTAAGGTTGAAATTTAAATTATAAATTTTAAACATTCATTCTTGTATAATTAAGAGAACTTGTAATTACCAGTTTGGGCTATACAGTGTTATAAATTACTTTCTCAGTGGACTTTAAGTAGATTAACGATTCCCCCACAATACGACTCATCTTAACAGATGGACCATTCTATCTTATTGATAAATTTTCTAATACTTTCTTTCATTTATACTGATAAATATTGTTAATATATTTCGCCAGAACACTATGGATCCATGTTTCACGAAAATTGCCATACATACTGAAAATATCACATCATATAAATAGGTGGTCCATATGTCTCAGACTTACTATTTATAATATCATTGTACATGTAATTAATGTAAATGTTCATATGAGAGCATGTATATGCATTTATATATAAATCCTCTTAAGCTGTTTATGACTCCATTTCTCCCTTCATAAATCTATGCCACCATGTTAGAGCTTAAAATGAAATAGACTTTCTAGGCATGTACGAATACCTTTGTAATATAACAAGTGTCTTAAAATGGACAATTGCATTAGACATTCGATAAATTAAATAAGCACGGAATGACAATTAAAATTTATTTATTTTATATTCACGAGCACACATAGATATGCTCCTAAAATTATGAGAAATTGTAAACTTTCATTAAATAAATATATATTTTGGGGCTTCTAATATATATAGATTTTTCAGTGATTTAGTAAATTTTGGAATGGAATAACAATGAAAAGAAAACACACTTCCAACGTGATGCCTTATTTTTGAGACTTTATTTATTTATCGCTATACTTCCTTTAAAAAATAAACGAATTCTAATATATATATATATATATATATATATATTATATATATATATATATATATATATATATATATATATATATATATATATATATATATATATATATATATATATATATATATATATATATATATATATATATATATATATATATATATATATATATATATATATATATATATAAAAATCAACTTCTCCTAATATATATAGATTTTTCAGTGATTTAGTAAATTTGAAATGGAATACCACAAACAGAAATCACACTTCCGACGTAATTTCTTAGTTCTGATGCCAAAAGATGTCCAAGTGGTTAGGGCATTGACCTTTGGACCCGGAGTTCGTGGGTTCGAGTCCCACTGGAGCATGGATGCTCGTAGCCGTTCGAAATCGGCTTTAATCAGTAGGTCCCTGTCTCATTAACCCCCGTGTTGCTAAAAGGTAGACCCAACGAATCTTTTTTTTTTGAGACTTTATTTATTTATCGCTATACTTTCTTTCAAAATCAGTTAAACTTGTTTGAGCTGGAAGGTAAAGAATATCTAATTTGTTTCGAGAATTATTTACCTTCGCCTGTAATCCACAGTTTCATGGCAGTTTTATGATGCAAATTGCTTCCAAATATTTTATTTATAATACAATGTCGGATCAGAAATGGATCTTTGATGAGAGTTTATCTAATATCATCAAATTTCGTTAATACTATTTTATATGAAAATATTTTTATTGCTGTTTAGTAGTTCAGATTCAAATCAATTACCGAGAAAACGAAGAAAATAAACAAATTCATGTTTTAGAATGGTAACTGACAAAGTAAAGGAAGCAAATTAATTATTACTTTTCATTGAATTCGACAAAGTTGAAGTGATAAATTGGAATATCTCTAAAATGTGTTTTTTCTGAAATTTTTGCTTATAATATTATATTAAATTTGAAAGAGGTACTTGTACTTGGAGTTCATCTGAACTCTTCGAAAATTATCAGATTATGTGATTTTGAAAAAAATATGATTATTCTTTCAATAGAATTTTAACTGATATACAAGAAGAAAAATATGCGCATATTTGTGCTCCAGGTCGGTAGTTGAAATATTAAAAAGAATCAAATTAATTGTATTGAATTTCAAGATTTTAAAAGGATTTTTCAAATGCCATCTGTTGTGCAATTTTACTATTAATAACATAAATAGAAATCCTTTTCTTTATTTACTTTTCCCCCCTTATATAATTTCTTGTAATTTTTTTTTAAATTTTAAAATTTTTGTAATTTTTGTAAACATTCTATCAAGAACGCTATATACTATGATATACCATGATTGGCGAAATTATAAAATAGGTATGCGAAAATTATATAATTGTTCTTTTAAAAAACTTTTCAACCTTTACTTTTAATTGAGATATCAAGAAGAATAATATATGCATATTTGCTTAATTTAAACTTAAAAATAATGAATTTAACTAGTAATGTGTTGAATTTCGAGAATTAAATTGCTTTTCATCTTCTAAACAAACATTATTGGGAAATTTTACCATAAATAAATGACATTAATAGAACACATTTTCTGTATTTACATGTTGCTAATATATTTTCTTGTTAGTTTTTTTAAAACGTTCGTAAACATTCTCCCAAGATTTGGTGTGGTTTGGAGTGCTACTTTTTGCAACACAAGGGCTAATGAGAGCTAATGAGCTACGAACATCCATGCCCCAGTGGGATTTGAACCCATGAACTCCGGTACCGAAAGCCAGCAACCTAATCATTCAGCCATCGTTCGGTCCATTCTCTCAAAATGATTATATTCAAGGAATTGTCGATATTATATAATAGATTTACATCGATATATACTGTGCTTTTTTTGCATGATGTTAATATATATGTATAATATTAATGCTATAAAAATATTTGTGTGTGATTGAATGTGGATTTATAAAAAGTATTTTAAAGAGTATAATTTGCAACTTTTCAGTGAATATGTTAATCATGTAAACATAATTATATTTATTAGGCAAGCAGATGTCATTTAGCATGTATTATATAATAGAGAACTATATTTATATTCAGAATTGAATAAGTAAAGGAAATTTCATTTATTATAACATCAGAAATGTTCCTGCAATAACTTGACAAGTTATGAATATTTCTTTAAATATAAGTATTTCTTACTGCCTCTGAAATAAATAGATTCTTCAGTGATTTAGTAACTTCGAAATGAAATTCCAATGAAAAGAAAAGAAGCTTCCGTTGTAATCTCTTATTTTAGATACTTTATTAATTTATCGCTATACTTCCTTTCAAAAATCAATTAAATTTCTTTGCGCTAGAAAGTAAAAGAGTTCTATTTCATTTATTTCACGTATTATTTCCTACTTTCCGTAATCCTCAGCTTCATGAGAGTTTCATCATGGAACTTTTCTCCAAATTGTTTCTTTCCTAATTTTCTGTTTATAATACGATGTAAGATTTGAAGTATACCTTTGCTGAGAGTTCATTTAATCGTTTCGAAAATTGTCGGCGCTATTTTATATGAAAGTTTTTTTTTGTCTGTGTTTGATGTCTGAAGTTTTAAGTTTCTTATCAAGAAAATAAAATTTATATTTACGTTTCACAATGGTACTTAAAATCATAAGAAGATCTATTCAGTTACTAATTCTCTTATATTGAATTTGGAAGATTTTAAATGTTTAAGATAAAGAGAATAGTTTGTTTAGTTTTATCATAATTTTTTATATACTACACTTTATTTAACGAAACAAAAGTATACTAAGGATTTTACACCATATTAAATATAAAGTTTCTACATCTTCTATATAAATAAACTGATGGAATTTTACTCGTCTGTTCGTGCATTTATGTGAACACTAATGAATGATATTGATAGGTTTGTTTAAAATTTCTTCGGAATAAGTCCAGATTAACAAAGGCTGTTCTTAGTCTCAAAACTTGAATTCATTTTTTATTGTTAATGTTTAAGTGATTATTTAAGTTATCAAATTTTTGGCTATGCAGCTGAAAACTGCTAGAGAACAGCGGTTGGAAGCTGAAGATCTATTGGCTATTCCGGAAGATCCAAGTTGCTAAGGTTTTGCAGAGTTACCTGACAGAGGTACAGGACACGAGGATAAATTTTTCATGGTTTTCAACTTAACTGTCAATCTATTTTCCTTTTTGTAATGTGGGTTAGCCTACGAATCAGGCCCATACATATTATTGCATGTCTTCCGAAAGATAACTCTTTGATAGTTTAGAGAATGTTTAAGATAATTACTTTAGTTATAGGTTTTGAAAGCCTATATTCACTTTGTCCTTTAACTACGATTTGTTCTTTTGTTCTTGCTGCATAATTTTCATTGAATCCCTTTGCCATTGGAAATAATATACATTATGAAACACATCGACAATACACTTATCCTTTTCTTCTCCGAATATCCAAAACACTAATAAACAGCTACTTTTGGCAGATATAATATGCATTTCAAAAGTTTATTTTTGCTAATATCAAAATCGTATCTCTCACATTAAAACATGCAGTGACGTCATACTTTGTTTTTTGTATTTTTCTTGTAAACTATGGATTGTACAGGAACTTTTCTTTGGGCAGTTTTTATGTACTACTAATGAAGAATCTAGCTCTGCAGAGTTTATGAGGTCGTTTTGGGGATACCCGGTATAAAAGTAATTCTCTGTTAAATATAAATTAAAAATTGTATTATTTTAGGTTAAAAAACTGATATATTTACGTTTCTTACTATATATATTACTTCATTGTTTTTATAAAATTTTCTTACAAATCAATAAATGTAAATATTTATTCTCCAAAGAATATATTTTTATTGCAAAGTATGAACTATAATAACAATACTGCAAGCTTAGCGCTTATAAGAAAATTATCTTTCACTTCCATTAGAAAGGAAATGAATTTTCACTAATGAAAACTTTTCACTTTTGTTTCTTTAAGAACAACTAATTCGAATAAATTCTCAAACTGAAACCGGTACTTCTGTCAATGAACGTTCGTCAATACGGGGTCACTAATATTTTTCTGTACGCCTTTGTCCCAGGTACTGTATATCCCGATTCAACAGAGTACAGCTGCAATAATCTGTAATGCTGTAGTTGTTAATTATTCATATTTATTTGTACACAGCAAGAAGCAGATAAATAACAGATTGAAAGACGGGGAGAAATGATAAAGAAATGTAACAACAGGAATCAAGATATGGCAACTGTTGACATTCAACAAATAAATGTTTCAATAAAATCAATAATTTATAGATAATTGCAAAATATTTTAAGAACGTTATTGATTTACCGGTGATAATTAAATATTTAGACCATTTACACTAATTTTAGTTCTCAATGAAGTCTAGAAAAAATTCATGCAAGAATATTTAGGAATATATAAAGAAAGTGCATACTTTCAATATTTATCCTTAGTGCAACCAGTGTAGAAATAAATTTAAGAGTATAAAGAAGGTAAGATTTTTGAACGAGTTTAATTGCTATTTTAATAGGACTCAGCTTAAGGAAATTAAGTAGTTCTAAAACCATTCTGGGGATTTAAAAGATACTTTGAAAAAAATATTTTTTACAAGTATTCTGGACTAATTTTTTACATTACGAAAAGTTTATTTTTGAAATCATATACTCCATTTCTACACAGTTTTATTTAAAAAATATTTTACTGCATCTACCTACTTTATCATTAGCAAACGTGTGAAACACCTTTTTCAATTAATTCTATACATTAGCTTTTCATATATGTAATTACTTCTCGTTTTTCTACAAAATTTTCATATGATTTCTATTAAATCAATTAATGTAAGAATTTATGCTCTAGAGAAGTTAATTTATTATTGCATAAGTATGATCTGTTATAAAATCACTGCATTGGCAATCCCTGTAAATTTTGTATGATTTCACTTTTGATGACTTTCTTTCTTTTACTTTTTTAACAACTAATTCAAGTGAATTTTCAAACTGAAATATGATTTCTTGAAATGGTCATCTATCCACACGGAGTGATTAATATCCTGCTGCACTCATTTGTCCAAACTGGAATACTGTATATCTCGATTCAACAGAGTGCAGCGGCAATAACCAATCTGTATTGCTGTAGTTGTTAACCATCTCTATTTGTACCCATCAAGAAACGGATTGCCGAACTATGGCCGAATGGTTAGAGTGCTGACCTTAGGAACCGGAGTTCGTAGGTTCGAATCCCACAGTGACATGGATGTTCGTAGCCGTTCGGAATTGGCTTTAAGCAGTAGGTCCCGGTCTCATTAGCCCTCGTGTTGCAAAAAGTAGACCGTAGTGCTCCAAACCAAACCAAACCAAGAAACGGATTATTTAAGAACTGAGAGGAGAAGAAAAAGTAATAAAGAAATCTAAAGGAGAAAACAAGATGTGGTCACAGCTGCCTTTCAATAAAAAACAAATATTTCAGAGAAATACTTTATTATAATATATTTATTTATAATTAAATAGAGATCACTGTTTAGAGGTTGCTTGTAGATGATACTGACATCCACAAATTGGAGAGAAGTTAACTAACCAAAGCAAAATTTATTAAAAACCAAATATTTTCTTCATTCCACACCACATCACTAGAACTTTGCCTGCATCCGCAGCCTTCTGCCGTTTTGCATTTATGGCTGAAGTAAGGCAATTTGAATGAACTGCCCACGAGATGGTAGTACTCGGAACGAGTGTAGACTCTGGTCGGAGTACTAGCTGAATAAATGGACTGCAGTTAACTTGATTTAATGGCGGCTTGGTTAGATTAGATAAATAGCGGAGTCTGCTTGCTTCTAAAAAAAATTTCCATTCAAGAAATAAAAATTTAATTCAAAAAGATTAAGAAGTAAAAAGGTAAAAGCACATTTAAAATGATTGTGGTAATATTTTTAAGAGTATATGTAAGATAAGTTTTCTTAAAACTGAGTTTACATGATATTTTGACAGTTCCAATAATAATAATGTTACACAATTCCAAAATTGTTCTGGAACTTAAAGTGATATTGTGGACAGAAAGAGATATTTTACAATTATTCTAGACTGAATATTAACATTATAAAGTGTTTCTTCTTCAAAGTTATGCAGCTCACTATAATTCGATTTTACTTACTGTTATTTTACTGCACCTGCCTAAATATTAGTATCAAACGTCTGAAACACTTTTTCTCTTTATTTACATTAGCTCTGTAGGTATTTGTTTCCTGATTTTCCTAAAATTGTTCATATGTTTTCCATTAAATTTTATTGCGAATCGATAAATGTAGTTATTTAGGCTCCAGAGGAGATAGTGTTTTTTTCACTCGCATGATCTATAGTTACAGAACTACATTTCTTGTAACTCTAACCAAATTACATGTAGTCAATTTCCATATATAATTCCATTCTACCATTTTATTCTTTCAGAACAACTAACTCAGCGAGTATTCAAATTGAAATAGAGTTCTTTGAATGAGTCTCAGTAAATTATACTGTGTGATTAATGGTCTTCTGCACTCATTTACCCTTGAGTGAAATTCTGCCTACCTCTATTCAACAGACTATAGCAACAATAAACTCTTTTACTTTAGTTGTCTATAATGTCTATTTGTATCAAATCAGAAGAGCATAATTAAAGGACTGAAAGGCGGGGAAGGAATGATAAAGAAATGGAACAACAAGAAGCAAGATAAAATCACTTCTGTTTTTCAACAAATAGATTATTTTTTCAAAGAAATCCTTGTCGAACTATGGTCGAATGGTAGAGCGCTGCTCTGAGGTACCTTCGGCTCTTCACTAATTCGAATCCCGCTGCCCGCGTGGATATTCGTAGCCATTCGTAATCAGCTTTAAGCAGTAGGTCCCGGTCTCATTAGCCCTCATGAGCAAAACTGTAGGCTGCAATGCTCCAAACCAAAACCAAAGAAACTCTTAATTTAAAGACAATGGCAAACATTTTTGCTTACTATTATTTTGTCCTCAAATCCTTTAGACTGCTTTGTTTCTCAAAGGATTTATTTCATTCAAGATAAAAATGCTTCACTCATGAAATTTTAACAATAAATGCACTTCCAGCTATATATATATATATATATATATATATATATATATATATATATATATATATATATATATATATATATATATATATATATATATATATATATATATATATATATATATATATATATATATATATATATGTATATATATATATATATATATATATAATATATATATATATATATATATATATATATATATATATATATATATATATATATATATATATATATATATATATATATATATATATATGTATATATATATATATATATATATATATATATATATATATATATATATATATATATATATATATATATATATATAAATTATTTAACTTTAATATTTCCTTAAAAACCTCCTCTCTCCCATTCTAATTCCTTGAAATCTTTTTCCCAGACTTTGAATGTGTTAATCAAAGGAGCGTCTTCTACATAAAGCTCTTTCGATACAATTCCCAAAGCTTTCTATCCTATAGATGTAAATTTTCTGTCTATTCAACACGTTTTTCAGCTGTCGCCGGCAAATGGATCCGCGTTTTTCTGATCTTACGCTTAAATTCGCTGAGTAAGTGGGAAAATTCTTTTATATATATATATATATATATATATAATATATATATATATATATATATATATATATATATATATATATATATATGTATGTATGTGTGTATGTATATATATATATATATATATATATATATATATATATCCATATATATATCCATATATATATTCATATATATAATTATAAGTTGGAGTGCAACTATAATTACATTCATACTTATACAAATATTATTAAAAATTATTTAAATATGATTTATAACTATGATCTGTAATAACAGTACTAAGTAAATTATCTTTCAATTACGCTAGAAATTAAATCAGCCTTCACAAATGATAACTTTCTGTTCTTCGCTTCTTTTAGAACAAGTGACTCCAGTGAATACTAAAATTGAAACAGGGACTTCTTCCAATGAACTTCTGTCAATACAGAGTGATTAATGTTCTTCTGCACTCATTTGTCATAGACTGCAATTCTGCATACTTCGATTCAACAGAGTACAGCGAAAATGATCTGTATTGCTTTGGCTGTCAATAATCTCTATTTGTACCCAGCAAGAAACGGATAATTAAAGCAGTGAGAGATGTTGGAGAAATGATAAAGAAATATTAAAACGGAAGAAAAGCAGAAAGCAAGAAATGGCTACAGCTGCCGTTCTACAAATAAATAAATTTCCTAAAGAAATGAATTATTTAAAGATAAGGACAAAAGATTTCAGCATGGTATTGATATGTTACAGATAATTAAATATTTAGATCATTTATGCTCTTTTTCTTTTTAAAAGACCTTTTGTAATGTAGAAAAGAGATTAATTTAAAGAGACCCACAAAGTATTAACAAAGGCTTTTTACAATCAATGTTTGATCATTTTTAAGTGTGTATATATGCTGGTTGGTTTGATTTTTAGTAGTACTGAACATTCGAAAATAAATAGTTCTAAAATTACTCTGAAAAATTTAAATGAAAGTGTGGTCATAAATTAAAAACTTACAGATATTCTAGACTAAACTTGAATTAACATTGCATTTGAATTAAATATTTACATTGCAAAGTCTTTCTTTTTTGAAGATAATACAGTACATTATAATACTATTTTCGTTAACAACACTTCAGTACATCTGTCTGCATATCGATATATGTATTTAGCACATAGTCCAATTATAAAAAATAGTGAAAGAGAAAAAACAATGCAACACTCTTAAGCGTTTTCATTCAAAGATATAGTCTAAAGAGTGAAGCATTAAAAAATGAACGTGCTGTTGGACAGAGCAGCTGAATTTCACACATTTATCCCAATTCTTTGTCTTTCTATTGAAACATCTTATCTAGTGCAGATAATGGCTGGACTCTCCCTGAAATATCAAAAATTGTTTATAAGCTACTTTTTTCACTCTTTGAAAGACAAAAATATCTACTACAGACCTTGTTCTTCCAAGAAACTTAATAGCTTAAGCACGTGCGTAGCCCTAATAATTCCAGATTATTACTTTTTGGAAGAATATATTAGGTCCCAAAAAAACTATTTTCTCCTTCTACTTGGTTGAGGTTGAGACTCGACTAGTCTTCTAGTACCCTTCAAAATGAAAATAGCTAACTTTTATGTTTCCCAAAAATAAATACTTTGGCAACGACTTTCTGAGATTAATTACTAATGTGTCTTTTGTATTTATTTCATCTTTCGTTGAATATTCCTGGTATGGATAAAATGATCTACTTTTGTCTTATTTTCTTATTACAGTGAGAGACGCCGAGATCATTCCCAGGAGGCAGTCAGCAAATTTAATAATAAGAAAGTAACTTAGATCATTGAAAAACGTGACCCATTCGTCTGGGACAGCTGGAAAATGTTTCGAGTGGTCAGAAAAATGTGCATTTATTTCAGACTTAGCTTTGGGAAATGGGTTGGAAGATTTGAAGACGCGGACACTCCTTTTAATTCTGAGATTTCTGGCTAGGAAAATAGATATGAAAGAAGAAATATGGGAAAAGAGACATTTTAAATGAAATGATTTTTTATATATTACACACACACATATATATACACACACACACATATATATATATATATATATATATATATATATATATATATATATATATATATATATATATATATGTATGTATGTGTGTGTGTATTAAGAGATAGAAAAATGAAAATTGTTTTAAAGTTTTGATTGCTTTTAAAAAATAGTAAATACCATTTTTATGGCACATAATAAATTCACTAATTACTAATATTCTTTGTCGAGAAAAATACTAGAGTAATTAATTTTCTGTACTGTTTTAAAAAGGTGACTATCTGTCAAATGAACTTGTCAACCTGTTTTTCGCTAGTATTACTTATCTTTGTCTGGAAATTTGACAACACAATTATGACATAATGATGTTTCTGAGACTTCAGACTGCTTAATAAATAGAATAAATTAATACATAAAGTATAATAATTTTCTTTGTTCGATTCTCTATTACAGTAGCTGGTATCCTAATCTTTGATGTTCTCTAATTTTGCGCTCTATTATTTATTTGTAAATTAAAATCGCAACATAAGTATGTGAAACATTTCTGTGAACACTTTATGTTTATGTATCCCATACATATGTGAATATCTCTTATATTTAAAATTATTTATTAACTTTCTGTACTTTTTTAGAAATACCCGGTGGCCATAATTAAACTGACAGTGCTCACAATGTTCTGTAGCTCGATCTATTTGCGAGAATGACGCCACATTTTGTAGGAAGATTAAACAAGACGGGGGACGAAGGATTCCGCGAAAAAACAAATTAGTTCCAAAAGTCACTGATAGGGGAATATTAGGTGCTGTGTTTTAGAAAATACAGTGTTAACAAAGGGGAATTAATACGGAATAAAATTACCTTTTATTATACACATTTTATGATTTAGTTCAAGTGCAATATGGCAACACTTTTAAAAAAGCGTAAAATCTACATAAACAGAGATAAAGTCTCGTGATCTGCAATATCACGTACGCTGAGCAAAAGTTCTTTATTCAAATTTAACGTTACATCGATTGGCACAATTAAGAAATTAATTTCCGTATTGATTTGCATTTGTTCACACTCTATTTTCTATTACACAGCGCCAAATATTCCCCTAGCGGTGACTTTTGGAACTAACTTGTTTCCTTCGGAATCCTTCGTCCCCCGTCTTGTTTAATGTTCCTACAATTGTGGCGTCATTCTCGCAAATAGATAGAACACTGTGAGCACTGTCAGTTTATTTATGGCCACACGGTATATTCAATCCAAATGCGGTGAATTAAGTAAAATGTATATTTAAAATGTGCTTCTGTTATGTTGGAACAGTAGTAAAAAAATAATTTTTTGAATAACAGGAGAAATATATAAACAAATATGATATGCTAAGGGAAAGAGTTAGCTTGCATTCTACAATAAAGTGTCCCTAATTATGTTTTAAGATAAAGATTAAATATCTATTTCAAATTGACAATTATATTATAAATGATATATAAAAATAACTTATTTAACAGTAATAAAATTAATAGAAATTAGTACTGAAAACAAAAGAAATTTACCTTTATTTTATTTTTGTGGTTAATTAGGGTATAATGTTTTAAATTGAATTTTAAATCGTTTGACTGATTCTTTTCTTCTTATACCAATGTTTAGATAAATGAAGCCATTCAACTTTATAATTAAGAGTGAATCAAATGACTTATTTTCGGAATAAATGCCAGAAACTCTATCGGCAGCTACTACATCTAACACTACTAGCTCCGTTCTGTTACTCCAGTTTCTATCCCAATAGAGTAATATTGCTAAAAGGAATGTTTTCTGCGATTCCAAAAGTTATATTAAGTTACGTATTTGAAGCCCAAATAATAATCTTTTGTGATGATTACAGAGCATGAACGAACTTTTCGGTAATTACGTAATGTCATTAGTAGTTTTAAACAATTTATGGCTGACTAATTTCTGTTGAATATGTATTAATAAATATCTTATTCAATAAAATTAACTAATTACGTTATTATGGCTATAATTTTAAACATGTTAATGTCGTGCTGATGTCAATTGTAGAACAGAAAACTTTCATGGTAACTGATTTATTTGTTATATAAGCACAGTACTATTAATGGAAGACTTCGAATAGTTAATCTTTATTAGTTGTTGTATTATACGTTGATTCGAAAATAACAAATTCATGTGCAATACTTGAAAAAAAAATCATAAAATGCCGATTGCTTAAAATTATTAAGATAGCAAGAGATAATTGAAATTTTGAAGAATTGTTTAATGGGTGTTCATGTATTTTCATAAAAATAGAAAAATCTGCACTATTTTTTATTGACTATACACAAATGATTGCGTTGAATCTTCATGGATTAATGGTACATGGGAGTGCCTAAAATTTTAGAGCGATTCTACTCTTAGAAATTTATAATATAAACTAACTTGAGAATGTATAATCAGTTCATCAACCTAAATCAGTGCAGGGTATTTTATTAAAGTTTTAATCTCAATTTATTGAAAACTTAATCGTAGCACTCCAGATCTACATTTCTGAATACGAAGCTGTGATACCAAAATGATTATTATATTATTAAGCTAGAATTTGCATCCTAAAACCAATTATGAGGATTGTGACAACATTATGTAGACTATGAGATATGGAATCAAGTATCCAGTTTGTTTGGTCATTATCTAACTCGGAGCTGAGACAGAATCTTCAAGGTCTTATTTTAGTGAATTTTGTCTTACATTGTTCACTATATAAAATGCACCCACTTTTGGATTAACCACAATATAAAAGAGTTATTTTATTTATATTTTCTCATTTAAAATCATGTAATTTTTTTACCTCTTTCTGATTTTAGCAACTTACCTATTTATTACTACTAGTAATAAAGTTCTGTATTTAAGTTTACGAAACTGTTTCTTTTGTTTAATTTCTAAATGATATTTTTTACATTAATGTAGGAAAGTAATAAAAGTATTTAGAGGTTACAAGTTCAACTTAAGTTCTTTCATTAAAAGAATGGAAAATCGTCCTAAAGACAATCGGCCGGTTTTGTCGGATTCGGAACGAGCTCGGCTTTCTAAACTCGAAAGAATTGTATCGATATTTAAATTACGTTCACCTACACGAAATATTAGTATAAGTGACTATGCACCTGTGAGATAAAATTGGAATCGACAAGAAATATACAAACATACAAACATTAAACATACAAACTAAATCAACAGGTTGTTAAGTTTAAAGTCATGGAAAAAGGAGTAATGTTTGAAAAGGAAACTAAAAAACGTAAAATAAAAAATAAGTTAAAGTTGATATCTAGCTATATCCTTTCTTAACTATTTACTATACCTCTAACTATGCTGGTTCAATATAAACTCGACATTATCAATCACACTTGATGGAAAAGTTTTTTCTATGCCACTTTCTCTAAGTTCAGACAACTTTTGATTTCTTCTAAAGAATATTGGAAAGTACAGTAAATAATGATATATCCGAGTATGAGGCTAATAACTATTATTGAACAGTTAGTATCTAGAATCCATTTCAGCAGAAATTATTGGGGAAAATTTTTGCGAATTATATTGTTTTTATTATTATATTTTTTCATAAAATTTTCTTTAAATTAATATTAAACACTTTTACTTTTATAATACCCATTATAAATTTTGTAATTTTGGTAATATAAATATTTTTTGCTAATTTAATATAATGTTGCTTGCCTACGTAGTTAGGAAAGGAGAATATATTCTTCATTATTTATTTTCATTTTTTAATTTATTATTGCTCTCATCTTCGCTGCACCAACAAGAACATTCACTGGAATTATAAGTTCCTATTAAAAGAGCACTGTTTTCATTTCTGTCAAACATCAATTACAAAATATCGTTCGAATTTTACGAAAATAATTATGTTTTTATATTTCTTTAGAATACTTAGATAAAAAAATTTATATTTTCAGTACAACCAACTGGTTAATTTTTTTAATAAATTGAAATGTAGTATTAAAGATTTATTTTAAAAATTGTTCCTAAAATTAAAACTTTTTATTTTTATTATATATATATATATATATATATATATATATATATATATATATATATATATATATATATATATATATATATATATATATATATATATATATATATATATATATATATATATATATATATATATATATATATATATATATATATATATATATATATATATATAATACCATTATTAATCTACGATATTAGGAAGACAGAGAATATTCTCCAGTAATTACAGCCATTTTTCATATTAGTACATACTCCATTTGTTGGGAATAAACCGAGTTAAATATAATAATAAATAACTAGTAATTTAATATAATAATATAATACTACTAATAATAATATAATAAATTATAAATAAGAAATAATTAATAATATTATAAATTATAAATCATAAATAATTAAGTAATAGTTAATAATTAATAACATAATTCTTATAATAATTATATTATTATATAATTATTATATTAATTATCAATTAGGATGATATAATTATTATAATTAATAATTATGAAGTTATAAATAATAAGACTTAAAGTTATTTTTCACTTATCAGTGACTTGTTAGGCTTTCATAATCGACGTCAGCCACTACAATCAAGTGTTGTCTTCGGCAGAGATGAATATTAAGCCTAACCTTATAATCATCCTCTTCTCTCTCTTATTATACAATTTCGTCTTCGTTTTCCTGTTTAAGACCGTCTCAGTTTATTGCTAATAAAGCTCACTTTTGACACTTCATATTTCTTTTCGTAATCCAAATTGGTGGTTTCCGCAAATCTGTGGATCATATTATTGCTATCGCTACTATTTGAAGACTAGATACATCGCCTTTTTTATTCCACATCTATGCATTGAATACATACACCATACACGCACACACTCTCTCTCTCTCTCAAACACACAAACACACAAATATGTGATTATACGTATTTATATTTTAAAACTTACTGATACATCTACCTTTTTGGGGGTAGGGGTTGTGGGGTGTTTGTTTGTTACAACAGTGATCTGAAATTTTCACTAAAACGCCAAAACTTTTGATATTTAACTCGTTCTTTCTCTCTATATTTGATTTAAATTAATTGCAATTAAGAGAAAATTATGAAGAGTATTACCATCATCTTAAAATATCACAAGTTTTCTGATGTTTAGTTAAATATATTAACCAAAAAATCCCAATACAGTGTCATATCTATTTCATTAGTGTTTTATTATGTGGAATTCATAATTAACTATATTCGTTGAATAAGAAATATTAATAAATTAATAAATACATGCAATGATATGATTCAACAAACGTTTGCCTTTTAATATTTCTTATGTTTATATTTATGTCTGATGTTGAAGCGCTTTTATTTTATACATTCTGCATTACTTAGTATCTATAAACAGAATAAATTTCTTTGGATTAATAACTAGAAATGTATAATTATTGAGTAACGAATTTAACTAATTGCGCGGAGTTCGATGATTTCCGATTGTATGTTATAATTGGTTACTACCTATAAAAGATAGTGAATTTTAGTTTCAAAATAATTTCCTATCTCATCTTTAAATTAAAATCTAGAGAAACTTATATTTTCCTTTAAAATAATTTTATCTTAAAAATTGTGAAAACCTGAATAAATAATAAATCAGTTTCATAACATGTATTTCTGGTAGGTCTTAAAACAAACAACTGAATAAAAACATAGTTAAATTTATGCTAATAATATCCCTGATAATATTTTATCCCAATATCTTTTACTCTTGTTCCAAGAAATCTACTAATATACCTCATCTAACCTTTCCATGTATCTAAATACAAATAAAATATTTGGACGCTTTAATATATTTTCATTAGATTTCATGTTTTTGTTTTATGCAAAATATTATTGAGTTTAAGAAATAGAGAAATTTAATCTCTCGATGCGAGCTATGAAATAGATGAAGCTATGAGAAACAAAATCTATTTTCTGAAATCCCTTTTATATTTCTCGCAAAGACTATTTCTTTTTATACTAAGTACTTATGATCAGCATAGAAAATAGAGAAGTCATATTTGTCTAGTCTCATAAAGAATGGGGAAAGCTTAATAAAGAAATCTTTATTTGCCCAAAATGAATATCGTCTGCCGTTTTGGGACATATCTGTTTGTTCTACCGAATTCTTCGTATAAAGTGTTTAACAAAGTCTAATCTTACCCTTTTTTTTACCGAATACTAACAGAACTTCATGATATAGAACTCCGTATGCTGGTATTTTAACTTACAAAACTGCAAAATATTCTACGATATTCTTTTAGATCTAAACTTTTATTGATATATTTCATATTAAAGCATAACATTATCCATATATAAACTTAGACATATTTATGTTTTTCCTTTGGAGGAAAGAACATCCGTTTGCAGAATATGCAATTTTCAAGTTATTTTATCTTGCATATTTTACTCAATTTCATTAATAAATATTCTTCTGCAGGTGAAATTTTCCTTGAATTAATGTTAAAAACCTGTACATTTCACTACAAGAAGATTAGATGTCAGAGGAGTAAATCAAACCAACATACTCTAGTACAGGAATTTAACGACAACTATGATGAAGATTCGGGGCGTCATGTAGAGGAAGAGAGCTGTATGTAGATTGTCAGGGTTCAGCAGTAAAGTGAGTTAAATCACGTAGAGCGAAGGTAGACGAAATAGATTCTTATCTGGAGTTCCCGACTTTTTCTTATTATTATTCTATCTTACGTAATTTCTCATTAATATAGTACAAATAATATAGCTCACTTCTGCCCTGATCTTATAATGAGTAAATGAGATTATTTTGTTGCATTATTTAAAAATATTACCGATATTATTTTGTTGCGTTCATTGGTGATTTTAAAAAAATATAACTCCAGGAATGTCGCAGTATCGAGGCAAAAAAAAAAAAAAATTGAAGTGGATTCCAACGGAAAAGGTTCAAAAAGAAAAAACGCGTCCCTAGGGTTCTCAAAATTTTCTTCTCTCTGTCTCTCAGAATTACAAAAACTCCAAGACTGTGATCACGCCAAAAGCGCCGAAAACACAGCAGCAATGGGTTGACAAGCGCCAAGGAAACCCCGCGCTCTCAAGGTGACGCAGGGCTCCCTCAGCTCTGACCAATGAAATGCCGAGACAAGAAGCAAGGAAGTCCAATTGTGGGGAGGCGCATCTAAAGTGGCTTAAATTCGCCAAGGGCAATGCGGAGCGGAGTTTGACAACACGCCACAACGCGGCACTTTTAAAAAAGAGTGGCTGTCACCCAAACCGAAACTTTTTTGCTATGCTAACTGTCACAATACAAGCCGATGGGCGCACATTTTGGCCGAAAGTATTAATGCGGATGCAGGTGGCCAGAATTGGTCCGAACTCGGTCCGAAATTTAATCCCAGATCGAGGGCGGCTCTGATTGAAGAGATAGGCTGATATTGTGAGAAAACATAGCTGCACCTGCAAGAGGCAATATGCAGAAAAAGGACTCAAAATGTAGGTTCAAATATGCAATACACGAGAGAAAAATGTAATGAAGGAACATGAAAAAAATCTTCATTACAACAACTTCTAACTGAAATGACTCTCTCATTTACCTGAACCTCATGAGGTTCATAATTTTAGAAATAAAAATACTTTAAAATCAGTTTTTAACTAACTGTTATCTTCAGCTACACATGTTATATGCATGATGTATTTCTTAATTTTGATTTACTTAAGAATAACTGTTGGTATCACAAGATTTAAACTTTGATGTCTCAGATAATAAGTATTTAGTTTATTGAAAAAAATAATATCGAAATATATCCAAAAGATATTTTAAGTAATGTTATGGTAAAAATAAGAAGAAAAAATGAACATTAGTTCGCAAGGCACATTTTAAAAATTAGAAAAATATTTTAAAATTGAAACACTTCAAAAGTTGCCTGATATAAAAAAAAATATTTTAAATATGATTTCTTTCATTGTATATTAATGCATATGTGTACAATGTTACAAATCTTAATAATTTCCAAAAACTTGTTCTAACATCATCCCCTTAAATAAGTATTTCAAGACAAAGTTACGAGTGAAGAAATAACGAAACGCAGCAGTCCTATTGTACTTTCTATTAGGAGAAAACAGAACTTGGGTAGAATTCGTATTTTTAGGAAAAGTATTTTCCGACTTTCTTGTTAATAAGAATTTGTTTATAAGAACAGATGTTTGATGTACTAGAAACTCTCACATGTTCTCTGTTATATTGATTCATTGGAATTCGATTTAGGATTTCTTCTAATGGTCCTTTAAAGCGGTCTTACCCATTTGTCAAAATCCACAAACAGGAGACAAAATAGTCTTTAAAATTACATTGAAAATATTTTGGAAAAATCATTTAAGTAAATAGGCAAAGTTCGATAGGACAATAAATAATAGAATAACTTCGATTATGTTTTTTTTTATTTTTCTTAAAATTATTTTGTTATTTAGTTATTCAAATATATAAAAAACCCGTTGTTGAATGCAGATTCTTTTGCTCTATTTTATCTCTAAGCACGTTGTTACTTTTAGATTTTATTTTAGTGAAATAAAGCATATTGCTTAGACAGAGAATAAAAGTTTTAGAAAGGACAGTTAAATCATACTTTTATCAACAAGTAGATAACCTATTAAATAAAGTAAACATTTCAAAAGATTAATAGATGATAATAAACATAATCATTTTTAAAACACGTAAAAATTACTTCATATTTTTTATGATTTAACTACTTTATGTATAAGATCAAATAAGGCATTGAAGACATATTTTAAAAATAGCCTGATAAGACATTTTTAGTTTTTAAAGCATTTAAATTCTTAAACTCACTTTAATTTGGTACATACTCTAGAACAGTAGTTGTCAACAGGGGTGATATCGTCCCCTGGAAGGCGGTGGGATGACGCTCATGAGCAGTGATTATGTTTTCTGTCATTATGGGGGCGATGTGAGCCGGTTTTGTCTTTCGAACTTAATCTTAAAAATGCCAAATAAATTTATTACCTTAATTATCTAATTTACATGATTTTTACCAGTAATAAAACAAACTTACGAGGGGGTACCAGAGCCAGTAATTCTCATCCCCTATGTTCTATATGAAATTAGGATGACATTCAGAAAAATATATTTTATCAACAGCATTCGTTTGAGCGTTGCTTGAGCGTGCCATAATAATAAAAATTTGGTGTGTAATTCTATTGAAGAAAATTACTTATACATTTTGCCTCTTATAATTGAGTACTTCTCCTACCCTATACTTTAAATTACGGAATTTTTACAAAGTTGGTTAAATCCATTTCGGCTCCGTAGGGGGGGGGCAGCTTAAAAAAGGTTGAAAATCACTGTTCTATAACATAGGTTCCCAAGGGGGGTGGTAACACCCTTTTCAGTAGGGGATGAAGTCTACCAAGGAGACTGTAGCAAAGTCAAAGAGAAATGGAAGGTAGGAGAAAATCTATAGAAATAATTAACAGATCAATTGAATAACACTGCATTTACCATAATAAATACTATATTTTTTCAAATATAAATTTGCTGAATTCCACGAATCTTTCTTAAGCCACACCTCGGTTAGAGTACAAAAATTTTAATTGCAATTTCTCTCTCGTATTTCACAGAGCGTGGACTAGTAGTTAGTTGAATGTTTAAGAAAAGGAATATCTTTGAACGTGGAGATTTGCAGTTGATATTAACAAAATTAGAATATGACATTAACAAATTGTTAAAACATAATTACCTTCGACCATTAACTGAATAGTTTAACTATTTTTATTTCTTAATGATTTTATATTTATTTTTAGTTATTAATAAAGGATATTTTGTAACGTTTAATTGTGGTTTAAATTAGTTTCTACTTTGTGAATTTCAATAGATAAACAAGATAAAAATAATTTGTAACAATGTTTTAATGTTTGGTATGATTAACTATAATGAAAGGGGGTGCATACGAAATTTTTTTTCTTGTAAAGGGTGAAGGTGGTGTAACACAATTGTGAACCACTACTCTAGAACTACAATTGTATATATTATGCAAGAATAGTTGAGATTTTATATTTTATTATTTAGTAATCTACAAACATATGTATATTTGGATTGTTTAAGTACGTTGTTACTGAAATGGGTACCTAAATAATTACCTAAAAGTCACTAAAAGTTTCACCTCTTATAGTCACTTATAGTCACTAAAAGTTTCACTTCTTTAATTTGTTCTCCAAATAGATTTGACCCATATGGAATTTTTATCCATGTTTACATTAAATGCATATAAAAGAGGGATATTGTATGGATATTATTGCAAAGAGTATCCTATGAACTCCTAGAACTGCTACATTTAAGTAATAAAATTTAAATGCAGTTTAAAGCGAATTTTAATTAAATATAACAAAACTACAAACCCATAAAAACAGTACATTATTGATCAGTTAGGCCTTTCTTGTGTTAGATAGATGTGTTTTACTCTTCCCTGTTTTAACTCTTCCATTTAATGGATACATTTTCAGACTAAAAATAATAATCCACAGAAACTAATTATAATAGAAAGGGAGGGGATTGCTACAAAACTTTGATTTTGGAACTATTGAATTTTCTTAATCGACAGCTAGTAAATAATACTTGAAACAAAATTATAATTAGTTTATATATAGTCAGATATTTCTAAACTTTTAGAGATTGTGGATCCCTTTTTTTCTACTAATCAAATTATACAATAATATGGTATAACAATATATGCTTTCTGCTAAAAAAGTAGTTACTAAGCAGTTAGTAAAATATAGCAATAAAATAAACTAAATACATTTTAAGATACAAAATGCTACCCTTGAAAGTAATAAATCAGAGCACATATGAATCATTATACAGCTTATTGATATGCTAAATTTATTATAAAAATTTGAACAAATTGACGCAGAAATATGAAATCTTTATTAAGCGAGAGTTACTTAGAGATTTAATATGTAAAACTGAAAACTCGATTAGTAATAAAATCGGTTTAGTTTGTAACAAGTTTTGAAATTTTTATGTCTTTCAAATTTAGGTGTTTGAAATGAAAATAATACGATATATATTATGCACATTATGTTAAAAAGATATGCAGGAGTGTTATTTTATTAATTAAGCTAACCATTAATTTTTTTTTAATTCTACTATTTTTGGATTCTTCTGGACCAGAAATTTCCTTTCTATGGCTATATGAAATATCTATGAATAGTCTTTTGCCCAAGATTTATTAAGATATTTTATGTAATTCTTTAAGAATCAGGTTCTTGGAAGGTACATATTCACTAAATTATAAAATACTCGAAATCCATTAAATAAAAGTTTTCTTAGAAAATTAAAGCAATTATTTCAAGTATTGTTAAAATTTCTCAAGCGAGATATTAATCCCAATCGTGATAAGAAAAATGCATAAAACTTAATACAACTGTAATGCATTAATTGAAATTCTATTCATGTAAACGAAGTATGAAAATGGCTCTTCAGTAACTTATTTATCCTTCCATATATAAACATGTTAAGAGAATAAACGAGATAACTGCATCTAAATGAACTTAACTCCAAACATACTCATTGTTTTTAAGTATTTCATAAGCCGAATACTCTGTGAAAATATCCCTATTAAACATTTTCCCTTTTCTCCCTATTTCCTGGTAGGATAGTTTTACGAAGAAAATAATTTGTCCATGGATTATTTCCTTTTAATTTTCTATCAAAAGAAATTGGATTACAGAGGCTTTACTATAAAGTTAATTTGAGAAGCTTCTAATCCTGTAAGTCCATTTCTCAACCTTCTGAGTAAGTTAAGAATGTAAACGTATTACTAGACATATAAGTGCTTCATGACTTCGTAATGTATAGTACGATATTTATGAAAATAATTCAATCTAATTTTAACATATCAAATAGCTTAGTTTTTCAATTATGGAATAGTTTCTATTTCATTTCATCCTGATTGTCATTATTCACTGATCCCATTGAAAATATTCCCTTTCGGATTATTATATTATAAAATGTACCTTTGTTTGTGACACCTTTTAATCTTTGCCGTGAAACTCATTTTAATATGGTTTTATTATAATTTGGGTAATTGTTTAAGACTGAATTATATACATACATACATACATACATATATATATATAATATATATATATATATATATATATATATATATATATATATATATATATATATATATATATATATACATACATATACTATATGTAACTGTTTAACACATATACTTATTAGAAGAACATACAAAATATTGCTAAGGTTTCAACATTATTATCTATAGTGGACCAAAATTTGTTATAATTTTGCATAAATATACACTGAAAACATTTGTTCCGATATTGTTTTAAATGTTACTTATTTAGCCTCAAACACACACACACACACACGTATATGTAAATGTGTATGTTTTGAATCTTAAAATAAGAATACTCCATTTAAAAATTATAATTACATTTTATAATGGAAAACGGTATATACACACATGAGATAGTTCTTTTTATTAAATATTTTGTGTCTTAATTGTATGTTTGTATTAGTATCCTTGAATAGATACAATAGGATCCTTTGAGTACCTATTTTGAAAGTTTCAGATTCTATGGCTCTGAGAAAGAATAAAACTCTCTTTAACTACGGATTAAGCTACAGCAATATTAGTAAAAAGCCTCTCTCTTGACTTTTCGTATACTCATAATAATGACATCTAGTTATTTTCATTAGCCACGTCTTTGACCTTGCTTTTACAAAACATAACTGCTACATACATAAAATCTGTCTTTTACCTTCATGATACTTTAACCCTTAATTTGACAAGATGTTTTTTCAAATATTTTTTAATTTCTGTTATTTTCCCATGTTTGTATAGACATTAGGATCTCTGTAAAATAAACAAAAAAATATCATTTTCCATTTTTGAGATAATTAATGTCCGCTGTGGCTTATAGAAGTTTTTATAAACCCTCCATATTTTATTTATTTGATTGTTCGTTGTAGCGGACTTAGCCAAATTAACTGTTAACATGTTATTTTATTAACTTAAATAAGAGCATTTTAAATTGAAATTAGCCATTCAGGAATCGGAAGTAGCAGGTAAACTGCTATTTCCTGCTTACGAAAGTAAGCAAAGTTGATAGAAAACTACAATTTCGATTTAATGTGAACACTCAAAAATTGATTTATCTGCATAAAAATTATTCTAGTTATCATATACACATACAGACACTCACACACAAAGTAAATTAAAAAAATGCTATTTTTAGTTTCAAGAAGGTCTAAAACATAAAGATCAATCAAAATCTCGAGGTCAAATTGTTGAAGTTTTCAGTACTTTCCCTGTAATCTCTATAACCTGCAGCACGTATTCGGTAACTAAAAACTTATAGAAAACTACAATTTTGCTATATTATACGCTCTCAAAATTTGATCTCTTTAAACTGAAAACATACTCGAGTAATCGTGTTGTGATGCTGTCAGACAGAGGGGTATTTCCTAAAATAATTATTTCTGACTAAGAGAGGTCAAAGCGTGAAGACCTATCGAAATAATGTAGTCGAAATTTTGGGAGCTTCTAATACATATGTATTCTACATGTATGCGTAAGTGAAAACTTTTTTTGTGTTAGTTACTGAAAAAAGAATTTAAAGTGCATAGACTGCATTTGGGTCGTCATAGGAAACTAAAGGAAAAATCAGTAAGAGAAATGATTAAAGAATTATCAAAAATTCTTCATTTTAATAACCTTACCCTTAAGGTAATGTTTTGTAGCTTAACATTTATATTAGATATTTGATGAATATAATTATCTTCATTATATCGTTATATGATTTTTTTTATAATTTTAGCTTTTTCTATAAAATTAACTGTTGATTTATTTTCATAAATTTATCATAAATTGGTAGTTTGTTAACACTCCCAGTTGATAGTTCTTTACCGTCGGAAAAATTAATTTAATAAATTCACGAAGTGTACGATGCTCGAATATCAGTATCCTATTTAGAAGTTTAGTTATATTTTAAAATTGAAGGAAATAGTTTAAGCAATAAATTATTACCAAGGTTTATCAAATTAAAATTATCTTTAAGAAATTTATAGTTAGCAGTAGTGATAGTAAAATTCTACTTAACTAATTGAACAAAATCAAAGAAATATACACATTACCTTTAAAGAATAACTCAGCATCAGAAAGTAATAATGTTTAATATTATATTTATTTAATTTTGCTATGAATGATATATAACCATATACTTAAATAAATGGTGTGTTGATATAAGAAATATTTCCTTTCATTATCTTCATATGAAATGCTTTTTACTGACGCTCATATTTTTGAAGTTATATTAGTACAGCAATCTAAATTAATATATATTATTAGAAAGGAACTTAAATGAATATAATATATTATTTACCTTTAAATATCAGATGTTTCTGTTTTAAAGAAGCTAATGAAATAGGAATCTCTAATGTTTTACAAATTAAGTCCAACAAGCGTGTTTTCACTTTTAAAAGTAAAATGAAAACATCTATAAATGATGAGATTTGAAATATTTACTTTTTGTTTTTATTTAAGAAATTTTGCTAGTGCTGTCACTTAAACATTATCCTTGTTTGAGTTTTTCCATAAATAAAATATGAAGGCAGCATATTTATCCAAGTTATTTTCCTTATCTGAGGCAGGTAAAAAATATATTCGATGCAGGAGAAATAGAATACAATATCTCTTAGACCAAACTATGCAGAATCGGTGTCAGTGATAAATTGTTCTTACAAACATAAATCAACATCTATCGACATCGTCTGATTAGAATCCCTAGTTAATATCAGAACTGTCGAAAGATTAGCACTGCGGGGTTCTGGAGAAGGAGCATTGGGGTTTAGGTATGTCAGTAGGGACTAAGAAAGCTCACATATCCAGAAAACTTATATACACATGTAAGAATTGTACTTTTTTTTACTGACATGATTTTTTTTCATGACTGCGTAGTATAGAATATATACAAGTTCTTCAGAGTCTGGGGAGAGATTTATTAGCTTCATGAACTTCTTTCGGCATTTATTACGATATGGTATATTTATATTTAAAGAAAAAGGAGGTTAGTTACATAATTTTAAGCTCAAAAGATCTTAAAAAGTTTATATAAGCGAAATATTATTCATGAAAAAAATTCCATGTCTGAATAATTTTGGAGATTTAAAGTTATGAAAGACGTAATTATTAAATATAGTTTTAAAAATTCCTATTTAAAAAGTTTAATTTTTAGATAATTAAAATATTTAATAAATGTAGGACTGTTAGATAATTTTGACGTGATTGTATAGCCAGATGGATATTTTGTACTTTTAGCAGCTTAAGGTAGTTTAAGGAAATTTTAAACCTAATGCTAATCACGTAACTAAACTATTATTTAATGTATTTTAAACTATTTTAAAAAAAATTAATACGCTAATGATTCTGTGATTTTTTAACTTCAATATTGTAATTGGAATGGAAAAATGTATTGCAACTTTACTTGTTATTATTGTATATAAATGTATTATAGATTGTACTTTTAATAAACATAAAGCTCGCCAAGTCTAATATCATCTAAAAAATAATTTCTAAATAAAATAAAAAATTCTTTGAGTTATTATATTTTTTTAAATAACCAAAATATTTAAGTTCCTTAAGACTTTTTTTCTGAAAAAAAAAATAAATTAAAATGTTGAAAGCTTCAAAATGCTTTGTCTATTACCCAGAAAATAGTGAAAGATTATTTCAAAATTATCATAAATCTATAAAGCACTGAGAAAATTATTAAATATTTTCTTTTAGTCGAAAATTGTTATCAAATTTTTAAAAATTTGTACGTGCGGCAATAATGTATTTTAAACTATTATTTAATGTAGGGAAGTTTTAAATGAAATATAATATTTTAATGCTAATGGATTATGATTTAAATATGTCTATATGTGTAGTATTGCAGAATGGATTGTTTATCTTTTACGGTATTTTGATAGAAATGACATTGCTACCTTAAGTTTAAAAAGCTAAAGCTATTTTGTATTCTGCAGTATTTATTATGTCATTTACTTTCAGAAAAGGCAAAAAGCCATACCCAATACTTCTACAAAAATTTCAAGAAATAAAATAAATAAAAGATGTGAGTTGATAAATATAAAACCCTAATTTTTATATTCATGTTTTTAGGTTTTAATAACCACAAAAATAACAGTTCCTTAAGACTTTTTTTCTGAAAAAAATTTTTCGCTTTGATTTTGAAAGTAAAATTTTGCTTCAAATATGCTTTGTCGAGGCTACCCAGTAATGGAATGGATTATCAAATTACCCCTTCAATAAGTACTATACTCTGATTATTAAATATCTTTTGGAGAAATTATATGATTATCAAATTTCCATTAAAAATTCTGTATGGGCAAAGGGGTTTCAAGTATTTATCTTAAAAACGCACGGCAAAATTCACAAATTTTCATAATTATTTTTCTTTGAGGTTTAAAAACTCAGATTACCATAAAGTGCAAATCTTTTTTTATTTTCGTAAATAATGTTTTTAGTTCGAAATATGGGTATTTATAATTCAAAATAGAAGAAAAAGAGCTGCTTCACTGCCATGCACTGACTAAATGACCAGGTATACATGAAAATACTACGAGTTGTACTGTGTAAGCGACATGATATACTTTAGTTTTAAGCTATAACAACGTTTCCTACGTTAAAAATATTTTTAAAATTATAAGGTGATCTTTAAATGCTTTTCTTAGGTATCATTTAAACGTAAAAATGATTAGAACATGTTTGAAATATTTATTTTGCTGTAATAAGTAAATAGACAGGTAGAGAATGGTAAAAATTCCTACTTTATAAGAGTAGAATAATGAAAATTAAGCCAAAGCACTTAATTAAATGGAAGTTAAGTTGGTATTCCGAGTTCGTAATTACCACCAGATGTTTTTACTCTTTTACATTTTTTCTGGGGTTTAATTCTGGTCTGTACTGTGCTTTTGATTTTTTTTATGGAAAAAGTATACAAATGGAACGGGATTATACTTTTACAAATGTCGGATAATTTTACGTTAAACAAGTGAAAGGAAAAAATTTAAATTATTTCCAAATATAACAAGCACTTTTACACGTCATTTTTTATTTGAATTTAAAATAGTCAGCAAAAAAGCTTTCAAAAAAAAAAAAAACGTCAAAAACATCACCAAAATTTTATACCTAGGCATACATTAATATTTAATCCTGACTTGTAAATTTTTATTTACTTTAAAATATCATATTAATGATGATTTGGAAACTTTAACTATGGAAATTTAACTTCAAATGTTGTATTTAACATTTTGTTGCCTATTTCCTTAATATTTATGTGAAATTTATTTAACATTAAAAGAATAAAACAGAGAAAAGATTGATTGTGATCAATGAATCTTTCATTAATTTGGAAGCAAATTGTAAAACTTCTTTCTTAAATTTTTCTGTGCATGTAACATAAAATTTTGAAAAACCTAAGTTCAAGTACTGTATTTTAAACTTTTGACTTATTTTTGTATGATTTTAAATTAATCTCATAAGAATAAATTAGTGAAAATGAATTTTTGCGATATTAATCTGCCATGAATATGAGAGTAAATTTTAAAATCTTAATTTTGTTTGAGCATGAAGCATGAATTTAAAACAAAACAAATGTTTATAACTTACCCCGCTATTGTTAATTTATGCTTAAATTGCTTTCTAACTTTATAAAAAGACCTCATCTCAATATACAAATTTTTCATGTAGAGAAACTTTATGATTGATTTAAAAAGTAGATAACTGAAAACTACCAACAGTATTTTTCTATTAACAGGTAATAAATATATATATATATATATATATATATATATATATATATATATATATATATATATATATATATATATATATATATATAATTAATGTTCTCTAAAATGAATGGCAGAAATTTCTTATTTGTTTAATTGTAGTTTATCATTAAAACACTCTATGATTTTTGATTTTGGTGTCATTTATCAAATATATTGATGGGATGTAACATAGAAAAAAATAATTATTCACCTATGCAAAAGTAAGAAATGCCTATCCATTATGTTGATAGAAAAGGAAACCACTGGATTACATTATTCAACAAAAGATACTTGAGAGAATAAATACCTTGTTCCAAATAAAAGATTACTTACTCTAAAACAAATTATTAATTACCAAACTCTTCGAAGACAAGTATCAGAAATCCTTTTAAAAAATAAACTATTTCTCTCAAGACAGGCTTAGAAACCTCTGGTGACATAACGCACCATTAACTTTGTACTCAAAGAATACGATATCGACTAATGTTAAGTATTTAACGATTTTTCCCGTTTTCGTCTTTTATTATTTTTATTAATTTCGAAAAGTGTTCTTAATAAGAAAATTCACAGTATGACAATTTTAATCACAATTTTTTCACTGACATTTTTATTTATAAGATCTTTGAGATAAAATCGCAGAGAATAAGATTTTTTTTGTTGCTATGCTGTTTATTCTAAAGCAAATATGATAACGCACTTAGGAGCTCTTCAAATACTAATTAGCTCACAGCTAGAGGGAAAAATGAAAAAAATTTAACCTTTTCTCATGTAGGTGCGTTCTCTTGAATCTGATATATGACAGGAAAAAAAAAGTAAGTGAAACATTATACTGTTTTGTTCGGTTTGGTACATTTACATGTAAGTCATAAATTTTGAATAAGTAAAGTGGCTTAGAAATAAAAATTGAATGAATAGCTTTGTATTAAAGAATATTTTGTACTAAAGACAGATTGCATAGCATTAAAAAAAATGGAAATGCATCGTAAATTTGCAATCTTATCGAACATGTTTCACATAAACTTTGAATGTTTCAGTATGCATTCGGCAATACCTCAAAATAAATAAAATTATTGAAGAATCACTGAAAATGGTATATAGTTAAATAAATTATAATAAACAGATTTCACAAAGATTCAATGTATTATTCTCCAAACAAGGATATTTAGAAGAAAAAATTGTTATCAAGAAAATTTGCTTTATTTCTATTGTAACAAAAAAAAACATTAATTTTTGGAATCATTAATTTGTATTTTATACTCCCACTAAAAAGACAGATCACAAAAATACGATAAATCTCATTTTTTAAATAATAAGAAATAGTTTTTAAATGAATATTTCATTTTCTTGTACATGTACCTTTTAACAGTGTCTGGTGCAAATTATAATATTTTACTATTATATACGTGTCATATTATGTCTTGAAGCAATGAATCTAACAAGGTTTGCTGTTCTTTAATGATAGCATTTTCCTTCAATCTTTATGAATATGCACATGGTAAAAAGTAAGAAAAAATAACATATCTCTCATTAAAATAGACAGCCTAAATAACCTCATGAGTGGAAGACCAATTTCGAAATGACTATCTTCTACAGTAAATGAACAGGCCATTTCCATAGATCCATAAAGCACCTATAAGTCATTTAACATCTTTTGCTCATTTTATTGTAGTTATATGTCCTAGAAAGTTTTTCTTCTACATCAGACTTTCAAAAAATAAGATTGTATACTAAATAAACTGACAACTTTTTTTTTTTAATTTTACATCATACGAAATCAAATGATATTCGAATATTAGACATATCTTACTTCTGTGAAGGAACAGATTTAACAAAGAGAATTTGGAATATAGTTATAATTTTTTCTCTAATCTGACTTCATATCTAAGCTGAAACAAAAGAACTGTAATGAAAGAGAAAAATTGAAATGAGTTCAAAATGTTAGCGATTCCAGTCTATTTACCTGTTTACTCATAATAATAGTTCTGATCCCACAGAAAATTACTAAAGAGAGAAAAAAATATTTCATAAACTCTACTGCATTCAATCCAAAATAAAAAAGTGCTGTCCTTTTTCTATAACAAATTTTAAAAATGTACAAAAAATGATATGAAGAAAATATTAACATCTAATAAATGGAATTATTTGTTACTTGATAAATACCCGGGGGCCAAAGTTAAGGTAAAAAAAGAAAAGTTGGTTTAATGCACGGATATATGGCATACTATTACCTCATGCTGTAAGGCAAGGAATGGTAACAAAAAATTATACAGGAGAATGATGTAAGCTAATATACAAATGAAAGCAAGATTGGTCAAAATGAAATACTCCATAAATGTTTAATGCTTCGTCTAAAAACAGTTGTTATCACTTCATACTATACGAGCAAAACATTAAGCACTCATACTGTTAATGAGGCTATTGTGGTAATAATTACAATTCTTCCAAAAGCGCCGACTATAACGCCGAAAGGTTCCTTGGAAGTGGTTGTCGACATTCAATGGGTTTTCCTTGAACATCTCTGAAATTCTCTTTAGGATAGATATCTGGAGACGTCGTTAGACGCGCAATGCGGTGAATACCATCTCCTTCCAGATAATCGTTAACAAATGCATCTCTGTGTTAAATTAATTTTACAGCCCATAAAAACGTATTGGTAGCACACAGCTTCTCAAAAGAGTCGTACGTAGGGTTCGAAAATATCCGCTGTATAGTATTTCAGCGTATGTAAGGTTCCGGTAAGAAAATATGGAGCTGCATATGTCCGTCCAATAGGTTTTCTCCACATACAAAGATGCCAATGCTTCCACAGCAGTGATATTTTCTGTTTTTTTTTGCAGGATATTAACGTCTGTCATGCCCTTTGAGTTTGGAAATCTTTAATCGAAAATTTGTCGAGTATCGCTTTGTGGACTGAATCTTGACTTGTCACTGAAGAAGCCAAGGCTCCAATCTTTCTCTGCCCAAGATAGCTCCATGAATTTAAAGATACATAGTGATACTCTGCAGGTGTTGTGAAGATAAGATAACCTTGTTCAGTCCTCCTAGTAATAGTACCTGAAAAATCTGGCCATAATCTGGAGGCCACCATAAGCGGCATTTAAAGCCAATGAGTTACTTCCAAATTTGCCGCTGTAAGTTGACCATGGACTACGTAAACGGAGGAAAGAAAGCATCGAATAAGTAAGGAATGTTCTAAACATCGAGTACTGGTTAAATTTACGTTCATTTGCTCAATTTTTAATTGTGAATTCAAAACTTTATTTGTGGAAGTGCTCCAACGCTTGAAGAAAAGAGCCCAAAGATAGCTGGCAGCAGGACTGCCAACTACTACAACGATCGGAGCTACGCGATGTTGGTTGTCTCTGAATACCTAACTTATGAACACATTCCTCTTCTTCCCCATCCATCATACAGTCCGGACCATTTCCAATGCGATGTATTTTTATTCAAGGATGAATGGTGTAAGAAAACGTCATTGTAACATATTACAAGATGCTCAAATAGCCGTAACCTTAAGGCTTCGACATCTCACAAAATGAGTTTGAACAATGTTGCAACCACTAGTAGCAATTGTTGTATTGCTGCTCAAGGCTTTAAATTTGAATATTATTAACTGTTTTTCTTTATATGTAGTATTATTTAATTCATGCAATTTTTTTTCTCATTATTTTTGGACAGACTTTGTATTTTTATACTTAAATTAGAATTGCCACAATCGTTTTAAAACTTATTTAAAACTTAAATAATACTTTAATAAAGAATCGATTTTTAATAGAAATCGAAAAACATTACAAAATGCAATTTTCTCTGTAAAATCTTTGGTACATATATTAAAAAATACTTGAATTGCTTAAATTGTATAAATCTACTTCTTGAGGGTAAGAATAGCAATTAAACAATAAACTCTTCATTATTGTTAACCTTTTGATATTTAAAATATGGGTTACAATTTAATTTTTTTAGAAAGTCAATGAAAAGGAAAGACAAAGTTCGTTACTATTGTTTTACATTTCTCATTTATTTAGGAATGTTTTATTTGTTTACTACTTTTATAGTTCTGATATTGTAAGGGATTTTGACGTCTAGCAACTTCTTTTTCTCTTTATGCTTTCTTTTAACCCCATACTATCAACAATTATTTACTGAAGAATTTAAGAAGTTTTTAAGAAAAGTAATAAAAAGAAACTTTCATTATTATTTTAATTACGTCTTTTTGAATTACGGTTTCATGCTATTTCCACTCTTTACATTTGTCTGTATTTATCTTTTTTCAAAAGGACTAACAGTCGTATTGTATATCATTGTTATTCTTCATTCACATTTATAAGATTTTTTTTGTTTCTCCTCTTTCCATCTCCTTCATAGCAGTGTATACATTTTATGATATTTAGTATCATTACATTAAAGTAACATTTACTAATATTCAAGAAATTAATTAATTATACTAAATTAGTATTTTGGAATCTGTCATATTTAACTACTTCCATAAATTAAAATTTTTCTATATTTACTAGCAGTTGATCTTTTTTACCAAATCTGCTTGTTTTGAATTTATCCATATCAGAAGTTTATCTAAAGGTGGAATTTGTTTTAATGCTAGTAAGAAATTGCTTTATTTTAAATTAAGTATTATGAATAACGTGTTCGTAGCAGGAAAATAATATTTAGCTTATTTGAAATGAATTCCTATAATTAACTGCAAATTGGAATTCATGTAACTAATTGCAGAAAGTTGTTTTGTTCTTTTATTTTCCATAAAATATAAAATTACTTAAAATTTTAAAATTATTCTGAATAGGGATGAATAAACTCGTTACGAATGATGACATGCGATATTTAAAAAAGTAAATAGAATTTTAACTATGAATTCCTTGATAAATGTTAAAAAATCCAATTTTCCCTGTCACTTTTTTCTGTTAAATATTATACAGTTTTTTTTCGTAATAACATATAATAGAAAATTGCTTTACTTTACTTAATTGTTTAAATTGTGAAGAGGAAAGAACAGCAATTATACTAAAACTCTTCATTATTGATCCCCAATTGATATTTAAATGAAGGAAAAAAAATTTAATTTTTATATTAAGTCAGTAAATAAAAAAAGCAAATATCATTACAGTTGTATTATCTACCACAATTATTTGGGAATGTTTTCTTTGTTTTCAATATTTTAAATTTCGATACTGTAGTAAATTGACGTATGTCAACTTCTTTTTCTATTTATACTGTCTTTCTACTTATTGTTACCCTCAACTACTTGCCTCAAGAGAGAATGCTTAGTAAATTCTCAATAAAAATAGCGAAAAATTTTTCAATATTATTTCAATTACATCTTTAGAAAATCTTGTTTCCCTTTAATTTTCAAAAGCTTTTCTGCTTCTTACAATTGTTTGTGTTTATAATTCCTAAAGGGGTTAGCACTTGTATGAGATGCCTTTTCCATTGTTATTCTACATGTATAGTTTTAAAGATGTTTTCTTTTACTCTTCTTTACATCTCTTTTATAACCGTGTGTTTACCTTCTTAATTATCTATCATTATTATATTTAAGTTACATTTATTTAGCTGTCAAGTTGTGATTTAATAATGTTGAAATTATTTTTCTAAAATTGTCGAGTTGAAATGCTTTCTTGAGTTTCATTTTGTAATTTAATAATATTTCCTTTTTTAATTTATTCAATTTGGAATCGCTTTTAACGATAGAATCTCAAGTTTTTCTAACTATAAATAATTCATCGATTATATGTTAAATCTCCTTTAATATGGTGTTTGTGAATAAAAATCAATATTCAGACTATCGGTTAAATTTATTACATTATTCACATATAAAGTTATTCTAGAGAATTATGTAATAGAAATAAAACTGGTAGCAATTACACAAATGAAAAGCAATAAACAAGTGTGATAACGATGAAAATTAAAATTAAATCACATTTTCATAAAGAATTTATATATCACTGAAATCGATAAATATTAAAACATCCAAATATGTCTGTCAAATTTTTGCTTTAAATTGCATTCGATTTCTTTCATAAATACTAGAATAATGCTTTTCTTTTTTAAAATTCTTTAAATAGTTTTTTGGATGAGGAAAGAGTGGCAATTACACTCTAAAACTGTTCATTATTGTTCAGCATTTGATATATAAAAACAAAAAAAAATCCTTATTTGTGCATTAAGTCTGTGAATAAAATTCAAATATCATTGTGTAATTGAAATAAAACTGGTTGCAATTATACTAAAAATAGCAATAAACAAGTGTGATAACGATGAAAATTAAAATTAAATTGCATTTTCATAAATAATTTATATATCATTGAAATCGATAAATATTAGAACATCCAAATATTTCTGTCGATTATTTGCTTTAAATTGTATTTTATTTCTTTCAGAAATATTAGATAATTCTTTAGTTTTTAAAACTCTTTAAATTTTTTTGGATGAGGAAAGAGCGGCAATTACACTCTAAAACTGTTCATTATTGTTCAGCATTTGATATATATATATATATATAAACAAAAATAATCCTCTTTTGTGCATTAAGTCAGTGAATAAGAAAACAAATATCATTACCACGGTATTACATGCCACACTTATTTGGGAATGTTTTCTTTGTCGTCAACGTTTCGATACTGCAACAAATTGACGTCTGCCAACTCCTTTTTCCCTTTGTTCTTTCTTTCAGCTCTCTTTTACCACCAATTACTTACTTCAAGAAAGAAAACTTAAGTTTTTAACAGAAGTAACGAAAAAAAACTTTCATTATTATTTTAAACTAAGTATTTAGAAATTTCTGTTTTCCTTTAATTTTCAAAAGACTTTTCACTCTTTACAACTCTTTGTGTTATCTTTTTTAAAGAGACTCACATTTGTGAGAAAAGCTTTTTCCATTGTCATTCGTCTTGTACATTTTTCAAAATGTTTTCCTTTACTCCTCTTTCCATCTCCATTATAACAGAGTATAACCGTTTTAATATTGGTCATCATTACATTCAAGTAACTTTAATAATTCTGTGAAACTATGAATTAATAATATTGAATGAAAATGATAAGTTTAAATAATTTAATACGTCTAAATTTGCTATTTTTTACTAACTTTTACTTTTTGAACCAATTCATGTTTTTATTCATATCGGTCTCACTTTACAGTTGGCAATTCATATTTGGTTGTTAGTCAGCATTTGTTCCCTTTATGTTATATGTCTTTAATAATTCTGTAAAGCTATGAATTAATAATATTGAATGTATTTTTGTGAAAATAATAAGTTTAAATAATTTAATACGGCTAAATTTGCTATTTTTACTAACGTTTACATTTTTGGACCAATTCATGTTTTTATTAATATCGGTCTCATTTTACAGTTTGCAATTCAGATTTGGTTGTTAGTAAGCATTTGTTCCCTTTATGTTATATGTCTTTAATAATTCTGTAAAGCTATGAATTAATAATATTGAATGTACTATTGTGAAAATGATAAGTTTAAATAATTTAATACGGCTAAATTTGCTATTTTTACTACTGTTTACCTTTTTGGACCAATTCATGTTTTTCTTCATATCGGTCTCATTTTACAGTTGGCAATTAAGATTTGGTTGTTAGTAAGCATTTGTTCCCTTTATGTTATATGTATTTAATGATTTTGCAAAGCTATGAATTAATAATATTGAATGTATTTTTGTGAAAATGATAAATTTAAATAATTCAATACGTCTAAATTTTCTAATTTTTCTAATGTTTACCTTTTTGGACCAATTCATTTCTTTTATTTATATCGGTCTCACTTTACAGTTGGCAATTCAGATTTGGTTGTTAGTAAGCATTTGTTTCCTTTCTGCTATATGTCTTTAATATGGTGGTTCACATAAAAATATTTAGACTATTTTAGAGGAATTCACCCTTTTGAACTGAAAATCTGATACATCTAACTAATTCTGGAGAGCTGGTTTTTTAGGTCTCTATAGCAGATAACTGAGTTACTGTGTTTAATATTAATAGGGTAATATGACCTGCAATATATCAAATTATATCATAAATTAATGTTTGCCTCTTAATTAAAATTTATTAACATCGTAAATTATAATTTCATGCAACAAGTATTTATGCTAAAACCTATGTTGTTCATGCAAACCTATTTCACAAATATTAGAAAACTGTTTTAGTTTTCTAAACAGTATAAATTTACTCATTTTGTCAGGAAATAACGGCAGTTCTGCTTATTGAATAATATATTACAGTTCTATTACCTTTAGACATATAAAAATAGGGATTTTGTTTTACTTTAAGTCAGAAAATGGAAAAGAAATCTTATTACCGTTGTATTATCAGCCATATTTATATAAAACTGTTTTCTTGGTTTTCAAATTTTCGAGTTTCGATAATGTAACGAAGTAACTATGTCAACTTCTTTTTCTGTTTATGCTTTGTTTTCGGTCCTTGTTACCACAAATTACTTATTTTAGCACACAAAGCTCAATACGTTTTTAAGAAAAGTAACCATAAAAACCCTTTATGATTACTTTAGTTTAATACTGATTAGAAATTCCTGGAAAACCAATTTTCTTTAATTTTTAAGAAACTTTTTACATCGTACTCTAATTTTCTTTTATATTTTTAAACGGACTAATATTTGTATGAAAATACGTTTCACTTTTATTTTTCTTTTATATGTATATATATATATATATAATATATATATATTTATATATATATATATATATATATATATATATATATATATATATATATATATATTATATATATGTATATATATATATATATATATATATATATATATATATATATATATATATATATATATATATATATATGTATATATATATGTATATATATATATGTATATATATATGTATATATATATATGTATATATATATATATATATATATATATATATATATATATATTATATATATATATATATATATATATATATATATATATGTATATATATATGTATATATATATATATATATATATATATATATATATATATATATATATATATATATATATATATATATATATATATATATATATATATATATATATATATATATATATATATATATATATATGTATATATAACTTTACTCAGATTTGCGTCTTCTTTATAGCAGTATGTGC
>CM063502.1:78431508-78439008 GCA_032207245.1 Pardosa pseudoannulata | reverse complement strand
TTTTCAGAATTCAAAATAAGAGAACATTTTTTTGATGTTTCAGCTTGGTTTATAATATTTTTATGGGTATTATAAACGATAGTGTATTAAAGAAATAAATCAAATAAACAAATTAGCAATACCAATATCTAAATATTAGTTTATTATAAAAGAAAAGCAACAGAGAACAAATTAATAATCCACTGAAATAATTTGTAATAAAATTAATTCAAATAAGCAGAGAATAACTGATGAGTTATTATTTAATTATGATAGCTTCAACTACAATTCTATATTTCTTATATATGCTGAGAATTATTACAGATTTAGTCCTAATTCTATATATTAACTATTCTGTTTATTTATATTATTTCTAAGACTCTTTAAAAAATACAAGATGTCACGATTTAATTTTAAAAACCTCATTCTGCGTTCTGATTCATTAAATAATTTATAAGTTATAAATTTAAATTATTTACAAAAACTTTGTATCTTTTGACTTAAATGTAAGAAAATTATTCTTTGATGTTAATATTTCAGGATGTTTTAACATATTTTCGTTATGGATAAAGGAAAATTACTAAAAAAATAAATGAACAAATTACCAAATTCAACATGTGAATCTTATTTTTTAACAAAATAAAAACACAAGAGAATAAATTAATGCTCCTTAGAACTGGTTTTAAATAAAATCGAAAAATAACACAAGAATCCTGACTTAATATTATTTAAGAACAATACCGTCAAATACAATCCTATATTTCTTAAAGACGCTGCAAGTTATTACACATTAAAACCTAATTTTATTCTTAAAGGAATATCTTACGCCATATATATACACGCTTGAGCCAAAAATCTTATTTTTTCCTTAAGTCTTTGGATTGACTTTCGCAATAATTTTTTGTTTCGTATATTTCCGAAATAAATTAGATTTATACTTACTGAACATCTTACTGGCTTGTTTCAAAACCGAAAATCCATTTAAATGTAAAAGAAATTCCGAGTTACAAATAATTTCTTAAAAGAACACTAAAATAAAATAAAATAAAAATGACTTTTCTATTTAATAACGTATGTCATTAAAATATCGTCGGTGTATTCCAAGAAAAGGAAAGTACAGATCAATACATTTACTTGTGGTAATTGGATGATATCGCTGTCAGCGTACTATGAAAGCTACTAATAACATTCCCACCCTCGTATAAAAAGCTTCTTGGAATCATATCTTATTCTTTACACACAAAATATAAAGTGATTATTTCCGTTAAAATAACTTGTCAAAGTTGATATCTGATAACTGTGTTTTAGTAGATATTTACGCTCAATTGAGTCCAATAAAAGTTTTTCCCATAAAAAAAGTTCAAAGATTTAGTTATCACAAATTTTATAAACGCTAAAATAATACACCTTGACATTTAAGTGAAATCGGAAATAGAAATGTAAATAAGATGATTTTAAAGTTAAAGTTATTCAATATATCCAGAACGTAATGATATTTATAAATATGTTATTCATCTTTCCCAGAATTATTCCTAAATTATTCTCGAGAGAGGAATATCACACAAAAAGGTAAATTTAAAATTATTTTTCTCTTTAGTAACTTAGTTTACTATCGTTAAAATAACGTAAGCGTAATTCACAGAAAGGAAAATAAAGATATATACCAAAGATTACTTTTGTAATTAGATTGTATTGTAATCTGCACAGTATGAAAATTGCTCATGGTAATTATACCCTTGTGCAAAAAGATTTTTGGAATCATATACTACTATTTCAGCAATACACGTAATTCTGTTTCCTATAACTGAATTTTAATAAATATTTACATGCAGTTGAAGCCAATCAAATTATTTCTCACGAAAATGATGTTAAAAGCTTTATTTTTAATAAATTTCGTGAAAGTTATTTTATACCTTAAAGTTTATTTAAAAAGAGCTGTATTCCTGTGTTTCACTATAATGGTTCTTTATTTAAGGTATTAGAAAGTATCTCCTTTGGCCCAAGCAGAACATATGACTGTTCTTCTGTAATATATACATAACATTTAATGCCATGTATATGACCATTTATCTAAAATACAATCCCAAATATATATATATCCGATGATTTCTTGACAATGTCTTTATTAATGTATATTGCACAGTTTAACAGTCAACCATCAAACGTGGAGGCGAGTGGCTAGCGTCCACACTTTAACAAAGGAGCCACACTCATCGAGCGTTGATGCAACAACCCTTTCTTAAAATACTCTCTCTCAATCCTTAAAAGTTAAGTGCTTTTATAATGAGTTATTAAAGATTCATGCAGCTGGATTGAGAGAGTGCGCTGCTTTTCTGCTCTCAAACCCCTAAATTATTAAATTTACGTTTTTACAAACCTGACAGACACACACACACACACACACACACACACACACATATATATATATATATATATATATATATATATATATATATATATATATATATATATATATAAATTTACTCCCAGACTCTAACAGTCTAACCAGGGCCTACGTTGTTAATCTTATTCAAGACCAAGGACTCTGGGTGCGAAGCATATACCGTGGTTAGGAGGTCAACCTTATGTGAAGCCCCCAGTGTTAGCTCCTAAACCTTCACGTTCCTCTGTCTACCCACTAAAGGGATGAAAGGCTGTGATGAAACCTCAGACCTGTGTCTTGAGAGCGTATAGTGCTCTTTCTCTCTGTATATATATATATATATATATATATGTGTGTGTGTGTGTGTGTGTGTGTGTGTGTGTGTGTGTAATATGGACGAGACTCATTCAAAATCACAACACAGTTTATTTCTGGTAATAAACATGAAATCCGTACAACACGCAAACACCTTTACAACTTCGTGCACACAGACGATGTGATCCCGCACATACACTTTTCAAGTAGGGGTTCCTAAGGTAAAAAGACTACGAATAATCCGTAAGCACAATTGGTCATGTGATAAAAAATACCCATGTTTAAAGAGAATGCGCTAACTATTGGCTAAAGTAGAAGAGACAGAGGCTGAATTAAGTCTATAACGTGCCTGGAGGGAAAAATCAGAATTACCACGCGAACCCCGAACGTACTTTATGAACAAAAGTACGTTCGGGTACTTTATGAACAAAGGGAAAGATCATTTCCTATCTATATTGGAGCTACTTACTTTTATACTTTCACTGATTTGCTTTCATAAATAAAATTAAGGAGTCCATAGATGATGCATAATGATTTTGCATACTGTTAAGTTACAGTTATGAAAATCTGTGCGTATTTGCATTGAAATTACACACATTGAATTTCTACAAAACCATTTAATTTTTCACACTATTTTTAAACTCTTTTAAATTTTTGTTAACATGTAAAACTCATTTAAAAAAATTAATTTGTATATATTTCAACAAAATTTTAACAAAATAATGTAAAGTTTCTTCCTAACCTTACATGCTACTTCCGCACCACTCATACATAGTAGAATCGAAGTTTTAATTAAAATAACACCACTTTAAATTTTTCTAAAAGAAAAATTCTACAGGCACTTCGCTGTGTTTAGAACAGAGTCAAACAATCACTGTGTCTCTGTTACCTAAGTCAAACCTGTACTTGTACCTTTTCACACATGCGGTCGAGCGCAACAGCTAGAAAAATACTATAAACTTTGGAGAATGTAAAACTTATCCAAAAACAGCACTTATCAAAGCAAAAAACAGACTGCCTGATAAATCTTTACAGCTCCATTTTACACAGAAAATATGCATAAATTTCCCACACCATTCAAATCTCAATGTGAGTTTAGAAAAGTCTGAATATTTCAGTAAAATACAACATACCTACGTCGAAACATGCCATATAAGTTAACTGTGTACATAATCAATAATATAACACTAAATATGTTCAGAATACATTTTTAAATAATAAGATGAAGAATTAAGGAAAAATGAAAATGGATGCCTAAGAAACATTTTTAAAACTTAACAAAAGAAATTAAAATTTGAATTTATATCAACATATTTGATTTTTACAAAAATTTTAATTATCTTATTTTTTATACCGGGATTTACATCGGTTGAATATTCCATAAATTTAAGCTAATAATGTACAAAGACTACCTACAACGTATAAGATCCATTCAACCACACAAAGCAAATTTAATATTTTTTATATTATTTCAAACTCTGCTTTACTTAATACCGCCTTTATGATGTGACTTCAATTTTATATCCACGCGAATAAGCAGTTTGGTGAATCAGCGATATTTTATGTTTCGCAAACTCTATATTTTTCTTTGTTTTCTTTGTCAAATCTTTCGGAATGGGTGTATTTGGATATTTACTTATCTACTTACGTGTCTCCATATTCCGATTTTGTACAAATAAGATATTTTTGGAGCATAAAAAGCAGTTGAAAGAATATATATATTTCAGAATGAAAATATTTTCAATATTTAGTAATTTAAATCATTTTCTAGATTTACATACTTGAAATCATATTTTGGCTTGACAAGAAGGGTAGAATAAATATGAAATAATTTTTCTTATACCTTCGACTCTATCATTACTTCGTTTGTAGTTTAGAAGAAATGATATACATGAAGATTTATGTTTCTTATAATTTGGATTTAAAAACTGACTGTATCTTTTCACTTAAGTTGATTACCTACAACATTTAAGGAAAAGGTACAGTTCATTTTTGTAAGATATCAACTTTTGTAAATTATTAAGAATGTAATTTAAGTAACAAAAATATTTTTTTTTGTTTTATAGTCCTGAAAAAGAAAAGTAAGCAGTTTTGTGAACTAGCCATCGAAAACTATCTATGTTTATATATATATATATATATATATATATATATATATATATATATATATATATATATATATATATATATATATATATATATATATATATATATATATATATATATATATACATGGTGTTCCAATAATCTGTTATCTTTAAAAAAATTTAAAAATTATAGAATAAATAGACAAAAATATAAAGAAATGAGACATGCTTAAAATGACGTGGAGTTTAGTTGAAACAAAACTATACAAAAGAAGACCAATATATGGCACTTGACAGGAAGACATTCATGACATCGCATAAGAATCGTTTATAAAATGAGCTGCACTGAGAAAGGGGGTTACTACCATTGTCTACCCTTTTATGCTTTTTTAGTTGTTTTAATTTCTTGTTCGCTGTTATTCATGCACACTGAAAGAAATCTCGTAATGACAGGCTATACCCACATAATCCTGTTTCTCCATGACTTGAATGACTTAAAGGAGGTAATTACATGGACCAGATATCGCTTCATGTTGACGTTTTCAGAAAAGACACTGTTAGTGAAGTTCTGTATAACGAAAATAGAAACTCTGTTGATTCAACTTTAAGATTCTGTAGCCATAAGAAAAGTATTCAAGGAGTAAAGTTACTGGGACAAATGAAACTATGAAGAAAATGATTACAAAGTTCAATACCACGGAGTGTTTAGGTGGTATTAAGGAGTACTCTCTACTGATATCTCTAGAAAAATTAGCTTAGTCACTAATTGTTAACAACTAATTTTGTAAACCAGAGAGCATTATGGTGTGGAAAAATGTGGAAATACGACAATTGATTGTCTAATTTGCTGCAGCTGATAAAGCCCATTTCATACTCTGTGAGCCTCTCAAATCCCACAGCTGAAGCACTTGGAATACCTAAAATTCTAGATCTGTCCCTTTATCCACATCAAGATAACAAAGTCACCGTGGGGGTAGCTTCAATAATTATTTAAGTCGATTACTCAAATACTCTTTATCAACCGGATTTCTAAGATAGTAGCTCTTGTATTTTATTAATACTGCAATTTAAAATACACAAAATAGATCTTTTAAAATTTCAAACTCTATATTATTTGTTGCATGTTATTTCATGTGATCTTATATTCCTCACCAATTTAGTGAACCAATGATATTTTAAGTCTCGCAAACTGTATAACTATTTATATATAGATATCAATTATTCTATTTATTTACATCTCTCTTTCCTTCTCTCTCTATATATATATTCCCCTATCTTCTCTTTCTTTCTCTCTATAATTATTAATTTATATATATATATACATATACATATACCTACATACATATACATATATTTACATATATTTACACACACACACACACACATATATATATATATATATATATATATATATATATATATATATATATATATATATATATATATATATATATATACATACATGTATATACATTATTTCTTTTGTTAAATCTTTCAACAAGTGTGTATTTGTATATTTTTATGTCCATATGTGTCTCCTTATTAGGATTTCATACAAATAAAATATTTTCTGAAATTAAGAAAGTATAAAAAAGAATAAATAACCCTCAAAATAAAATATTGTTTTTACTTAATAGTTTAAATCATTCTCTGGATGTAATTTCTTAAAATTGCGTTTTCGTAAGACAGGACAGACAAAGCAGTTGAGAAATAATGTTCTAATTTTATTTTCCTCGATCACTATTAATCTAAAAGAAATCGGTAATTATATAGTAGTTTTATGTTTATTATTATTTATCTTTTATCCCATTTTAGGACTGACATTGCAAATAAGAAAAATTAATTCCTACATTTTTCGAATATTATAACCACTATGTTGTGTCTAGACTAACTTTTTATTTGATATTTTACTTTATTTGCTAATTATAAATTAATTATATTTTCCATTAGCAAATCCCTTACAACTAATAGCTATAATGATTTTCTCTTTATATTTTGGAGAACTAAGAGCATTATTTAATGGATATAAACCATCTATAAATACAGTAATTATTTGAGTGGATTATCTAATTCTTTTATAGGGCGGTACAAAGTATTCTTGTAAATTATCTACTTGCGTAAAATCAAATGCTGTTTTATTTAATATCTGATTTTTCATATTATTTATCCACATGAAGAAGCAGTTTGGTGAATTAAGGGGCGCTGTATGTCTCCCGCACTTTATATTTATTTGTTTTCCCTTTTCAAATCATCAAGAATGTGTTTATTTGCATACATACCTACGTGTTTCCATATTCGAATTTAAAAAAAAAAAGATAATTACTTGAATAAAATGCCATAAAAACAAGTATTTTCAAAAGGAAAAAATTTTGGCTAATTTAAATCATTTTCTATATTTACTTTTATTACATTTTGATAACATATATCATCGATATTAATGAATACGGTAGATCTGTGACCCTGTGGTATTTCTTAACCCTCCGATTAAGATATCACTCTATAAGCCTACTGAGCTAACTGTAGACTGTACCTCGCAAAACCAGATATTACACATCTTAATAAATAATATAGCCAAGGGTGATAAATGTCTCATGTATTATAAAATTTTTTCGGTGGAATACTGAAATTTTTCATAAATATGAAATTTATAATTTACTTAATTTAACAATAATGGGATTTGTCTAAATTATTTATTCCACATGAAGACTTTTAATATCTTAGGAAAATCACAGATTA
>CM063502.1:78406508-78429008 GCA_032207245.1 Pardosa pseudoannulata | reverse complement strand
TCCATCTGCTATAACTCCTATAAGCTCCTGGGGTCTCCCATTAAAACTCCAAATCTACAGCGAAGTCTATATTCTTCTTAGAAATTTAGTCTACAGCTGTGTGCACTTGCAGACCATCGTGGGAAAGTGCAACAGTACACGTATAAACTTACTATTGTGTTTATAGGATGCTTATTATTATGTTTATGAACTAAATATAAATATATAATGCATGCTTCATATACTTAAGTTTGAGACAAAAATGAATTGCAATCCATTGGCTTTCTCATTTGTTAGGTCATCAATGATATATAATAATTCGAAATATTACGCAATTTGTTCGTAATTGCCAATAAATATATTTAAACAGAGAGAGAGAGAGAGAGAGAGAGAGAGACGGTACAGTTAGGTGTCAAAAGTATAATTTATAACTCACATTTTACCTCTTATTACAAGTCTATTTACATTTTCGATTACATATCTGACATTTTCTAATGTAGGAACTTTAAAATTACTTAATATATTGGACATCAATCTCTTTTTAAATAAGGAAATATATAATGAAGTTTTATTAAATCTAACCCAGCTGTATAGCAACAAAACCATGTTTCCAGATGAAACAGAACAAAAAAAGAAATAATTTCCTTAGTAAATTTGTTCAGTAATATCCTTTTCTCTAAAACAGCTCTTCATTTAGGATATTTTAGTTAGTGTGTTCGAAAATACACCCATTGGCATTCATGGGTTTATGACGGCTACCTGATTAGCGAATATTTTTGACTTAAGCGGATCATAGCTGTAGTGGTACTGATTCCTGTCACTGGGTCCATCTCAGAAGTTACCAGCGTGTCATAAATAATGATCTTCCTGGAAAACCCCCCAGAATAATCCAGAATAAATTAATCGGGTTATACCGGTGGGGGGCATGATCCTGGGGGAGGAGAAACCAATTGTTATTAAAAGTTTCAAGGAATCTTCTTTAGAATATTACCATGGCATTGATAATAAAATATACTCTAAATCTTAAGAAAATTTATGACATATTGAACAAAACAATTACGTTTATTTCCATTTCCTTATGAGCGCATGCTATAAAAATTCTAGGAAATAAAATATGGTAAACTTTATAATTTTAGTGAAAGTTGTATAGAATTTTTAAAAAAGTTTTGTAGAAAGCATGTTACAATATTTAACACTAGATTTACGGACCGAGCCAATTTGACTCATTAAAAATTTGATCACTATATATATATATAAAACTTTAATATCATCCAAAACATACGTTGGTTTTTAGTTAAGTAATAAAATATATGTAAACTTTCATACATCTTCCCTGCTTACCCTTTCCTTTCGCATTATGAAATGTGGTATACCCATTTTCACGGTTGTGAGCCAATTTGACTCATAGAATTTATATGAAAATAAATAAATATAGTAATAAATATAGTACAAAGAAAAAATATAGAGAAGAATTCGAGAACACTTCCATTCCAGTGACATAAATTCATGCTACTAACGCACGGAAGAATTGACAAGTTCAACAATCATGCAAAAGAAACACATGTAGAACCCCATTGTGCTAAATGTAATAGAAATATTTGCGGAAAATGTGTTTCAAAAACAGATTTTATATGTAAAATATGTTTTTCCATGAATTTTTTTTAAATAAGCATTTTTATTGTTCTTGAAATCTTTGGATAATTTATGGCATATTAAATTGGATGTAATATTTTTCTTTGACTTTTAAATTTGATGAAAATTTATTTTATTGTTACACAAATTTTACATACAGCAACTTTTATGCAGGTAATGCATGAGTTTAACATCATCTACAATTGTCATCAACGATGAAACTTATGGAACAACATATCTTAATATATCAGATTGATTACTTAATTTCTATTTACTAAATATTTTAGAATTTTACTCTTATATGTCTGTGGATAAACTTTTAGTGTAAATATGGATACCAGGATAAGCTACATCAATTCACAATTTATCTCAAGCAAATGTTATAAAAAAATGTTTTCTGTTTCTTACATCACTTTTAATAAAACTTTAAAACACGGGAAAAAGATACGAATCTATAATTTTGTCCACTATTCCAAAATGTACTGTATAATTTCTCTTGGGCTAGAATAGTGGTGCCTATACCCATGCTTTCAACTTACTATAAAATATTACAGTAAGTTCTTTTTTGTTTTAAAATCACTATTCACCATCAATTTATAACATCTGTAGATCTTACAAGATCTTCAGATATCAAAGTATCAAATATCCTATTGCTATCTTTTATGATGAATAGTTTAAACTTTGATTAACAACAAGTTAATTTTCCCTACAATGTATTAGCCCATAAAATTGGACAGAAAATCATAGGTGCTGAATTTGAAACGGAAATAAATTGTCTATATTTTTAAAACCATACTTACGATTAAAAAAATTGTGTTATTCAATTAAACAATTTATTAAAGAGGGTATTTAGAACTGTACAACAGTATTACAGTTATATCAAAACATATTTTTAGCTTTAAAGATTTATTCTATTTCTTCAGTGTCTTAGGTATTACATTTGTTCCAACCTTTGAACTATTGATGACATTCCCTCATTGATGACACACGTGTACAATTTAAACCGTACAAGGCATCTCCCTGCAAGGAAACTAAATCTGGTTCTAATTAGTTTCAACCCATTCTATGATTCTATCAGCATGATATTGATCAGAAAATCTGTTGTCAGCCCCTTTTGTTATGCCTAGAATATGAATTCTACGTATTGCGATAAACTTCTAAAAGCTAAGGCTGCATTGGACAACATTTTAAATATATTATAATACTGTTAGTAAAGAATGTTAAAATCCATATTTTATACTATTGCTCAATAATATAGTTAAATGTTTTCAGATGCTGGGAAAAAAAAGAATACTCCTTGTACACACACAATAAAGGATACACTTTACCAGTTTTTATTTAGTAATACTTTGGCAATAAATACTTTAAATAAAAATTATCCCACGTGATTTCAGTACTAATAGACATCAATTATATATATATAAATATATATTTGTGTATGTATGGATGTATTTATATGTATATATACACACAACCACACATATATATATATGTATATATATATATATATATATATATATATATATATATATATATATATATATATATATATATATATATATATATATATATATATATATATATATATATATATATATATATATATATATATATATATATATATATATATATATATATATATATATATATATATATATATATAAATATATATATATATATATATATATATATATATATATATATATACATATATACATACATACATATATATATATATATATATATATATATATATATATATATATATATATATTCTCATAGTTCATTTGCCTTGTCTTCTTAATGTTCAATTGCTTCTTTAAAGACAAAGAATATTTTTTTTTAAATCCCATATTTTAAAATATCATTCTTTCCGAGAGATCTTTTATATATTACCACTTTTGCTTAAATGCACATATTGAAGAAAAATAACTAACAATAAAGTTAAAATAAAGTTAACAATATAGTTGTAATGAAGACAATAACAATAAAGTCCTTTTCATGTATTTTTATGGTTCTGACGTTGTTTACTAACATTGGTATCGTTCTGAAATAAGTCAAATCGAAAATTCTTCAGGAGACTTATTAATCGGTGCTTAGTTATCCATAGAAACAGCTGAAACTAACTTACATAACATGATATTGCTATGTAATTTAGATTTATTAATTGATTATTAACTTTAAATAAAAATAAAAAATACCTAGTATCAATAATCTATTGTATATAATTTGTAATTAGATATCATGAAAAAGCATGTTATGTTATCGGAGTCTATCTGTAATGTAATGTTGTGTAAGGAATGACATATAGATAATTTTTATTGAACGTTATTAATAACTTTTCCTGAATTTTTGAATAAACCTACATATATACACATAGATAAATAATTCTTACGACTTAAAATTTTATTTGACGGTAAATACTAAGAATATCCTTCTAGTAAATAATAAAATCATTTTATGACGTTTTTAAAACTTCTGATTATTTTAGATAAATAGAAGTTTACAATTATTTTTTTTAAATTATGGAAAAACAGAATAAGTACAGATATTAAATACCCGTAATTATCCCTGTTACCAAAGCCATTTCTATGGATCAGATAAAAAAAATGTTTGCAACATTGAAAATATGTGGTCCTTTTTGGAAACAAAAACTCCAATGCAAGAAAAGAAAAATCTCATGAACTAATTTACGTCCTTCTCCTTTCTCAAGATTTTTTATCTTTAGTAGAGCATTGTTCTTTCAGGCTCTCTTGGCAAGATTGATTTTTTGTTTTCGATGTTTTCTTTGATAGCCTCTGTTAACCAACAAAAATTAACCTTATTACCTTCTTCGCTGAATTAGAAAAAAAATCCAGAACTAATTGCAACGTTACAGCAACTTGATTTCGTCTTAAAAGAATTTTGTAATTTAATCTGTGAGTCATTTAAACAATACTCGAAAATTCCAAATATTATCATGATAGACTACCAAAGTCCCACAGCTTACATGTTGTTGGTATGTACTTTATTCTTTTTATGAAAGGAAGATGATCAGTTGGGATGAGAACTAATTTTCTACTAAATTATACTAAAGATAGGAATATTTTTGCTATTAACTGTTATACTTACTCATAACTAAGATCATAAATATGAGTATTAAAAGAATTCTGGTTTGGATCATGTAAGTTATTATATTTAGTTAGCAGATAGTTTGGTAAAATATTGTAGATATTTCTCAACAGCAAAAAGAATATTTGTAATTAAATATGGTAGAAGATAAAGAAACTTGTGAAAATGTTAGTTGTAATGAGGTACCTAATAATTAATAATAATTTTAATCTGGATAGAGCTTTGTGTTCAGTCCCTTTATTAGAAATGTTAGTTAAAGTAATTTACATACAAATAATTGCTTTGTGGAGATTGATTTTTTTATGAACGTAAATTATATGCATCTATTTGTTTCATACGTTATACATAAACATCAATATAACATCCTCAAATTATTTAAGTAATTAAGTACAGGCTATTACATTTGTTAGCCTTAAAAATAATATTATTTTATATTAGATTGTGGATATTTACTACACTAGAAAAATATTCACTAAAATTTATAGAATCAAAATTAAAAATTTAATAAAAATGTGAAGAATATGCTAAATTCAGTTTTATCAACTTCTAATAAATGCTATTTATCAATTTTAAATTGGAATACCCCGTTGTAATTAGTTGACAATTATATCTTACTTGTATGACATTTTATTAGATTTAAAGCCATATACATTTATTTGAAATAAAAATAATTAATATGCATGTATTTCAAGATAAAAACAGCCTATATCATATACACCAAATAGCTCTACCGGTCCTATATTTGTCACTCTAAGAATTGAATAAAATATTTGGAATACTCCCAATATTTATTATCTCTGAAACATCAAACTTATGTGTTAAGTTGGAAGATAACTTCAGTTGATTATTTTAAGAGTAATTAATACCTAATTAAAACGAGATCATTTTCTTTGTAGTGTATTCAGATGTATACGTATAATAAGACATTTCAAAAATTCTACTTTAGTTATTCAAGCTAAACTTTGTTTTGTGTAGTAGTGGAAACCAAAGAATTTTCATAATAATTTGAATAACATTCAGAAATCATTTTCATTTCTAAATAGTCATACTTTTGGGGATTATTATAAAAACATAAACACACACACATACATACATACATACATACATATATATATATATATATATATATATATATATATATATATATATATATATATATATATATATATATATATATATATATATATAATATATATATATATGTCAGGTTTAAAAATGTGGGTTATGAATTAAGCGAGATATAGTTAAAATATTTATAATTCATTAACGATAACTTAACAGGAGAAAGACACACTCTCGAGCTTAACTATAGAGAGTAAAGAAGCTGACGCGGAAGTAGAGATAGGAATTTGCCAAAAAAGACAATGCTGGGAGGGAACTCGGGCTGACAACATCCTTTATACTTGTCGTGGAAAAGAATGAGAACAAAGGGTATCTAAAAGATAGCCATGGACAGAAGGGTTGCAATAAAGAAGTTTTTATATATGAAATCAAAGGCATCTTTCATGCCGTAAACCCCTCGTCCGTGTCATATATATACATAATAAAAATTTTATTTAAGAAATATTGACTTTTTAATAGGTTTAACTGACAACAGTTTGGAAAATACAGTTCATGTTCAGACTTTCTACGGTATTATATCACTGCTGGAATAACATCAAGTGATGTATGGTAATAAGAAGAAGTACTGATTTTCAACTGAAGAATTTAAAATTGACAGGAAACTACGTAACCTAAGAAATGCGTAAGGTGGTTTCCTCTCAATTTTAAACTATGTGTTTCACTAGCTGGGTACTGCGACAACTTAGATAGCAAAAGCCTTGTTTTACTTATAAACGATTATCAATGTTTAATAGATGATCGTTTCCTTTATTCAAATTTTTTCACATTACGGTTAACAACTAAATAGTTGCCTTAAAAGAAACTAAAATGTAATAGAATTAAAAGCTGACAGTTTCCTAACACCACTTCATTCAGTTTTATATGACTATTTCCTGAGACTACGCCTTATTTTTATCTGAAACAGTTTTCGTAGAAAAAGTAAAAACTAAAGATAAAGCTGGATAAATTTTTCCTACTTTAGAATTCTAAGCACTTTAGGAGTTGTTAAACTACTTTCTCTGAAATTGTAAATCATGATCTGCATCTAACCAGTAAAACTCTTCGCATTGTGTGATTCAAGTTTAGGCCCATAGATCAAAGAATTCATATATATATATATATGTAATGACTGTAAAAAAAATTCGATAAGTTGTTAAAATCTATTCAATACTTCACTTTATTTTTCATTCTAATTTGGGGAAAGTCAAGAACAGATAAGCATGAAAAACCTAGACTTGTCCTGAGAGCTCACACATGAATATAAGGAGTATTTTATGGGACTCTCACATGAGACAATTTTCTCTTCTTTCTTAACTTGAGTATGGTGTGCTATGAATGAAAAGCGCTTATCTCATCTTATACATTTAAAATGGCTCTCTTTTCATCCTCTGGTTAATGAAAAATTTCGTCTACACTTCAGTGTTTTAATTAATTAGGTCTGGGTTAGTCTAGCATAATTTATTATTCAATTACACTTCTCTAAATAAGCATATGTATGTGTATATATATATATATATATATATATATATATATATATATATATATATATATATATATATATATATATATATATATATATATATATATATATATATATATATATATATATATATATATATATATATATATATATATATATACATATATATATATATATATATATATATATATATATATATATATATATATATATATATATATATATACATATACATATATATATATATATATATATATATATATATATATATATATATATATATATATACATATATATATATATATATATATATATATATATACATATATATATATATATATATATATATATATATATATATATATATATATATATATATATACATATATATATATATATATATATATATATATATATATATATATATATATATATATATATATATATATATATACATATATATATACATATATATATATATATATATATATATATATATATATATATATATATATATAATATATATATATATATATATATATATATATATATATATATATATATATATATATATATATATATATATATATATATATATATATATATATATATATATATATATATATATATATATATATATATATATATATATATATATATATATATATATATATATATATATATATATATATATATATATATATATACCTTCAGATTCAGCTATAAATGTATACCCTAGAGTTTTGTCATATTTTTAAAAAATTTTGCGATCAAATCTAAATTAAAAATAATAACAACACTGACTGTATTCATTTGGTTATTTATTATTTAATTTAAGATATGACTTAAAAAATTCTGTTAGGCAAAATATTTTATATTTTATGACACTTAGAAAAAGTTTCTTTGATATACAAATCACATTTTATCCGTAATATGAGACACCCGAAAGAAAAATAACCGTGTATTGCACAAATACCTTCTGGAAGAATTGACCACGTCGTACCAAGGTTTAGTCCAGAAAATTTGTTGATATTCGCATTTTTGAAGCAGATATTCTTTTATCCTACAAATGGTAGATTCGATTATTAAGGGCTCCGGCTCATTTAATCCCACGACATCCTCTGAGGATAATCTAGGCCCTCAGACGCCTCCTTAGACAATGATTGATGTCGAAAGTTGCTTTTTTCTCACTTTTAGAGTTGCGCTTTTGGCATGAGGTATTTCCTGCTTTTATAGCATTTATTTATCCTTCTTCTATATATATATTCCAAAAACAGAATATCTGAATTTCTGGGTAGTTTATTTTGAAGCCTGTTTAGAAATCCATGATAAAAAAGCAGACAAATCTTATCATTTATGATTCTTTTTAGCGTAGAAGACTGAGCTGATTTTCGAATCTGATATTAAAAGTGCCCTGCTGTAATATTTTGAAAAATAATGCTCTTCATATTATACTAAAAGCTTTCCAAGTATTTTCTCTTCGTATCCTAATATGATAAATTTGAAACATATGAGACTGAAATGAACTAAATAAAATGCATTTATAGCTGTTTGTAGAAGATGATGTTAAGTATTTTATGTACTTTATTCAACTCGCACTTGAAATCAAACAATTATGGAAAGAAGAACAATGTGATGTTAACACAATTTTAGTTAATAAAAATATATTTTTGGATTCTATTTCCATATTAGCAGTGTTTTTAGATAAATATTAAACTGACTTAAATCATATTAATTCCTAAAACTCAAATCTTGAGTATAAGCAAATGAGAAATAGTTATGCAACCTAAGATTATTTGGGGAAATTAAAGATTAAAAACCTATTACATTCTACAAAAGATTTAGAGGAATTCTAAGTTCTTTATGATTTATTGTGAACCTTTATTTATCCCCAGAAGAAACTTTTATCAACATTTTTTTAAAAATACTTTTTTAATTTACTCTTCCAAAAGAAAACTGCAAATTCAAAATGGAATTTCTTTACTTACTAAATTATTTTGAAGCCTTTGAGTTTCAAAATAATTTAAAAAGTAAAATGAAGCGAAATTATAGGAGATTCTACGAAAACGTGCATCACTTCTCCTCTTTCATTTCACTAATGCAAGACCATTAAACTTGATTATTCTTTAAATGAAACCATTTAAGTGTCTTATATTTACTTTAAATAAAATGTCATCGTAAACAGTACCATTAAAAAAAGCTTGAATTTAAAAAGTATTATTTCTTAAATGATCTAAAAAGTGATATAGACATATATATATATATATATATATATATATATATATATATATATATATATATATATATATATATATATATATATATATATATATATATATATATATATATATATATATATATATATATATATATATATATATATATATATATATATATATATATATATATATATATATATATATATATAGAGAGAGAGAGAGAGAGAGAGAGAGAGAGAGAGATTGTTATATAGAGTTAACTTTTAATATTTTCTTAGCAAAAATAATGCTATTAATATTTTTCACTAAATATTTGAAAGCATATTAGCAAAAGAGAGCGTGGATTACTCTTTTTTTTGTAATAAAGAAATATGTAAATCCGAAGACATAAGAATAAAAAAAAATTCTATTACGCTAGTTTATGCTTGAATAAATATGTGACTGCGTTTCATCACCTGACTTACCCATACCTACTTACAAATATTATTTAAAGTACAGGAATAGAAGCATAAAAGTAAATAAAAATGGGTGCCAAAATACTAAATGGGTGTAACAAATTTGTAGCAGAAATTTTATTGAAAATTTTCTCCATTGAGTCATTGTGATAGTGATCACACATGCATCCATTATATCACAACAGTCAGTTGATGTGCATTGAATTTTAATTCATTTATCATCTATTTCCTTAATTTATACAGGTATGAAGGTTAGCCATTTCATTCTTATGTTTCCTTTTAAAGTGTGTAATGCTAGCACCTAAAACCTGAGTGAAAACTTGACGAGTCATCTAGAAAGTGCGGCTATTAATCCTTTGACTCTCTTAGATATATATTTTGTTAAAGATAGCAGCACTTTGTTTAAATTCATGGTATTGGGAGTAGAACAGACTTTAATTTATAATAGTTTATTGAATAGTCTTACTGTATTAGAGATGTAGATTTTAGTTTATTAGTTCCTTATAGCCGTGATCACCTGCAAGTGACCAATTGTTTAATTCTATTGCAGCTATTAGATACCGACAATGAACTATCTAATTTTTGATTTAAGAATTACATGGTGTTCCTTCAGGAGACTAAATCACTTAATAGAACTACATAAAAAGACACTTGAGAGGTCAAAGGAGAATTTTCTATGACAGTCCTCCTTGACTGCATTTCGAATGAACAATTTTAAAAGTGTATTGAAATTAAACACTAATATTTTAAAACGGTGTATGAATTTTTACTTAGCCGGGAATATCCATAGGAGTTCATCTAAGAAGAAAAATCTTCAAAAGAAATAATTCTAAATTAGGCTAAATGAAACCGTTACAATTTTATACAATTTGTTCAAAAGTATATCAAGTTGCTTAACCCATTTACCCTGACGGTACTTAAAGAACCATTTCAATCAAAAACCTATATATTCCTAATAAAGCCGTTTTTCCTGACGGTACTCACAAGGACATGAACGATGCAGTTCCTACAGCAGAAAAGAAATAACAGCACCAATCAGGAATCCTTTTTATTCGAATAGTATGGATTTTATAATTGGCGTGCTGCATTCAAAGGTCATTTTGTAGTAGTGTTGTTCAGTTGAGTAAATTTAGTGGTTTATTACAAGTTATTTAGTACTATTATTTTTTAGAGTCTTCTATACTTCGCAGGTAAGCATTTCATATGTTTTATTCATAATTTAATGTTTTATTTTCTATCATAGAGTCAAAAATGTATGTTGGTACTAGAAAGTACGAGTTGCAAAATTAACTACTAAAGTACAGTAAAAATAAATTATTCTTCTCCATTAAAACTTATCTAATGATGCAAAAATGCAGTAAGAATGTTGGTGGTAAATTAATTCAGGATATAAAGGGTAAGTATTGCCTTTATTTAAAAGTTAAGGTCAATATACAATCCCACTTTTATATGAGGACGTTTGTTTTATTTACATAAAGTTTCATGTAAAGGCTATTTTATGTTATGATTCATAAATATTGAGAATTGAATACTGTTGGAAATGGTAATACTAATTTTCTCCCCTTCTCCACCTTATGCGTAAGTAGCGTAAGTAATGCACATGCTCTGGGCTGATGCAATTCAGCTGCTACAGTTGTGGTTGGTAGTGTTAAAGTATGTTCTGATAATGTATGTCCTGCTTGTTTGCTGTCCTGTTTTTAAATCTTAATTAAATGTATTTATTTGCTACTTATGTTTTGATCTCTGATTATCCAAATCACCACAAATACTATCATTTAAACATAAAAATATTACTTATAAGATTTTTACGTATAAGATTTTAACAATTTAGTTCGAATAACTCACTTGCCCCGTATCCTTTTTCCTCCAGGTTTATTTTTAATGAAGAAGTGATGTGAAGTGCTAATCAAATTAAATAATAGTATGCTCAAAACAGTCCATAGTCTCTTAAATTACACGGACAGCTGTATTTTTTAAATTGTATTTGTAATCGAAATGTAGATGGTACACTACGCCCGTGAGGCAGAAAGACAATCAGTACAAAGGCAGCTGTTGGTTTGGGCTGAAAAATCATGGCATCTGTGCGATGGGATTACAGGAATCGAAATAGTTATAATAAATAATTAAACTTTAATCAAAGTAAAAATGAGAAACGAAACTGATAACAGCAATCCGAATATTTTCCAATAAAAAAATTCATAAAGTACACAGTTAAACTGTGCACTTTATGGAATATTTTTATTAGAAAAGATAAAAGGACTTTTTATAATGTTATGATTTATTTTACGGAAATAAAAGTCATCATTTCTCTTAACTAACGTTTACGTAATATTTAGAGTATTCGATTGACATAAGATTTTAATTTAAAGTTATAAAGAGGGAAAACGTTAAGAACTGTTTATTTAGCATTAGCTATTTACAAAGTTTTGGAATAACGCTCCTTTGTATTGCTACTAAGAAGTTTTACAATCATTTGAAGCAAAACGTTTGAGAAAAAGTTTTCACGCTCTTTGTCCAAGTCAAATCATCTTTTTTTCCCTAAAAATAAAAAAAAAATATGATTCATCATATGTTGAATAAAATACAATAGAAACCATTCGGGCGGAAAAATAAGTTTTGGATCAAATAAGGGTATGATGTACGGTATATTTACTTTTACGATGTTGCACTGAATCTTCATTGAATATTAAATCGCTTCAGGAGCAACATGTTCGATATTTCTTTCAATATTATTTTTTCTTTTTCATATAAGCAAAAACAAACTGTGAAATGGACAGTGAGCATTCCTGTAAAACAAACTAAGTCGTACTTTATATTTACTTTCGGGATTGGAAGTCTTAGCAAATATTCCCTTTCTGTACGAATTTTACGAATTTCGAAGGAGAAATAAGTTTATGTTTCCGATATGACCAAAAATAACAGTAAGAATTTCAAAATGAATGCAGAGTTCATTGCATTCATGATATAGCTCTCAATTCTATTCAGTGGAAAAGTTTCGAAAATTTCAAAGATATGAATAAAATAAAGTAAAGGATGGAGTCAGAAATGGAGGCAGAATTAAATCAATACTGCTAGAGGTTTTTTTAAACTTTTTTCATAAAACAATTGCGATGTTTCTACAATGTATCAAGTTTACCTGCATCGCAAAAATTTTACATCGTAAAAATATGTTAAATTGTAAGTAAGAGCTAAAAAGCTTTTTTTTTATAAAAAGTTTATTAATGTTACCCGTATTTTTAGAGCTTTCATTATAAATACCGAATTTTATTCGGTATTTTTTCATGCCATATAAATGTTAGTTTAATTCAAAATAGTTAATACAGAAATAGAAAATTTGTTTGAGAAAAATTTATTAATTTTGTTTAACTTTTATTTCACGAATGCATAAAACAAAAGGATACAAAATTAAATCGCAGAATTTATAACAGCGACAATATTAAAATTTATGTATAAAGTAAAATAATTAATGAACCTAGAAAAATTATATTTCTAGAAGTTTAACATAAATTACGTAACAGTAAGAATTGTTTTTGATGTTAAATTTATCCCACTAGCCTATTTTTACATTGTGGGTAAAATACCATCAATAATTACAGAGAAATTAATGCAGTTTATACTTTTAAGACATAAAGATTATTTCATTATAAAATGTGGATTTTATCAAATATTATTACATGTTATTTTAATGTTATATAAATTCAAATACAGAAAAATAACAATTGTGATAATATAATCAAGGATGCTTGAAGCCAAAATAAAGTTTTTCGGGAATTATTTTTAAAGTTGTGATAAAACTAGGCTATAAACTATTGAAAAAATGAAATTTTATGCATAATGTATTTGTTGAAACTTTATAAATATAAAACAGTATAGTTATACTTTATTTAAAAATCACTCTTAACTAAAAAAGACACTTAAATATATCTCATTTGCTTGTATAATTATAGATTCATATACATTACACGTGATTGCAACTAAAACAATGATAGCATTCTAAAGTATATGCAAATTATAGTCAACCCAGTAATAAATATATAAAAAAATTAAAAAAAGGAAAATTTACTAATATAAATGCAAAATAATATGCAAATAAGTTAAAATTAATATTTCTGAATCATTTAGAGTAAGTTCATAATACATAACCAATTTCGTATGGCGATGAAAAAAAATACAATTTTTTGGGGCCGTTTGATTAGGCCGATTCAGCTGCCATATAAAACACAGGATAGCATTAAACAACTTATTTATTAGAACATTAAATAAAAATTAGAAAACAATTACTAACAGTATTTGAAACATTCTTAGAATGCGTACAGAAATCAAAAATGTATTTGATCGAGCACCCATGCTGGTAATTTAAAGCCTAAGGAAAGTCGATTGGCTGAAGTCATGTCAAACAGACACATGTGCGAGTAAAAATAACGTTTTGTAACACATTTATTTTCAAAAATAGAGTTAAAAGTAGGGTCTTAAAAGTTTTTAATTCATGAATTCATTATTTCACAATGTAACAGTTAAACAAAATTTACTTGTTTTATATCATATATCACATGCCTTCATTCAGTACAATAAAATTTTTTTTAGTTATCTTTGAATTCGTTTAAACTGAAATTTTAGTGCGGTTGACTATCACGAATCTAATTCACGAGCAGTTTCAACATAAAGCGGTTTTGTTTTAGGAATTTACTCAGGGGTAAACCAGAATGCCAAAATTACATCGTATAATCTATAATTGTAAGAATATTTATATTTTTGAAAAAAGAAATGAGATAGTATATTTTTGGTAAATTGAGTTTTATAAATATTAAATAAAAAGTTTATATGTGCAAATACTTATCCTCTTTAGTCTAGGCTATATTTTTATACTTAAGATTACTCATTATCTCTGAATGCACAATACAAAAAGTAATCGTTATTTTAGTCCAAGAATGATTTAACAATTTACTCCTCAATACATATAATACAAGAAAAAAACTTTTACTTTATTTCTTATCTTTTTATCGTTGTTGTCATTGTATTTCTCTGTACACACACACACACATATATATATATTTATGTCAGGATTTAAAATATAGAGTAATTTAAGAGATTTTAATTAGGGATTCTTTTAATGGGAGTAACGCGCCTCGCGTTATTAACCACATAAATACGGCTCACGCGCAGTGATATGGGCAGAGAGCGATAAGCAGTTACTATAGGCAGACCTGTGGCTCCTCGAAGCAGTAAAAACTGCCTTTGTTAGCAGTTGGGCGCCAATATGAGACGCCATTGTTCAGTAGCGTGTGAAGTGGATTAATAAAGAGAAGAAAAAGAATTACTTGAGAGTGGACTGATTTATATATTTTGCTAGTGTGTTTACTAGACCACTACATATATATATATATATATATATATATATATATATATATATATATATATATATATATATATATATATATATATATATATATATATATATATATATATATATATATATATATATATATATATATCTATCTCTCTCTCTCTCTCTCTCTCTCTCTCTCTCTCTCTATATATATATATATATATATATATATATATATATATATATATATATATATATATATATATATATATATATATATATATATATATATATATATATATATATATATATCTGTGTGTGTGTGTGTGAAGAAAGAGAAAGGTTGATGTTATATTGTAAATTTCCAATACTTAATTCATGTATAAAATATAAAAATTCCTGGTACAGTTTCAGTTAATATATAGTTAACATATTCTAACGCTGCAATGGGAGTTACATAATATTAACTTAATCAAAATACACTCTAATTACTGTGTAACTGTTACGAAATGAAAAGATTTATCAAATGGAATGTATAATAAAAAGGGTTTAATTATAAAATGAAAGTATTCTAAGTAATACATTTATCTGTGTATCTTTGTTTAGGTTATGTTTTGATAGTTTGATCTTTAACATTTTTGAAAGAATGCATTGTTTTTCCCAAACTATAAAATTACAAAAAAAAAAACATTTTCTCATACATAACACCAAGTTTGAACTGACAAACAACTCTTCCTTCCTTCCTCAGTGGCATGACAGCCCAGGATGGACCTTAGCCTTCTCTAGAATTCCATACCAGGCAGTCCTATCTTTGGCTCTGGATTTCCAATTTGAAATTTTCAAGTATCTTATGTCTTTCTCAATGCTGTCTAACCATCTAAGTTTTGGTCGTCCTCTCATTCGGGTTCCTATTGGTTTGGCCGTAAAAACTTTTTTTGTGGATCTATTGTCATTAAGTCGAACTAGGTGTCAGACCCATTTTAATCTTTGTAAGCAAATAAAATTAATTATATCTGGGTTTTTATATGTTCTGTATAATTCAATATTTGTTCTTCTTCTCCATATACCATTTACATTAAATCCCCCCAAAATACTACTCAATATTTTTCTCTCAAAAACTGCTAGGGTTTCCTTGTCTCTTTCTGTCAATGCCCAGATTTCAGCTGAGTAAGTCAAATCAGGTCTTTTTAGGCATTTATAAAATATTATTTTAGTCAATCTTTTAATGTACTTAGACTTTAAATATTTCTTTAATCCAAAAAAATATCGATTAACAGCAGTAATTCTGCTATGAATTTCAACAGATATATTATTTTGTGTATTAATTTTTGAACCTAGGTATATAAACTGCTTTACAGTCTGAAATCTTTAACTGCCTATTTCTAAGAAGGAGTGATTATATTCTGATTTTAAACAGGACATATAATTGGTTTTAGTGTCATTAATGCTCAAATTCATCTTTTTGGCCTCAGTTTCCAGAGAAATAAAGGCTTTTTTTAGTGCATCTAATGTCCGGGCTATAACATCAATATCATCTGCATATGCAAGCAATTGTACAGATTTGTTGAAAATGGTTCCTCTAGAATTTAAATTTGCATCTCTAACTATTTTCTCCAGAGCAAGGTTAAAGAGAAGACAGGCCAGGGCATCCACTTGTCTTAGACCATTCATGACAGTAATAGGTTCTGATAAGCTGTTTTGTACCTTAATTCTTACATTGGTCTGTGTTAAAGTCAAAGCTACCAGATTAACAAGCTTTTCAGGAATGTTAAATTCTTTCATAGCATTCAGAAGTCTATTCCGATTTATTGAATCATATGCTATTTTAAAATCAATAAATAAATGGTGAGTGTCAACTCCAAATTCCTGGGTCTTCTCCAATATTTGTCTTAATTAAAGATTTGTTCAGTTGTTGATATGTCTCTACGAAAATCAGACTGGTAATCTCCAATTATGTTCTCTGTATAGCCTGTATTTGTTGTAAAGAATATTAGAAAACACTTTGTATGATGTGCAGAGCAAACTTATTCCTCTATAGTTTGCACATTCTAGGATATCACCTTTTTTGTGTATTAGACAAGTGGTACTCAGTTTCCGTTCGTTTGGAAACACCTCCATATTCCAAATGTGTTCAATTAAGTGGACAAACAACTCTATTGTTGAAAATCTTTCTACCATAAAACTACCTCAACCCATCCCATGAATAATCTAAACACACTTATTGGCTGGCTCATACCCCTATATAACGTCATGTAGATGGTATTCACTTCCGAAGCCCTGGAGATAAGATGTTAAAATAAACACACATTTTCTATTTCAAAAATGTCTGTGTTTTCTCTTTAAAACTTTACTTCATTTGAATGTCATTTTTCTCATTTGTGGTGAGTTAAAATGCCCATTACTTACACACACACACACACACACACACACACACACACACACACACACACACACACACACACACATATATATATATATATATATATATATATATCATGCTTTTCTTTTAAAGAAAAAAAATAATATTTTTTTTCGACATATATTTTTCGTTTTTATAAACTACATAAAATCTATGGCATATTTAAAGAACTTAAATAAACTGTGACTTTAAATCTTCAAGTATTCCAACCGATGCAATTTATTTTTAATCCTTATATTCTTAGATTTTTTTCAATTGAAAATATTTATTTATATGCGTTCATTTCCGACAGACCATATATCTCTATTGAGCTCCAAACTAAGTATGAATAAAAATACATGTAAAAAATCTACAGTTTCTTTATTCTTTGCTCAATTAACACTTTTTTCTCTTTATGTGTATAAATGTTTCAATAATTTATTTTTCCTTCAGCAATCATAAAGAGCGAGAAGTGTTCTGAAATTACTTCTGATGAAATCTCTAATATTAATCATCTGCTCAAGAATTTGTACATTGAGGTGAAACGTACAGCATTTTTCAATTAAATTTCTATCGATTATTTAAATAATTTCTCTCATTTGGAATGAAGTGAGAATATTAACTTTTAACGATAATTTTATTCTAAGAAAGGCTTTAAATCAGTTACTCGGAACTGCATTTACAGGAGTTTAAATGTATTTTTATAAATTAATTTTTTATAAATTATTAATTTCCTGTAATATTGAAATATAAAATATCAAAATATAAACTGCAAATCAAGTGTCTATACAATATACGGTCTCGTATAAAAGCTTATATTTTATAATCCATATTATTCAAATTTCTGCTCAATATATCTAATTTTATTCAATGAAATAATTAACTAATTTTAATTATTTTGCTTCAATCATATATTTCTTTGATCATTCTGCATGAAATTGTAGTATTTTATTAACAATATATTTATGTGTATGTGGTTAAAATTTTAAAGGCAAATTTTAATTTTTAATTGTTTTAAATTACATGATTTAAATATTTTTTTCACTTATAACAGTTTCTTTCACTCATAACTCTTTCCCTTATATATTTTAGAATAAATCTTGGTTGAAATTAGAAGCATTCGCAAAAATTATTAAGAATATTGTAGTGAAAATGTACAAAGTCCCTCCAACATTTCTTTCAAGCCCAGAATTCCCTAACTACATGTTCGAATATAATAATTTAAATGCATATAGTGCATTTAGAGCGTAAAATTCTTGATTATTATAGCGTATATTTGATTTAAAAAATTACACCGTTTTCCTCTGTTTACAATATTTTTCCTGAATTTTTAAAAAAGTTCTAGCTTTATAAAATATAATTAATTTTATTATACGAAAAGAACTCTCATTTCAAAAATGAATTTTTTCGCATAAACTAAGTGCAAGTAAAAATATAGATATATACTTACCAACAAATTATTTTACTAACAAAATAACTCACAAAGTAAGTTTTCCAACAAAATAACTCATAAAATAAAAATGCGTAGATTAGAAATTATTTTTATATCACATATAAGATAATTTTCTTTTTTTACTGTGCTATCCTGAATTATAATTATAAAAGCTATATGTTTCATTTTATTTCATGGCTAATTTTTTTATAAATTTTCAATTTCTTAACAGTTTTAACTTATTTTAGACATCAAAGAGATTTTAATTTGCTTAATTTTAATCAGATATTTTACTTTAATTAAAATTTAGTTTCTAATATGTATATAATATATATAAAAATTTATCTTGTGGATAAAGAAAATTTATTTCTTTACACCTGGTGCAGACATGCCAAAATTCAGGCACTTGTGTCAGGAGCAACAGCGTGGTTTGAAATTTCACCTTGCTAATTACAGATTATACATAAGTACATATCTCATTGGTTTCTGAATTAAAATTAAATTTAAAGTATTAAAAGCTCATTTCAAAAATGAATTTTTTTGTATAAACTAAGTACAAGTAAAAATATAAATATATACTTAACAAGAAAATATTTTACTAACAAAATAACTCACAAAGTAACTTACCGACAAAATAACACATAAAATATAAATCCATAAATTAGAAATTATTTTTATATCACATAAGACAATTTTCTTTTTTACTGTGTTATCCTCAATTATAATTGTAAGAGCAATATGCTTCATTTTATTTCATGTTTAATTTTGTTTTAAATTTTCAATTCCTTCAGTTTTAACTTCTTTTAGACATCAGAGAAATTTTAATTTACTTAATTTTAATCAGATATTTTACTTTAATTAAAATTTAGTTTCTAATATATATATAAATTTATCTTAAGGATAAAGAAAATTTATTTTTTTACACCTGGTGCAGACATACCAAAATTCAGGCACTTGTGTCAGGAGCAACAGCGTTGTTTGAAATTTTACCATGCTAATTACAGATTATACATAAATTTATATCTTATTGGTTTCTAAATTAAAATAAAATTTAAAATATCAAAAACGCATTTCAAAAATGAATTTTTTTTGCATAAAATAGGTACAAGTTAAAAATATAGATATATACTTACCAACAAAATATTTTACTAACAATATAACTCACAAAGTAACTTACTAACAAAACAACTCATACAATAAAAATGCGTAAATTAGAAATTATTTTTATATCACATAAGACAATTTTCTTTTTTACTGTTTTATCCTCAATTATAATTGTAAGATCAATATGCTTCATTTTATTTCATGGCTATTTTTTTTAATTTTCAATTCCTTAACAGTTTTAACTTCTTTTAGACATCAGAGAAATTTTAATTTACGTAGTTTAAATCAGATATTTTACTTTAATTAAAATTTAGTTTCTAATATACATCAAAATTTATCTTGTGCATAAACAAAATTTATATTTTTATACACCTGTTGCAGACATGCTAATATTCAGGCACTTGTTTCAGGAGCAACAGCGTGGCTTGAAATTATTAACATGATAATTACAGATTTTACATAAGTACATATCTTATTGGTTTCCGAATTAAAATTAAATTTAAAATATTTACACATTAGAAAATTGTAAAAGGAAAATTAAAATTTATGCATTTAAAAATTTATGAGTAGGTTTTTTAGCTTTAACAACTTATCCTTCAGATTGGTTTGGCTTGGAGCACTAAGGTCTACTTTTTACAACATGTGGGGTAATGAGACCGGGACCTACTGCTTAAAGCCGATTCTGAACGGCTTCGAACAACCATGCCATACTGGGATTCGACCTCACGAACTCCGGTTCCGAAGGACAGCACCCTAACCATTCGGCCATCATTCGGCTCTTACTTTTCAGAACGGTGTTCCTTATAGCAATATTGACCCTGATTAAAATATTTCCCTTTTTCTATCATCAGGATTCTAAAATTTGTCTACTAAAATTTGACCGATATTCAGTTTGATTTTTCCGCACAGTTCCGAAAACTTTTAACATGCAGCATTATTGTGTGAAAAAAGTAATATTCAGCATTTATTTTTGCAAAAAAACTTTGTATTTAATTGCTGAATTGTAATGTTTTAGCTGTTCAAAAGTTTTGTTATTTTCAGGAGCAATCTGAGGAGTTTCCAAAGTTATCAAATTTTCTCATTTCTCCTGAGCTGCTCTGAAGAATCCGAAGTAGTTAGCATGTCTGCTGGTGCATATATTTAAAATATATAATTTCTACTTGAAATGGCAATACTACATATTTTTTCCAAGTTAGAGTGATATTTAGGAGGAACTTGTAAAATTCACTCTCCAAGCAGCAGAATTTTTTATTTTATGATGAATCCAAAAAACGCAGCTATAATGAAGATTTTAAGTTTTGAAAGGTACTATGTCCCCTTAAACCAAATTCTTATTTTATTCTCTATATGGTAAGCTGTTAATATGTTTCAAAAGGATATAACAGTTAGAAACAAATGGGACTTTAAATGTTTAAAAACATTTTCTATTAGGAAACTATTAGGTTATTTTTTTAATATTTCATTCGTGTGGTACTGTAATAACTATATTTATTATTGGATGAAGGATGTTTAAATAATCTTCTACTTTCCATATGTAATTATATTTCCCAATTAAGTGAGATAAAAATTCAAACTTTCAGTCCAATTTTGACCAGATGAAAGTCAACTGCGTCTTTTTCTAGACTGGATTTTTTTGTAAAGAATTTTAACGACAAGGCATCATAAACATTGCTCTTTATATATACTTTTTACAAATGAAAAGAATTTTCTAACATTTAATCTAATATTATAGTTGAAGAGATCCTTCTTAAATTTCCTGATATTTCTTTTAGACTCCCAGTTATCACATCACATTGATTTTAAATATCTTTAAATAATTACAACCAGTTTACGCTCATGTCCAAAATTATGGACATGAGAAAAATTATGGAAATTATGGACAAAATTTTGAACAAATATATTAAAATAATAATATTAAATTAAATGTCTAACCAATGGGATCCAAGCTGGCAGGAAATAAATGAGAAACACTTCTAATTAACATTAACCAATAAAAACTAATCAAATGGTTCTGATAGGCAAATCTAGGCTTACATTATCTGAAGTTGACTCAAGCGCTGAGCGGAAAATGCATGCCTAAGTGAATTTATGCAACATAGCGTTTTATTTCAAACACTCAAATCGGTTTGTTATGACTTCGGACTATCATTTGGAAGAATATGCAAAATGGCGACTCATAGCAAGTTTAGAATTAGTGCAGCCAGCTACGGATGATGTGCATCCTGATGTCTGAATATTTCAAAACAGACAATCTTAACGTTAT
>CM063502.1:78396508-78401508 GCA_032207245.1 Pardosa pseudoannulata | reverse complement strand
TATATATATATATATACATATACACACATAAATATATATATGTTTGTATATAATATGTATATATATAAATGTATATATATATATATATACATATATATATACATACATATATATATATATACATATATACACATATATATATATATATATACATATATAAATATATATATATATATATATATATATATATATATATATATATATATATATATATATATATATATATATATATATATATATATATATATATATATATATATATATATATATATATATATATATATATATATATATATACATATATATATATATATATATATATATATATATATATATATATATATATATATATATATATATATATATATATATATATATATATATATATATATATATATATATATATATATAATATATATATATATATATATATATATATATATATATATATATATATATATATATATATATATATATATATATATATATATATATATATATATATATATATATATATATATATATATATATATATATATATATATATATATATATATATTAGGAATGGAATAACTAAAAATGTTTTACAGAATGTAAATCAAGAAGTCGTGAATGTCAGTTAAAAAAATTAAGATGTCAGCGGGAACCACACATTATGCATCTTGAAAACTGTCTCATTCAATAAAGAAAATTATTAATAGAGTTGGAATTTAGCTTATTTTTTTTAAAAATGTGACGAAACCGGAATATATAAGAGACATCTAATTACTGGAGCCATTGAAATATGCTATTTTTTTCTATTCAGATAAAAATAAAATTTCTTTAATAATGGAAAATGTTGCCTATTTCAAGTATCACTGGAGAGGATTGTCAATTTTTATTTTAACAAAGTTGGGTTAAATGGAAGAAAGCATTCATAAGAAATTTTTTAAATGTTGCATAGAATTTTAGCATGCAACAAAAGGCTTAAATTTTTCTAGATATTCAATTAATCGCTTTTCTAGATATTCAATTAACCGTCTAAGATTGGAAGTACATGGAAATTTTGGGGAATATAATGTATAAAAAAATATATCCAGCATGTCACAGCTTGGATGATGCACAGGAAAAGGATTCATGTTCATACGGTACGGAGAAGAATGGAGGGGTTCATTAACACTGAATCATACGCATCCGCATACCTAAGGGGGAAACGGATTCTCAGTATATCAGTCCAGAAGAAGGCAGCTTTAGTTTTTTTGAACAAAAACTGTCTTCTAAATTGAAGAGCAACTTTTTTAAAGAATGCTGAATGTATGAATTAGCTGGGAAATAGACCGCCTGTCTCGCACTGCCGAAGTTTTTATTGATTCGTTAACAATTGTGGAGTAATAGAGATGTGCTGCAAGCTCTAATACCTCTAAAGTTTTACTAAAATTCGCAAAGGGTTTTTTAGATATTCGATTAGCAGTGTAAAATTGAAAGTACCTGGTTTCTTTTAGAATAGTGTATAAATGAATACTTACAGTGCGTCACAGCTTGGATGCTACATAGGAAAATGATTCAGATTCATACCATATGGGGAAGATTTGAGTGTGGACTAACACTAGTTATACGAGTACGTATATCTAAGGGGGAAATGGATTCTCAGTCTATCAGTGCAGGGGAAGGAGCTTCAGTTTTTTAAAAAACAAAAACGGTCTTCTAAATGAAAGAGCAACTTTTTTAAAGAATGCTGAATGTATGAATTAGCTGGGAAATAGACCGCCTGTCTCGCACTGAAGTTTTTATTAATTCTCTGGCAATTTTTGAGTAATTTAGATGTGCTGTATTCTCTAACAGTTCCGAAGTTTTACGAAAATTAGTGAAGGGTTTCTTAGATATTCGATTAACAATCTAAAATTGAAAGTACGTAGTCATTTTTTGAGAATATTGTATAAATGAATACTTACAGTGCGTCACAGCTTGGATGCTACATAGGCAAAGGATTCAGATTCATACCGTATGGAGAAGATTTGGGTGTGGACTAATACTAGTTATACGAGTACGTATATGTAAGGGGGAAACGGATGCTCATCTATCAGTGCAGAGGAAAGCAGCTTCAGTTTTTTTTAAACTGTCTTCTAAATTCTAGAGCAACTTTTTAAAAGAATGTTGAATGTATGAATTGGGTGGGGAAAAGACCGCCTGTCTCGCACTGCCGAAGTTTTTATTGATTCGATGGCAATTGTTGAGTAATATAGATGAGCTGTATACTCTAACACTTCTGAAGATTTACGAAAATTCTTAAAGGGTTTTTTAGATATTCGATTAACAGTCCAATATTGAAAGTACCTCATCATTTTTTTAAGAATATTCTATAAATGAATACTTACAGTGCGTCACAGCTTGGATGCTACATAGGAAAAAGATTCACATTCATACCATATAGAGAATATTTATTTGTGAACTAATACAGGTTATACGAGTACGTATATCTAACTGAAGAAATGGATACCCAGTCAGCTCCGATAAAGGCAACATTAGTTTTAAAAAATAATCTTCTACATTCAAAAACGTCTTTAACCGTAGAGAAACGATTTACGAAAGCTCTAATTGGGAGAGCTTTCGTGAGACTGTATAAATATATAATACTCTCAGGCACGAATTGACAAATTCCACTCTATCTGTTGAACCACATTATCTTTTATGTAAGATAAATATAATAATTATCATATACATTTTTGACTTAATTTCAATTTTGTCATACACATGATATTTCATTATGCTTTAATTTTAAAAAAAATAACGATTTTATAAGATTTTTAGAACTATGCAAAATTAGCGAAAAATTTGTTTTATGAATTATAACGTTATATCTATGTTATGTTTCATATTGGTCAGATTCAGTTGACAATAAAACAGCAAAATGCTTTTAACAATTTTTCCTGGCATCGGTATATTTACAAACCACAAAAATGTAATTTTAGAAATACATTTTTGTTTAACTTTATCGCATGATTTCTCTATAAAAAATAAGTTCACGGCCTTCTGTTTTTAAAATTGTTTTAGTTTACTTAGAAATATCTTACTCTGTTATTGTCGGGAATTATACCTACAGTTTTACAAGAAAGCATTCTAATGGATTATTTTTTTTCCAATAACGTTAAAAATCTTTAGTAAATCATGTCTTCGCTAACAAGGAACTATCAGATATCTACTTGAGTATGTGTATGTTTTATTAAAATCAAGTAAATGATACCGAGCTATGTTTTTCTCCGGAGTGTGAATGTTCAGCATGTTTATCACTAGTCTATTGAAATGAGAAAGAATATTTTACCTTCAAGTTAGTCAAATATTGCTTATCACCATTTTCATGTAGTTGTTTCGTGAGTGCAAATAAGCAACATGTACCTACTACATACACCTTAAATTCAAATTTAAATTACATAATGGATTTTTAAGATGTTTAAAATTCTGAAAAATTAATGACATGCAAATTTAATTCTGAGAGTTGTGAAATTATAGTAATGATAATAGTAAAATTTTATGATTGTGAAGTTTTAAGTCAGGTTGGATTCAAATCACAATAAAAAAGGAAGAATTTTTAACGCTTTTTTATAGCAGCAATACATTTTACAAATATTTTTTCTTATTTCTTAAAACCATTGATTTATCATTAAATATATCATTAATTGCACTACAAAATATTGTATGATTGCTGATTATATGATTCGACTTCAAAATTAAGATTAATTATATCCGTTTTTTTGTTATTGTTTTTAGTATTATCTGTTTCGTCACATTTGCTTGGATCAAAAATAATTAAGTTGTAATTATAATACAAATTTTAATCTGTCTGGCAATTTGCTAACGTGTATGAAATTTCCTTAACACTTTGACTGCCATGGCTATCATATGTGATATCCAGTGATATTTCCGTTGAGACACTGGCTATCCGATATGATAGCCATGGTGTTTTAACACTTCAGGCCATGGCTATCAAAGATGTTATCATTTACATGAAAATCGTATTGGAGTTTGATTGTTGGGCTCCCTACGATGTGTTAGGTATACGTGGTTTGCGCAAATTGGTATATGTGACGATTTTATGAGCTAAGTTTTATGAAAAATTAAATATTTGGAACATGCAACAAAAAAGGGAATATATATAAATAGAGAGAGTTTGTTTTAAAATATTGTTTGTTTTGAAATATTGTTTTTATATATAGTTTTATGTTGAAAAAAATACAAATTACACACAAAAAAAAGTTTGGCCCCGTTGTGAACATTTGCAATTTTGGCTTGGCAGTCAAAGTGTTAAAGTTTAGTTAAAATTATCTGAGAACTTTTATTGTTTTAAGCATTACGCTAAACACCTATTAATACTTTGCAGAGTTATATTATAAAATTATAATTTTGCTTAATGAATTGTAGTAAAAATAGTTTTATATGTATGACATTTTTCATATTTTACTGGAATCTGTTGACAAAAAATATTCCAAATCTTTAGCATTTTTATAGCATCGATATTTCTTACAAACTGTTTTTTACCCTATCGGAAAGTTTCCCTTCGAAAATTGTGCTGTGATGCAGTAGTATGCTTTACAACTACTTTAGTGGGCTTTGTAAAACTTTTCTGATAGTGCCGGGGATCATCCCTGCAGCTTTACAAGAAGGCGTTGGAATGGCCTATTTTCCCGATAACGTAAAAGATCTTGCGTAAATGATGTCTTCCTCGTTAACAAGATGCTGTCAGACATCTCAGTGAGGATCTATGTTTTATTGGAATCAAATAAATGATAGCGGATATGTTTTTTCCCCGTCTGTAGTGCAAATGTTGGAAACGCCTTTTACGAGTCCTTTGAAATGAACCAGAAAATATATTTTTAGTTAAGATACAAAATATTATAGAATAATTATTACATGATTTCATTTTAAATTTAAGATGCTGAAGTAACTATTTTTACTGTTATTTAATATAGAAATAAAATAATTTATTATTTCGACTTACCTGTGCAATTCAGTTAATAGCTGCAATA
>CM063502.1:78359008-78394008 GCA_032207245.1 Pardosa pseudoannulata | reverse complement strand
AGATGGCCGGAGACAGATTGTACCAGATGTTTAAGCAACGGTTACGCAAATCCGAGATATTGCGAATTGGTGGTCTTTGAACTCTGAGCTGCCGTTCCATGACATCCCAAATGTGTTCCATCGGATTAAGATCCGGTAAGTTAGGCGGCCAAGACATTCACTGGAATTTAGCATCATTTTCACTCCGACAAAATTTTAGCCTTGTGACAAGGGACGTTGTCCTGCTGGAACATTCCATTTCCAAGTGTAAAAACAGAGGCCATGTAAGGATGCAACAGGTCTGCAATGATGTTCAGATACCTTGTAGCATTCATGGTTTGATATACCACAACCACGGGTCCCAGATACACCCAAGAGAACGTCTCTCAAAGCATAGTACCGCCACCACCGGCCTGTGCATGGCCTACTGCACATTGAATTAGCAACTGTTCTTCTGAAAGGCGGAGCATTCCATTTCCATCTTCAAACACAGAGGCCATGTAAGGATGCAACAGGTCTGCAATGATGTTCAGATACCTTGTAGCATTCAGGGTTTGCTCTACCACAACCACGGGTCCCAGATACACCCAAGAGAACGTAACCCAAAGCATAATACTACCACCACTGTCCTGTGTATGACCTACTGTACAATGAGGGAGCAACTTATCGCCTATAAGACGGCGTATCTTGACACGACCATCGGCGGTATGAAAGACAAAACGCGATTCATCTGACCAGGCAACTCTTTCCAATTGATCCATGCACCAGTCGCGATGTTCCCGGGCTCAGCGTAGGCTCAGTTGGCTATGACGCTTGGTCAGCAAAGGCACACGAGTGGGAGGTTTGCGGAGTAGCCCCATATGACTCAGTGTCCACTGAACAGTGTGTTCCGATACTATTCTACTTGGTCCTGTATTGTATTTGGTTGTCAGCTGAGCCATTGTCTGGCTCCGGTTTTGCTTCACCATGCGAGACAGTCTCCGACGATATTTTTCTTTGATAGCGTGTGGACGTCCAACATCATGTCGTCTACTGCTTGTTTCACCTTCATTCATCCACTTTGCATAAGTACTAACAACTGTAGATCGCGAACAACCCACGAGTCGTGCAGTTTCGGAAATACTTGTTCCGAGCCTTTTAGCCATTACAATCCTTCCTCTATCAAAATCGCTCAGATCCGCAGGCTCTCCCATGACACACAGAAGTAAGTGAAAGAATGATTCTCTTCAGACTCTCCATCAGCACTTAAATACCACTTCCACCTGATCACGTGCCTTGCACGTCATCCAGGCTAGTTCATTGCAAAATGTAGGGGGTGGTCATAATATTTTGGCTCTTGAGTGTGTATATATATATATATATATATATATATATATATATATATATATATATATATATATATATATATATATATGCAGAGAGAGAGAAATATAAAAATTTTATTTTCTAATATATTCAGTCTGATAATCTCTTTGTTAAGCTATCATATTACATCTTGATTTAGAAGATAATAAAACATTTCGCAAAACACCAAGGTAGATATTATACCTCTAGTCTTCAATAAATCTTCCAATGTCCATTAAATTTTAATTATTTTTCTTTATTTCAAATCAGGTTTTATAATTTTGTTCCCAGTTTCTGCAAATATATTTATAGGTGTTTGGGAACTTCGATTTTATTTTAAAGTATTTAATGAAACTTTAGATTTAATAACAGGTATGCATATCCATGTTGGGTATGCATTTTTTGTTTTTTTTTCATTTAACTGTAAACTTTGTCATTTCTTTCTTTTTTATATAAATTTTGTAACTTTTCTTTTAGAAATATATAAGATGCTGTCTAGAATGATTTGAAAGAAGCATGGGTTTTTCTATGTTCTCTTACATCCATTTTTTTTCAATTATCTAATAAAAGTATTTTTCTTTGACAACAATATTTTTATTGTTGCAGTTGAGATTGAACAATATTCCAATTTAATACCACAGTTGTATTTTAAAACTTAAAGTTTAATTCATGGAGAACTTAAAAACCATTACTCAAATGTTCGAATTTTGTATTGTTAATTTTGTATTAACTATACAAAAAGAGTTCTTATTTGTTTTGAAAGACGCTTTTCCTCGTTCATTAATAAGGGTCTAATATTATGAATTAGTTAAGTTTAGTTATATGAAATAAAACATTAAAAAATATAAAAGAAATACACAAATTGAAAAAAGTATTATATCTACATACCTGCAAAAAAACTTCTGAAATATGAGAGATAGAAGATAATTTCTGACATAAAATAGAAGATTGTTATCTCCCTTATTCTGCAAATTAATAGCAATATATTTATGTGATAGCATAATAATAGCTGTTTCTTGACATTTTCATTTTCTTATCAGTTTTCGAACCATAAAATTATTATATACCTTAAAATTTTTAGTTTAGAGAGTAAAATTCATATTTTACTTCAATTTTAATTAAATTTTAGTTTCCAAATAATATATTTCGAAATTTATCACGAGAGTAACTAAATTTGACTTTTTTCATTAGTTGCATTTTTTTTAGTTATTTTTAAAAATATCACCGTGAAAGGACAAAATGGTGAAATATTGAATAGTTAGAGTGGTATTTACGAACTTCTTAAAATTATTAAGATTTTTAAAATTATTCTTACTAAAATAATTAGACTTCTTAAAATGCTTCCATCGTAAAAGAAGAAGAATATTTTATGTAATGGTGCATTAAATAAAGTCTAGGCTGCTGTAATGAAACCTTTTTATTTTGGAAAGGTACGATGTTTTCTTAAGTGCTAAGTAAAGTCAACAAACGACACCGTGAGCCTGAAAAGGTGAGCCCGAAATGTAATTGATTCGAAGCTTGCTTACTACATTTTGAATTGGTATGCTTTAGATGTTTGAATAATTATGATAAAGATTGTGTAACAGGCAATGTATTGACAAACCGAAGAAAATCGATTAGAGAATGTGACTCATGTAAACCCCGATGTAATTTACAAGATAAAAGATACTATCTCATAGTGTAAACAAAATACTAGACCCACTGTATATACACCTGTCATTTTCACAAAAGTTTATAAACGGGGTTTTATCACCATGCTGCGAATCATAAACTTAAATATGATTCCCACACTTTGTAGAGCATTACGTAAAGAATATCTATTTTGAAAAACACTAGAATTGTGTCATTTTTAAAGAATTGCAAGTATACGACCTAGCAGTTTTATGAATATTTGTGAATATGACAGTTTCCAAGTATATTTGTAAGGATTTAGTTACATTAATATGCCACCTGGAATGTGTCATACAATTCAATTACCACAGCGAAGAAAAATGCTATGCAAACAATTTTAGATGTCATAGATATACTATGAAACGGAGATTTGTCATACGCTACTGTTTATCAAGTCAGTTTTATGAAAATACATTTTATGAAAATTATATAAAAATAAACAGAAATTACTGGTTTTTACTCAGATATTCTAGAAATATGTATACTAGTGACGAGAAAAGGACTCTCATTTTCATTTTTTTTATTTCTTTTAAACTATATAACTATGATGATGATCCTAATTTTGAGGAAAACTCCATTAAAATATGCAGTAATAAAAATATACATCTTTCTGATTTGAAAAATAAATAATGCACCAATAATACTGGCTAAATTACTATAATACATAAGAACGCACTTGACATATGACTGATAATACAAAGCTATTGAATTTAACTCAAATTTGCTATACACACATACACACACACGCACACACATATATATATATATACATATATATATTTATGCATATGCATATACATATACTAATATATATCCCTAAATATACATAATGCTTAATATATATATATATATATATATATATATATATATATATATATATATATATATATATATATGTATATATATATATATATATATATATATATATATATATATATATATATATATATATATATATATATATATATATATATATATATATATATATATATATATATATATATATATATATATATATATATATACATATAATATATATATTTATATATATATATATATATATATATATATATATATATATATATATATATATATATATATATTTATATATATTTATATATATATATATATATATATATATATATATATATATATATATATATATATATATATATATATATTTATGCATATGCATATACATATACTAATATATATACCTAAATATACATATATGCTTAATATATATATATATATATATATATATATATATATATACATATATATATTTATGCATATGCATATACATATACTAATATATATACCTAAATATACATGATGCTTAATATATATATATATATATATATATATATATATATATATATACATATACATATATATACATATATATATATCGAGTAAGTATCTTTTATAAAAATTAAGTCATCCGAGACAAGTTAGTTTGAGTCATCTTTAGTTTGAGACTAAAGGTGAAAGAGGTTCAAGCTATGTAAGTGTTCATAAACATTAATGAATTTAAATCTTTATTAATCTAATGTTCTGTACCTAATACAATAGAATTTTACGTTTTTACACTTACGTAATTTGGTACAATATGAGATCTAACTGCAAACGCTAGAGCATACAATTTATATATTACTTCTAACATATTTTGGTATTTTTATGCACTAAATGTCTACCAAATCTCTGAATATTAAAAAAAATGCAAAATATGGTTTTTTTAGAAACCTGCCTGTATTTTTACCTTATTAGGTCATTAAATAGGCACTTTTTTCTAAATTTTAAAATTGCATTACAATTATAATATATTTATTTCATAGATTTCATAGATCTGACAAACCAAAAACAATTAAAACATTCTGTTTAAATTATATCAGTTAAGAAATGTACTACTAAAGTTTTTACTTAAATATAAATTCCATTAACAAGCAATGGAGTTTCAATTATGATTAAAAACTTTTCATATTAACTCAAAGTTCAATTATTTTTAAAACTTTTCCCTCAACTTCTGCTTATTTTATTACCATAAAATATATCTGAAGTTTTGCATTCCATAAATCATAATTAGAATTGCAAGGTATGATCACCATGTTATGTTTTTAGTTCGCAGGACCGATAATCAATGATTTTTCTGCATGACTTTATCGGACGTTGCCCAAATATATATCTAGGAACATCTAACTTATCGATTGTCCCTACTGTCTAACAGAAAATAATCCTACTCTATCTTTAGTGAAAGATGAGCAAAGAGGAGACATCGATATATAGTCGAAACCCTCCCCAGCCCCTGAAGTACTTCAAAATCTACATTTTCAATAAAATAGCTTCTGTTTTCCGATGCAGCACTGTTAGGAAAGGCTCATATGTTTCCGATGCGAGGTACGGAAAGAGATCTGCTATTTGCATCCAAAAGTGGGGTATTCATAAAAGATACTGAAGCAGTATTCGCCACAAATCGATGAAATCCAGCTTAAACGCGGGGCTAACTTCCGAGATAGTTTAAATTTACTTGCATTAGTATTAAAAACCTGTTTGTTTCAAATACTTTAAGTCGCTATTCGGGCACAGTATCAGACAATTTTCTATTTGAAGACTGAGATTACTTCATCTTTAAAATAATGCATTTAAGTAATGGTAAAATACAATTTTAAAAGAAACTTTAAATACAGGAGAGATTTCAAGTATTGATCCTCTTTTATGACTGAAAAATTGAACTTTTATTGGATTTCATCATTTATTTCTGATTTTACTGATTTTTTTTCATTGATGTATTATTGACTTGGAAGATTTTGAGAAAATTACAAGATAATATCTAAAGATTTAATAATATTTCATTCTAAACATTTGTAGAATGAAATTAATACAATAAAATTAATTTTCAACAGTTTACTTATGCAATATTTTACTATCTAAACCATATAATCAAATAGTTTAAACATTCGCAAATAGAAAAATTAGAAAAGATAATACAGTAATCACATAGAGGACATATGACTTCAAAACAATCTAAAATGATATTCATTTGTACCGAAATTAAAGATTTTATCTGTTTATTTTCGGTGAAATTATCAAGGTAGTATAAGGCTGTTTACATACATTAATTGAAATTTATCTAGTCCATTTCCAAAATGATTCTTAGTCATTTATTTTTAATTTAAATTGAACCCCTTAAATTAAATATTAACCTTCAAGAATAATGTGGGTTTATGATATCCTTCATTTATATCTCATTATTTTTTAAATGTTTTAATCCTAGAAAAGAAATTCACCTGAAATATTTTAAATATCTTTTATTTTTCTTTTTTGTTTTACATAAAATATTATTGCATTTAATTCTAGGTGAAACTTGTTTCCACAAAGTAAATCGTATGATGAATAATTTCTTATTTTTTTGGTACTAAAACCAATAATAAAAACTATCATAAAAACATTATTTTTAAAATGTTTTAATCCTAGAAAAAAAATTCACCTGAAATATTTTAAATATCTTTTATTTTTCATTTTTGTTTTACATAAAATATTATTGCATTTAATTCTAGGTGAAACCTGATTTCACAAAGTAAATTGTATGATGAATAATTTATTATTTTTTTGCTACTAAAACCAATATTAAAAATACTAAAAAATACAAAACAAATATTTTTAATTAATTATTTTTTAAAATTATTGTGAATAACTTAAAGAAAAAGAAAAATTTATTGGAAACTTTGGATTATAATAAAAGATGAAACAGGCAATTAAATAGCAATAAGTCCAGGGTATGAATCAGTTTTTCATCTTATTTACATTGAACATGGATATATTCAAATTGTGAAAAAAAAAATTCCTTGAAATACTTTTAGAACTAGCACTATCGAAAAATGATAAAATCCCCACTGGCAAATTAAATTATCCCAAAATATGTTTTAAAATTCTCTGCTCAACGGTACATAAAACTTTTATATTCATTTGGACTTTAGTATACATATAATACTTCACACAAATTTGTGAAAAAGTTTGCAAATATTATGAACGCTTTTTTTGGTTCTGTAGTACTATTTTCTCCATCATAAGATCAAATATTGGAAAATGGACTTTACAAACATTTTAAAAACATTCTGTGGGTTCTCTAGGATTTTAGATATGTTATTCATTTTAATCTTAGATAAAACTGACCGAATTTTGTTTTAATTTAAAGTTTAAAAAAATATTTTTTTTACATCAACTAGGGGTTCTAAAAATGTGCTTAGGGCAATTAACTGACTCCTAATTAGGAAAAATGGTGCTTTCTACATATTTGTTGCGATTTAATATAAAATAATCTTTTTAGAGTTTTATACTAATTACATTCTCTTTTATCTTTATTTTGTTATTGCAATTGATGATCACAACGTTTGATCCATCCAGCTGTAATTAATTGACAACACATGTTTTCAATTTCTAGCTTTACTTATTATTGCAATATTTCCATGAAAATATACGCCATGTTAGAAAATTTTTCTACTGTTATTGGTGGTAACGACTTAAAATGGAATTCAACAGTTTGCCTTTTCAATAACATGTTTCTGTAAAAAATTCATAGAAGCTCATCAAATAATTTATATCTTTTCTGAAATTTCAGGCTAGTAACTAGAAAAACTGTTCAAATAGTGTTAAAACCTTACGATGTTTTTTTTCTTTCTATTTATTATTGATTCAATAGGAGATTTTTCTAAATAGTTAAACAATATGTGCAGAAATAATTAATAACCTGTTTTCATAATATCAAAAAGGAGCCTTGATGTCGTCCATTAATTAAATGACTATGGAATCTTTTGAATACAAAATTTTTAGAAAATTCCTAAATCTCATTTCGGAAGTAGACTTTGTTTGACATTGGAAAAACACTCACGTTTGAAAAGTTTTCATTTTCGTAGTTATTATCTTGAAGAGCATTTTTTAATGTAAGTGGTTATTTTTAACGGCAACTCATGTTCATCATACAAAAATATTGCTTTAAAATATTGCTGGGGAAAATCATTCAAAACCTTTCCAATCTCAAGACAGTATTTCATATTCAGTACATTCTCCTGACCATGGATGTGTTGGGGATATGCTAAATACGGTTTCAAAAGCATACTCTAATTTTTATATTTACAGTGAAATACCTATGTATTTTCTGTATTTAAGAACTTTCATCTACTATAAATGGGAATTTAAAAGTTCTTCCTCAATTTTCACTAATTGAATTCATAATGAGGTTATTTATCTGTCATTTCCTATTATTAAAGAATTTTGAAATGTAAACTCGGAGAAGAACAATTTTTAAAGTTAATGAGTGATATTTTTTTATTTGAGTTTGTTAAGGTCATAAAAGTCAATGTAAATATTTTCTAGAAGTCTAGAAAGGGTAATTCTGTGCCATTACATTGCCCAGAGGAATGTAAATTATAAATGCATTAATGTCATTTAAATGTAAATTTCTCCCTTAAAAGGAAGTTCCATGCAAAAATAACAATCAATGTTGAGGTTGTTAAGGAACTTCCAAACCATGTACATTGAAAATGACAAGCAATATATTGTACTATCTTATTACTTCTCTTTTTTACCTTGGACGAATGACAGATGCAACCTTGCGATAATCTTATTGGTCTCTATAGTTTACCCAAAATATAAGAAATAGTAGTTTTTACTTATGATAGTGTCGAAAATACATTTGAAGTAAATGCAATGACTCCGAAAAAATCAGCTATTCCTTCAATTTGGAAACCATGAATTGAAGGAATATCGGTTTCAATATCGGTTTAGAATTTAATAGTCACAAGGGAAAAAAAACTAGTCCCTTTTCCTGCACTGAACAGTATCCTTCCCATTAAAAATTATTCATATTATTTTTTTTCTATCCAGTAGAGTTATATTTAAAAAGAGTTAATTATTAAAATAGGAATGATATGTGTTCCATTCCACGATTATTTCTTTATATATAGTTATGCAATAAGAAATTTATATGTATATTCATTTCATTAGTATTCAACTTTGTACATATGGAATGCAACCTTATGTATTTTCTATAGTTCGGATAAGAACTATTTATAATTATTTATTTATGTATAATCACACATTTACTCCATAGTATTTAATGTGTCCATAGTATTTAATGTTAAACAGTATTGATGTATTAGGCAAACTAATTAGTAATTATTAATATTTATTTAAATTTTTTTTCTTTGGTTAAAATTTAAATCACATTTAATGCCATTCATATGATTTCTGTTTAAATGTATTACACCAATATTAAACAAATGAAATCATTTTTACAGAAAGCAATAAAGTAAGTAACTATTAAATATACTATGCATTTAAAGCATTTTTTAAAAATGTCACTCGAAACCTAATTTTCTTTAAGTTTCTATTTTAGAAACAGTATTTTAGAGATTTTACTATTAAATATTTTGACATCTCATATACTTTATAACATTATTTGTAGCGTTTATATAAAAGTTGGGAAAATTATGAATGGATCCAGGTTTAAAATATGGAACATAATTTGTAAAATATAGATGGAACTAAAGTTGTGTGGTAGCATGAAAGTTGAAAAATATATTGTTTTATCGACTATGTAATACAGTGAAGTAATACAAAATTCTTAAAATAATCTAAATATTACTTTTATATAAATTTTATTTCAGGCATGTAAAATTTCATTCCCATTTATATTACGGCTAATCAAGAAGAAATAATTAAGATATTTATTTAATACTAAATGTACCATACTAAATGTTTGATACTAAATGCCAAGTATGTTTTAAAAAATCACTCCAGTCTTCATTTTCTGAAAAGAAATTATACTTTATAAAAAATATTATAGAGACTTTAGTATTAAATATTTTAACGTTTTATATACTTTATAACGTTACTGGCGGCTTTGATATAAAATTTCTGAAAATTATGAATGGAGCCAAGTCAAAAATATGGAGCATAAGCTGTAAATAATAGATTAGACTCAAGTTTGTGAGATAGCATAAATGTTTAAAAATCTGTCGAAACCAGCAAGAAAAATTAAATTATAAAGAAGGCGAATAAAGATACTAAAACGCTAAAACAAAATTATTATTCTGTTGGGGCCTTTAAATATAAATGATTTGGTAGTGTATATATTTTAAAAGAATTTTTCGCAAAAATATGGAGACGAAATTTTGTACAACAGTTAATCTTACATGTGTCTTAAAAATAAGTAATATTTGATATGTAAGTCAAAAAAAAATTTCAAAATGTAATTTGAATAGAAAAAATGACATTTAAAACTCATATTTTAAAAAAAGCTTTAGTAATTAATTCATTCTATCTAATTTGGTTTATAATCAAACTTTAAACTGCTGCTTATTATTGTGAAAATATATATTTTGTACACAGAAACTAAATTTCAAGATTATATGTTAAGTTAACGCTTAGAAAATGTGCCTGACTGACATGATGTTGATGTTTCTCACCAGATATAAGACGAGTGAATTACTGTAAAAATAATGTTGCGTTGGCCTAGTGATTGAGAAAGAAGAAATTAAAACTCGAATCAACTTATCATTTATAGATATTGAAAACTGCTCTCAAGTCGACGTCGGTCCTAAAAAAAATGGCGAAGATTTTTTTCAAAAGGTTTATCTACAAGCCGCGGACTCCAGACGTTCCCCTTCTCTTCTTCTAGTAACAACCTTGTCTGCTCAAAAAATCCGACTCAACGAGGAGAAAAAAACAGGGGTCCACCCCAGAACGGGTGGGTGTGTGTGTCAAAATCCCCCAAACGAACGGACACTTCTATTGGTTGGGAGAATTCCGAAGTTTCTTTCTAGTTCAAACCGGTCTTGTTCTGGTATGTCTTTGACAACGGCCCACGGGAAGAGGTACAAAGAGCTGAACCGAATGTAACTTATTGTTACAATTACCAATATTTAATAAAAAAGACAGAGATAATTAACTCCTTTGACTTTAAGAACACACTATAATGTGAATAACTATACCTAAAAAATTAATTGATAGCTGTGTTTTGCAGGGAAGAGTTAAAAAGAGCTGAACAGATTGTAACTTATTGTTACAATTACCAATATTTAATAAAAAAGATGATAATTAACTCCTTTGACTTTAAGAACACACTATAATGGGAATAACTATAACTAAAAAATTAATTGATAGCTGAGTTTTGCGGGGAAGAGGTAAAAAGAGCTGAACCGAATGTAACTTATTGTTACAATTACCAATATTTAATAAAAAAGACAGAGATAATTAACTCCTTTGACTTTAAGAACACACTATAATGGGAATAACTATAACTAAAAATTAATTGATAGCTGAGTTTTGCGGGGAAGAGGTACAAAGAGCTGAACCGAATGTAACTTATTGTTACAATTACCAATATTTAATAAAAAAGACAGAGATAATTAACTCCTTTGACTTTAAGAACACACTATAATGTGAATAACTATACCTAAAAAATTAATTGATAGCTGTGTTTTGCAGGGAAGAGTTAAAAAGAGCTGAACAGATTGTAACTTATTGTTACAATTACCAATATTTAATAAAAAAGATGATAATTAACTCCTTTGACTTTAAGAACACACTATAATGGGAATAACTATAACTAAAAATTAATTGATAGCTGAGTTTTGCGGGGAAGAGGTAAAAAGAGCTGAACCGAATGTAACTTATTGTTACAATTACCAATATTTAATAAAAAAGATACAGATAATTAACTTCTTTGACTTTAAGAACACACTATAAAGTGAATAACTATACCTAAAAAGTTAATTGATAGCTGTGTTTTGCAAATAAGTATGTGTCCCACGTACCCTTAAAATATACATGCATATGGAGACCGCCCCCTGCCAGACTTCAAGCTCCATATAAGAATCTTTCAATCTTACTTATTAGGGTTAAGATGAAAAACCTTTTTCCGACAGAATCTAGTATACCATTTTAAGTATACATACTCCCACAAAAGGAGTTTTTTCATTTTCATATACTAATGAGCGAAAAGTTGATATATTCCGATAGTCATATTAGATGTTACTATACCACTAAAAAGTTGAACGAACTATAAAATAAGGAATAAAATCCAATAAAGGACAATCTCGTTAACTACTTTTGCATGAAAAAATTGTAAAGGTCTTTAACTTTATCGTTTAACCGCTGCAGAAAAAGCAGAAATGAAATGCGTGTGGTCTACGATCATTACATTTTTCCTCTCAAGTCTATTTATATTTCTTGCTCGGTAAACTACGAAAAGGAACGAGTTAATGGCAGGATAAAATGGGAAAAAAAGGAAATCTATACTTATTTCCCAGGGTGAAGAAAAATGTCACGAACTGGACGCGTCATTATATGTTACCCTTTGTAATACAAGAACAAATGCCCGTAAATCTCCTTCCATACTGAAAGGATGCTGGAGATTAGTAAAGGATTAAATGGGCAGAATTTTGTGCTTCAGTTAGAAATATATATCCGTATCCAGCACATTATCCATGGTTTTAAATCATATATTTCATGAAATGATAGGAAATAAAAGAAAATTTCTTGTAAAACTTAATTTTAAATATTGTGACAATTGAAAAGAATTTTGAACTAACTGAACCCATTTTCTATTACATTATACATTGTATTCAAATTCTTAAGTAATTATATCTGCTGAGTTATATTAAATTTAAATAGACTAAATATAATGAATTTTATTTTTCATATTTTTAAAAGAGAAATATGTTCTGTCTCTAAACAGGAGACTGGGATAAAAGAGATTTGTAGCTACCCTTTGAAATATGCAACAATGAGGCAAAATATATTAAACCACTAAATGTAATGTTTCATTTTACAAAATCATTCAATTATTAATATATTTATAAAGGATTGAATGATTGAACTGTTATATGAGTCTAACGGGGGAATAAATAACCCTATTTAGGAGAGTACGAATATACTTATATGTGAGGTCATAAAAGTAATTCAGTAAAGTAATTCAGTAAGTAATTCAGTATTGTATTCTTAAGTAATTATATCTGCTGATTTATACTAACTTTAATAGACTAAATATAATAAACATCATTTTTTCATATTTTTAAAAGATAAATATGTTCTGTCTCTAAACAGGAGACTGGGATAAAAGAGATTTGGTCTTCAACATATTTTTAGCTACACTTTTAAATGTGCAATAATGAAGCAAAATATATTAAACCACAAAATGCAATGTTTCCTTTTGCAAAATAATTCAATTATTAATATATTAATAAAGGATTGAATGATTGAATTGTAATATGAGTCCAATGGAAAAATAAATAACCCTATTTAGGATAATACGAATATACTTATATGTGATGTCATAAAAGTAATTCAGTAAGTAATTGAGTATTGTATTCTTAAGTAACTATATATGCTGATTTATACTAACTTTAAATAGACTAAATATAATAAAGTTTATATTTTTCATATTTTTATAGTGAAATATGTTCTGTCTCTAAACAAAATATTGGGATAAAAAGAGTTTTCTTCAACATATTTTTAGCTACCCTTTTAAATGTGTAACAATGAGGCAAAATATATTACACCACTAAATGTAATGTTTCATTTTAAAAATCATTCAATTATTAATATATTTATAAAGGATTGAATGATTAACTGTGATATGAGTCCGATGGAAAAATAAATAACCCTATTTAGGATAGTATGAATATACTTATATGTGAGGTTATAAAAGTAATTCAGTAAAGTAATTCAGTAAGTAATTCAGTATTGTATTCTTAAGTAATTATATATGAAGTTTTATACTAACTTTAAATAGACTAAATATAATAAAGTTTATTCTTTTATATTTTTACAGAGAAAAACGTTCTGTCTCTAAACAGGATATTGGAATAAAAGAAAATTGTTCTTGAACATATTTTCAGCTACCCTTTTAAATATGTAACAATGAGGCAAAATATATTAAACCACAAAATGTAATGTTTCATTTTACAAAATCATTCAATTATTATTATATTTATAAAGTATTGAAGGATTGAACTGTAATACGAGTCCAATGGAAAAATAAATGACCCTATTTAGGATAGTAGGAATATCCTGATATGTGAGGTCATAAAAGTAATTCAGTAAAGTAATTCAGTAAGTAATTCACTATTGTGTTCTTAAGTAATTATATCTGCTGATTTATACTAACTTTAAATTGACTAAATATAATAAAGTTTATTTTTTCATATTTTTTGGAGAAATATATTCTGTCTCTAAACAGAATATTGGGATAAAAGTGATTTGTTCTTCAACATATATTTAGCTACCCTTTTAAATGTGTAACAATGAGGCAAAATATATTACACCACAAAATTCAATTATTCATTTTACAAAATCATTCAATTATTAATGTATTTATAAAGGATTGAATGATTGAACTGTAATATGAGTCCAATGGAAAAATAAATGACTCTATTTAGGATAGTAGGAATATCCTGATATGTGAGGTCATAAAAGTAATTCAGTAAAGTAATTCAGTAAGTAATTCAGTATTGTATTCTTAAGTAATTATATCTGCTGATTTATACTAACTTTAAATAAACTAAATATAATAAAGTTTATTTTTCATAGTTTTATAGTGAAATATGTTCTGTCTCTAAACAGAATACTGTTATAAAAGAGATTTGTTCTTCAACATATTTTGAGCTACACTTTTAACTGTGCAGCAAAAAGGCAATATATATTAAGCCACTAAATGTAATGCTTCATTTTACAAAATAATTCAATTATTAATATATTTATAAAGGATTGAATGATTGAACTGTAATATGAGTCCAATGGAAAAATAAATAACCCTATTTAGGATAGTACGAATATACTTATATGTGAGGTCATAAAAGTAATTCAGTAAAGTAATTCAGTATTGTCTTCTTAAGTAATTATATCTCCCAATTTATACTAACTTTAATTAGACTGAATATAATAAAGTTTATTTTTTTATATTTTCTAAAAGAGAAATATGTTCTGTCTCTAAACAGTAGACTGAGATAAAAGAGATTTATTCTTCAATACATTTTTAGCTACCCTTTTAAATGTGTAACAGTGGGGCAAAATATATATACACCACTAAATGTAATGTTTCATTTTAGAAAATCATTCAATTATTAATATATTTATAAAGGATTGAATGATTAAACTGTAATATGAGTCCAATGGAAAAATAAATAAGCCTATTTAGGATAGTACGAATATACTGATATGTGAGGTCATAAAAGGCAGATTTATTGCCATGGTTAAAAGAAAATAAGCTAAGAAATCTTAACCTTTATGAGTGCCGTTCAATAAGTGTTCATTTAAAGTTCTTGGGTGATTTTTCTTCATGTCTGTAATTTAATCTCTTATCATTTGCTCTAGAGTTTATCACTACTCGGGGTGAAATACCTTTCACCATACCCATTTATATTACCAAAAACATCATTTTTCCTGCAAATTTTCTAAACTGGTAAAAATGGCTTTCTCCTAATAAATACTTTAAAGAATAAAAATATTCTTAACACTGTACAAAAAGAAATTGTAATTTTATGTCATGGTTATAAGTGAAAAATATTTTATGCTTTTCCATACAGACCTAATAGTTTTTGATTCTAATTAGATTTCAGAATAAACAACAGGAATCGAATTTCTCACGGCTTCACCTCTGTTACAGTGATGTTGTAATAAATTTTATCGTGATTACGCTGCAGTGTCGCTTTATGATTAGACGAGATTGCGGAAATTGAAATATTATATCAATTCTAAAAATAAAATTTATTCATTGCCTGGAGCTTAGAGGTAGTGTAGCACAGCAGGGAGTCATTTCGAGAAAGATCTGAAAAAGAGGGAAGGGGGGATTGGAATAGATAAATAAAAATTGAAGCAAAAGGAATGATTGAATGTAATGCTTCAGCAATTCAATATCCACGCTGACACGAGTCTCATAGCATGAGTCTGGTATCACTTGATAGATTTTCGAAGCTGCAACTGTATCTTACGTATATTTCACTTTAATTTTAAGACGTGCATTTGTGAGCTATGATCAATATTTGAGTTTTCCGGGGAAATGACATATCTAAATGTAATGTTCAGATAAAGTGATTTCTTACAAGTGTAGATGCATTTACTTAATGTTTTATTGTGAAAACTACATGTAGAGTTAACGGTTGCTAAAGTGAAAAATGCATTAGATTGACTAACTTTTATAAGTCAGATATTTAGTTCATTTGTTTGTAGTCTCATATTTCTAAAAGTAATGTTTGTGTTTTTGAAATTCTATTTAGTATTTGATAATAAAAATCCATTTTACTATGTAGCATTTATTCTATACTTAAGAATATAATATACAGTTATACAGGGATAAAAATATATAAATTTACCACAATTCTCTACATTTTTCCATTTATACAGAATGCTATTTTACTACACCGTTTAATTAAAAATCTATTTTCTATGTGAATTTATGTTTAATTCACTAAAAAATTTAATACACAAGGATTTAGTAAAATTTTTAGTATGTCCCTCGTGGAAGCAGATAATAATAATTTTTTAATAATTTTCACTTTAATGTGTAAATTTTTAAATTTAAACATCTCAAAGTGAAAACGTATCTCGTTAAATATTAAACACTCTTAAAATTATTTTGAGTAACAGGGAAGAGGAAAATTGGCAAGCATTTTGAATTTAAATGCTAACGCTATTCAGTGCCCAAATCAATTACAGAAAGCTACAAGCTTTGTGTACAAATGTAAGTGATTTTAAGGTATAAACGTCAAATAAATGATAGTTTCAATTAAATTAAATTAATGATTTAAATGATAAACAGATTTTAAAAGGTTTAAACTATGTATTTCCCTCGAGGAAAATTAGTAAATAAAATTAATGAGAAAAGCTAATCAGGTTAAAATATTAAATATTTCTTTATTAAAAGAAAAGAATAGTGTTTAGTGCATTTCTTGTAGCTAAAATTTCTCCCTCTTCTCATCCAAATAAGCCTATCCCTTTTTGATTAATTTTAAAAATGTGTTATTCTAAAAATGAAAATTAGAAATAAAATAAATTTTTAATGAGGTAATTTAGTTAAATTACGTATATTTGTTTTTCCGAATATAATTCTTAACGTTTGTTGTTAATGACAGCCCAATTAAATTAAACTCATTAAACTTTGATAAGCCTGTAACTAATATTTAAAAGCAATTAAAATAAATTTATACAAATTTCGTATCATCATATATTTAGTGCCCATTAAAAATACTAAGTCTTCATAATATGAGTTTGAATATTTTGAAAAGATAACTAACTCTAAAGTGTTATAACTTTTACTGTGTCTCGATTACTGTGTCGTGTTGTCGACATTTTTTAATTAGAATGCACCTTTTCTAAATACACAGAAATAATTATTTGAAAGTCAATAAATTCACGTCATGATACATCAATATATATAGTTTTAAATACACAGTACTCTCAATAGTTTTTTCTGTGAATTTGTTGTCCCATATCTTACTTTATTATGGATTAACTACTACATTAATTATTCAATTTTTTTCTGTCTGTTGTAAAATTATTAAGGTAGGTTACAAGAATTTTTAAGAAATTTTACGGCCATATACGCTATTACATTTTAACATAAAACATTATTGAAAAAATACATTTTTCATATTTTAGCGTTTTAATTTCATTTAACTAATATTAGAATGAAATAAACGACAAATTGAAATATTTTATTAAATGCTGAAAATTATTTAGAATCAACCCCTAAAGTATAAACAAAGCTTAAACTTTTGAAAAGGCTCGGTCTTGAAAGTGTTGAAAGATTAAAAAAATGAAAATATGAAAGATTAAAATCTTTGAACAGATAACATTTAGAAATTTTAGAAATTAAGTTTAAAATATGAGATTAAAAGTAAGAATGTAAGTATAAAATAACAATTCTTTACGAATTTATATGTAATTTTAGTGTTTATTAGCAGATTATTTTGATTTCTGTAAATATTTTCCTTAAAATTTCAATTTAAGAAATAATGTTTTTTTCATCTTGAAGCTATTTTACTACATATAAAATTATATCCAAAATGAGAAATCTTCTCTTAGATTTCTAGTTTTTTTGAAAATTGAAACTGAATTGTTTTCGAACACAATAACTCAAAATGTAATTGACTTTCACTTCATAAGGTCCATCGTAGATGTAAATAAAACGTTATTTCATTTTGTAAGATTATATGGATTCTGTATATTAGGGCCGAACGATGGATTAGGGTGCTGGCCTTCGGTACCGGAGTTCGTAGGTTCGAATCCCACTGTGGCATGGATGTTCGTAGCCGTTCGGAATCGGCTTTAAGCTGTAGGTTTCGGTCTCATTAGCCCTTGTGTTGCAAAAAGTAGACCGTAGCACTCCAAACCAAACCCAGAAAACCAAGAATCTGTATATTAGGAAAACACCCAATCATTTTCTTCATGTATACATTGCATATATTACTTCAGTATTATTTCTATTTTCAATTCTAATTTCAAATTCTAATTACTAATTCTAATTTTCAATTTTAGAAATAATGTTTTTTCGTCTTGAAATGATTTTACTACATATAAAATTATATCAAAAATGAGAAATCTTCTCTTAGACTTCTAATTTAAAAAAAAATGAAACTGAATTGTTTTTGAACTCAATAACTCAAAATGTAATTGACTTTCACTTCATTACGTCCAGCGTAGATGTAAATAAAATGTTACTTCATTTTGTAAGATTATATGGATTTTGTATATTAGGAAAACATCCAATCATTTTCTTCATGTATACATTGTATATATTACTCCAGTATTATTTCTATTTTTAATTCTAATTACTAATTAAATTTCTAATTACTAATTCTAATTTTCATTTTAAAAATAATGTTTTTTCACCTTGAAGTGATTTTACAACATAAAATTATATCAAAAATGAGAAATCTTCTCTTAGGATTCTAGTTTTTTTTATATTGAAGTTGAATTGTTTTCGAACATAATAACTAAAAATGCAATTGACTTTCACTTCATTAGGTTCATCGTAGATGTAAATGATACGTTATCTCATTTTGTAAGATTATATGGATTATGTATGTTAGGAAAACACCCAATCATTTTTTTCATGCATATATTGTATATATTACTTCAGTATTATTTCTATTTTCAATTCTAATTTCGAATTCTAATTACTAATTCTAATTTTCAATTTTAGAAAGAATGTTTTATCGTCTTGAAGCAATTTTACTATATATAAAATTATATCAAAAATGAGAAATCTTCTCTTAGACTTCTAATTTAAAAAAAAAAATGAAACTGAATTGTTTTTGAACTCAATAACTCAAAATGTAATTGACTTTCACTTCATTACGTCCAGCGTAGATGTAAATAAAATGTTACTTCATTTTGTAAGATTATATGGATTCTGTATATTAGGAAAACACCCAATCATTTTCTTCATATATACATTGTATATAATACTTCAGTATTATTTCTATTTTCAATTCCAATTTTAAAATTCTAATTACTAATTCTAACTTTCAATTTTAGAAATAATGTTTTTTCCTCTTGAAGTGATTTTACTACATATAAAACTAAATGAAAAATGAGAAATCTTCTCTTAGATTTCTAATTTAAAAAAATGAAACTGAATTGTTTTAGAACACAATAAATCAAAATGTAATTGACTTTTACTTCATTAGGTCCATCGTAGATGTAAATAAAACGTTATTTCATTTTGTAAGATTATATGGATTATGCATATTAGGAAAACACCCAATCATTTTCTTCATGCATACATTGTATATATTACTTCAGTATAATTTCTATTTTCAATTCTAATTTCAAATTCTAATTACTAATTCTAATTTTCAATTTTAGAAATAATGTTTTTTTTTGTCTTGAAGTGATTTTACTACAAATAAAATAATATAAAAAATGAGAAATCTTCTCTTAGGCTTCTAGTTTTTTTTTAAATGAAACTGAATTGTTTTTGAACATAATAACTCAAAATGTAATTGACTTTCACTTCATTAGGTCCATTGTAGATGTAAATAAAACGTTACTTCATTTATTAAGATTATATGGATTCTGCATGTCAGGAAAACACCCAATCATTTTCTTCATGTATACATTGTATATATTACTTCAGTATTATTTCTATTTTCAATTTTGAATTCTAATTACTAATTAAAATTCTAATTACTAATTCTAATTTTCAATTTTAGAAATAATGTTTTTTTTTCGTCTTGAAGTGATTTTACTACATGTAAAATTATATCAAAAATGAGAAATCTTCTCTTAGGATTCTAGTTTTTTTGAAATTGAAACTGAACTGTTTTCAAACATAATAACTCAAAATGTAATTGACTTTCACTTCATTAGGTCCATTGTAAATGTAAACAAAACGTTACTTCATTTTTTAAGATTATATGGATTCTGTATGTCAGGAAAACACCCAATCATTTTCTTCATATATACATTGTATATATTACTTCAGTATTATTTCTATTTTCAATTCTAATTTCAAATTCTAGTTACTAATTCTAATTTTCAATTTTAGAAATAATGTTTTTTCGTCTTGAAGTGATTTTACTACAAATAAAATAATATAAAAAATGAGAAATCTTCTCTTAGACTCCTAGTTTTATTTTTTTAAATTGAAACTGAATTATTTTCCAACACAATAACTCAAAATGTAATTGACTTCCACTTCATTAGGTCCATCGTAGATGTAAATAAAACGTTACTTCATTTTGTAAGATTATATGGATGTTGTATGTTAGGAAATCACTAATTTATTTTCTTCATGTATACATTGTATGTATTACTTCAGTATAATTTCCATTTTCAATTCTAATTTCAAATTCTAATTACTAATTCTAATGCTTAATTTTAGAAATAATGTTTTTTCGTCTTGAAGTGATTTTACTACAAATAAAATAATATAAAAAATGAGAAATCTTCTCTTAGACTCCTAGTTTTATTTTTTTAAATTGAAACTGAATTATTTTTGAAGATAATAACTCAAAATGTAATTGACTTCCACTTCATTAGGTCATTCATAGATGTAAATAAAACGTTACTTCATTATTATACTTCATTCAAGATTGTATGGATTTTGTATGTTAAGAAAACACTAATTTATTTTCTTCATGTATACATTGTATATTTTACTTGAGTATTATTTCTATTTTTAGTGTATTTTTCTGATCATACTTTTGTTCATTTGAAAGAAAAAGTAATTGGCGATTTTAATTCTTTATCTTTGTACTGGCGTGCCGATATCAGACGCCTACGGGCATGAATTGTTATTTTGACTTGGTCCTTACTGACAAAAACGCAATTTCTTTGTAGCCGTGGGGGTCTTTAGGGGCTACAGCAAAGCAGCGATTGGTTTTAGTTAGATGTTCATTTAGACCTGTAGCTAAAAACAGCGCCAATTTCCTGTGGCAGAGTTCTCCCCCACATCTTGCGGCTCTATTGACTGAAGGAACGGTCGTTCGGAAACCTGAAAGCCGAGGCAATAAAGAGAATTTTGTACAAAAGAAGGAGGATAAATTGTTTATCTAAGCGAAAAGAAACTTTTCCACATAGAAAACCGATGTCTAAATTGGTTTCTCATAATATTTATTTTTACTGACTGTATACTTAAAGAACATGGAAACGCCATGTTTATCTCTCAACAAATGGATAGTTTTATTGACTCAAGTCTTAAACATCACTTTGAAAGTAAAGTTACGATTTACAAAAGGTACGATCTTCCCTTTACCATTATATAAGAATTTTCATGAATATCAATTTCCTTTAGAATAGGGATGTGTGATTTGGAAAGGAGACACGTGATTTGAATTAAAAAAATTAGAGGTAAAACACTCCAATGGTAAAACAAATTTATAAAGCTGATTCAGTGATTCCCTTTTAAAAGAATTTCGTGAACAGAATTAATGGATGAAATTTAACTGCATTCGCTTTAGATCTCATTTTAAATGTAAACAAAAAGAAAATAATGCTAATTTGTTTTCTTGCCTAATTACATTGTTTAAATTGAGTCCTCCATGCGTTTTATTTTTAAGCAGAAAAATGTTATTTCAGTTGTAAAACACCGCATTTTTAAGAATGAAACTCATGTGAAAATAAAGTAATGATTATTGTAGAAAAATAAAAAAGCAAGTTTTACTGTTGTCTACAAGGTATTTAGCTAAATAGGAATTACTATTTCATTTTAAAAATAAAGTAAATTTTTGATAAAATCTCTAATTTGTTTGGAGTGCTACTGTCAAATCTTTGCTATACCAAGGCTTTTTAAATCGAGACCTACTGCTTAAAGTTGATTCATAAGGGCTACGAATATCCATAGAAGCATAGAATTTAAACCTTGGTTCTCCAGTATCTAAAAGCAGCGTTATATATTAGATTACAGTTCTTATTAAAAAAGAACAACACTAGTTTCTAAAAGACTTTAATTTTATATTAATCTTCCATCTCAGAGTTAGTAAAATTAGCTTCATAGCATAAGTATATTAATAGAAATATAATTTTAAATATATGATTTTTTCATGAGTTTGTGATTTGGTGGGCTTTTAACAGCTTACTATGAATAATAAAAAAAGGCCTTTTTTTAAATTATCTAGTTCAATATCAGTATCAAATCGAAATCTGGGCTGTTAGCTATCTGCGCTCGAGATGCTTGGTCTATCATTATATTCCTTGTAAAGTCATAATTTAATACAGTGCTTAAATCAATGATATTATTTTTTATATGACTTCTCTGTATAACTAGCCCACTTTGTTTAAAAAAACAAAAATATATGCATCACATACTTGATTGTCTGTTATTATATATATATATATATATATATATATATATATATATATATATATATATATATATATATATATATATATATATATATATATATATATATATATATATATATATATATATATATATATATCTATATATATATATATATATATATATATATATATATATATATATATATATATATATATATATATATATATATATATATATATATATATATATATATATATATATATATATATATATATATATATATATATATATATATATATATATATATATGTGTGTGTGTGTGTGTGTGTGTGTCACGTTCTGAGTGATTAAGGTATAGGAAGACAGATATTAGTTCTTGTATGGAAACTTCTTTATTGTAATCCTTCTGTCCATAGCTACACCATTTAGATATCCTTTGTTCACATTTTGTTAAAACAAGCGTGGAGGATGTTACCAGCCCAAGTTCCCACTCAGAAGTATCTTTTATGGTGTTTCAACCTAAACAAATTCCTATTGTCTACTTCCGCGTCAACTTCTTAATTCTGTATAGTTCCGCTAGAGGGTGTGGTTTTCTCCTATTACGTTATCATTAATGAGTTTCAATTAGTTTTAATTATAACTCGCTTAATTCTTGATCTCCCATTTTTAAACCTGACAAATATATACTATCAGATGGGACAAAGTGCACCCACTAATTTAGGAAAGCGCTCCTCTTGCTTTTATTTGCCATTCATTAGTAAAATATTATAATTACCTAGTTCAAATTTTGATTTCTGACATTTCTATATCATAAAACATTTCTTGGTTGATTGACAATATAAAATATATTTTTAATCATTTCAAAACTCATTTTATACTTCTTAATATTAGTTTGAAGGAGAAGTTCTAAACTGTCATTTTAAAAATATCATAGTTTAATATTTTTTACCCCCTAAATTTAATATTTTTAATATTAATTTGAAGGAGAAGTTCTAAACTGTCATTTTAAAAATATCATAGTTTAATATTTTTTACCCCCTAAATTTAATATTTTTAATATTTTAATATTAATTTGAAGGAGAAGTTCTAAACTGTCATTTTAAAAATATCATAGTTTAATATTTTTTACCCCCTAAATTTAATATTTTTAATATTTTAATATTAATTTGAAGGAGAAGTTCTAAACTGTCATTTTAAAAATATCATAGTTTAATATTTTTTACCCCCTAAATTTAATATTTTTAATATTTTAATATTAATTTGAAGGAGAAGTTCTAAACTGTCATTTTAAAAATATCATAGTTTAATATATTTTACCCCCTAAATTTAATATTTTTAATATTTTAATATTAATTTGAAGGAGAAGTTCTAAACTGTCATTTTAAAAATATCAGAATTTAATATTTTTTACCTCCTAAATTTAATATTTTTAATATTTTAATATTAATTTGAAGGAGAAGTTCTAAACTGTCATTTTAAAAATATCATAATTCAATATTTTTTACAACCTAAATTTAATATTTTTAATATTTTAATATTAATTTGAAGGAGAAGTTCTAAACTGTCATTTTAAAAATATCATAGTTTAATATTTTTTACCTCCTAAATTTAATATTTTTAATATTTTAATATTAATTTGAAGGAGAAGTTCTAAACTGTCATTTTAAAAATATCATAGTTTAATATTTTTTACCCCCTAAATTTAACATTTTAATATTAATTTGAAGGAGAAGTTCTAAACTGTCATTTTAAAAATATCATAATTCAATATTTTTTACAACCTAAATTTAATATTTTTAATATTTTAATATTAATTTGAAGGAGAAGTTCTAAACTGTCATTTTAAAAATATCATAGTTTAATATTTTTTACCCCCTAAGTTTAATCATTTAAATATTTTTTGTCCCCATGTGTATGTGAACTCACTGCTTATCTACTAAACTCGGCTTCTATCCATATCATATTAAAAGGTGGTAGAGTGAAATACTACGGTTGGGGGAGGGGGGGAGGTTACATTCGCAATCTAGTCCATCACTGGAAAGGAAGTTTTTTTTAATATTATATTCTTTTGGAGGGAGAAAAAAATCCATGCATTGAATATATTATAAATAATACATTCTATTACTAGTTAGACTATTATAGTTTTACGGGATTGCTTTTCTTTCTAGATCATTGGAGATTTTTTAACTACTTCAATTTTTTGTCCTTTGTGAAAATTTCAAGGTAAATTAGAAAAAGTTTAGAAAAAAGTTATAACCATATTTCAACATTACTCCTTTTTTAAAATGTTATAAAACAATAATGAAAAATGTAAACATATTTGATGTTTTAAATTTTCAGTTTCATTTAAAAAATACAAGATCGAAATAAAAGATAAAATGGAACATTAAGTGCTAAAAATAATTTAGATGTAACTCGTCCCTATAAAATAAAATATTTTAGAATATATGCAGGTCTATTCTTATTTTTAAAAAAAATCAAAAAAGATCCACTAATATTATCAAAATAGTTTTCACTTTGAATTTTATCATAAATGGGGTTTCTTTTAATTTTGGTTTTCTTGCAAATGCTTTAGAATATTAATTTTCAATTTTAGCAAGTTTTGACACTTTGATAAAAAGCTTTTATGTTACTAGGATTTTACTTAAATTTATACCATCCATGTGTCACCTGTCTTGCTGATTGTTTTGTTTTTGCTACTTATAAGTACATTAATATACATTAAATGTAAAGAATCATTTTATGTGTTTTATGTCGAACATAAAGTATGAAACAATGCATTAGTATGACATGACTAGAAGTTAATAATTCTTAAATAATATTCTAGTGTAAAGTGATGATCCTCAGAACTTTATTTACAAAATATTCAGTACTTTTAAGAATCGCATTATAAACCAGAGTATAGTTAAAGTTAAAAATTAAGGAAAGCATTCTACGTGACGAAAATGATATCACAATAAAAAGTAAAAGAAATTATCATTGTTATATTGAAAAACTACCTCTTTTTTTTTAAAGAAAATGAAAGCAACATTTAAAAGTTGAGATTAGGAATGATATCTCTTTTAGACAACACCCCCATTGTCACTAAATGAAGAATTTTTTCCGAAAGATGTGATCCTTAGCACAAACACAATTTAGCACAGGATTTCCTTTAGATTGATACTAGATGAAAAATATTATATCTTTTTATCGATGTCTGTTGAACCTTTTCAGGAATTATTTCCAGTTTTTCACTTAACAGAGCCTTTCGTTGTTGTAATAAATGAATTTCTTGGTCTAGTCAGGAGTCAATTATTTGGTTGATTTTTCAGGTTTTTTGACTTATTAATTTTATTTTTAATGCCAGCATGTTAATTATTTATAAATACTCTTTTGGTTTGAGGGATTGAAAATTCACTCATATCTATCTTTCATATGCTTACTGTTTTTTATTATAACATTTAGTTAAAAAATTTTCAAAGATTAAGCTTAGCTCCTTTAACAGAAATGATCATTTGTTTGAGACATTTTTGAACATTAAATCAAATTATATAAAAAATAATCTTAAAATATTTTAATTGAAATTTTATAGAGCTAATTAAGAGTGCAATGTATTAAAGGTAAGATAAAACCATGGAATTTTACAATAAACATTTATGGGAGTTATTTTGAAAAAAATTTACCCGGTTTAGAATTTTGTCTTATTCAAAATTTCAAAATTCCCATATGTATATTTTTAAGTCCAAATTATATTGTAGTTGTATGGCAGCTGGACTACTGGGCTTGTAGAGAAAACTTTCAGTCCTTCTCGCTGACTTCCTTTAGCTGGTGGAGTTGATCTGGGTCCTTTGACCAGTAATATATTTGGTGAGAGATTTCGTTTCTCTCCTCCACCCTTTGTGTTCTGTTTTGTCAGCTTTGTCTGCCCTCTTGCTTTCATATTCTTTTCTCTACCAGCCCCCTTCTCTTTTCCAGCCCTATTCTTTTTTTTCCAGCCTCCTTTTTATCTCGTTTCTTCTTATTTTATTTCTTTCAATACGCTCCTCCTTATGAAAGCAAAACTCCAATTGGCATCTTTTGGTGCCTCAGATCATAGTCCACTCATGATCACAAAATCGTCGACTTTTGTTACAGCCTCTCCTACGGGGGGTGGGGCAGTGAGTCTCCTCAGCAGTGCTACGGCGCAGCTCTGGGGATGAGCCTCAGGGTGTTGTACTACGGTACCTCACCTAGGACAGCTATCAGCCTCCTCGTGGCGCCCCCTGGTAACTAGGAGTGTCCCTCCTAGGCCAATGATAGCCGTCTGCAACCTCAAGGGGTATACTCGGGTTTCACGAACCCGGGGTTTCCTGAGTGATCCTTCTCTTCAGACTTCCCTGGTAGTCACGAACTTACTTTGTAGTATTGTTCCTTACTGGGGTCGTCAACATTATTCTCGAACCATGACGGAACTCTCGTAGGCCAGCAACACCTTGTGGTGTGGTGGTTACTGTCGTGGCGACTAATCATACAGACTGTATGGCTCCGGCCGGGACAGGGTTAAACACACTTACAGCCTCTCCTACAGATCCTTGTTCTTGCCGTCACTTTTAAACCTTTCCCCAGCCTTATTCATCCCTCGTGTCAATTTTGGAGACACTGTTTTTATCTCTGTCCATCAACCTTAGACCTTCCTGAAGAGTCACAAGTCATCCCTTATATTTTATCACACTTCTTGGATCCTCTCTTCTCAATTACTGTTAACATGTATGAGGCTTGCTTAAATAATCCACCAAACTTTTATATATATATATATATATATATATATATATATATATATATATATATATATATATATATATATATATATATATATATATATATATATATATATATATATATATATATATGTGTGTGTTTTGATATATTAAATCGCCTCATTACAATACAAATGAAGTTTTTCGAAGATTGATACCAACTTGCTCTCAAATGGGAAACTCCTTTTAAGAAAATCTAAATATTTTACAAGTTAATTTTTAATGGTATCAAAAAAATTACCGCATGCATTAAATGGTTAAAATGGTTAAAATGGTTAATTCACAAGTTTCAGAATTAAAGTTTCCTTGATTCATACAGGTATAACAGGTAATACTTTTGTAATTATGTCAATCATATTCCAAATAAATATTTTTGTTAAAATTATTGAACTCTGAAATTTATTGTGATTTAAAAAAAATACTTTTTACTTTCTTCAATGAAGTAAAAAGTGATTGTAATAAAACGTTTAGGTCTATTTTATTTTTTTAAAACAATATAAATGAATTATCTGTTATATATTCCTATTTAAACCCTTCCTATTTCCCAAAATATATCTCGAATGAAAACGGAATTTGCATCCATTATGCCATAAGAAAGGATTTTTAAGTTTTTGTATATATATAAAAATATAGTAACATATATATAAATATAGTAACGGAATAGTATAAATAAATATAGTAACGGAATAGTATATATATAGTAAAGGAATGTTGAAACATTATAGAAAACAATTTTTATGTAGCCTCCACAATGTGGCCAATTGTTCCCCACTTCCTGATGGTGACCTTGGACAATGGTTTACGGGTTGCATCCACACGCTGGGCCACTAAATGAGCCTAGCGCGTGGATTCGTCCATATGGTATACTGCGCATTTTAGTTGCGCATCTGGCTGCCTTTGATCTTTTGAGAAAAAACGCTTCTGAAGCCATCCTCCACCAAGGTCATTTTAATGTTTGCCATCGTCGACCTCGATAAACCATACTCCCTCAAGACGGTGGTAATAGCTTGCAGTGGACCATAGTTTGGAGGGGCCTTTAAATTTGTAATCATTCAATATTTTTACCACACATGTATTTTCACTATTCTATAAATGATAATTTTTGATCGTATGTGTCTAGTTATGATTCGCATTTAAGACCTTACCACGCTTCAACCTCTATACATTGAAAAAGCCACGGATTCAGTTTGCTATCTCTTTTCTCTATGAAAAATGCACAGTTTTCTCAAGTGATAGCGGAAAGTTTCCAGCCGATTAAAGGCTCTATCCCCTCTAATCCGGAGCCAAAATCAAGAGATTGAAAAGTTTTTGTTTCCAGAGGATAAATCTACACATTTTCCGTCAGGAAAGGAATCGCAAACTAAATCTGTTACTTTTTCAACTCGCACAGGTTGACGTGTGAAAAGATCTCTACACCTCAGGAAAAAAATAATCTAGAAAATTGCTTCAAAATGTTGATTTTTTTTAGAACCTCATCACTGTCTGAAAAATAATTTAACAGTTACTTTCTCTCTAGATTTTTTTTTTACTGTAAATCCAAAACTTATTAAATAAATAATTTTTTGAAAGTATTTTACTTCAAAAATAAAAATGGGCTCTGAAAAGAATAATATCGCTTCATTAACTACTGCAATTAAAAGATATGAATATGTGGAATTTTATGGTTAAATGGATAGCATTTTTATAGTATATTAACATGCAAACCCACTTCAAAAATTGATTTCTCAGTCACATTCCACATTTATTTAATTATAGACTTTAGTTGCTTTAAAAAGCTCAATAAAGCTCACAAAAGAAAGTTATGCAGAAGAAATGGAAGTAATTAAAGTTGTTTTACTACTCTTTCCAGCGAAAGTTTTCAGAATATGAAACTTTCTGAGACTAATTTTCTTTGAAAGAAGTTTTACCATAAAAGCTACGCTTCTGCTTTGATTTAATCAATTTTTTTCTGTAATAGGGAGAATCACATTTTAAATTACTTATTCTAATTTTATTGACTTATTATTTCAAGCGTACAGATGAATTCATAATACATAATTTATTATGGTAGATGAACAAAGACAAAAATGTTGATCTGCAAATGGGATTTTAATAGAAATAATTTGCAGGTTTATTTAGATAAGGACATAAGTTATAATTTACTGGTATTATTACAGATATAAGGAAGGAAAGCTTCAAAAAATGGTTGAGAATGATCGAGGAGTGTTCAGAAAGTAATAATACGTGATAGAACTGAACTTCTGATGCTCAAAAGGTATCAAAAATTAAATGGGGAAAGGTGTCAACAAGCGTTTAATGTCTTAAGAGTACACTGTTCATTTCTTTCTTTCAATAAGTTAAAACTTAATTAAGTAGCCATGTTCAAATGTGTATAAAATTTTCGGTTCGAAGATATATATGCTTTACATGAATGTGCTGTGCTCGCATATCACGGGCGAATATCATACCTCTGTAATCGATCACATGTTAAAGTAGATCTAACACTCTTTCAGCTAAATTTTGAAAGCTCGGAATATTCACGACACACATTTAATAAACATTAAAATTGTCGAAATACATCGAACTGTGTTAACTTGCAACCACAGCATCACAGACTCTAGTGAGTGTCTGAGAGTCTATTGTTTCTCTGCCTATGGCACCTCTATCTGGCGGTTACAGGCTATGTACTATGTTCCCTACCAGCGGTCCTAGAAGGCCATGGAGTATGCACTCGCTTTATATATGGATTGATAATGCAGTAATTTTGACATCCTATGCAATAAACAAAATTTATTAAATATGAGATTATTAGCTTTTTGTGAACCTGAAGCTTATATTTTAATAAGTAATAAAATATGGTTAATATTTATTTAATATAAATGTTAATTTAAGCATACAATTTAACTTAATGTACCATTTTGTGTATTTTATCCTAATTCACATACATTTGCACTTCCCTCTCTTTAATATCTAAAATCACATTTGGAAGTCATCTACTCATTGTGAGAGTTGAACAGTAATCCTGAGAAGCATGTGCAGGGCCGTAACTAAGGCGTGTCAAAGGTGACATTTGCCACAGGCACCTAAGTCATAGGGGTGCAGCACCGTCAGGAAAATGGGGTCTGAAAGAAGACGATTAGCCTCGGGTACAAAAAAGGGAAAATTGAAAAATAATTTATTTTATTATAAAATCCAATGTGTGTAAAATAATTTTTTGTGAAGTTTCTTATTTATTTAAAATGTTTCTAGAGACTAAACTTCTTATAGGTTTTTACAAAATGTTTACCAAACAATCATAATATGCCTTAATATTAATCCTGGTTTTCGTTTTAAATCTTAAATTTATTAATGTTGTTAAAAAACTAAATTTCAATTTAACAGTTCAAAAAATTTTTATGAAAATTCAACGTTTAAATAAAACATATTGCCCCAAATAAACTATTCCGTTTATTAGGAAAATAATACCCCCAAAATGTTCAAAATATTTAAGTATTAATACCGTAAAAATAGAAAAAAAAATAAAAACTAATATACAAGGAACATTTTAAGAATTAAGAAATTATTTGGCTAGTTCATTTTGAATATATGATATTAAAAAAAAAACATGTTTATATATTTTCTCACTAGATTTGGTGTTATGGAAGCAGATCAGTTTTCTGCCAAGGGCGCTAATGGACCTAGTTACGGGCCTGATCATGTGTGAATTTACAGTATGTATTCCTGATAAACTTAATAAATTAGTCTCAAGTTTCAAACGCACAGAAAGTATTTAAATCTTATTTTAATACTAAGAATTTTGTTAAATATTTTCTAAACAATTTATATAAAACAACAATTAAACTGTAAACAGTAAATCTCACAAAACACTAACATAATATAAATTTAAATATTAAGATTCTAAAACAGCCATGAAGAGTCATTAACGTCATTCAGTTTTAAAAATAAATTCATTTCTCTTTTTTTTACAATTGTTAGAAAATATACTTCATTAAGAAATTTTCCTTGATGTATTTATTTTTATAAAATTATTTAAAAGTTAATTCTTAATTTGATAATGCATTAAGGATTAATATCTGTTTTATAGATCAATCAGTTGTGTTACTAAAATATCTTGTCATTATTGAACTAGCTTGTCATTTATAATTTATCGTATCTTGTTAAGATACGATAAATGAAGAAAGATTTATTTATAAGATGCTGAAGTAGATTTTTTATTATTAATATTTATTAAATTTAATAGCAGTGAAATAACATAATTTATGTAAAAAATAAAATCTATGAACTGTTGCTTATTTTTAGATAATATTCTAGACAATCCAAATAGAGAACAAATTGATTATCCTGTGGTATTTGCTATTTAGGGCTTTCACTGTATATAATTCAGCTAAACTTTAGAACTGAGTCTGCAGTTATAAAAACTATATTTCAAAATGATTATTAAACTCTATTAAAATACAAAGTAAAATAACTTAAATAGTTAAAAATGGAGAAATTTAAAATTCACTTACTGTTATTCTTAGGTTATGTTTTAGACTCTCCGAATATATAACATATTTATTGGTCAATTGGTATTCGCTTTTTCATTGTTTCACTGTATATAATTTAGGTAAATTTTATAATTCAACGAGAAAGTAGCAAAGAGAGAAAAATGTATATTTTGAAGTAATTTGTAAATGTTTTATAGTACAGAGTAAAAGATTTTGAACTATGTAAAATGTAGAAAATAAAATTTTATTTACTGTTATCTATTACTAGACTGTATTCTAGACACCCTGAAAAAGCTCAAATTCAATGGTCCCATAGTAATCACTATATAGATGTTTGGTAGTAAATTTTTCGAGACAATAAATTTAGAACTGAATTACAACCCTTTCAGAACTGAATTTTAAAGGGGAAAAAACTGTCTCCAAATGGTTTTTAACCCTTTTTATAACACAATAGAAAGATAAAATGTTTTAAAACGTAGATTAAGCTTACGATATTTATTGCGAGAATTTACTGAAACGCAAAAGAAAGAAAAATGTTCTAAATATTTTTTTTTCAAGAAAGTAGGAAAGAACTTGTTGTTGAGTATCTGTGGAAATCTAAAAATCAAGCTGATAGCATCTAAGCAACAAAAATAATATATCAGCTTCTTGTTTGACCATATCTGATACTAGACAATATAATAGTTTTTCGAAAAACTACTAAAATCTGAGATAAAAACTTTTAGGTCTTCTCAGACAAAGTTTCTTAGCGAAATAAAGAATTTACCATCAGGGACTAGAACACATTACGTCAAGGTTTTCTTAACATTACTACTTGTGGTTAAAGAACCGTGTTTCCTGCCCCATATTGATTTCCCATTTTTTCACCCCTTGCGCGAAGCATTCCATCATTACTCTGAACTGACATTACTCAAGAAAAGAAAAATCTCTCCGACATGTTTTATCACCCTATTCTCAACTTCCACATTCTTCTTATCTCCTGACTAACAGGGAACATTTTTTATGGGGGGTGGTACCATTATTATTTTTTCGCGTGTTATTTTTCCTCCACAGAGATAGCTCCCAGGTGAAACAGTAAGGGAACGAATTTATAGTTTTTCGGTCCTTTTTAAACGGTGGCACGAAACTCTTTAAGAGTTTGATGGGTCTAAAAGATTTTAATGCATTAACTTCCAAAAATCACATTGCTGTTCCAGACCTATCTGTAAACTTCCTTTATCACGACACGTCCACATGTGTTATAAAACTTATTGTGCGTCATACACAAAATACAAATGCCCTGAGAGAACGCAGATCGGAGAGCTGATTGAAGCCATTTTATACGTTTGTTTAAACGTAAACGCTTTTAGCTGACTTGAAAGAAATTTATCTTTGCTTAAAGCTAGATCTAATTTTAGTGATTTTTCTTCCTGTTGATCGATGTTACTGGATATATTTCACTTGCTCCTTTTACTTTATAGATTTCCAATATAAAATTTTATTACTAAATTACATTTAGTTTAACCCTTTCATGGCCCATTTATTTCTCACTTTCATAACAAAATTGCTAATTATATTCAATTGATTAAACAATAGATGACAGCGCAATACTAAAGCGGGACACTGTCAGTTCTCCCATCAATCAGTATTCCCATCTTTATAATAGCAAGGCCAATATTATTATAATGGTGTATGCGCTTCCCACAGGTGTATTTTGTAAGATCATGTAGGTGGGAAGTAGTCTTCCCACGGCCTTCGAAAGGGTTAATTAAAAAACATGATTAATTTATAATATTTTCAATATCATTTGTAGGGTTGGAAATAAAATATTAATGAATTTTTCTGTTCTTTTTAAATGGTGGAACAAAGATTTTTAAAGTTTGGTGGATTTGAAAGATTTTGATGCATTAACTTCTAAAAATCACATAAGTACTTAGGATTTATAAACTTCCTTTTTTATGATTACATGTGTTATAAAACTTATTAGGCGTCTGAACTTATTATGCATCACACTCAAAATACAAATACTATGAGAGAACGCAGATCAGAGAGCTGATTCAAGTCATTTTAAAGTTTTTTAAAAAGGTTTTTAGCTGACTTGAAAGAATTAAAGCTGAACCTGATTGAAGGTTATTGCTGAATATATTTCATTTCATCAATTTTCTCTCTAGCTTTGAGCTATGTACTAAATTTCTCTAAATTTATGTAAACAGTAGAATTAAATAATACTATTTATACTAACTATCTCAAGATCTCATTTAAAATATTAATGTTCATTTTAAAAATATATAATTAACTACTAACTAGAATTTAGCCAATTAGTACATTTTAATGAGACATTTATATGATAATCCCGTTTTCTGAAAATTTCTTGGATAAAAATGTAATATAATAATAACTTGTACTATTATATGATATTAAACGTATAAAAGTACCCCTCATATAAGTATCTAATACAATATTTTCAAGCCTTGTAGCTATTACAAGCCATTTTATTGTATAGGTTATATATATATATATATATATATATATATATATATATATATATATATATATATATATATATATATATATATATATATATATATATATATAATTTATTCGTCTATATGGCTTGAAAATATTCCGCTAGGTACGCCTTCAATATTATTTCAAATTAATAACACTACTGTCTTTTAATCTCTACACACACACACACACATATGTATATATATATATATATATATATATATATATATATATATATATATATATATATATATATATATATATATATATATATATATATATATAACGCCTGCCCGAGTTCGGATCGGGAAAAACCTTAAAGGGGTTAACAATAACTTAAGTTTATGTAGTGGAAACTTGATATCAATCTATATATATTTATACTTTCAGTTTTATATTATGTGCTGATATCGAATAAACTGGAGAAATCTATAAAAACTGAACATAAATGTATGAAAATGAATGCAGATCCCCGAAATAAGTATGCAA
>CM063502.1:78349008-78354008 GCA_032207245.1 Pardosa pseudoannulata | reverse complement strand
TAAATTGAGCTACATAATATATAAGTTTTTACTGAAAAGAAATTTTTTAAAAAATCTATGTTTTTATCACTTTTTATAGATCTAAGCTTTGTTATAAAGAACCCGGCATCGAACAATACTTTTTCAACTTTGGATTGTTTATGACTCAATATTAATTGGAAATGTTTGATGTCTTGATCTACTAAATAGTGGTAGATTAATTGCCTCTAGATGCAGGTCCTACCCTGTGAAGTATTTACAAGGTAACAACCTTGTAAATACTCTACAAGGTAAAGGTCTACCATGAAGCTTTTCCAAGTAGAGCTAACCTCCGCAGAAACTCCTAAATAACTTTTAATGCACTCATTTAATCCTATTATAGTTGAAATTTTTTGTTCACTTGTTCAAAAGAATTTAAAGATACATAGTATAATCTTCATTAATCAACACCATATATACTGTGAAGTCTTAACACTAAACATACCATATAACGGGTCAAATGACCCATAAGGTTTATGTAAAAAAATGCGATGGGAAATGAATTAAAAATTCTTATTCTTTGTGTTTGCAATACATAAAAATTGACAATATACAATTTTGTTAAATTATAATAAAGCTTATTTGTCTATTCCCTTCCAATTTTCATATTTCATACATTTATAATCAGAAAAATAAAGTCCGGTCATTTGACCCGCTATGGTAGAAATAGGTATGTATTAAGTGTTGGTATGTTTAGTGTTAAATTATCCTGAGTCAAGAAGTAGAGTGAATAGGATCTCAGACTTAACAGAAATGGAAATCATTTTTATTTCTGGAGAAAATAGTTACTATGTACAAAAGGATTCTGATATCCCAAAACATTCGTAATGCAAAGGACTGTTGTTTCGATAACATATCATGGATTATCACAATCGTAAAAGAAAATTAAATATTTTCACACGATGGGGAGGATTTTCCAGGGTGCAAAGCGAACCCAGTCTATCTCCCCTTCGGTGACCGAGACCCTGCCGTTCCTTGTATGAGTGAACTTTACGAGTCTCCCGAACATAATTACCAAAAAGCTGGCTCCGGTCAAAAGTTAGGGAAACCTCCGCAAGGTCAACGCACCTGCGTAAAAAATGTTGAAAAGCCCCGAGTCACAAAATTCTAGGCCTTTTTATACCTGAGGGTCAGCTATGGTCGCGCCAACCGTTTACTGTTCAGTTACGATTCCAGTTACCTGAAAACTCCAGCTAGGCTTACATCTAGTTAATTAGTTTAATTCTCATTAATGTCCTTTCATTAATGGGAATTAAACTAATTAACTAGATGTAAGCCTAGTTAATTAGTTTAATTCCCATTAATGAAAGGACATTAATTCTCATTATTGTTCTTTCATTTGTTTCTCATTAATGTTCTGTCCTTTCTGGAATTCTGAAGGTAATGCTCTGGATTCACTATCCCAACCAATCAAGGCTTGTAGCCTATTCAACCAAACTGTCAACTTTCCAGACACTGCGTCGCCTCACTATTGTAGTCTGGTCAAGCAGGTGGGACCCAGCTCGGCTGATTTTGAGCGTTAGTGTTCTGTTCTGAACAAGGGGGTATTCACAATATATGTACAGAGAGGGAGATGGAAGTACACATACGCATGTATGTATAAAATACATGCAATGTGTGCATGTTTGGAGCTCTTCGGTCTACATTTATGCTACATGAGAGCCAAAGACATCAGGACCTACAACCAATTAAGAGAAAAGGAAGATATTTGTCATATTTTATAGCTTTTCTTTCTTCGTTTATAATATTTATTAGATGGATAGGGAAACTAGTTTTTAAAACCTTCTTCTCTTTGATTTACATTAAAGTATGTACTGGTAACCCGAAGTCTGTAATACTATATGCTTACAGGCTTGTCATCTGCGCTTTGTGAAAGGCTACAAAAGTGATATATATTCTTAGCATAAAACTGATATCGCTTATACGCTATTTATATCTTTGGAGGATAAAATCCTGAAAGAAATGCGTGAGGAAGCATTAATAGAACTTGTCTGTGATTAATACCGTTTTCTTTAAAACATTTACAAACTATCTGATGCGGCAAAGTTTGCATAAAATTTTAATCATTAACTTTTAAAGATACATAAATAATTAAACTATACTCTTTTTTCACTACTGATCTTTTAAAAATCTGTATATTTAATTTTCCATGCTGTTTATCAAATGTTGTTACAAAGTTTAATTTAAATTTTTTACAGACACATTAATATAACCGTCTAACACTTGAAAGTTTACTTTACTAAATTAAAAAATTATTTCAACCAAGCTATATGCTTTTTACTAAAAAAATAACTTATTTAATCCGAAATTAATTCATTTTTAGAAACGTATTGCGTGCTTTGATATCGTTATAGTCCAACTGACTAAGAAAATTTCCTTGCTTTAACCTAATTATCTTTGAACTTCACGGTACCTTCTTGCTTTCCTATTCCTAAAGCTTCTTTCTGGATTTCATTAGTTCAAATGGAGTAAAAGAAAAACGGAAAGTTAGTTCATCGCAACAGCCAAAAAGTCGTTTATTGATTCAGTTTCTGTAAGAAACACTGCCAGAAAAAAAGAATCAAGAGAAAAGATCTCGAGGTTAAAAATGATAAAAAAAGAGAGCACGTAAGTGAGCGTTTGTGCTAAAAAAGCGTAAAAAAATAATAGGAAAAAATGAAGTTATACAGAGCTAAACTTTTTAGATATATTTTAAATTCTTTTATTTTTTTTGAGCAGGAGAATTTGCATTCCACTTTTGTTGAAAGTCAAATCTAGCCACAAATCTTTCTCTAATTGCTTAAAAGGTCAACGGGTTGTAACTGTCCGGCAGCATTTTGAACAATAGGGTTTTAAGCTATAGTTGAACTTTTTTTTTTAGTAGTCACGGTTTAGAAAGAACTTGGGTGGTCGTTGGTAGTAAATTTGATTTCAGAAACAATAATGAACTGGGATATTATGAGAAATAAGAAAGAAAAATATTAGAAAAGAGTAATATATTTATATAATAAAAATGAATGGATTCGAGGCTTGTTTCAGATGCCTCCTGTTTGTGACAACTTTATTGTTTCAAAATATCCATTTTAGTACAACTGTAATTTATTTATTTTATATGTATGTGTGTGTGTGTGTTACGGCAAAAGCCCGAAGTTAGTCAGTTCCCGAATAGGCCGGCCAATTCTTGAAATAGCCAATATCGCCTCACAATGACCGGACAATATCCGATCTTTCCTTGATTTCGTGGTTTGGCCAGTCAATTTGGGCTGACAAATTCCGACATGAGGCGATCAGCCAAAGTCAGAAGAAAAAGGTCATGAGTAAATTTTGAGTGTTTGTATACCATAATGCTAAAGATAATCACATTATAGCTGCCACAGAGGAGTTTTCCGAAGAATCTGTCCCTCTTAAATGCTTATCACAAGACAGATTAAAAATGCACAGACAACTGTTTCACCTTGCAGTTTCGACCGATTTTTCAGGTTATAGGGTTACTATGCCATCGAACTGCTCGTACCAAAGTTTGGCTTGGAATCGCTTATAAGCGACTGTACGAATATAACCTATTTTAAAAAATATTTCGGACCTGGTAGCACTTGCAGCTTTGTAACCACCGGAATATTTAGTGCCAGTCCAATATTTTAAAATTATATTTCCAATATTTTAAAGTATGCACTTGATGGTTATTTGAACGGTATATTCTATACTAATCTTTAACAATATATATATATATAATATATATATATATATATATATATATATATATATATATATATATATATATATATATATATATATATATATATATATATATATATATATACATATATATATATATATATATATATATATATATATATATATATATATATATATATATATATATATATATATATATATATATATATATATATATATATATATATATATATATATATATATATATATATATATATATATATATATATATATATATATATATATATATATATATATATATATATATATATATATATATATATATATATATATATATATATATATATATATATACATATATATATATATATATATATATATATATATATATATATATATATATATATATATATATATATATATATATATATATATATATATATATATATATATATATATATATATATATATATATATATATATATATATATATATATATATATATATTGAAAAGGAAGATACAAGAAAGTTTCCGAACAGATTACTAGTCACTGTGCAATGAGCATAAAGAAATAACTGTTAGTTAAAAGTTATTGAAAATTTCAAAACCTAACTAGACATAATCTATATCAAACTTAAAATATATTTAAATAGAAAAAAATAATAATCTAAACTGAATGTGTAAAAACATAATTTAAAATATACCCCACTTGACCCTAGTGAAATTATTGCAAAAATTTAGTCAAAGATTCTACAGCCTGTCTCTTTCTTTTCTTTCGAGTAGGGGTATTTTGTTTGTAAATATGTAAGATTGACAACAACACTGTCATCCGCTATAGATGAGGCGTAATCTCCTATATCTCCGCAAAAAGATTGTCCCTAAAATTGAAAAAAAAATTCCTTCTTAGTCACCTTTATCCATTCAGACAGTAATAGAAAATAAATATTTATTTGATACTGCTTACAATAGCAATATAGCAAAAAAATATAGAAATAACACTATGAACAATTATGCTTGTATGTATGCATGCATTGACAATTAAAAATTAAGAGTAAAATTAAAATGAGTAGAAAATTAAAAAAAAGGAATTATAGATCAGTACCACTTTTATTTATAAACATCTATGAAAAAAAACCTATAATGTATACATGTAATGAATAAGAATATATATTTACTTACATACACACACGCACACACACACATATATATATATATAATAGCAAATAAACTTACAAAGTAAAGATTTGATGCACAAACATTAAAAAAATCCTTTAATATAAAAAAAAACACTATCCTTTTGTATATA
>CM063502.1:78274008-78344008 GCA_032207245.1 Pardosa pseudoannulata | reverse complement strand
TAATGAACCTGACATAATAAATTTCTTCAAATTGCAAAGAATAAAGTGGGCAGGCCATCTAATCAGAATGGGCAATGACAGAACAACAAAAAGGGTCTTAGACGCAAAACCTACAGGAACACGAACACGAGGAAGATCCAACCTGAGATGGACAGACTGCCTGGAAAGAGACTTTCAGGTACCTAAAGTAAAAAACTGGAAGAATTTCGCCTCCAGTAGGATGTCTTGGAAAAAGCTTATTGAGAAGACCAGGACCCATCCTGGTCTGTCATGCCACTGAAGAAGAAAAATAATTATCCAATATATTTATATTCATCTCTAATTCTAATCAAAATAATACTTTCAAATGTAATGTCAAAAAATACATATTTAAAGCTAGGTGAACAAGTATTCGTTTTACATTTATGATTCCTTAATTCAGCTTTTTCTACAAGTTACCTTTATTTATACATATTAAAACCAATATTGTAGATAACTTTTAAAATATATGATTTTTTCAGGCTGAAAATTCAATTTTAAACGTAGTTATAAGTGAATATTTCTTCTTAATTTGCAGACATATATTAAAATTGACCCCGGCATTAAAAAATTTCATTATAGTAAACTTCCAAGTGTTATATAAACGCCAACGGACCACTGTTGCTGTAGTTAGTAATAGTCGGCAAAGGTGTCGAACTCATGGTTAGAAAATTGTAGGTTTGATGTTGGTGTCAGTCACAGACTACCATGTTTACTAATTGCGGCTAATGAACGTCAAATAGGACCATGGTAGCAATGCTCTCTAAATTCAAACAGTACTTCTACTTTGTCCAACCTTTCGGAGCAATAGTAAAAATATTTTCATAGAAGTCAGAAATATGTCGTCTAGATAGACACGACAACAAACCAACGAACCAACAGTACTCTGCTATTATGCACTTCTAATTTTTTTTTCTACGGTAAAGATTTCAAAATTATTTATGTCAATACGACCTAGAGCATTTTAATTTATTTTTTCCAGCGTAATTGCGTAAAGTGTTACAGGCTGGTAGGTCCTAGATTTTTATTTGAGATGCCTTTCTATTAACGAAATAATAAGCACGACACGAAGTACCTTAAGTTTTCAAATTCAGATTTAAATTTGCTAATTACATAGTGACTTAGCTGATCTACCGAATTGCAGACCAAAACGTAACTAGAAATTATAAGGCAATTTTTAAACTTCCCCTGGGTTTGTCAGTTTATTAAAAACGAAGTTTGCAATAACACGATACATTTTAGAGTTTCATTCAGTGTGACATTTGTAAGAAGTAATTTCACCGTAATGGAAGAATAATTACACGTTTGAACCCAACTAATTTTACTCCGCAATTAACACGTCTGTTTTAAAGTTCATTTGAAAAAACTGATAACTAGAAGCTGCTGCATGTAACCTTTTCTCTCCAAGCGGAAAATCAGTTTTTTTTTCGACGGGAAGCATTAAGTTTATTTTTTGATTGCATTTCAATCATTAAATAGTTTGTAATTTTGTATGCATTTCAGCAAAATATTTCAGCCCCCAGTAAAGTTCTAATTACGTTGATTATGATGTCGTAGTAATTACTTTGTTACATGAATATGAAAACAATTGATTCTGACGTCATAAAACAAAGTTATTTGAATGATGAAGTGTTACCTGGAAATTGAAAAAGAGCCTTTGACTTGCGCTTTTCAAATTTTATACTGCTTCTTAATTTAGCTTTGTCTTTTTATAGTACTTCTATTTAGGAATTTAAAATCCAGCAAAATATTTAGTAAAAAAAGATGTCTGGAAATTTTCATTTGTAAAAAATATTTCCATTTTCTTTCAGTTTCGAGTAAATAATTGGCGAAAAATATTTTTAAAGGACTATTAACGGTGTTTGCTTAAGAAAGTTAAATATTTTTAGATAAACGAATAATTAATAATCAGTAAGAATGATATAGGATGGGTAGACATACTGAGTTCTTTTATTCCCATTGAGAAAATAAAATATACGTTTCACGGAAATATAAGTAAGCATAATTAATGAACATATTGCATTTTTTAGTACTTTTCTGATTGTTTTAACAAATGAGGTACTATAGGATTGATTTGGAATTCTTTCTAAAGTCTAGCTTTTTACATACGAGGGCAAATGTGATTATTACCTATACTCTAAAGCTGATTTTGTAGAGTTTTAAACCGCGAGGACGAGGATCGGGCCTATGATCCCGAGCGTTATAAAAACTTTCCACACAAAATTACACAATGGAAATAAAATTCCCAAATTTTCGGTAGCTGTCTTATAGGTCTTCTAGATTTGAACAGCATGCATTTACGTGATTTTCTCTGAATAATTCTCTCAGAAAGAGATACTTTTAAATTATTTGGTCCCTAAAGACCCAGTGCATGTGCATACACTTTTGTTGTTGTTGTTGCATATACCACTTGGTCTAATCAAGACCGATTGAGCCGGAGGCTACTCGTATTAAGGCAAGGGGGCGCACCTTTCGTTTTGACGAGCAGTTCAAGGGTGAAAGTATGACTTAAGCTCAAGCATGTCCTCGTAATTTTGAACCAAGGACCAAGCAGAAATCACATAGGCTTCGCCTGCCACCCCCAGAGGTAATTATTAAGAATTTGGAGGACATTGTGACCACGAACATATTTTACGTGCCCCAGTCACCTTTAACGAACATAGCGGATCTTATGCCGGCTCGAGCTCCGAACCAGCAAACCTCCAGTTACGAGAGCGTTGCTTTTACCTACTGAACTACCGCGATTCATGCACTTTTGGAGTTTTACTTTGTGTTTGTGGTAATAGGAGAGTTTCTGTTAAATATACATAATTTTGTGGTCAAAAGGATGAAATATAAAGACGAGAGTTTTTAAATTGTATGTGTCTCATGTTTGAGCTAGATAAAAAAGATTTGAAGTCCAAAATACTTTTAAAAATCAATATTTCAAATAATCCGAAATACATTTTAAACTTTTAATAGAGTACATTATAGAATATAATTTTTTTCTTCATCATCAAAAGAAAATTTGTTGGAATTTGGCTCAGAAAAGTTGCACCGGACCTCATAGGCCCGGCGAGCATTCTTGTGTAACTCCAGGAAGAGCGCGTCCTCGTAAATTAAATATATGTGCCAGAAAAGATATTCAAACCAGTGAATTCCGCTATTAAATGAGTGTTCCCAAATTATCTATTCCTAATGAAGCACTAATTTTAGGTATGGAATCCCAATGTGTTATATTTCAGATTTGAGTTTTGTCTTTTTCTGAGCTCTATTTAGTGAGCCCTTTTCGGTCACTAGATCAGCTCAGAGTGTAACTAAGAAACTGGATCGATTATTTTCCTACCCTCTTCTGAGAATGTACTGACAAAGGGTAGACATTGGCCAGTTGTTGATTCCTGCCGCTCTTCTGCTGGTATTGTGACTCTGGACGCTATGGGGAGTGAATATTTCGGTGTTAAGAAAGTGGTAATGATTAAGTTTTGGGAAATAAAGTGTTGCAAAAAAAATTCTAGAGTAATCGATTATGTTTTATGCTAATAGCATTGTTAAATGTAAATGAGTTCCTTTAAAACTCAAGAAAATTAAACCATTCATTTCATGCTTTTCTAGTAAAATCAGAAATACTCCTTTCAAACTCTCTTCCCTCCTTTCTTTTGATAAGAACTGCCATTGTCAGTCTATGCCCAGACAAGTTGGAATTGGTACCATTTGCACGACGTGAGGACATGTCCCCTATTTTCGAGGACCACAGTTGTGTGTGTGTGTGGGGGGGAGGACCATGACGTGAGTTCACTGATAATGCGCTGTCTGTGTTTAGCCAAACCAGGTATATACTGATAAAGGACGAGGAATTTTTTGCAGAATTTAAGGCATTGTACTATTTTGTGCAAATTATTCCATGTTGATTTTTGGAATTTTTATATAGCATGGCTGCATTAGAAATCATCTAAACTCCTAGAGGAAAGCTAATGGCTCATTTTAAATGGCTATCAACATAGGAAGCGTCCATGTTGTCAATGAAAGTATTATTACATGATTGTGAATTAACAAAAAAAAAACAATTTCAAAATTATTTTATTTTATTTGTAATCAATCTATGTGAAATATAAATTGTTATTTGTAAGATAATTTCGAATAATTAAATAGATTCGACATTTAAATTGTTTATTTAAAACGGGTAAAACTTATCAGGAGTTCGAAATGCAGCATTCTTATAAAAATGTTTCATGAACATCTTTTTTTAATGAATATAGCCTTTTTTATTTATAAAATTATTAGTTTTGTTTGAGGTATGAAAGTATCTTTAGAAATAAATACAAAACTGGGTTATTAACTTATATATTAATAAAAAATTTTAAAGTAAACATTAATTATATCAAACTATCTATTTGTCATATTCAAAATGTATATTTTTTCTTTAAACACAGAATGAACAGTATTCTTACCACCTAATATTAATTTTTGAACAACCTTCTAGTTTATAAGCTATAAGGTGAATAATTAATTAAGTTCCAATTCATATGGAAAACACAATTTTTTGTTTTGAAGATATGTTTGAATTTATTATAAGCAATTGTATTGCATGTGATTGTAATAATTATACACCTTAAAGGTTGATGCATATAAAAATATCATATTTTGGCACTCATTGTTAAATGGATTTCACAATCAAATTATATGGAAGTGCTGAGTTAAAATTTGGTAAGCTGAAAGTCTTGGCTCTTCTTGAATAACATGATTAAGTAAAATTTGCTGTCTCTCCAATAGGATTATCGTTCCCAGCAAATGGCAGTAATACCTGACGTTTTGCAATCGTGAAGACTTCAGAAGGTCTCATATCCCCCATTGAAATTCACTCATGCTGAAAGTGGGTCTGGTTTGACTTATATAATTTAAAATACTTAATAAAATTTCTCAAAAAATGTAAGATATTCAAGTCCCGATTATCCCATTATTATAAAATAAAATCATCCAAAGATTCAACCATCATTTATTGATTACAGTGTAAACGTACAACAATTAATATAAAAAATTAAAACTATGTTATATGCATTTATTTTATATGACTATAGTAAAATTAAAAGATTCTTATCGATAGATAAGCCTAAATTTTATTCCGTATATTTATTATACGTATTTACGGATATATTTGCATTTTGTACAGACTGGACTAATATCATTCAGATAAGTCAATTTTTTGGTTATTTTTAATGATTAATTCATTACAATTTCGATTTATGCCTACTATTATTTTTTAATTTTCATAAGTTTGTGAAATTTATTATATTGAAAAAAGTTTTTTTGTATTATTAATTCATTCTACAGACTGCAATTTTCAAATTGCTCTAAGTTGTTGGTTAATAAATATATTCTAAATTAGACTTTCTTGTGGACTGTGATGTTACAAATATATTTTTTTCAAAATTATAATGTATTAATTGTTTGTCACTATAATTATAAATGAATGTTTGATTTTTTTTATTATAAAATGAATTATTCAACGATTTGATAGCAAATCTCAAATATTTCTCAATTTTTAGTAAAGTTTTATTGTATTAACGGTTTATTGCCAATTTAAACACATACACTTTCAACGTGTTCCAGTTCTCTTTTATAAGGAATGAGACTTTCAGGGTGGTAGGCTTTTGTTTCATTTAACAAGTATTCCAGAGCTGTAGAAATAACTTCCCTTGGATATCATGAGTATCGTAAATTTCTGTGCCCAAAAATCTTTTTAAATAAAGAATTTTAAACTAGCTTTGTAAGAATAATATTTCTAGTGTCTATTGTTTTTTTATTTTCTCATTTTTAAACCTAAATGTGTGATACCAAATTTTTGATTATGTTGCAAATATGCAAAAAATAATATAAAAGATGAAGTCTTAAGATAATAAATCAATTGTATTTAAAAATGGTAGAATTTGTACATTACTAGCTATTTCCAAGTGAAATACATACTTATACTTATTAAATTATTTACATTAGTTAGGTGAAATAAAAAAATACAGCAATCAATTATTGAAGAATTTAATTATACATTATAATTGGTTTTATAGTTGGTTACCTACCGTATTAAAACTTTTTAAAATAAGTACAGAAATATTTTCTATTTAACATCAAAAAGTTTATGTGAACAGTCTAGGAACAAAGCTCTAGCATGAAATATACTGCTGATTATAATTCTATATCTATGTATATTATATATATATATATATATATATATATATATATATATATATATATATATATATATATATATATATATATATATATATATATATATATATATTTATTTATTTATTTATTTATTTATTTATGTATATAACAACAATCTTACTCGTAATCAACCGATTAAGTATTAGCTAAAATTATAGAAAATAAAAATTTATTTATTAAAAAATGAAAATGTGTGATATGTATATAAAAATACTGTATTTCATTTAAAATATAAGATTCTAAGCTTTAATTTCTTTGGTGTAATTAAGAAAAATGTAATTTTCAAATTTGTTTTTAATTAATATAAACAATAAATATCTTGGAAATCTCATTAGCATTATACAGGTAGTTAAAATAAACAAACTTATATATATTCTTGAAAAAGTAAATGAAAAATGTGTATTTAAATCCATTTAAACTAAAATAAGGTAAATTTATAAACAATTATTTTATTAAAGTGCTACAAATACAGAAAGATGTTGTGCAATGTGCCATAAACGCCTTAATGCAATTTCAAAAACATGTTAGATATACGAGAGTGCGGCCATCCATTCATTATTATTTCTCAAATTTCTCTGCTGGTATCAATAACCTTATCGTCTTAGCGGCCTATTCCACCTGGAGTGAAAGATAATGAAAAGGGAAGATATGGAAGGGTTGCCTGAAGAGTTGTATGTTATCACGTGAGGTAAAAGGGCCCAAAGTACAAAAGAGATTTCCTGAAACAATTCAACTTGATGTTCAAATATGCAAAATGATTTAGTGATAAAATAAAGTTCTTTTGTGTCTTTTTGAATAAGAACCTAGTTGCTTTATTATGTAGAAAAGATCGTACAGAATATATGATTTCTTGCTTACATTTCATTCCAAATATGAATCCTAGGTCTGCTATTGAAATCATGTTCGTTTATTAAAGAAATAGATCCGCATATAGTTCTATGATTTATTATTAGTAATGACATGAGTCTTCAAAATTTCAAAGAATACTCTTTATAAATATGAATGTGAAAACTTTCAAGAAATTACACAAAACAATTCTCCAAAATTTCGAATAGAGATTATGTTTTCATGACATAGACTATAATCTGTATTAAGTAATGTGTCTGTGATAATTGATGAGAATTAGCATAACTCAAAATGGAATTCAAATAGGGAAAATAAGGGCTAAGTAGAGGGTGAATCATTTTTAATTCAATATTGATCTTGTAGGTAATAGATGGAACGATAATGTAAGTACGAAACAATTCTTGCCCATCGAAAAAGTTCTGATCACATTTTAAATAGTAAATAATTACCGGATTCTGTACAGGCAAATGTTGATCAATTCGTAACAATTTTAAGGAGGTTATAATAAATAATTTTCAAAGAAATTTGAAATTAACTGAACATTTTAATATAATTTTAAAGGGGTGAAAATAAAGATACCATACATGTTTCATTATGTAAATAAATTTATGAAAACACAGATAACATTTTTAAAGTCCTTGACTAGCCTTTTTCTACACAACCGCAGGTTGCAAACATATACTTATGGTTACAAAAATGTTTAAATCATAATATAATATTTCCTTAATGGTGTTTATGTTATTGAAAATTCAATTTTGCGAAAAGTTTAAAATATAAATATTTATATGTTCTCTTCTTTATATCCAACTATATTTAACTAAACTTTAAAATCGTCTTATGAACCGTAATATAAATAGATCCACTTTTGTGTGATAAAAATTAACCGGAATACTTATATTCAAAATTTTTGAAAATTTAAAGACTTTTCTTCTTTAGTGGAGGATGCATTAATATATTAATTACAGTAATTCAGGATTGAAATTAAACGGCAAGTACCCTTTAAGGTAAAAGGGTGAGTGAAATTAAAATCTTATTTTACTGTAAAATACTATGTATAAGCATTTTACTATGTAGACATTTTTTGATATATTATGTAGACACTATGGATTATAATCTGGAAACCTCTCCCCTTTAAGTCTTAAAAGTGGAATTGCAACCCTATTTCATTATCAAATTACTGGAATTATTTATTTACCGGTAACTAAGTTAAGGGGGGAAAATATCTTGAAATTTTGAATTTCAATATCTCGGACAATTTTTGTCACAGATAAATGGAACTTTTCGTGTTGCAGTATTTAGGACTATTTTCAATATTTAATTTAACATCATAATATAGAACGGGGAAACGTTTAAAAATGTAAGAATATTTATAATTTTACAGAGTCAAAATTTTAAATTAAAAATACATTTAAAGGAACGCTTAATAATAAACATTTTTGTAATAAAAATATTTTTGTCTACTAACTACGGTTGTAAAAAAACCCTATAGCAGACTACTTTTGTCCCATATAAATGGAAATTTCAGTGTTTCAGTATTTAGGACAATTTTCAGTTTTTATTTTAACATCATGATATAAAACGGGTAAGCTCTAAAAGTTTAGAATATTTATAATTTTATAAAGTCGAATTTTTAAATTAAAAAAAAACGCTTAATTTATAAGAAACATTTTTGTAATTGTAGAATTTTTTGTCTACTACCAATGGTTGTGAAAAAAAAGACCTATCGCAGACTATACTATGCAAAATTATAAACTCACAAGTAGTTGAGAATCATAAGAAACGCAGTATCTCATGTTTAGAAAGACTGCTAAAAGACTGCTACTGTTTGTTAAACGCGTGCCCAGTTTACAGTGTGGGATGGAGCAAATGTGTTGGTATTGTTTTATGAAAATTCCTGTTCTGTCAACGGTTTATTGTCTTCGCCACATTTTAAAAGTTACTGTTTTTTAACTTTGCTTTTTCTTATTCCTAGCTATTCCCTTCCAATTCCAAAGCTGTTGGATATCACTTAGCGATACGGAATCTCGGCATGTTTAACTTTACTTTCGGCGTCATTACCGACATTATAACAGACATTACCAAGAGGGTTCAGCATTTTGGAATCTATTTTAGCGCCGTGAATATCTGATTATCGCAGCATCTAAATTCAGTGTCAAGCTAAGTAAATGAAGATATAATGGTCTCAGCCTGCCGAGGGTAATTATTACTTTTCTAGTAAGGGTGAGTCCGTGCGATAAGCGATACACTTTGTTAACGAGGCCTCGGGGTATTTTGACGTTTTCATAAATTACCCTCACCGCCTATCTTAATGTGAGGTTATATTTGCTTTTTTTATCGGCCAATCAATCACGTTTCATGTTAACGTTATGCAAATTTTGCCGCGATTCATCCTCCGCCAAGAGTGTGGGTAAAGTAGCGAAAGCTTAACTTTTCAAATTTATGCATTATTGTGATGAAAGGGCGATTTTTTTATTTTCTGACAAAAGTTCATGAGAGCAACTTTTATATGCAAAGTTTCCTTAGGGTAGAGAGGTTATTATCAGCAGCGTAAATTTTTAAATTTGCTTAATTAAGTATTTTGGGGAAAACACTGAAAACTGAAACGTGACACCTGCAACTTTTTTATAGACGATGATAGAAAATTTTTATTTTTAGTATTTAATAAACACTCTGTTCAACGTAAGTTTTTCTTTAATTAAACGAAATTTGATTTTTTAATTTAAGGAAAATATTTTAATTATATAAAATATATTATTCTCTTTGATTTATTAAAAATCTGATATGTTTCAGATTAATAACAGAACATTTCCATTAAAAGGATTTCTCATCGTATCCAGATAAAAATTACTTTTAATAAAGTTTTGTAGTGTATGCTTTGAATACAAAAACTTTAGTTTTAATACCTTATATTTAATACCTTATACCTTATAGTAGAAAGTCTTTACTGTAACTAATGGTAAACTATTTTATGGGATATAATTTTACTGTACAATTATTTAAGGAAAACTATTATATAAGGAGTTATATAAGGAGAGGATTTTAATTAAATTTCTCACATCACCCCGTAATATATTTATTTATATAGACTTTTTATTAATCCTATTCTAAAATAATTTTCAGGTTAAAACAAAAATTGTCTATATGAAAAATTTTTAATGACGATTTTTGATGTTATATTTCATTACCTAAATATTTAAATCATATTTCCCATAGGAAATATAATAAAAGATAAAGTCATTTTCTGTAATTAACAGTATAATACTTTATAGAGTAAAATATTTTGTAAGTAGTTACTTCAGAAGAAGTTCATAAGCTTTTTTAAGAAAATTACATTTATTACATAAAAAAATGCTATTCACTTTATATAATTTGACGATATAGGAAATTTTGATTTATCATACGCTTAAAAGCTATATTTTAACTATCATTTTATCATAGGTGAAAGCTTTAAATCAAATAGATTATGTAAACATTTTTTAATTAGAGAAATTAACAATAAAATATCTTTATTAATATCAACGGGAATAATAAAAGAAAACAATGTTTACAAAACCAGGAATTTTAAATTACCTTTTATTCAAATTATTCCTCGATGTACAATTTGACGAAACTCCAACATTGCAGTCTGTATTAGTATTAATTAGTTTGTTGTTATATTGCTTAATATTTTGAAATCTTCTTCGGTCTAAAACTGTTATATCTTTTCCAAAATCCGAATAAATCATTAGTATTTTAATTTTATGAAGAATGACATGAATGCGACATTCAACTGAAATTTTATGCCTATTGCAGTACATTAAAATTATATTCATTCCATACATATTTGACAAAATTTATTTTAATCTGCTCAACAAAAATTAGAGTACAGTCAAAGTAGTTTATTACAAACCCTGATTTAATTAACAAAGTTTTTAAAAAATTTTGGTTTAATGCTGTGAAATCTATATAAAAGTCTTTTATTGTAAATATAATCAGAGTTAGTAAGGCTTTTTTTTCTCAGGAAACTTCTTGTTAATATTCTATTTCTTGCTGTCAACATTATGATACTGACCTTCCATTTCACTTGCCAAATCTTTGACCTTGTCAGTGTTATCCCAAAATTAACATACAGATATACATGCATACATAGTATATGCTCTGACATAACTATTCCAAACATGCTCATTTACCTTATAAATATTTTTCTGTTACAAAGAGCAAAAATATCCCAAAGGAATTTATCTTTATAATCTGTATTCTTCTAATATGAGACAAAATAAAATATTTTGTTCATGAATCCTATAAGCCGATAACGTTTGCTAATAGTGACCTAGCTAATAGCTATAAGCTATAGCTAATAGGTATAAGTGACCAGAGTGCATCTTGTTAAAATGACAAACAAAAACATTGGCATATATCTGTATTACTTAATATATTGTGAACTAGTATAGTTATAGAAAATTTCCCCTATGCTAATCTTACTTAAATTTATAACTCACAACTGTCAACTCTCCCTCCCCCACTCAAACACTGTCGATTATAAAATATTCAATTATTTTAAAAAATAAATTAATTTAAATATTTAAAAGTATTATATGAATATGATTGATATAGGCAAATATCTGCAAACTCACGAAGTTTTTACACTCTATAAATATCTGCACATATTCCGTTATGTTCAATGTTTGTCAGTTACACTGCAAAACATACCTGTATATATTTACAGTTAAATAACTTTTTTACTGGTAATTACCAAAAACAAAATCTGTAAATTTTAACGTAATACATGTTATATGTACAATATTCGTACCGTATTGTCTATTTATCAAGTCTGTAGCGTCAGAAATTTCTGGTCATGTTGCCCAATTTCAGCACATGGGAATTATTACAAGTAGATATTCTGGATAGAGTTCAACCTACATACAAGAAGAATGATACCTATCTTTCCATAATAGTGCTTATGCACTTTATTTACACAAGTTACTTTCGTGAGTATATTTTACACAATAGTCTGCAGACTGAAACCATGTCTATCAGCCACACTTGTTCAAAAGGGCAAGGTGAAAACAAACCAATAAAAGGATCTATTTTCCAATGCTATGGTACAACTTGATTCATTAGTGGATAAGATTATCACGAAACTTCAATCTGTAAAACGAATCAAAGGCTAGTCCGCTATTTAGACACATTTGAATTTTTTGTTTGTGGAATATACTATATTGCCAGAAAGGGCAGAATATATTCGAGTTTTACATTCAAGGTTACATTCAAGTTTAGACATTTTATCAAAATTTAGCAAAATACATGCCAATATATATTAAATTTCAGGAGCACAAATAACATTTTGATCACTATATAAACATTATACCGTACAAATTAAAATTTAATTGCTGCAGACTATTTCTTTAATATTTAAGTCTAAGATTTGGTTTTTAGCGCTACAACCTTTTGCACACAAGGGCTAATGAGACCATTAAGTCTAAGGTGTTTACACATGAGTGATAACTGCTACTAGATTATAATTTTAAACTTTAAGGATATAAGTTGAAATCTATGGTTATATATGCATATATATCTTTGTGTGTAAACTCAATGAGTTATCTTGTGTGTAAACTTAATCAGTTCGGTAAGGAGCAAGTCTCCATCCACTTCCAGATTATTTTTTATACCCTGTAGAGAAAATGTTTCAAATCAATTATGTCATTTCATACAAATATACAAATGTACAAAGTAAAAATGTTATCACAAAATTTCGTGGTACAATTTCGTTACAATTGCAGGCGAGCCTATAAATGATATAGTAATTAATATCTTAATGCAATTGTTTATTGTAAACTACCAAGAATTGCATAGTAATCATTCACCCAGGTTTAAAGTCTTCCATTTAAAACTATATAAAATCTAATTGCACCTGACATAAATACTAAATTGATCCTTCTAAAACTAAAACTATTTCTAAACTGCTACAATAGTCAATTAATATAAGTTCTATTATTCGTGAATAATAAGATAATTTTTTAGGTTATTTCAACACTGTAAGAATTAACTAATAATGTTCTTTAAAATTACCTTATGCTCAATTAAAAACACTGGCTCTATATTTTCTGTTCCGAATGATCTTTAAAGTGTAAGACTCTTCTCTGCAATGGGTGGGGTAATAAATGCTGTAATAAATATAAGTATTCCCATGGATTTCGCAAAAAGAATAGCTGTTATTAAAAATTATCTAAAACCCCTTTTTGCAAAATACACTTTTAGCTTTATAATAGATCTCTTGAGTACTAGCTCCCTTCTAATCATCCTTATCAAGAATAAGGTGTGGTCATGTTTTCCATAGAAATGATCATCTAGCGATGATTTCCGAACATTGACAAATGACGAAAAATACGAGAACGTCAATCTTTGGATCACAGAACAGAACGGGAAAAGATAGGATATGGGGATTGATTAGTTAGTGGCACTGAAAAAATGGATGATTTCAATTGATGGAAATGCACACAAAGTGCGCTCTATAAATTAAATATCTAATCTTATCTCAGGGGCTTCACCGCTTGACACTTACAGCCAGGTAGGGTGGAGTAGCCTACATGGATGTTCAGAGATGAGCATGCGCAATCGTTAAAAATCATTAGTAGACAGATGGATTCCGATGTAAGTTTAGGATATTTATTCTGAATGGAAGAATCCTACGCGTTTCATTCATAGCTTTTCTTGCAATTTATTATGTTGTATTGAAAGAACTTTCTCTGTTTACGATATTTGGCAGTCAGGAATTTGTATATATATATATATATATATATATATATATATATATATATATATATATATATATATATATTTGTATATATATATATATATATATATATATATATATATATATATATATTTGTATATATATATATATATATATATATATATATATATATATATATATATATATATATATATATATATTTGTATATATATATATATATATATATATATATATAAGGAAACCATACATAATTTACGTGTGCGTGAGTTCATATATAGGTAGGTTAATTGTGTATATTTAGGTATACGGGAGTGGGTTTGTTGTGTGTATGAATGCGCATTTTTGTAAAAGGGTAACCGTAAAGAAATGAAAAATTGTTAAAATAGAAAAGTTAAAATATTTTTTTTATGTACAGCTGGGAAGTCTATTTAAAATTTATATCAAGCTTCCTCCCTCAAAATATCTTATAAAATTTTTAAGTGAAAAACGTTTACTAAATTTGTAGTACTACTGTCAGGCCTATGAATTCCACGAAAGATAATCAATTCTGAATTCCATTAAATATTTCAGTCAAGTATAGCAAGGTGACTTTAAGTTTATAACGGATTTTATTAAAATTCATGATATTTAAACTTATCCTACTGTTATATTTGTTGCGTTAGTTATGTGTCTAGAAATATTTTATATTAAACAGCCTAAATATTGAGAGATTGTCACATCAATAGATTTTTACTTTAGTACATTTCTCTATCGTACTTGATTTTGACTAATTTAGTTGGTAGTAAGTATGGTTACGATTTCATTATTAATTTATTTAAGATTCATCTAAGGTGAAATATTTTACAATAATTTAATTGGATAAGAAATTTTAATGCGACAATATTCTAATCAGAAATAAAATCTTAATCAGACAAAAACACAATGTATTTCTATTTGTAGTAAAAGTCTAAATATATCTATTTCTCTGATTTTTATATTTTAAAACAGTAGGATGATATTGTTAGTTTCTATTTCATTATTTAATATCATGCAACTTGATAATGGCAGGAAATAAACTAAGAAAATTTACTTAGTATTTGTGTTGTATTATCTTCATGTAGCTTTATCTCAATTAATAGTTTTCATTCTGTAGGGAATTGTTTAGTGCACAAAATACTAAGAGAACATATTTTTATGTCATATACTTCTACATAAAACCCATCTTGAAAATTACATAAAAAATATAAGAATATTTTAGATTTCTGATTTTTATATTTTAAAACATTAGAATGATATTTTTAGTTTTTATCTCATTATTTAATGTCATGCAAATTGATAATGACAGGAAATAAACTAAGAAAATTTACTTAGTATTTGTGTTGCATTGTCTTCATCTATTATACCTCAATTAATAGTTTTCATCCTACAGAGAAATGTTTAGTGAACAAAATACTAAGGGATAATATTTTTATATCATATACTTCTACATAAAACCCATCTTGAAAATTACATACAAAAATATATAAGAATATTTTAGTTCAACAGTCTTGTAACTTTGCCTCAAAGATGTTTCTTTTTTCAATTTTTTTTCTTTAAAGGCATGTTTCTTTGCATCCGCCTCAAATGGGCTTTAAGGAGAAGTACATAAGAACAGGAAAAATACTTTCTTCACAAACAAACTTGTTTGGGGTTCTTTTCATCAAGAATTTACTTTACACAACACTTACTAATGTAATGCAATGATCTTAGATGAGAACCAAGGGTCGAATTTGTAGGATAAAAAGAGCGAACTATCTAATGATGCAGAGCATCAAAGCCGTTACTTGATGTTTGTAGCCGCAGCTGCGTTTCGAGATTTATACGAACTGAATTTCCTGGATCATAGCCAGACACAGTGGACGTAAATAACAAGATGATAGCGGCATTGCGCTTACCCTATCATGAGAATTTCCCCTTCTCGAAGCAAAACATTCTACTTCCAACGAATTAGATAAATCGAAAGACGTAATGGGCAAATTCAGTATATTACTCCGTTGATTACTCACTTTCAAATAATACTAAAGAGACAATTTAGGGAGACCAAACGTCTAAAATTGATGAGACATCATTTCGTACTTAATCTATCTTAACACTCTGTATCTCAACAACCTCGAATTAAAAAAAAAAGAAATTCCTCAAATAATAGAATACATTATCTCAAACATATCAAAAATAAAACAAAAGTTTTAAAAACTAAAATTAAAATTTGCTGATAAAAATGTATTTTCTACAAATATAAACATAATATATTTTTTGTTAATATCGTAAATTTCTATGCGCAACAAATATTTTTAAACGAAGAATTTTATTAAACTAGCTTTGTAAGAAATCTGTTTCTGATGTCTCTTGAGTAATTTTTTCGCATTTTTAAATTTCAATGTGTAAATAATACAAAACTTTTGAGTATGTTCCAAATATGCAAAAAGGGATATAAAAGATAAAGTTTTAAGATAATAAATCATTTGGATTTGAAAATGCTAAAATTTATGAATTACTAAATATTTCAAAGTGAAATACATATTCATAATTATTAAATTATTTGCATTAGTTAGGTGAAATAAAAAATACATTGACCAATTATTGAAGAATTTAGCTATACATTAGATGGTTACCTAACGTATTGAAACTTTTAATAATAAGTACAGAAATATTTTCTATTTAACATCAGTAATATTTTATGTGAACAGCCTAAGAACAAAGCTCTAGCATGAAGCATACTGCTGATTATAATTATATATGTAAGTATCTATATGTAATATATAGATATGTATGTATATTTTATATGTTACATATTATGTATGTGTGTACTTATAGTAAATTTTCAAAATAAAATGTAAGTCAAGATTTTATATTTTTCCAATTTCAAGAAGTAGAAAATGAATTTGAAACTTTACTTGATGATGTTTATCTAAAATTTGAACCACACGTTTTAGTCTCAGTTCACCTTAAAGTGGATTGGGGGGGGGGCTTTGCTAACAAAAGCAATTTGAAAAGTTTATAAACCCTCATATGTAGACTAAATGGAAATACAATTACTTAAAAATATTTTTATATAGCAAACTGGTATAGATGTAATATGCAAATAAAGATAGTAATGGATATATAGAAGAATAATTTCTAATAAATTGAAGACTGTTTTTTAAAACGTGATCAGTTTTATTAGTTCGATGTAAATATAAATATAATACAATTTCATTACATAGTTTCAAGTTTAAAAACCTCGTTATCATTCATACATCTCTTCGAAACCATCATTTTATCATATCTAGCATATTGTTTTCATATCCTATACCAAATCATGAAAAATTATCTATATGCAACCCTACTAAAATACAATTTTCTCTTATGTTCTTACAGTTAGATTCGAATTCTTTTATCGATAGTTCATTAAAAGGTGCTACTTGAAGACAATTGACGTTTACAGTATTTGTAAGAATTATATTTTTATGGTTTAGGTGTAGTAAATTATTAAAAATACTCGATAATATTAATATGCTTTTAAACCATAACACTCAATGGCTATTTTTATAACTCTAAACTACATCCACATTGGTTTTAAAAATTAATTAAAGTTTTCTTAAAAATAAATTCTCTTGTATCTTAGAAAATTCATTTTTAGACTACAAATAAGTAGAAGAAATGATGTGATATAAAGTAACTCAATTTTTCGATTTCCGCTGATCCTTTTCACTGTATTCGTTGCAAAAAAATTCCTTGGGGCTATGCTTCCTGACGACAAGTTCTGTCAACAACAGGGGCGTAAAAAATCATCCTAAACACAACTGACAAGCACACTAAGCAACAATTTTGTCGCGTCAATAGCAAAACTTGTAGCACCCAGTCAAACCCATAAAAAATGACTGCCCATAAAAAAAAGTTTCTTTTCTCTCTTGCTACAGAAGAAAGAGGAGATAAAATTCCGAAAAGGCGACAAATAGACAGTGGGCGGCTTTGTCATTTTCCAAATTTTATCTTTCTCAGTTATGATCACAATTTTCTATTCATTGGGTTATTGAGTACATCTTGGTTAATTTTTTGGATGACGGATTTTGTAAAATAAGTAAGTCTTTTGTGTTTAGTTTCGTATGAATCAATATTAATGTAATATGTTTTTGTGTTTAGCGGAATAATTTATTACTGCTTATTATTTTGAGGGCACATGATAACCTTTAAAAATTAATTTTATTTTAAGTATTACAATAAACATTGGAATTGTTTTGCATATTATAATACAGAAATATAAAGCATATTTAAAAAAGGTTAAGCCTAACTAATTTTTAGGATGACGGATTTTGTAAAATAAGTAAGTCTTTTTTGCTTAGTTTCGTATGAATCAATATTAATGTACTATTCTTTTGTGTTTAGTGGAATAATTTATTATTGCCTATTATTTTAAGGGCACATGATAGCCTTTAAAAATGTATTTTATTTTAAGTATTACAATAAACATTGGAATTGTTTTGCATATTATAATACAGAGATATAAGGCATATTTGGAAAAGTTAAGTCTGTTTGAACAGTTCCTGTAATTGAATTAAATTTTTCTGTTAATTTTAAAGTTATTTAAAGTTATTTTAAAGTTAAAATTAACACCTCAACATTTATATCCATTAAAACTTTTACTTCATTTTGTTATATTTTTTTTAACTTTTTGAAGGGCACTGGTATATATAATATACCGACTGTTAAAACTTTTTTCTCTGATTAACATAGCAAAAAAGTTTTTAACTTCCAATGTTTTTAATAGATCAAACTATTGACACTTAATTTCTTCCTTCTTTTAAATATTTCTGTAAAAACCTGCTTTAAGAATCAAGTTCTATCCAAACCAGATTCTAAAACCAAAAATTCGAGACTTTAAAGTTAAGACTTAAAAATAACAGTAGGTATTAAAACTGCACTTGCAAATTTGTTATCTATTTGAATTATATTCCCTTTTAATAAAAATTAATAATTATTTTTCCAATATTATTAAAATATATGTCATTTTCATGCTGTCCCAAAGGAGGTGATTACGCAATCAAGAAACCCCCAGCTTATTCCTCAAGTAATATAATTTATTTCTCATATACTTCATATTTAAAAGGTTCATAAATAACATTTATAAACTAATTTCTTTGAAAACCAAAAAAATTACAAAGGGGCCCCTCAAAGGGTTAAAGTCTACTCACTCCATGGAATTTTAGATATCTTTAAAACTATAATTTGACAGAAATCTCTACTCAGAAGTCCAGTGAAAAAGGTGCAATTTGACAGTTTCTTGCAAATATTTGTTTATAATGAAGAAATAATCAATGTAATGTTTATTCCTGTTAGCGACAAAATACTAACAATTAGCTATTGTAACATCATGATGGAAAGATAATAAATATTACAACTGTAATGAACTGCGACACTTTTAAAGGCAACCAAATTTATCGGAGTTAAAAAATTTAATGCTCTGATTTCCTTTAGGAAAAAAATTTGCATTGAGTTTTTTATTTTGTAAAATATCACATTTGCCACAAATGTAAAAAGTCATTGATAACACTGGTGGTTTTTTAAGGGAGCAAAAATTTTTTGTATCTATGAGTGATGCAAAAAACTTTATGAAAGTATAATACTATAAGTGCAAATAAGACTTGGGACTAAGGGAAAACTAAAACTCCTTTTTTGTTCCCAAATATAAAAACATGCCTACTGTTCTTTGCACTAAATATGATTTAAAAAATGAAGAACGGTACATAACAACAGCAGAGAGAAATAAAATGTAACCATGCGGAATGAAAATAAGAGCACAGACCAACTACAAATGTTATAATATATTCTCAAGACATATATGTGGATTTTCATTTCGTAAAATTCTACCCACGCAAAGAGAACTATTTACTTAAGGTTTCGATACATTCCTATTTTGGAGGTTGAAAGAAATCAAGAATGAAATTTTTATGTAAAGAATGTTGAATTATAGAAGGAAAGTTATTCTACATTCAGTCCTTTCAGCCTCTGTTTTGGAATGAAAATAGAGATCTCAGATATCAGGAAAAAGCTCAATACTTTTCTTCAGTAACTTATGAAAAACATTAGTCACAATGCGTGAAATATTTTAGTCAAGAGTGTTTTTACAGTAAAAGCAAAAAATGTAAAATGAAACTTTAGGACGCTGATAATTCTCAGTGCATTTTTAAATGTGAACTCGCATTGGGGACGAAATCGTGACTACGATACTTTTGAACTAAATTCACTTCTAAAACAAGAAATTGAGAAAATAAATTTTCATGCATACATTAAAATATATCAAGAATGAAGTTTTTATGTAAGTAATGCCAAATTGTATGTAGATAGAAGTGAAGTAATATTTTTTTCCTTTTTAGTGGCATTTGAATCCAAATCTACTAATCTACTCTATTATTATCATTAATTACATCTTAAAAAAACCTAGTTCAATTAGAATATTGACGGTTTTGGAGAGGTTTAAAAATTCATGCTTAATTTGGAAAATCTGATTAATAAACTCCTTTTTGCTTACTGTTAATCAATAAGGCAAGAAACTTACATAGGGTTTGGTTTATAGATAACTCATACTCACTGAATCTCAATAACATAGAAGTGAAAATTACATAGGGTGTTAGAATGGTTTTGTAACAACTTTAACTTTCTCCATGAGTTTAAATTTAAATGTCAAAATAAAAAGTTAACAATTCGGAATACACTTTATATATCATCGGCAGCATTAAAATATTATGCACAAAGGCAAAATTTAGCAGGAAAAAAAGAATATATCAAAGGATATCTGTTCTTTCTGAGAAAAAAAATATTCTTACTCGATTCTTAAAAAAAGGTGTGAAAGGCACGGTTTTAATATTTCCATTTATAAAATATTCGACAAAAATAAGTAAAATATACGAAAAACTAAGAAAATTACGTAAGCATTTATCTGATTGGGAAAAAAATAATAATTCATAACCAACAAAGGCTTACACCTGTTAGCAGATCTAATGTTTCATCGCGAAAAGAAAAATCTAACCCCCCCCCCCAAATAGATATATACAAATCTTTAAATATCTATGTAGAAACTGTGAATAAATATATAAATTCTTAATTGAAGTTAATTAGAGTAAAAAAATAAATCATGATTTGTACCTCCTACCGCTGAAACATGTTAAGCTTCATAAGACTATGTGTAGATTAATGTATGAAAATTATTTGACAGGTCAAAGACAGAAATATGTAGTTAAAATTTTCGAGACTTATATTTACTAACTGCAGTAGAGTAACACCGATACATTTCCAAAAAAGGGGAGACAAAGACTTTCAAAAGGTTGTTTCAAATGAAAGAAGAAAAGTTTTATAGGAAAACTTAAAATAACGAAGATAAAATATGAAAATTAAGTGGGATCAGAAATATGTTTTAATAAAGTCTGCATTTTAAAGAAGAAATTTCATCCATTTACCCATGCAATCATAATTGGATTGAGTTCCATCAGTATAAGGCTATGAGCTGTACCTCTATATCTACTGCTCTGTTTTTTATAAAAATGAAACTGAATATAAGACTATTGCTTTGAAATGCATACCATCCAAATCCTTTAAGTGCCTCCCATGCATTACTCTGCATTAAACCTTTTTCTCAAACAATTTCTTTACATTTCAAAACATTGGATGGACTCTGGAGAACTGTAAATTAAAAGAGGAAAAAAATTAACCTGAATGCCTTAACATGTGTGTATTGTAAATCAAAATGTACTATGATAGTTCAACAAAATGGATCTTAGATTCAACATATTAGAAAATAAACTATTGTATATATAAAAGACAACACATATTTGGAATGATATTAGCCACTGTGTAATCAGCATGGTCAATCATATTTTCCTGTACAAACAAATGAAAAACAACTGACTTCAAGTGTGAATGATGAATGTAAGAAATGTTACCATTATTTGTCATAAACTATATTGTTAAGAGGCAAGGGAAGCTCAGACAAAATATTTATAATCCATTTACATAAATTTGTACACTACAGAGACGGCTTTCTTCTTCAATGGCCAGACAGACCAGGATGGACCCTTGCCTTCCTTAGAATCGAATTCCAAGTTCTTCTGTACCGAACGATGGCCGATTGGTTAGCATGCTGGCTTTCGGTACCGGTGTTCGTGGGTTCGTATCCCATTGTGGCATGGATATTCGTAGCCATTTGAAATCGGCTTTAATCTGTAAGTTCCGGTCTCATTAGACCTCGTATGGCAAAAGGTAGACCGTAGCACTCCAAACCAAACAAAGCTCTTCTGCTTCTGGCCAGAGACTTTATGAAGTTTACACTCTACGCAGACTTTAGTAAAGTTAATAAGATCAAATAAAGCAATGAATTAAAAACTAAATTTATGCATTTTAAATTTTCACTTCAATAATACACAGATATTAGATTTATATAGTAATGAATGTTTGATACTTATATTCTATTAACGAAGATTTTAATAACAAATTTATTCCTCATTTCACTCTTAGCCTTTTAATTAAAAGTTAATACATTAGATTAAACATGTCCTTTGATTTAAGAAAGTTAAGAAATATGTGTATATATTAAAAAAAACACATGTCTTATATCAGAAAAATATCAGAAGGGATCTAGATGAAAGCTAACTTAATTCTCTTATAAATACAGTATTTAAAATTGTTCCTAATTTATATGCTTACTAAAATTTTTCTTTGTTAATTTGAAACCTTTAGGCACCATTTAATGAAATCAATGGAATTTCAATTTAAAGCGATGCATATTCAGGTATAATATGAAAGGAATTGCATCGCTGAGTGACAAGCAACTGCTCTCCCATTAACGTGTTATCGCGAATATTCTGCAATCAAAACTATTTCTATTCTCTCTTCGGTTATTTTGAAATTCAAGTATGTTGTAATGATTAAAGTGTTGCATAGAATGCTTCATATTGTGATTGGTCTTTAAATACCGATGCTCTTATCAGAATAAACCAACGTAAAGTAGGAAATTTCAGAGTGCCCAGAAAGCGTATTGTTATTAAAATTCATCAATTATTTAAAATGAATGGAAACGATTCACAGAAGACTTGAATATATTTTAATATTTAAGACTATATTTCAAGATAGCTATTTTCTGCCCTTCATGCTTTAGTGCATCCAGGTCCTGCAAAGTAGAGTTCGCTTCAAGTTTTGAAGATTTCCTGGGCTGATCCCCTTATAACCCTTTATCTACTGACAGTACTTATCAGTACCAATCACTTTAACCCTTTATATACTGACGGTACTTTTAAGTACCACTGTAATTAATTAGTTCTAACAAATTAAATTTCATACCGGGGAGATTTTTTTTCTTGCATATTCTTTAATTATCAATATGGAAGATAAAAAATATATTTATAAAGAAATTTTCAGTAGTTCAAAATGCAATAGATAAAGAGGTAAAGAGAAATTCTATCTTCCCGTACATTGCTTCCATATTAAAAAAATGGTATATACCGGGTGATCAAAAAGTCCGTATAAACTTCCTTCTAACAGGAAAAATAACCAAAATAAAAAATGATTTGCAGGGTTAGTATCGCTAGGGCATGGAAATTTTTTAAGAACAGAAAAAACAGTAACTCAAAAACAATCGACAGATGGCGACTTCGATAGAAATATGCAAATGTGACTGTTATAAGAACTTGTGCTCCTATAAATACACAACAGTTTACCGCTGTAAACCATGTATGCAAACAAGGGTGCTGAGAAACAAAGCTTTATCCTTCTCTCTCAGCCCTAGAGATACTAACCCTGAAAACCGTTTTTATTTTGGTTATTTTTCCGGTTAGTATGAATTTTTAAAGTTTATACAGACTTTTTGATCACCCGGTACAACGGAAATGTCTTTATAGAAGTTTGGTCTATATACTTAATATGTCTCTATTAAAAAACTTCTACCACATTTTACTGATTTCCATCAGGTCTGACGTAGCAAGCCGTTTATTGATTTTTTACTGCTTGAATAATAATCAAAACATGATACCACAACTGGAATGTTCTTCTTTACTGCATTTTCAATATTGCTACGGAATGTGATTTTGAAATACTTTAGGAATCTATACTTAAATCGAGTGTCAAGTGATAGCCGCTAGTACAGGGCGCAGCTCTTTTGGTAGCAGAACTTTTGGGTTCGAATTCCATAGCTAGCATGGAAGATCGTACCTGCTTGTAATCAGATTAAAGCATAAGTTCATGGTCTCATTAACCCTCCTGTAGCAAAATCTTACAACTCTCAGCAGATCATACAACTCTCAATCAACCATACATCAATGAGTTAGATTGTTTTGGTATTTGCTGAATTTGCTGAATTACTGCAGAGGATTGAAAAATTATTTCTCAGTTTGGATAACGATTTATTATTTAGTAACTATTAATACATTATATGGAAATAATATTTAATAGAACTATAATATAGAGACTTTCATTATCAAACTCAAACTTCCAGTTCATTTTTCTAACAAATGATGGTTCTTTAATATAGCCATAACTCTGCTTCTCTGGAAAAATCTATGAGCTAGCAAGCGAATGAAATAATGAGAAATGGCCTTTTGAAATTCCATCGAAATGAACAATACGTTTGTGCTACTATTGAAATAAGACCAAACGTGTTACATTTCTACTTGCTCCTAATATAGCTCTTCAAAGAAACCGATAATTTTAAGTTTATAGAATAATATTTTAATTTTAAAAGTACAAAATTTCTCTATTTTCTAACAAGGACACACAATATCAATTTTATGATTTTAAAATATAACACACAACAAATTAAATGTGCAATTCAATTTTACATAAATATTTGTATAGACTAAATATATCTTATTACATAAAGCTGATTGTTTTAGAAAAATTTGTGTGCTCTACAGAATCTAATAAAAAGAAGTCTTTAAAATCATGTAAAAATATATCAAAACTTTTGGAGTTCTATTTTTTAGTTTCATTGGAATTAAAATAATTTTATTTAAATAACTAAATTACTTTATATACGTTGATTGTACTTAATTGCATTTAAATTTTCCAATTAATGAAATTTAATGTTGAAAATTACAGCCGGAGTCATATAAAATATTTACTTGACAATTATGTATACCCTCAACCGAAATATCACTTAATGGCGATAGGGCACTGTACTTTAATTTCGGAGTCCATGTGTTCTTATCCTACTACTGGCGGAATCGACTATGAACAGTAAATCCCGGTTTCATTAGCCGTTGTGTTGCAAAAAAGTAGACTTTAGAAATCCAAATTTAATGTTGAAAATTACAGCCAAAATCATATAAAATATTTACTTGACAGTTTACTTTATAATTATGTAAGCACTCTACCAAAATATCACAGAACGGCAATAGGGCGTTCAACTTCAATTTCGGAGTTTATGAGTTCAATCCTACTACTGGTGGAATCGGCTATAAACAGTAAATCCCGGTTTCATTTGCCGTTGTGTTGCAAAAAAGTAGACTATGAACAGTAAATCCCGGTTTCATTAGCCGTTGTGTTGCAAAAAAGTAGACTTTAGAAATCCAAATTTAATGTTGAAAATTACAGCCAAAATCATATAAAATATTTACTTGACAGTTTACTTTATAATTATGTAAGCACTCTACCAAAATATCACAGAACGGCAATAGGGCGTTCAACTTCAATTTCGGAGTTTATGAGTTCAATCCTACTACTGGTGGAATCGGCTATAAACAGTAAATCCCGGTTTCATTTGCCGTTGTGTTGCAAAAAAGTAGACCTTAGCAATCCAAATTTAATGTTGAAAATTACAGCCAAAGTCATATAAAATATTTACTTGACAGTTTACTTTACAATTATGTATATCCTCAACCGCTTAATATCCTATCACTTAATTGCCATAGAGAGCTGCACTTCAATTTCGGTATCCATGTGTTCTTATCCTACTACTGGCGGAATCAGCTATAAATAGTAAATCCCGGTTTCATTAGCCGTTGTGTTGCAGAAAATTAGACTTTAGCAATCCAAATCAACCAGCTAACCAACACTGTACATTCATCAATTTATTAAGAAATAGTTTTGCAGTAAATATAATAAATTATTGGATGTTTATTTATCAGAATTTTTTATTGACATAAAATATGTTGTGTGACTTTTAATAGTATTATCTAATTTATAATATCTAAACCTGTAATTCAAACCGTCCTCATTGTTATCAAAATATATTTTTGAATATAAAAGGTAATTAATGTCATAATGTTTAAAATTATTTGATTGATTAGAAAATTTGAACAAGCCAGCATATATTTATCTCTCAAGAATGTATTTACTATTTTAAAAGGTTGCATTAAGGCGACAGTAAACTTCAAATTCTATTTTGTGAATTCTTTTGAAGTTTTGATACGTGATTAATTGTTTGCTCAAATATCTCTGATTAAATTTTGTGTTTGATATCGCAAATAAAGTTGGTTATATATGTATATACAACTCTCTCTCTCTCTCTCTCTCTCTCTATATATATATATATATATATATATATATATATATATATATATAGATATATATGTATATGTATATATATATATATGTATATATATATATATATATATATGTATATATATATATATATATATATATATATATATATATATATATATATTTATATATAATATATATATATATATATATATATATATATATATATATATATATATGTGTGTATATATATATATATATGTATATATATATATATGTATATATATATATATATATATATATATATATATATATATATATATATATATATATATATATATAGATATATAGATATATATATATTATTTAAAAGTTAAAACTATTGTTATACTTTAAAATGTTCCATACGAATTTCATTTCTGAATAGTGAAAAAGTATTTAATAATTATTTGCTTTTTAATTTTTAGAATTAGAATAATATTGTATCAGGAGAATTAATTTTATGAAAAAAATAAATATGTATAAGAAAAATAATGAAATTTTCTAAAAACAGCAACTTTTTCAATTTTAAATAGGGTCCTTGAACTACTTAAAAATCAAATATTTCTAAAATTATAAATATACAATCTTACTGCAGGCGCATATTTAATTTTACACAATACTTTTGATTTGAAAGAAATTGGACTCCTAGAAATGCGTTTAGAACATTTCAAATCATTAAAGTGAAAGACTTTTATTGATACAATGAAATTCGAAAAAATACGTTTTAAAAGAAAAAAAAGGCAAAGTGTTTTACATGTTCTAAAAAATGATTTAAAAATGGCTTAAAAATGGACATTACTTGTAGAATCCTAATTAACTGATACTTAAACGTTATTTTAGCATTTTACATGGTAAAAATAATAAATAAGCTTTTTTTATTTCTTTAGAAATTAACCTGACACCTATCAAGAAACTTAATTGCAGGAATCTGTTTATATATCATCAGCAGGTGATTGAAACGTCAAATATTGAAAACTAATTTACAGTATTTATAACATCTGATATAGGTTAAGAATGAATAATTTTATAATGATTAAATGTTAATTATTTGAAAGAAATATAGTAAATAGAAATACCCTTCAAAAATTTAAAAACATAACATACATAATATTTTTCCAAAATGACTTAGAGGTTTTAAAATATCATAAAAAGGATTTTTTTAGCTTTTACTCAAAATGACGTTTATAATTTAATAACTAAAATATAAGTATAATATTTTAAACCATCAAATAATCACATCAGCATATTTAAAAATTCTTCTTGAGAGTTTCTTTCAGAAATGATATAGAAATCTATAAACATAAACTACTAAAGTATTTTAGATTCAAATTTGGAATGTTTTGAGAGAGTAGCAGAATATATGAGGATAAATAAGTAAATTTTCTTAAATTAGCATCATTTTTCATTTTAAACATTTTCATCCAGTGATTTGAAAGGCCAGCAATTTATAATTTTATTAATATATATTTCTACTAATATTTTCTTAGTATTATATACTGAATATACTGGGGATTCAAAAGTCAGGGTGCATTAATAATTGAATAATTCGCAAGAAATATAAAATCACAGGTGCTCTAAATGATGGAAGTGCAGCCACGATTTTTGACGCTCAAGAAAAATTGTTAATAGTTCTTTTATTACCTCTAGATGACATAACTGCTTTTTGTCAACAAAGCAGTAGGTATTTTAAAAGAAAATCTGCATTAAATAATGGTAGTTGAAGTTGCATTCCTGTAGAAATGCTGCCTTTTTTGAAGAATGATTTCAAATAAGTTGCAAAAATTCCAGTTGGATAGTTTTAACACACAAAATTAAATCTTTACATCATTTACAATGTTGGTGATTTAGATCAAATATACAATTCAATTTGATAGAAGGATTTCTAAGAATAGATAACAAGTAGCCAAAAAGGAATTTATTTGTTCCAACTCAAAAAGAATTCAAAGGTCCTGCTAAAGTCCTAATGTATGCTATATCTAGCGCCCTGTATATAAACAAGACTTGAGGCAGAGAGGAATATTTGTAAAATTCTACATCAAGAATGTGAAAAGTATCATTGAGGTATAGATGGTTTATTTCTGGCTTATTGTTGGCTGATTTCTACATGTGCTAGTTGGAAAAATAACTATTCTGCATTGAGAAAAATGATTAAAATTATTAGGTTATAGGTTCTTTGATGTCACATGCAAGAAGTTGGCACTCCTAAGCAGTATGCGGCTCGTATACCAAAAGAAATGTTGATTTCTGCTGTAAACTGTGTGATAGATAGATTCATAAATATGCTGATGGATAAGAAAAAGTACATTGGATACCTGTAAGGCACCTGCAAAGTAATATTCAGTCTGTAAGTTATTTGCAGCGTATTAAATAATAAATTAATCCGTATGTACCTTGACAAAAAAAAACTCTTCCTTTTTATAAGACGTGTGTAATTTACATCTTATTATCTTTATTCTAATTTGAATTATAGCGTTTTAAAATTTGTTCTCCTGTTTGGATTATCCTGTTAGTAATTTAAAGAAATGGGACTAACAAAATATACATGAAATATATGAACAAATAATCAATTTTTTCTCAGTGATGAAATTCAAATCAAAATGTTACAAAAAACATACTCCTTACCAGCTCATCAATATGGCACATGAAGAAGGATTATTTTATATATAGGTATCATTAAATTAAATCGTTAAACATTACAAATTATTGATTCATTTAAAAATGCTTTTGTCATATACTTGAATGCTAAATGATGAGTTGCTTTATTGTTTTAAAATCACACTCGTATCATCGGGAGAATGAATATCATGGGGCTCAATGAATATCATGACTCAATTTCAGTAAAATAGCTTTTTTTGTAATTTAAAAAACCAAAACCTCATAGAGTTATTTAAAGGACAGGTGCACTAAAAATATCTTTGTACGATATATACTTATGCTGACGTCTAATTAAACTCAAATATTACAGAAAATACTACTTCATATGACATGAGAATATATGACCTAAAGATATGACACACAGGAAACTCCCTAATATTATTTCAGGTGAATGAAATACGTTAATTAGAATCGCCTTTTTTTAATGAGACACATCGTAGCGTTACATTTTATATTTAATGCAATAATTAAAAGTGAGCGATTACACACACAAAAAAAAAACATATATATAGCATTACTATCGTAATGCATTAAATAGTAAATTTTATTTTGTTATTTAGTCTCATAGTAAAATTTTAGCCATTTTAAAAGTTTACTCTTTCATGAAAATCTTAATAATCTCTTTTAATTTATTTCATTCTCAAACAGAAAGACAAGTCACTACTGGGTATTAGCGTAATTTTTCAGTTCTGCGAGAATTGAAAAGTACGATTTTTAATTAAATTTCTATAAGAAAAACTCTATTTAAGGAATTTTGAATTATGCTTACCATATATGATCTCGGTTTCCTTTAAAAACAAAATTTAGACGAAATGCTTATAGGTCTCTTAAAAATGCAAGATTATACACGAATGTAAATTTAAAACTAACATTTCCTATCATAAAAGATTAAAATCTTAAAAAAGAGTATTATAATCCAGTTTAGTTGCATTGAAAGGATACTTTTCTTTTAAAGTCTTTTAATAACTTATTTCATTTTCTTATATTTATATGCATATAAATAACATTACGTTACTGTGTATTTCATCTATATTTTAATCTTACTAAAAATCCAAAGTAAGTTAAAATGCACACTTACTGAGTATTCCGCAACAAAACATTATCTATAAAGAAATGTAAATGAATGAATGACGTGTATCATGTCAACAACTGGAATCAGTTCTCTTAAAAACTGGGAATTTATATGAACTGCCAATATGACACTTAAAATTATATGTATGCTTAAAATCAATCTTTACGATCAGGATACATTAAAAGTTAAAAATAGAAACAGTCTTTCAGTCAAATTTGTTACCACACTTTTCTCTTGAAAGATTACATTTAATAATTTATTTAGCTTACTTTAGTTCTCATATATAAAGCTTTTTATACGTTGCTGGATATTACAGTAAGGTTTCAGCTCTACCAGGTATCTAAAGTTAGTTAATGGAAAGAACGTATATTAATATATTTTATTTCAACAATTCTTATAAAGAATATTAAAATTTGATGTCAACAAGGGGGTTCAGCTTCATTTAAAGTACATATGTTGGAGTAAATTTCAATATGACATTTAAAATATATATATATATATATATATATATATATATATATATATATATATATATATATATATATAATTGCAAAAGTTTAATAAAATGTATAGTACACATATGTACAGTTATAAATTAAATATTCTATCCTAATAAATAAAATTAATAAAATCAGTATTGCAGTCAAGTTTAGCTATTTTAAAAGTACGGCTTTTCTTTTAAAGACTCCATTTAATAATTCATTTCAGTTTCTTTTATTTGCATACATAAAAGTAATAAATTACTAGCTATTGCTGCAATATTTCAGTTTTACGAGAAAGCTAAAGCTAGTTAATGAAGAGCACGTAGTTTAATAAATTTTCCATAACAAAACACTCCCTAAAAAGAAGTTTAAACTATGATGTCAACAAAGGAATCCAGTTTCCTTTAAAGACACGGAATTTAGATGAAATTCTCTGAAACAAAACACTATACGCGACATGTTGTCTTTCTTACAGAACTCCATTGGGAATCCAAAGGAAATAGTAGAAACAAAGCATGCCTCTCAAGAAAGGAAATGTGTTACATATATTTGGCACCTGCAAGCTCCTCCAGTTCCGAGATAAAACAAAAAATACAGAGGAAGAGAAAGAACAGAAATTCTTATTCTGGCAATTCGACTTTCATACGGCGTTTCTCGAACCATCAAACGGCAACAAAATATTAAAGGTATGTACAAAAAAGAATAAGATAAATGAAAGAAAAAATAAGGAGGTCACAGTAGGAATAACAGAATGAGATTAAGGTAATAACATTTTCTTCTGGAACATTGATGATGGATTTCGAGTGTTACTTGTTTTTATTGTAAAACTTAAAATGAATAGGTTTGAGGGTATTAAATTATAATGCACAATTTATTTTAAAATTAGAAACCCAAGAAATATATTTTAACTTTGAATTATAAAGCGAATTTAATTGGAAAATAACACAGAGTCTATAATTTGTTTAATTTAAAATGTTAATCACATTTACATATTTTCGTATATATTACTAAAATGTAAAAATTTCTTAATGCAGAGAGTTAGTTTTAAATTATAATGAAAAATTTATTTTAAAATTGGAAACCCAAGAAATATATTTAAACTTTGAATAACAAAGCGAATTTAATTGCAAAATAACACGATCAGAGTCTATAATTTGTTTAGTTCAAAATGTTTACATTTACATATTTTCTTATATATTACTAAAATGTAATAAAACTTTTAATGCAGTGATGGAGCATTATTCTAATGATAGATAATAAGTTCAAATTGAGCCTTTCAATTAGTTATTTAATAATAATTTTTTTAATTCCCTAGAAAGTGGGAAATAAATAATATTACAGTATTAAGTTACTATCATACGATGATGAAAGTATAGTTATTTTCATTCATTACAGAATAATTCATTACAGAATAGGATTAGCAATATGGTATACATTTTGATGAAACATGTTACTAAAAAGTATATAGGAGGCATGAAAATGTGTCTAGTTTCTGATCAAAAATACAAAAAATAAAACTACTCTATCATCGTTTCTTAGAAAATTATGTAGCAGACTAATACTTTAATTTTAATGATTATATGTTTACAGGATTTACAAAACATTAACATTTTTTGTCAAATGTAGTTTTACATTAAAATTAATTAACAATTTATCTTTTCTAAACAATAATATAAATAAATATATTCCTGTAGGAAATATTTGATGACAATGTCGCAATATATGTGTATATATATACGTAACCAATACGGTCTCATTAGCCTCGTGTTGCAAAAAAGTAGACCGTAGCACTCCAAACCAAACCAAACCAAACGTAACCAATAAAAATATTCTTCACGGATTACACAAAAGATTCGCTCTTATTATTTTATATACCTTAACTTGATAGGAAAACAGAACCCTTAGTCCAGATTGGGACTTTGGACCAGACTGGCTAGTAGAGTACCAATGAAAAAAAATCTGTAATTCAATATATAGCATAAATAAAAATAAATAAAATGCATTTCGAAGTTAGCATATCTCTAAATTCGTAAACCTTAAGTTCTTCTGAAGAAATTACAATACAAAACAGTATGCATGGAAAATTTCAATAAATATTAAATTTACAAAATGATAAAAAATTACTTACTTCTCTACATTCTATACACTCAAGTACCTAAAATAGTAGAGCAAAGAGTAACAAAGAAGTTAAGGGTCAAAGTAATTGGTTTCTTGAATTACCTGGTGATGAGAAAACTACATCACCTAAACTTCATAATATATAATGAGTGAAAATATAATATAAGTAGCCATAAAAAATATAGCCAGACACAAAGTTAGAGCACATGGATAGAATATCATGACTATACTGAGCAGAAAAGGTACTAAGGTGTAAATCCCTTTCTCATTTGAAAGCCGGGGTAAAACAACTGGAGGATAATTAAAGATATCTTGACAATGACAATATTGTTTTTGAAGTATGGTGAATAGATTTTAAAATATGCACAATCAGTTAAGAATGACTAAAAGTTTGTGGAAATAAAAAAAAAACAAATAATAAAATTAAATGTGAAAGAAGAAAATAAAATTGTTAAGAACTACAAAAGAAAGACAGACAATATTAACTTACAATTAGAATTAACAGAGCATTGGAAAACACATAGTTTTAAAAATATTTTCATAGCACAAAAATTTATAAAGAGGTGTCCGTAAGCTAACAATTGTAGAAGAGGAACTGAGACGGGAAAATTAAAAAATGATACTAAAGAACAACCCTCGGGTACCAAATCCGTTACTGATAAATTCTCTGGTTCAACACCTGAAAGATTTAAAAGTTTGAAGTCAAAATCTCTGAAAAAGGAGCAAAAAAGCTGAGCTAAAACCTCATTAGAATACCGCAGAAAGTAAATAAGAATTAAGATTTACAATTTGGAATAAAAGAAAAGAAAATGTGAGGCAAATTAAATAAATAATAGGTAAGAGAATAGTAAAAGTTTATGGTAAAATACACATAGTGTATGAAAAACGTCAATATTGACGAAAAGTAAAAGCCTAGGAAACTCGTTGTTGCGAGAAAAAAAATCTAAATGAAAAAAAAATACATTTTTAAGATAACGTATTATCATTATAGTAAGACATTTATCAATGATACATGATATATTTGTTTCATCTTTAGGAAAGTGTATTACAACGACACTTCTTTATACCTTGCTACATATTCTTTGCAGAATCAGATCAAAAATGACTTTTCATAGGTAATGATTATGAATTTTCTAATGACTATATCAAATATATAAAAAACAATAGAAAATTATATAATTAAATTTGTATTGTACTATTTTTTCATAGTCTTTCTTGAGAAAATACGAGACCCATTTATTTTATTATTGTATTAAGATTATAAAATTTAACCACATAAATTATACAGAAATGTATACTTTTAACTATTTTAAGTCTTTCTTCATGAGTATTTAAAGTCATAAATTTTTAATAACTATTGTTTCATGTGTGCACTCCTTAAATGTGAGCTTGGTGTTTTTTAAGCTATGTAATATTTTAAATTATCATGAAAACAAAATGTTTTTTTTAAATATAACATTAAATATAATATAAACTGAAAACGATATTTTAAGGAAAATTTAAGCATTAACTCAAGTTGGATTCGAGATTTTTTTTAAATTCAAACCTTAAGGTATTTATCCACACTTATTAATCATTACAAGTAGTTTTTCTGTGTTGTATATAAAATTAATTAAAATACATAGTTTAATTAGAGCTCAACCTCTGATCAAATGAAAAATATATAAATTATGCTTTACAATTCAGGGAACCTTTTATTATTTAAAATTTAGTACTTTAATGTTAAAGTTTCCTTATATTTACAGGCGATTAACTAAAACTTAAAACTTACCCAAAAGTATTTTGGTATAAAATTGCGTCAACCCGTCTTTGGATTAAATATTCATTATTAATATTTAAAGGTGAAAAGCTAATGCAGCGTATTCCCTCTTCACTCAACTGTATCAAAGAAGCAGGACCTACTCTAAAAGACAAATAAGCGCGGGGGGAGACTTATGAGTCCAAAATTTGCTCGGAGGAAAACTTCAAATCCACCCATGCATCCCTATTCGCTGCTCTTTGCTAGACCTCAAATCAATTTGCCTTGTCAGTAAAATGTCCCGAAACGTGAACATACTTTCCCTGCTTGATTAAAGTTCCTCCCTGCTACTAATCGAATTTACTCGTTAAGTTCTAATTTAATTTTCCATGTCTTAATTCGGAAAACGTCCAAAGAGTTTCAAAGCTGCGCAGTCGCTCTATTTTATGTTCCTACTATTCGCAGTAAAGCACATGCATTAGATTCGAGGTTTACGGTTAAGACTTGCTCTCGCAACTTTAATTAACAACAGAAAGAGGCGAGCTAGTGGTCCAGATCGTTATCGCTGGTTCCTATATTCTACATTGCCACAGCTTAAGATTCTTTTAGCAAGTAGATGGAAGCGGCTTTTCCACTCGTTCTCACACTAAATACTTCTCCTTTTAGCAACTAACGCGGTAGAAAGGTTTGTATAAACACTTCCGATGAATTAATTTTGACCTTATTATTGAAAGAAACTAGTGATACAATGTAATTTCTAATTCCACATATGCATTTTTTAAAATTTAACAATAATTTGTATATTAACAATCCGGATTAAATAATACTTACCAAGCTCTAAGAATACAATATTTCTAACAGGTAGAATATAATTAAATTTTTTAAGAAATAAAAATTTAAGAAAGAAACAGCGAATATTCTGTTAATTAAAAGTATTATGTGAACAACTTATGACTTCCTTGTATGCCTATTAAAATGTGCATATTTATTGTAATATATTGGAATCTATTTTTTTTAATGGGAGATACTTTTTTATGAATGGGGGATTTTTTTTTGAATGGGAGGTTCTATAATTGCTAAAATATTACTTTCTAATTTCATTATATATTTATGCAATAAAATTTCAAAAAAAGTAGAATTATAATCAACGATAAGTAGAATTTATTTGTTCAGCAATGAGTCGGGCTCATGTTTTTCCGGTAGTGTTTTGATATTTCGTCATTTTAAGATTTTTGTTACATCGAGTGAATGTTGCAATATAAAATTGAGGTGCATATCTACATATTTCATTTTACATACAAAAAAAGTTTTTCAGTTATAACCAGTAATGTTAATATCCATTGTATTAAATTACTCATTACATAGAGTGCAGGCGTTATGTTTATCGTTATAATTCTAAGATATTAAAAATATACTACAAAAAATTTCTCGATAGTATACAACTTATGATAGTAAATTACTCACCCTAGCTAAAGTTTACCTGACAATATGTGTTTCAATAAACACAATTTTCTTTGTTAATTTTCTTTCATTCATCTCTTCTAATCTAAACATTGTCTCCTACATTACAAATAAGGATGTTCTTTCTGCAATTAACATAGTCATTGATAAATTTAGAACGTTTTCACTTTTGAAGCCCATAACTGTTTCGTTAAAATATAACATTTTTGACTTCTTTTTTATTCATTCTTTTAGTTAATTCTAATTTAGTATACCTTATCTTGAAAATGAAAGAAAAATATACCATCTATACTAAATCTGTAAAGTATATACCGTTGAGTCGTTCAAAGTTCAAAATCGCGTAATGGTTTTTGAACGTCATGGGAACTGGTCTACATGGGAAGGGATACATGGGAATCTACATGGGAAGAAAACCATGTCCCTCTGATCATTTAGGTGACAACAACAATTTCCGAGAATTTGCCTTTTGTTAAGAGTTTTTAACTTTGTACGAATTTATGACGCACTTGCCATTTATACTAGTCTATATTAAATATACTGAAACTACCTCTCTGAATACATTTTGTTTTAAAAGTCAACATTCATTAAAGAGTCGAACATCAAATCCCAATACAAATAGATTAGTTTATGATAGTATAAATATTGTCTCTAATCTTGTTTATCTTGTCTACTATATAAAAGGTTTATTATTTAATGTTATGAATCAGACTTTATAAGATCTGTAAATGTTATATTTCTGTATAGTAAAATTATTGATGTAAATATTTTTGAAGATACACACTGCTGTTGTTTCTGATGCCACTTGGTCAAACCAAACGCAATTTGAGCCATACACTACTCTCATTAAGGTAAAGGGGTGCACCTCCAACTTAATGAGTCCCGTTAGGGTAAAAAGACGATTTACTGAAGTGGATCCTCATAATTTACAAGCAGGGACAAAGCAGAAGACCCATAGGCTTGGTCTGATACCCCTAGAGGTATTATTTAAGAAAATGTGGATATTGTGACCGCGAACATATATTACGTGACCCAGTCAACTTTAACAAACAAGTTGAATCTTAGGCCGGCTAGAGCTCCGAACCCAGAACCTTCCAGATCATTGCTTTTGCCGACTGAGCTCTTTGTAAAAATAATGTTACATTGGCCTAGTGTTTGAGAAAGCAGAAATCTAAACTTATTAAAAAACATATGGTCAAATATATCTTGATTAAATGATTTTTTAGAATTAAATAAATTCCTAAGGAATACAACTGGAATCAACTTATCATTTGTAGATATCGAAGACTCTCGAGTCGGCGTTGCTCCTAAAAAAATATGGCGTCCTTTTTTACGTCCATTTTCCTCAAAAGGTCCATCTCGCATGTCGCGGATCCTAGCAGCGTTCACCTTTCACTCTCCTATGGTCACATCTTTGTCCTCTAAAAAAATCAGACTGCCTCGCTGATAAAAAACAGGAGTCCTCTCCAGAACGGCGGGGGGGTCAGAATCCCCCAAACTAACGTACTCTTCTATTGGTTGGGAGAAGTCCGAAGTTTCTTTCTAGTTCAAACCAGTCCTGTTCTAGTATGTCTTTGACGATGACTCACTGGAAGAGGTAAAAAAAGGTAAACCGAATGTAACTTATTGTTACACTCTTTAACCACTGTTAAACTATATACAGTTTTGCATATATATATAAAGTGTGACACTATAGTATTACTCTCATTTAACCTCGCTTTGGGAGACAAAAAATGTATGTTTGAATTGTTCATGAAAGTGAGAGTATTTAAAACTAAAGGTAAAATTTGAACGCTCTTTATGAAATAGTTTATGTATTACTTGAAATTTATATGTCATACAACCGTACGTATTTCTATTATGACGAAACTAGTCAAGATGTATCAGAGATAGTAAAAATTGATTCCTAAAGTTTTAAATTTAAAGTTTCTTTGTACATATGTACTGAATTAACGCATGGATTAGTAGAACTGAATTCGAGCTTAAAAAATGCGCATTTTCATTGAATTTTGAAATTTATATATTTCTATTGAAATTGATTCCCAAATGTTTTTGGGAATCAATTCCAAATCATATTACTTTGAGCGTAAAAAAGAAACTTCATTACATTACTGCCCTTTTTATGCTCAAAGTAGTAATTCATACAAATATTGTTAATTCCTTTGCATGAAAATTGTTGTTTTCAAAGAATTTGAAACTATCTTTGTAAGAAATTTACTTCCCACTTTTCCACGTTTTTGAAATACAATTAATTCAATAATATTCATATTCATCCGATCAAAGATAAATTAATCTTTGATTCCCTCCTTAAATTTAGTATCAACATTTTATAAGAATTCTATATTTCAAATTGTGTTAATTGAAATGTCGCAAGAAGAACAGCAAACAACAGAATCCCGTATTAAAGCTCACTTTGAAGTTGCATCAATGTTTGTATGTTCTGGAGATTCAGAACACAACAATGCAAAAAAGTGATGTCCTTTATAATAAATAAACTGCAAAGGCATAAAGAGAAAATTTGCATGGGAGGAAAGTTCACACACTTCAATTCACATTGCAAAAAATATACAGCAATCGTTCTAAATGTGTACATATCAAATGTTATGGAGAGTTGCCACTCTTTGCTTAGTCTTTTGTAAACTATAATGTTTTTCTTGTATGAAACATGCAATATTCAGGAAATGTTTTAAGTACTTTATCGTAAAATGTTTATAGAAATGAGGTAAATGAATTTTAAATAATATTTAGATTTGCAATAATACAATATTCATATATTTGCTTTTGACATAATTTCTATTATATTATATATCACCTAAAACATACACATATTAAGACATAAAAATTATTGATGTAATTTCCAGTACAACAGCAATTTGATTTCAAAAATCCTTTGAGAAAAAGATAATTTTTGAATCCTTTTTTAAAGGAAGTTTATGTTATACCTCACTTTTGTTTAAAGCAAACCACACATTTACATGAAAAATGAACATTAAAGTAAATATAAAGCCGTATAAACTATTTATAAAGTTTTTTTTTTCAATTCATTTGGGAAAATGTTTTCCAATAATACTGTAAAGTGAAAAATGGACTGATTTATCACAGCATTATTATGTGATTTTTAATGAAAAAATTATTTAGGTTTATTGTGAAACGCTACGTTGGTGGATTTACTGGGAGAAAAGGTTGAGCAGAACAAAACCTCCCACCTAAAATAGATTTCGAACTGTTACGAATATATGTAAGGGGAAATGGAATTCCACGGAAAGACACGAATTTTGGTTTTAAGGTGCAGCACCCTACCTATTTGGTAATAATTCGAAAAAAGTTACATTGATAGATTTTCCAAGATGTTCAAGATGATATGTACCGAGGTACTTTCCCACGATGGTCAGCACGTGCATGCACAGCTGTGGGAGAAATTTCCAAGAAGAATTTAGGACTCTGATTGTTGATTTTGAATTTAGGGACCCTTGTGGAGAAGGTATAGATCACGGAATGGCACAAGCGTAAAGGTCAATCTCCGAAAGAGATGTAACCGTGAATTATGGGGGCAGGGGCTAAAAATAATGTCAGCTTTCACAAAAGGGGCTATTTCAATGAGCCCACCCGAAGATGTGGGAAAATTTTACCAAACTAGCGATTGGCAAAGAAGAAAAAGGGGCGTTAAAACGGAGGTAATGTGTTGGGAAAGAGAGTTAAGAAAGGAGTCGAAGTCGAGATTCAAGAAGAGCTGGACATCGAAATCTCAAGCCCTGAGAGCCAGCAGTGCCGTTCCGTGCGCCCGAACGCCCGGACAGTTAAAACAGATTTAACATATTCATGACGGTTGTTTAGGCCTCATATTTTGATTAAGGAATAACGCATAACTAAAGAGAATTGTAAAAATTATGGTACAAATATGAATATAAAACATAAATAATTGCTGGTTATATTATATGGTGATCACGTATACCAATTTGTAAATAATGTACAGAATTAATATCGTAATCTAAATATAAGGTATCATTTTTTACTGTGTTTCCACTTTGTAAACGAATACTGGTGTTAATATTGTAAGTACATTACAACAAAGATGTTATAATATGAGGAACTACATAGTGCTTTAAAGTAACACAAACATGTAGTTTAAAGTATAATTAAAAATTTTCTTTTCCTATGAAATGCTTATAATGCACAATATTACATTAAGCATTTCTACAATGAAATAAAATTTCTTATGAAATTTCTTATGAAATAAAAGTTTTACTTCCATAAAATAATACTTTTGTTTATTATATTTCAAAAACATTTAAAATGTATTTTTTTGCAAACGAAGGTGTGTATTTATTAAAGAATTTAAAACATTTAGAAAAAAACTGAAATTCAAAAATATCTTGTCCTATTTCAGCTTTATCTATTCCCATGTTAGGAAGCAATTTTTCTGGAAATTTAATGATCTGATCTGCACTATAATATGCTAGTCTTGTTTTTATATGCAAGATATTTTAAACTAAATTTAAATAGACATAAAAATGCAAGTTGAACTGAGAAAAAAGGAAAGAGCCTTTTACCTATAAGAAACGTTACAAACTTTTACGTTTATATGAAATCCGAAAGCATTCATTGGTAAAACAAATATATATTCTAAAAAGTTTAACTTATTTAAAAGCTCATACGGGAGAAAAAAGAGTTGTATTGCACAATTTGCATTCCAATGATTTGTACATGTCTAATTTTCATGAAAATTACGTTAAACATTTTTCTTTTTTAACTTATTGTTTTTCAACGTATAGTTTTTCAACTTTATTAGCATATCTGGAATGCATTTTCAAAACTAAAAGATACATACATACATATATATATATATATATATATATATATATATATATATATATATATATATATATATATATATATATATATATATATATATATATATATATATATATATATATATATATATATATATATATATATATATATATATATATATATATATATATATATATATATATATATATATATATATATATATATATATATATATATATATATATATATATATATATATATATATAACATTATTTTAATCACTTCATAGTGACTTTTTGATTTGTTATAAAAACACATAAACATTTTCATGCTCCTATTATTTATTTACTATTCATACTATGTAATTTTTTGTATTACAGTCTCTATTACTTTTTATTTTCTGTATTATGTATTTACTATTTATATTAGTTTGTATTTTTTCATCCGCAATGGATTAGAAAATATATTATTTTTCCCAAGAGCATTTTTAAGTAAATACTTATTTCTCTGAATTATTTTATTAAGATACAAATCATAATATTATTACATTTGTAACATTATTTAAATCGTTTTTCTCCCCTGATAATTATTTGATACAAATGGTTAAATAATTCCCGGTATTGATACATATTTATTCATTTCTTAAATAAATATCACAAATCTGTGTTCGGAGTAAAAAGTAATGACTTTCAATAAATTTTATATGGCTAAAACTAGACTAAAAATTGCAGATATGATTTTCAGGGAACTATAGATTGGTTTGCTTTGGAGCGCTGTGGTCTACTGTTTTACTTACGATGGCTAAGGAGACCGGGATCTGCTGCTTAAAACCGATTCTGAACTGCTACAAACAACCATGTCAGCCATGTGATTTAAACCTGCGAACTCCGGTACGGAAGAGCAGTACTCTACCATTCGGTTATCATTCGGCCTCATTGAACTGTGAAATACACTGTCTATCAATAAGTATTTGGACACCTACGCAACCAAGGCTTGGTATGGTGCCAATGGAGTTCATTGAATGGACTGGCCTGCCCAGACCGCAGACCTAAACTCTATCTAGAACCTCTGGGACGAGTTTTTTCACAGAATTAAGGGGTGCACTACCCGTCCAAAATCGGTGAAGGAACTTCCAAGCCGAGTGGAAGACAATACCACTAGCTGTAATACAAATACTTGTGGAGAGTATGCCCCGTTCACGTTGTAATTTCCTATCGTGGAGGCTCTACCAACTATTGATCTTGGATAAAGTTAGTTTTTCTTTTCTATCACAGGTGTCCAAATACTTATTGGTAGACAGTGTATAAGCAAGGTTGAGAAAGACGGAATTTTTTAAGATCTATCTTTATGTGATTACGATAGATACTACTAAATATACAGTAAAAAATATTACTTATACAAATGATGAACGCTTCTAAGGAACCTTTCTATTTCTGAATATTTAAACACTCGTTTCTCTCTCATATTTCACGCCTTGAGACTTAACATCGGGCACATCAACTTGCACCGGGCTTCTTCATTACAACATTTTATGTGTTGTATCTCAGAGATACATCGTTGTTTATGATATCCGTTTATTTGTTATAATTCAAATGTTTTAATTTGTTATTTTTAGGTTCAGTCTGGTTACATACAGAAATTTTCTTTTTTTTCTTTTAAATTTTTTTTTTATTTATTTATTACTTACAAACTCTGTTGCATACTATGTAAAATTATGTATAATAACAGTATAATACATGTTGTGTATAATAACAGTATAAAATAGTTAATATAATATAAAATATGCAACATGACAAATTAAATAAATTACACTCTAATCTGATTGTAAATTTTAGATCGTTTAAATCTGTACATATAAGACTCACTATTACTCTTTTATCCAATAAAAAATATTCAATGTATTTTCAGTATTGTAGTTTCAATATGTGTTTCTTATTTGATTGGCATTTATCACACGTTCGCGTTTATTTGAGGTAGTAGAAACTTTTGCATAATTTTTTCAACATTTGTTCGGTAGTCTTGAAGTTTCGTTAGCAGTTTATTTAATTATTCATTTACGTACACAAAAAGAATTATTCATGAGTTCACGGCCTTTTTTAATTATTTGATTTTTAGAAATCATCTTATAAGAAAACCTATTTGCAAACTTATAGGAAATCTTAATACTATCATACAGCATCAAGCTACGAATGTTATAGGGTACTTATATCGCAAAGATACAAAATTCTATCAGAATAGTAGGTAAACAAAGTGACACATACGGATAAGGATAAGGTAGCTGGAAGTATCTTTTCATGGAAAAAAAAACCAATATATTCACATACCTGGATCCCCACACCAGCGCGACGGATCGAATATTTAGGTTTGTAGAATTCTGATGTTTTCCCGGAGCGAATTTTTATTTTTATTGAAGATAGATAGCAATCCTATAATCAATCTCCTGAATTATCAATTATTTGGTAAATTATTTATTCGGTCTTTGATGAATTAAAGGTAGATCAAAAAGAAATCTAATTAGTTCTGTATTAGTTCCAATATTGCTTTAACTAAACTTTGCCTTACATTTGTTTCTTCATATGTTAACTATCTATTCATCTATTTTCTGACTGGAATGGTAGAATGCTTGTTGCATAAAAGCATTATAATTCATAGGTACGATATTTTAGCACACATTTTTGTATCCCTCTGAAACCAGTTTTAAACTGTAGTTCACCATTTTATTCCCCCTCCCCATAGAGTAAAATGTTTTCTTAGAGCGCTCCAAAGGAATCCAGACCTAACCAATCAATTAATAACTAATAATTAACATAATACTAATAACCAACTATAGAATGGAAAATGTAAATAGACCGGATATAAAATCAAACAGTCTGTTTTAAATTTGATTTACATCCAGAATTCAGTGTTTGCATTTTCTCCTGGCATTCTGAAATCTATACATTATATAGATTATTATAAACACAAATATATAGACAAATATATACACTATAAATTTTAACTCTGCTCAACCCTTTGCCATAAAAATGCATAATTCTTCACAATTAGTTTTAAAATATAGCTCTCTTCTGAATCCCTCGAATACAGTAAAAGATTTGTTTTAAAGTTCCGAGCCAGTTCAAACCAAGTGAAACTTACCTAATTGTCTATAGAAATGAAAATGGAACTCATAAAAGCAAAGAATTTTTACTTTAATTTTACCTGATTATAGAATTAGAATTTTACGTTTTACTTTGAAATCATTATACAACATTGTAAAAAAAAATTAGATATTATAAAGATTAACTCGCTTGCGTAGTACAGCATAGATATTTCTAGTGCGTCACAACTAATTTTAAAAAATAGGTATCCGTCTGATCCCCTTTTATATAAACTATTATTTCTCTATGTCAAGGGAAACCAAGTCAAACCTAAATTCCTTACAAATAAAAACCGAAGATTTTGTATTTTACCTACAAATAGGATTTTATGTTTTCCTCTAATACATTTAAATATCATTAGCAAAACAAATATGTGCATTAAGTTTATCATATTTAAAAATGTAGATGACTAAAAATTCTATTTCATTCGTTGCAGATATTCGAGAGAATGATAAAGCCGTAATGTTCATGATAATTACTTCACAAATTATTGTTTTTTCAACTTATTCTTAAAAACTATTTCATTTTGCTAATATATCTAAGATAAAATTACAAAATTAAAAGTTACATTTATGCATGCAACAAGTATTTATTAACTTTTTCTGGTATGTCATATGAATTTCAAAGTCTTAGGGACTCATAATTATTATCTAATGTGAATTTTTTTGTGCTATTATGAATATATTTAAAAATTATTTTAATCTCGTCAGTTATTAATTTGAATACTGGGATTCTTTTGTCTGTAATGAATTGGAAAATATCTGCTTCTCAAGAGAAATTTTTAAGTAAATGCTTATTCGTTTGAATAATATTTAATAAGATATTACTTCTAATATCATTAGATTTGTAACATAATTTAAATTATTTTTCTTCACTGAGGTTTCTTTGACACTAATGAATAAAATATACCCCTTATCAGGAACATATCCATTTATTTCTTAAGTAAATATGTCCCACCAGATTTCTAAAAAAAGTATTGACTTTTAATAATATTTGAAATTATGTTTCGATGAAATATCAAATTACTCTGCGAATTAAAAAAAATATTTCTATTAATGTTCAAAACGGTTTTAAGGTATACTTTTGAAATCTTGTTTTTTTTTTTTTTTTTAATTCCAACTTGTCTGGAAAATATTTCGAAAATATGTGAAACTTGATTTTAAAGATTCGCGTATTCAAAGGATTATAATTTACTTCTTATTTTATGTTTTAAAATTTATTTATATAATTTAATGAATATCCTCTTACGTGGTGATGAGGTTTTCATTCATCTCAAAACAGTTTTGTTGTTTTCAGAGTTTAGTAGATTTGTAGTTCAAGTATTCACCTGTAGTGTTTAAGTATGCAAATATTCATTTGTTGCTCAAGTAGCAAAATAAGCGCAAATAAGCCTTTGGTCCATTTAACGGATTGGCCCATCTAACGATTCTGGAACAAACTACTTTTTGCAATTATGAGTACCATAGGCCACTTTTTACAGTGGGATTTTAGGTAAGTGTTAAATTTCTTCCCCTACCATGTTCATTTTATTTCGGGATTATGGGTCATAAAATGTCAAATATTTATGCTTATTTTTATACATACATAGCATTTTAAACATAATAGCATCATTAACATACAAAATTTCCTAAACATTAATGTAAAAATATCAATTTATATAAATGAGTAATTTACATGTATAGTTGGCTTTCTGTACGACAGAAATAATTAGACTTTGGAGTCAATTCACACTAACTACAAATATAAAGCTTAGAATAACTAGCTTTTATCTTGAATTAAATTTTATTTATATCCTATGCATTTACATAAATGATTATGAAATTATTAATCAAAATTTGGTCGTAATCAGTAAAACAAGTCATTTAAAAACAAAATTTCTTGTTACTAGAAATACAAATGAATCATTTAAACAGTCGAAAACATGGTACTGCACAGAGTCCAACATGACAATATGGACAGTAGAACCTTGTTTCTCCCCTTACCTTCTTCCCTATACTGTTTCTCTTTGAGCAGCAAATAATCTAGTAGCCAGAAAAGTAAACAAAAGCATTCGAAACCGTAAAAACCACATGTGAAATAATTCGGGAAAGATTGATTGCTCAGTGTAACATTTCACAGTGCCCGAGCTACACTCGGGATGAGCCAGGATGGTACATTTCGCGTGCCCGAGTTCAGCTCGGGAAAAACCGGGAAAGGGCTCGAAAGCATATTTGAAAATGGGGATTGTATTATTGATAATAATTACAGTGCAGCGTGAATTCTTATTGGATATCAAATCCTTTTTCCTGTTGAAATGTACTGAAAAGTTATTAGTCCATTACGGGACGACCAATTTCTTTCATGAAAAAAAGAATCCAATGTTTCATAAACAACCTTATTGCAATAAATATGTAAAGGTCGCTTTGCCTCTACCTCCCTGACTAAGCTAATCACATACTTTAACTTAAAAAACATCGTTGTAAATTGTTCCCCAACTCTCATGAGGCAGAAGAAATGATTAGAAACAGCGACAAGAAAGTTTAATAATAGTTCTAGGGTGAACGTTACTTCGAGTTTAAACTCCTCTGCTAACCTTTCATTCTTATGCCAAAGGATCTCCTTGGCGCTCTGGAATCCGATTGTTTCCCCGGTCGTAGAAAATTCTCTTAAGTTCAATGCTCGTCTTCTGCAATTCGTCATGTTCTCCACTGCTACTCTGCCTTCTTTCTGGCCTCTTATTCATTATTCTCTCTGTATATTTTTCGTTTCTACGTGGGTGAAAACTTGATCGCCTAATTTTTATTCTCAAAAGGCCTTTGGTCTTAAACCGCAAAAAGAAAGCAAGAAGATGTCTCTAGGCAAAATTCTAATATCGTCGCACTTAACTAAATAGTTAATTAACATACAGACATACTTCCTTACAAGCTTTTTAAATTTTCAAGGATATTTGCACCATTCCTCCTTGAAGTCAGATCATCAAAATATACATTCGTAGGTGAAGAAAAAAGACTGGGTGAAATAACTTAATTCAAATCAATTAGAATGAATTGAAATCATGAAAGTTTATTGAAAACTAACCCAATTCATGTTTCTTGCTCGTTTTTAATATAAGTAAGTATATATTCTATATAAACATAATAAAACTTAATAAAACACAACTAATATTAAAAGGCACTCTAAAGAGACACAATGAACATATTTTACGTGTTTCTACATTTTGTGAAACGTTTTTTTTATGGTGTGTAGCCTTATTTTCGCATAAGATCAATTTGAGCTTGTACTTTGAATTTAAGTCAAAATATCGACTAAGGGAAACTTATGAATGAAAACTTGTAAGTCGAGACCTCAGAGTGGACGAATAGGTAATTCATTTGTTTGAATCCTGCTGCTGGCATAGATATATGCAACCCTTCAAAATCTGGTTTTAGTAGATAATGGTTCAATTATAAGTCAAACAATTGGTGTTAATATGTTTAGACACTCGTAATAAGACGTACCACTGTATAAATGTATTTTTAAATGGTGAAAGTTTAAATACATGATTATGACTATACGCATTTTATGAACCTAAAATTAAAACAAATTACTCATTTCTAAAAAAAATTATAGTCTTAATTTTAAGGCAATTTCCTTTCATCTCTATGTAAATCTCCAAAATCGTGTTCTATAAATCATCTGATGGTGATTATCGATTAAAGCTGTTCCGCACTACGCTTATCTGACAAAACACAGCTTGGTAGAGAAATTACAATCTCCGATGAAAAAAGGATAGCAATATGATTCACATATGAATGTAACATGCTGTTCTTATTTTCAAAAAATAGTTATAAAAGAAACAAATGACCTCGAAAGAAAATCAATAGCACTAATGGTCCAAGAAAGCTGATAAAAATAATCCAGCTTTCAAAGTAAAAGCTTGCATCTAATTACAGGAGAGAAGAGCTAGAGAATTGTCCATCTAACTATTTCAAGGGTGGCTATCATAGAGATCAAGCTGAATTCTTTGATCATTAAAAGACTGACGCGTCGAGCGAGCATTATATATAATGACCGAAAAAGTGCCATGATCAATAAACTCAAAAAGAAAATGAGCATCGTTTTTGTGCGGGACGTTCAAGAAATAAGTAGAAAATGTTTTTAGAACAGTTTCTCTGATCATAAGTAATAACTAAATTGTATTGAGAATGTTAGAAGGAACTCTGGAGAAGTTTGCAAAGTATATTAAATTAAGGCATTAAATATGAATGAATCTATATTTAATATAGAGTTATATTATAAAATTAAAGTTTTCGATCATATGTAGAATTTTGATATTTCTAACAAATGGCGGGCGAATTACTGTACTATATATATATATATATATATATATATATATATATATATATATATATATATATATATATATATATATATATATATATATATATATATATATGTGTGTGTGTGTGTGTGTGTGTGATGTTTAAAAATGGGGGTTAAGAGTTAAGCTAGTTATAATTAAAAATAGTCAGAACTCATTAACGGCAACGAATAGGAGAAAGACACACCCTCGAGAGGAACTATACAGAGTAAAAGAGCTGTCGTGGATGTAGGCGTAAGAAATTTGCTTAAGTAGCAACGCCAAAAGTGACAGTTCTGAGCGGGAACTCCGGCTGATAACATCCTCCACGCTTCTGGTCTCAAAGTATGTCAACAAACGATTCCTAAATGGCATATCTATGGACAGATGGATTATAATAAAGAAGTTTTTATATGTGAAATGAAATGTGCCTTCCATGACTTAACAACTCGTCCATGTCATGTATATATTATAAAATGTTTTGCTTGATTTCTGTTATGTTGAGGTTTGGTAGAAATCACAGTTTCCAATTTTGTATTTCACAATGAAATGCGTAATATCTATCTACTTCGAATCATTTATAGTTTTGTTTAAAACCAAATTTCCAAATTTGATTTATTTTAATCCACACAGGACATAAATGTTTTCAACAAATATTGTTAGGATATAGATTTTCAGAACAAAGCATTTGCCAAAAAATTGTTTATAATAAAAAAATTATATGACTTTTTTTTTTTTTTTTTTTTTTTTACTTGGTGTCTTACACTTAATGATGAATGTTCTTCAGTTCTTATACTTCGTCTGCTTTCCAAATTTCATCTAAAAATACCTTATAGTTCTTTGTATTAGAAATTTGAATTTATAGTTCAAGTACTTTGTAAGAGGTTTAAAAAAGCCTTTTCAAGTAAATGGAATTTCAAGTGGTCAAAATAAAGCTTGCCCAGATACTTTAACATAGCAAAATTGTCAAAAAGGCCCAGTAGTTCATTAAACTATATATGTTAAAGTTTTAAAATTATTCTTATCGGAAGAAATGAATTTGCATTTAATATTAAGAAACTAGTGTACTTTGTTTTTTAAAAAAAAAGTCAGGAAGACAACCAATAAAAACATTTTTCGTAAACAAATCAAAATGAGAGACACATTTAGTCCCTATCTTCTAAGAAAATTAAATCTCCGAAGTCGTTGCTTTGAATAAAAATTTAAATGTGGAAAACTTTTAAACATTTTCTAGCTTTAATGTAAAACAAATAATGATGTTTAAAATAGTAAGTTCATTCTAAAGTTTTAGTTTATAAGATAAACATATTCTTTTTTACTATTAGCAGGTTACCATATATTTGTCCAATAAAGAGGTTTTAATTATTTTGTAGGTATAATTAAATATTAACTTCATTAGTTATCCTAAATTAAATTATAGATAACTAATGAAGGGAAATAATTTTTGTTTCCTAACTGTCCAGACACTTTTATGCTATTATGAATAACTATATTCATAGAGAAGCCTTATTCAAGAAATTCAATCTATACTTTTGAGGTCTCTCAGGAATTTCAAAAATTTTGTAGGGATTCTAAATTTCTTTATATTCTGCAAATTTTTTTCTTAAATGAAACATTTCTTCTTCAAGTGAAAGTCATTTAATTTGTTTTTTATTTAGATAAAGTTAACGCTTTATAATTTTTTATTTCCATACTAAATTACTGTCTTTGAACTAAAATTAATTTCTTAAAAGAACATCAAAAGCATTTTTTTTATAGTTGCATTGAATACTCAAATTTTTGTGCCAATATACATATGAAATTTTGTTATATATATATATATATATATATATATATATATATTATATATATATATATATATATATATATATATACATATATATATATATATATATATATATATACATATATATATATATATATATATATATATATATATATGCATATATATATAGCATATATATATATATATATAATATAATATATATATACATATATATAGTATATATATATATATATATATATATATATATATATATATACATATATATACATATACATATATATATATATATATATATATATATATATATATATATATATATATATATATATATATATATATATATATATATATATATATATATATATATATATATATATATATATATATATATATATATATATATATATATATATATATATATATATATATATATATATATATATATATATATACATATATATATATATATATATATATATATATATATATATATATATATATATATATATATATATATATATATATACATATATATATATTACATATATATATATATATATATATATATATATATATATATATATATATATATATATATATATATATATATATATATATATATATATATATATATATATATATATATATATATATATATATATATATATATATATATATATATATATATATATATATATATATATATATATATATATATATATATATATATATATATAATATATATATATATATATATATATATATATATATATATATATATATATATATATATATATATATATATATATATATATATATAAGGTTTGGTAATTGGGGAATGAAAATTAAGATAATTATTACTAATAACACGTAGAACTAATTAATATCACATCAATGAGGAGACACGTGAGTGTCAGCGGAAGAGTACAGAGAAAGCAATACGGGCACAAGGTTTTGTCGCGAAAAAAAAAGAGATTACGCAGGGAAGAGTTAGACACTTTCGTTAGTGGATTTGGGCTGGAAGCACCTCCACGCAATTGTCTGTGCTATTGGAACAAAGAAAATGAATGTGATCTCGTATCCATTATCTCTCTCTGCATAGATCCTGTAATAAAGAATTTGTGAGAGTATTGGTGTTGTGACGTCTATGACGAATATTTGTCATATATATATATATATATATATATATATATATATATATATATATATATATATATATATATATATATATATATATATATATATAACACTTTGTAAACAGTTTCAGCACAAAATATGCAGTGTAGCTACAATCTGAGGGTTCAAAATGTTGTAAAATGTTTTTCATTTGCAATGATTATTAACAATCTAAGAATATTTTTTTAAACTAAATTCTTTGAACAAAATACTACATTTATTTAGAATAGACTTGAAGTAGAGAAAAGGGTATCGTTGCTTATTTCTAGCTTTCTAGAGATTTAGGAATTTGCAAACGAATATTTAAGTTAGGGAATTCACTAAACTGTGGATTATTTCATAGACTGTCCTGCTATCTGAAACCGACTGACATTTTCATGGTTCATCAAAATAAAAGGTTTATCATGTAAAACTATAAAGACATGAACTATCCGGTTCGTTTTAAAATGTCCATTCTCTTTTGAATATGAACTGTATTATAAACCATTATAGGGCTGCATTTATTAAAAAGAAAAAAAAGGGATAAAAGTACTATGTTTTACCATATGTAGACATAATACTTTAAAGTGAATTTTATTAGAAATGTAATTGTTAATCCCTAATGTACTTAACGTACCTGTGCGAAAAGTAAAAAAAAATTGTAAAACTATAGAATGTAGATTCAAATCACAAAATCCTGAGCATCATAAAAACAGCAGATATTTAGATATTATTTGAAAATGGGTCATGGTGTAACCATGTACATTTATTAATAGCGAAACCTATATAGCTATGAATTATTATTTTTTTACTGCCTTCAAATAGTAACCTATCTGATAGAACTGAAAAGATGAAGCAATAGTAAAAGTATCATACACTATTTTATTTTGAAATATCAAACTGTATAAGTCTGCAGCTAGAGAGGGTTTAAATCTAAGATACTTTTTGGTATGCAGAACAATACCTACTTGCAATTTTTCAAGGCTTCATAGATATAGCTTTATTGTTTCATCATGGCAATGCCTCTTCTCATGCAGGGGATGCAAGTAAATATTTTTCGAAAACAAAAATCATTGACAATCGGTCTTTCCTCCAATATTTCGGTATATAAGAATTTTAGGTATATTTTCCTTCAAAATTATTCTCTTGATTACTTTTTTTTTCTAAAAGGAAAATTGTCGGAGTCATTCAGAGTCCATTTTATATCGATTTCACAAACGAGTATCACCGTTGCCTTTGGGCTGGAAAAAATTTGTACAATGGTGTTCTGGTGCTTGAAATAAAATATCGTTAAATAATACTTGTCTAAAATTTTATTTCTGAAACAATGAATATTTTGTAGTTAGATAATATTAGAGTTAACATCCGATAGATAAAGAAATAAAACTTTTCTAATTGTTGCTTTTTTAAAAAATAAATCTTTAATTACAATCCAGAAGTTTCCAAAATTTTACTTTCCAAATTAAAATTAAAATTTTAAAATTAAAGAAACTGTTTAATATAAACATTTTATTTTAGATTTTTTAAAAACTAATCTCAGTGAAGTTTCAATTCTCAATTCTTAAAAAAAACTTACTGGTGGAAGAGGAAAATTAAGTAATTCGAAAATTGTTTTATATACATAAAATTTTAGGTATTTAGCTAAGATAAATTTAGTGTGCTTAGCAATAAATGTATTGAATAGATACATTTTGCGGAAAATTTTCTTACACTGCTCTGTTTCCTCTATTTTTTCAGTTGGTTTATTTCCTATACCCAAACTTAAACATGGTATCCTATGAGATGAATAATCTAATGAAAATGCCTAATGAAAATTTAACGATGAATTTTGATGAATACTATTACTAACATTCATTTTAAATTTTAAAAGAATTAATTTAAATGATAATGGCTTAAAAAGCTTTCATTTAGATTGTTTAAAATATCAACAGTTAATAAATGATAATTATTAAAATCATGATGATATGATAGCTTGAACTTTTAACTCCATTTCCATGCACATATTGTATAATATTTAATACATTTTCACGTAGAAATATGAAAATAAAATAAATATCTTTTTGATGTCTATCGAATTTTAAGTGTTTTCGATGATTTGATTTCTCATACAAAACTTTTCATTGAGTTCTTTGATTCCGTTTGTACAATTTCAGCAATTGCATAATTCTGTTAAATTTTATAGCTTATTACCAAATATGGAACACATTTGTAAATATGTAAACTACTTATTTCTAGTAAGAAAGTAAAATAAAATAGTGTTTTCAGAAAACTGTAAAAAAAAAGAAAAAAAATCTGTAGAGAGATTAAAATGATTAAAAAAAAAAAAAATATATATATATATATATATATATATATATATATATATATATATATATAAACATTAAGAATAGATTCAATAGTGTTATTAAATGATGATATTATTAATTATGAATTTATTCAATATTATATTTTAGTATTTGCAATCTTGCTAAATCAAGCTCCCTGCAAACAATGAAAATTGTACAAGTTGCTGCTCTTGTGGGAGGGATAGAGGTAAACTTAAATTGCCTGATAGAAAGAAACATTGTTATGCTTAAGAAATATTTGCATTTCCAAATTTATTGACATAAATTTTTAATGAATTAATGTTTGAAAATATCTATAAACATTCAGACGCATAATCAAGTCTTTTCTGACTTTATTTACATTCCCTAAATGATGGTAATTTATTGCATGTGTTTCATTTTCAGGATAACAATGAGGGTGAAAATATGAAAAATACTTCTTTGATTGTATCAGCTCAGAACTGAACATTTTGAAATGGAGAATATTTTGTTTAGCAATCGAATACAAGTACATACCCTCAAGAGCCAAAACATTATGACCACCTGTCAATAACGAGTTGACCCACCTTTGGAGCACAACACAGCTTCAACCCGACTTGACATGGATTTCACAAGTCCTTGGTAGATGGCCGGAGACAGATTGTACCAGATGTTTAAGCAACGGTTATGCAAATCCGAGATATTGCGAATTGGTGATCTTTGAACTCTGGGTTGCCGTCCCATGACATCCCAAATGTGTTCTATCAGATTAAGATCCGGTGAGTAAGGCGGCCAGGACATTAACTGGAATTCAGCATCATGTTCCTGGAACTACTCCAACTAAATTTTAGCCTTGTGAAACGGAGCATTGTAATGTTGGAACATTCCATTTCCAGCTGGAAAAACAGAGGCCATGCAAGGGTGCAACTGCTCCGCAATGATGTCCACATCCCTGTAGCATTCATGGTCTGCTCTAAGACAACCCCCAAAGCGTAATACTACCACGACCGGCCTGTGTATGACCTACTGTACAACGAGGGAGCAACCGTTCGCCTGGCGTATCCTGACACGGCCATCGGCGTGATGAATGAAAAACTGTGATTCATCTGACTAGTCAACTCTCTCCCACTGATCCATGGACCAGTCACAATGTTCCCGGCGCCAGCGTAGGAAAACGTTGGCGATGACGCTTGGTTAGTAAAGGCACACGAGTAGGATGTTTGCTGCGTAGCCCCATATCCAACAGTGTCGGCTGAACAGTGAGCTCCGATACTATTCTACTTGGCCCTGCATTGTATTGGGTTGTTAGCTCAGCCTCTGACTGGCTCCGATTTTGCTTCACCATGCGATACAGTCTACGACAACCTTTTTCTTTGATAGCATGTGGACGTCGAACACCATGTCGTCTACTGCTGGTTTCACCGTCATTCATGCACTTTGCATAAGTACTAACAATTGTAGATCGCGAACAACCCACGAGTCGTGTAATTTAGGAAATACTTATTCCGAGCATTCGAGCTATTACAATCTGCCCCCTATCAAAATCGCTTAGATCCGCAGCATTTCCCATCATACACAGAAGTGAGTGAAAGAATGATTCTTCAGACTCTCCAGCAGCAGTTAAATACCACTTCCTACTGACCACGTGCCTTCCACGTCATCCAGGCGAGTTCATTGCAAAATGTAGGGGTAGTCATAATGTTTTGGCTCTTGAGTGTATATAGATGACTTAGAAGCCCTTTTATTGAGGTTTTTGTATTTATTGTTTTAAGTTTCAATACGTTTACCATTTGGATAATTTTATAAAAAATATGAAATATCTTTATAAGAGCTTTTTATACATGTCCTTATTTTTCTATTAAAATTATAGGATCTACGGACTAATATCCTAGTTATCACTCTTAAAACATAGGAATGACTTTAGTGCAAAAATAAGCCTTTTACTTTGTTCCCGATTATATTGAGATGTTTATTTGAATATAGCATGTATCCCAGATGTACGGTCATGAACTTCAGGGATAGTACTAATCCCTACCGTGAAGAAAAGTTTAATATTTTCCTTTATTTAATGATACTAAATTAAAAACTTTTGTTGTGTGATATCCAATTTTTTATTTTCCCATTTTAGCATGTCAAATGAATCGGAAATGAAAGTCTAAAAATGTCCTAAAATTAAAGAACAAATGCTATCTAAATCAGTAAATTTAAAAACATATAAAAATTCATAAAACAGTATAAACATATGGAATTAATTTCCTTCAATATACTTTTATTATTTGTTAAAAATTATATTATAAAATATGTGAAAACACACTTTTAAAGATATGATTGTGTCATGAATAAAGGAAACCTTTTTACAAAAAAGTTTCTCGTAATTTGAATTTCATTTAAATTTTAATGTTGAAAAGCACTGTAACGGCTTAAAATATATGGAAATTTATTTTAAAACATACTAAAATTTTAAAATATTTTAAGGCATAAAAAGTAAATAAAATATAAGAGTAATAAAGGTTAAAGTTCTAAGATCATTACTGTATGTTTATTTAAAACAAATTATGTAGATATTTGAAGTTCTGGCATATGTACAACCTTAATTAATCCATTTTTAATAACAATTTTGCTTTTGTAAAGCTTCAAAATATTTGCTTTGATGTTAAACACACACAAACAGATATATACATAAATATGTATATATATATATATATATATATATATATATATATATATATATATATATATATATATATATATATATATATATATATTATATACACATACATAGATACATATATATATGTATGTATATATATATACATATACATAAATATGTATATATATACATATATATATATGTATATGTATATATATATACATATATATACATATATATACATATATATATATATATATATATATATATATATATATATATATATATATACATATATATATATATATATATATATATATATATATATATATATATATATATATATATATATATATATATATATATATATATATATATATATATATATATATATATATATATATATATATATATATATATATATATATATATATATATATATATATATATATATATATATATATATATATATATATATATATATATATATATATATATATATATATATATATATATATATATATATATATATATATATATATATATATATATATATATATATATATATATACATATATATATATATATATATATATATAAATGTACATGTATGTGTGCATGGAAGAGATGGAAACAGATGAAAAGGTAATATAAATGTGTTAAAAAAGATTCAACAAATTAATAATAAGAGTCCTCATAATACGAAAAATAAAAAATGAAGATCAATGTGAGTGAGTTTTATTTTATTTTGTATATGTCAAATGATTCTGTGAGTAAATTCATGTAAATTGAATAATGAATGAAAACATCAGTGATATAAAAAACATGCTGAATTAAAATCAGTAACTAAATTTCTTTTTAAGATATTATGAGACACCACTTTTATATTCCGCTTCAATTATTTATAAATTTTTATTCAGAAGCCCATTATTATAATTTTCAAACTACATGACATACTTATTCAACTACTAAGTATTTGTAATAAAATCATGGGTTTTATATAAATCTTTTCTTATTAAATGTAAAATCTCAAAAAAAGTTTTTCTGGTTATTTTAAATAATCGTAAATTTTCTACCGGTTTTCAGAAATAGGAATTTAAAGTATCTCCGAATTTAATGATTTAGTAATTAGTTATAAAAATATTTACGAGATTGTAAAGGAAACTACTTTTAAACATAGTTCAGTTTTTTAAAGAAATAACATGTTACTAACTAATTAATTTTATCTACTGATTTTAAATATATTTGTAAGTATAAAAGGGAAATTACATGATTTACAGAAATATCTTTCGGAATAGTTTTTGATACTAAGAATTTTGGGTTAAATATAAACCAATTTAGTAGCCAATTATAATTATTTTTATGTTGTAAAGCCCCTAAATGAGAGTATTTTTAAAAGAGTTGTATCTATTAGTAATTCCCATGTTATGTAAAGGTGAGGATATTTATATACTATTTAAAAATTTTTTGTAAACCTGGGAGGAAATATACAAGTTGTACAAATTATAACTTTTATTCTCTTTTAATAATAGATTTCTTGAATGAAAAAAAAAGAGAGAATATAAATTATAAATTTTCCTAGTAAACTTACGAATTTCTAAACATAACAACACAAAGTCTAGAAAAAATAAGGAGTTAAAATATCTAAATATATAAAGATTTAATAGCTAATTATAACTATTTTCTATTCTAAAATCTCTAGCGAAGACTTTCAATACAGATGAACCTGTTAGGCATTTCACGTTATATATTGATTAAAGAACTTTACAGAATACTTAAAAATATTTTGTAAGCATAAGAAGGAATAACCAAGTTGTACAAAAATGTCACCTGTCATCTGCTTTAAAATTAGGTGTCTTTAAGTGAAAAATAAAAATTTAAGTAAAAAATCAGTAAAATATTTCCCGCATATAATTAATATAGTTTAATTGAAAAGAGTAAAACATATCACAATGAAATGCGAAATGATAAATATTAACTAAAGATTAACTAAAGTTTTAATAGCTAATTATATCTATTTTCTACTCTAAAATCTCTAGAGAAGACTTTTAATACAGATGAATCGCTTAGGCATTTCATGTTATATATTGATTAAAGAACTTTACAGAATACTTAAAAATATTTTGTAAGCATAAGAACGAATAACCAAGTGGTATAAAAATGTCACCTGACATCTACTTTAAAATTAGGTGTCTGCAGGTGAGAAATAAAAATTTAAGTAAAAAATAAGTAAAATTTTCCCCGCATGTAATTAAGATAGTTTAATAGAAAAGAGAAAAAAACATATCACAATGAAATTAGAAACCATAAATATTAACTAAATATTAACTAAAGATTAATTAAAGATTTAATATCTAATTATAACTATTTTCCACTCTAAAATCTCTAGAGAAGACTTTCAATACAGATGAATCTCTTAGGCATTTCATGTTATATATTGATTAAAGAACTTTACAGAATACTTAAAAATATTTTGTAAGCATAAGAAGAAATAACTAAGTTGTACAAAAATGTCACCTGTCATCTGCTTTAAAATTAGGTGTCTTGAAGTGAGAAATAACAATTTAAGTAAAAAAATCAGTAAAATTCTCCCCGCATGTAATTAAGATAGTTTAATCGAAAAGAGTAAAACATATCACAATGAAATGCGAAACGTGTACTTATTCCAGCCAGGAAAGATAAATAAAAGCCTGGAGTCGGTCAATAAAAAAACAACAGCCTTTTTCGAGGTGGAAATGTCACGAGAATAATAATCACCAATATCAGAATATTAACCCGAAACCAATGATAATGATAGGGGGTGAGGTCTCCAATCTAATGTGCCAGTAGAATATCAAGAATGAAGCAGATGGCTCTGACACCGACATGCTCTGCGAATGTCACCCAGGCTAAGAGGATCATAATTACAAGCAAAGTATGTCCCGCGAACTCTCAGGTCGGGCTGACAGATAACTTCTGAGGGCTAAAAATTAACGACGCCGAGGTCCCCCAAAATAACGAATAAAAAACCGGTTCTTTTTTATTATTATTTTATGTATATAGCCTGGGCTTTCTTCTTAGGAGGAAATAATTGCATGATTTGTCTAGTGCTTGCTAGATCGGACGTGTAATTAGAGTCTATGGGGAATAAGGTTGTTTGAGGTGCCAGGATGCTTTTTATAATCAAGCGTTTTCTTTTTAATATGTTTCTGTGGGATACAGCAAATGTAGGAATTCTGATTGGAGGTGAAATGATTGTCCTTTGAGTGAAGAATGTTACTGAATGCTGTATGAAGGAAGAAATAAAAAAGACTGGTTTGATAATGTCATATCACTCAGCTTCCGTTCTTTTGGTAAGGAATTAAATGATCAAAAGCGGAAAACCTACATTGCATGCTACAAATTTGATATTGTCTTAAGATAGAAATTGAAGCAAAAACATATACGTTTTCATAAACAAATATTTGTATATGAACATTTAATCATAAAATATTTTATATAAAATGGAATGTTGTAAAACTATGAATTTTTGAAATGTATAATCTTATTTATACTAATGTATAGTATTTGATATAAATTATATAAATTCATTCCAAAAATATTTCGTAAAATTCTGTGCTCTTCCTATTTTTCATATATTTTAATTTTAATTTTTAAATGTAAAAATACATCTCCTCGATATGTAATAAAAATATATTCAAATACTTTAAATTCAAAAGATTTGTCTCAAATAAATATTTTTTGGCTAAAACTGAAATAGTTTAATTCTGCATATAAACATGTAAAGAAAAGGAATAGATTTAATAATATGCGTGAAATAATCCTTTTTAACAGTAGTAATACTGAAGGTTGTAAAATCCTTAACATTTAGAGAAAACTTTTGTACTCAATCTCGGAGATAGAAATGTATCCATATATGTGTGTGTGTGTGTGCTTATACAGAGAGAGTCAGGGATAGATATATGTAGATATAGGTATAAAAAATAAAAATTATATTTTAATACGCTCTTTCTGACAGCCCTTTTGTTGAACTGTTGTATTACATCTTAATTTCCAAGATAACAAAGCATTTTTTTTAAACATCAAGGTAAGATTTATTCCACACCTCTTGCACAATCTTCTAGACTCCATCCAAAGTTTTGGAATGCCGCATGTGAGTAGATTGTTCTAAAATGCCAAATGCAAAGTAAACTACAGAAGACATATAGGACAGGTGGGATAATTTTTAACTGGAATACCTTCAACTCTGGTTTCAACTCTCTCTCTTTTTTTATTAAAATAAAAGTAATTTAAATAGAGGTATGGAGTGTAGCCTAATTCTGGTAGACCTTAACGCAGAGAGAATTTTTTAGTTAATAAATGAAATTTTTAATTTGAAAATAGGTGTTAAATATATTTGTGCTAACTATTAACGTTACTTTTTAACATTTTTCTACTTTCCGAATTTTAACTTTTCTGTTACTAGACATTGTGGGAAAAACTATAAAACCTGTAGAAAATTTTTCTTTGTGTTCTCTCAACTAACATTTTAAGTTTTTCCTCCTCTTTTCTGATAATAAATTGATCTTTTTATTGCTATCAGGTGAGTAAATCCAAGCCTCATTAAGTGTAACCATTTCACCTGTTAAATAGATTTCATACAACAATCTCCACATAGCATTACGCTGAGAAATGTTTTATGGCTAAAGTCGGTAAATATCATAATTTTTTTAGTTTTTATTAATTTAAAATTATATTTTATAATTTTGTTCACAATTCCTACAGATATATTTAAAGATTACACGATAACTATTTGGAGAGTTGGATTATCTTTTTAAAACATTAAATGTGACGGTATATTTAATATGCATACTTACCTGTGTTAGGTATGCATTTTTTATCATTTCCACAGTCAAATTTATAGTATATCGTTTATTTCTTTATTTATTGATAATGTAATATATTTTAGAAGCAGACATAAATCCATTTTTTTCACTACTGTCCATTGTTTCACGAATAAGAATATATTTTTCGATATTAATAAATTGTTTCTTTTCCAGTGACATTTTAAAGTACAAAATATTATTATAATGCTGACGATATTTAAGCAGTAGAATAATTTGCTGGCACTTACATTTTTATATTACATCAAAATTAAATATATATATATATATATATATATATATATATATATATATATATATATATATATATATATGAAATCTTTGTCCCATCACAAAGGGAAGTTCATTGCGCTGTACTCAGAATGCATTAATGGAATCGTAGACGACTAAAAAACGTTTCGAAGATAAAGACAATAGAATTTTTAGATTACACTGGCAGACTTTATTGAGGCTACAACTCTCATGGACGACTATCCTCAAAGCCTGTACATCATGGTTAAATAGTTGTCTGCGACAACCAATCAAAGTTTGCTTTCACAAGTCACGTGAGTGACTCAAATAACGAAGTTTAAGCGCCAAGATCTATTTTATATTGCTTATGAAACTTGAATGAATCAACAGGGACATTCACTATGGTTGCTAGAAAAAGATAAAATTGCCCGAAAATTACTTAAAGTTAGACATAATTAAGTTACGTTTTAAGATAAACATATATATATATATATATATATATATATATATATATATATATATATATATATATATATATATATATATATATATATATATATATATATATATATATATATATATATATATATAATATAATATATATATATATATAATAAATATATTATATATATATATATAAAAATATTATATATATATATATATATATTTATTATATATATTATATATATTTATATATTTATATATATATCCATATATATATATATATATATATATATACATGCAATGTCATTTTATCCTAACACTAACCAAGATAATTAAAATTGCATTTTATCATATAGTTCGGTTGATTCTATCCTTAATTTAAACTTTTGTTCTTTCCTTATTAGTCTAGAAGATTGATGAATTCGCATACACAAAAAATTATCCGTCTTTCCTCATTTTTCCTTATATAACTTAGTTTCACTTTACCCTGAATCAAAACATAAGTAACTAATAACCCCCTTATTGGCTGATCCATATAACGACATATACCTGTTTTCCACACTTAGAAACCTTAGAGAGAAGATATTAAGATAAACTCAAGCATTTATATTTCAAAACTTCCTTGTATTCTATTCGGACACTCGACTGGAAACAACTGTACCCAATCTAAAATGAATACTGTTTTTACATACCCATTAGACATCCACCCACAGCCACACCCACACAAATATCTTTATATATAAAATTCTTCTGTATAGTAGTTTGTAATAGAACTCCTTCTAAACGACTGGTCTCATTTTGATGAAATTTTGTGTAATTAAGTTGATTCGAGAATGGTTTAGATTCACAATTTTGATCGATAGAAAATGTTTTTTATTAAAAATCCAGAATTGCGCACTTATTAAGATTATTTTAATGCCACTTGAAACCTTTCGCTGCTATTGTGTCTGTGGCGCAGTGGTCATTGCAAGGAACTTCGGTACTAGAAATCCCAGGACCGAATTCCATTATAGGCCAAGTGAGAATTTTAATTTAATCTAATTGTGTTTGTGATAACTGTACGCGTGGAGGTGCCAAGTATTTTTAAAACATTCTTTTTCCTTACTTTTCAATCAATACAGTCCAATTTATAATTTATTTAAAAGCTTTTTGCATTTTTTGGATTTACAGCGTTAAAACATGACAACGTCTGTCGGGTTGTCTACTATATACATATATTTTTAGGAAAACCTTTTCGTCATATCTCTATCCAGCTGACCATCTATCTTAGTGTACTATATTAGCTTTTTTTTCACAGTTTTGTTTATTAGAGTAAAATAAACAATCGGAATAGTTACTACTGAATTTTTAGAAAACCTTTTAGTAATATTACTTTTCAGTTGACCACCTGATATAGGGTACTTTGACAGGTTACTTACAATTTTAAAATCCTATTGTGGTATACATATTCTAAACGGAGCTAAATTAAAGGCATATTATTTATACAATAATTATGAAAGAATAATTATAGTTTCCTTCCTCCTTCCTCAGTGGCATGACAGCCCGGGATGGGTCTTAGCCTTCTCTAGAATTCCATACCAGGCAGTCCTATCTTTGGCTCTGGATTTCCAATTTGAAATTTTCAAGCATCTTATGTCTTTCTCAATGCAGTCTAACCATCTAAGTTTTGGTCGTCCTCTCATTCGGGTTCCTATTGGTTTGGCCGTAAAAACTTTTTTTGTGGATCTATTGTCATTAAGTCGAACTAGGTGTCCGGCCCATTTTAATCTTTGTAAGCTAATAAAATTAATTATATCTGGGTTTTTATATGTTCTGTATAATTCAATATTTGTTCTTCTTCTCCATATACCATTTACATTAATTCCCCCCAAAATACTTCTCAATATTTTTCTCTCAAAAACTGCTAAGGTTTCCTTGTCTCTTTCTGTCAATGCCCAGGTTTCAGCTGAGTAAGTCAAAACAGGTCTTATTAGGAATTTATACAATATTATTTTACTTACTCTTTTAATGTACTTAGACTTCTTTAATCCAAAAAAACATCGATTAGCAGCAGTAATTCTGCTACGAATTTCAACAGATATATTATTTTGTGTGTTAATTTCCGAACCTAGGTATATAAACTGCTTTACAGTCTCAAATCTATAACTGCCTATTTCTAAGAAGGAGTGATTATATTCTGATTTTAAACAAGTCATATATTTGGTTTTAGTTTCATTAATGCTCAAATAATTATAGTTTATTAAAGATTAAATATAGTTTACTATAGTATAGTTATTAATAGATACGATTTCTAGCCATTTATTTAAGTAATCCATTAAAATAATATTTTTAAACTAACAAATATCAAATTTTATATTCTTAGATAACGTTCTTGAGAAACACAGTTAACTACAATACAAAACAGTTACAAAAGACACATTTATAAAAATAATTTTGTGCAGCTCTTACAAAGGATTATTCATATATCCCCTAAATATCTTTCAGTACTTCTTTTAAATGATTTGTTTTGAGGGGGTTTTAAGGTTAACATATTATGGTATTACAAAACCTAAAGCTTGAATTCAAGGTATTTTATACTCATGAAATTAAAAAAAATTAATATTCATAAATTTACCTAAACAAGCAGTTCTAAAACAATTAAATATCTAGAAAATGCATTTCATGACAACACATTCTTCAGAATAATTCCCATTCTAATTTTCCAGAATATTTCAAGATATTTTACTTCTTTTATTCTCATTACAGTGTATTCGATTCTACTTCGTAATGAAAAATATTGCCTTTTTATAGATACTTTAATATATAAATGAAACAAACCATCAACAAAACTTATCAGCGGCATAAGACTTCCTCACAACTCTAAAAAGAGATTCGATTTTTATTTTTGTGAAAAAAGTGTCCTTTATCTGGTGGTATTACAGGATTACATTTATAATCTTCTATACAATATCAAAGTTTTGATTCGAATTTGAAGGTAATGTTTTTATAGTTGCTATTCTGTCTTGTTTATGATTGAGTAAAAATATTTTTTTTTCGTCTTTTGAAAAAAGGTCTTTGTGAGAACCATTCATTTCAGTTTATAGAAAAAAAATTTTATCTCAAATAAATTATCTCTCCATTAGAAGGATAAAATATGAAAATGCATGAATTGCTCTACACACGTTTTCCTTAGTTGAGTTTTAAGTTATTTTTAATAGATCAAACGCACTTATAGGCGTGCATAATATTTTGATGGATTATCTGGGATATCTAAATTCAACTTTAACTGGCATTAGTTTATTAAATTATATTAATACATATATAAATTATAATATAAATATATATAATATAAATATAAATTATATTAATATGGCCCGTAATATGACGGGATCAGTAAAATTTTTAAATTTCTAGAAATGTAAAGTATCCTATAAGGCAGGTAAAGAAATGGCTTGTATTTTGGCTGAGAATTATCTGGTACATTCTTAATAATTTGTTTATCTTTACTGACCGCATGTTAGTTGCCAACTTTAATTTATTTTGCCATATTACGTGATAGGATAGAGAGCAGAGGTTTTAATATTGACAGTGATTATTTGGTGGTATATATGAATGATGTCCAAAATTTATCAAATTTTCAAATATAGATAAATTAAACGCTAGATATTTATTAGTCCGTGGAATAGACTCCTAGACTTTTATGAAAAGTATTTGTTGTTAATACCTCTGATAAAAGTTTCATTGCAACAAAAATTAATCTATGATTAAATTTAAAATTAGCACATAAGTACCTAATCTATTATTTAATACAAATATAAAATAAAATTATTTACGTAATATCTACGTTCAGTGATAAAACGTATGAAAATAATGCTGAAGATATTTAAATAATTTAAATTAAGGAATGATTAAAAGAGATGGTTAAAGAAATGAGGTCATAATATTAGAAAAATTGTTACTTTTACTTATTTATTATGTGATAAATTGATAAACTTAATGTTCTGCTCTGAACCGGGGAAAACAGAGCTTGAGATAATGGCATTAAACACTCGAAAATGGTGAAGGGCTGGATTTCGAACGTTTTCGAATTCGCTTTGAATTTTGCTCAAACGTTTTTGAACTCGGTTTGAATTTTGCTAACCCTAACTCATCAAAAGTACAATATGGATGCCTCTATCTATTCCAGGTACAACCGTTTTATAAATTCACTGACAGACGGACAAATAGACAGACAACTTGGGCTATTATTACACAGGGAATCATGTGGTAATAGGGAAGGAGGAAAAAATAAATAAAGGATCAATTTCTTTTAGTTTAAAGAAATATTAGACTGTTCTTATACTGATCCGTAGTACAAAATTTTGGAGTTATTAAATAAATAAACTGCAGATGTTTTGTAGACGAATTATTTTATGTTTACGTTAACATGGCCATTAATTTAGTGCCCATAACTTGCTTACAAAAGGATAATATTATAATTATTCCAGATACAGAAATATAAAGGATGAAATTTCTAAGAATTCTGCATGCTGGGAATAATACTGTAATAAATTCTAATTTTCTGTCCACTGACCAAGTTTCTCAGATGTCCCAAGAAATTTCATCTGTATTAATTTAATTCCTGCTTGTGGGATTTTGGATTTATATTAAATAATCAGCGTTTACTCTTCCCTCCTAAAAATCCCAAAGATACCCCCTGATCCATCTTTTATCTGGAACAAAATCACATGACTCGCTTGTCATAGGACCGACATCAGAAGCATATATTTATATTCTTAGAACATTCTAAGCAGACCTGTTGCACTATAAAGACGGTTTGGACGGTCTTTAATCCTCAATAAATGTTAAGTTCATTCATATTATAAGCGCAATAGAGAATACGTTCTCCTGATGCCATGACTGTAGCTGAGATAGCTAAGCAAGCACTGGCAATTTAAAATAAGGACTATTTATCCCGTGAAATTGGTGAAAAATATTGCATTGGTTGCATATATGTATGCACTGTGTGTCTGTCTGTGTACATGGATTTGCACGTATATTTGCGTCTATTTAAATCTCAAATTATATTCTTTTCAGAATGGCGAATATTTGTCGCGAATATTAGTTCCTGTTGTCGCGGACTCATACAAAAGCAAAAACGAAATGGAATACTTTGATAAAAATGCATAGTTTATTGAGGCAGTCGCTCGTACGAACGAACTACACGCAAACAGTGTACATTTTATTTGTACATAGTTGTTTGTGCCAACCAATTAGAAATCATCTAGAATTCCCGTAGGTCACGTTGATGACGTATCTTAAGCGTCAGAACATATTTTTATTTTATTATGAAACCGTTAGGTTTGGTTTGGTTAGGTTTGGAGCACTACGGTCTACTGTTTTGCACAAGAGGGCTAATGTGACCGGGACCTACAGTTTAAAGCCGATTCCGAACGGCTACTAACATCCATGCCAGCAGCGGGACTCGAACCCGCGAACTCCGGATCCGAAGAGCAGTGCTCTACCATTAGGCCATCGTTCGGCATGAAACCGTTAGGAAACTACAGGAGAACATTTGGTAACAAATACATTCGTTAAAAAGGTGACGACTGTTGCTGTAAGAAAAGTACTTGAAATAAGATTAGTAACAAAACCATTTTGCTCTTTTCTCTGAAGCTACAACTGCCTAACAATTAAAAATTTTTAAACATTAAAAAAATTACTTCTTATAAATAATTTTGGAAAAAATATTTATAAGAAATGGATGAAATTCATAAAAGTAAGAAATATAGGAAAAAAGTAAGAAACAAATGATACTAGTATTAAAAACTTTTATCTTTCTCACAATTTATTTTCCTTAATGAGTTTTACTTCACTGTATATTGAATATCAATAAAAGAAGGAAAATGCTTTTATCTCGGAAAAATATCACTTTTATAAAATAGTTAGAAATGAATACGACAAGATTAAACTTGTAATGTAAAAGGAAAGGCTATCTTTTGACAAAGAGAACATTTTTGTCGCTGAGGCTCTGACAATTTACTTTAGCAGACTTCAGTTTATACGTATGATTTCCTGCGTCTCCACTTTTAAATCCAGTTTATCCGAAAGAGAGGAAATAACAGAAGATACAGAGAGTTCCGGAAAACTTCAATCGGGACAAATTGGGAAATGCCGAAAAAAAAAACAGAGAGAAAATGAATGAAACTCAAAACAGAAGTAAGCCGGAGGACGATAAGTGAATGAGAATGTAGAGGAAAATCCTTGTCTCCAAGAAGTTTCAGAACTTCTCGAAACTGTACGACATCTCTTTTATAAATTTACTGAAATCTCTTTCAATGAAATTTTTTTGCTTCCAACTTGTAGCTTTATACTATTTAAAAACACAAAGTTGTATCATAAAATTTACATCCATTGTAACGATAATATTGTTTGCTCAGTTTTCGTACTGAATCGACAAAATGGGTGTTCAATGTACACAGTATAATAGATATATTTATTTTTGGACTAGATTGTTGTTTGTTGCAGGTTTAACGATATCTTTTACTTTTTAATGAGTTATAACTTTAAATAATATGGAACTATTGGAGGCCAATGGATGCCGATAATCTTCTTTTAAGTATAAATCTGTAACGTATTCAATCCTTAATCAGTTAACAACTGTGAAACATAATAAAAAATTGTATCAAGTTTAGAAATATTATCAAGTTTTTCAAGACATGTATCAAGTTTAGACATATTTGTCTGAATGCCAGTATATATAAAAATAACATTAATTTTCTATTATGAAAGATTACAGTTACATATAACATATCTTTCTTGTAAAAATAGTAAAAAAAAGGAGAGAATGATATGAGAAATTGTTATTACACTATTTTGTCAGTTCCTACTTCAAAGATTGTATGCTTTTATAGTGGCCATTATAGCTATTTGATTTCTGAACTGCTATTTGATTTAAATATTATATTTTAGTTATTAAGAGAATGAGTCCGATAGTTAATATTTTAACACCATTCCAGTCGATCACTTCGGGCATTCATTTTAATCATTTACTGATCTATCATCAATATGAGCTTGACTGTCTTTTGTTAGTGTTAATTTTACACAATTATCTTTAAGAAAATCTTTTTAGTTTGTTCAGTAATTCATCTCTAATATTTATTTTATGAATCTAGTATTCCGTACAACGATATGTGTAGGTGGTTTTGATCTAATTTCATGATCGTGCAAATTGCACTATATTTATCTCGATAAAGTTTACTTTGCTTTGTGATGTAGATTAAATTTATTAAGAATGCATTGATGGTATAGCGTATTTTACCTCTAAATCCTTATTCTATCTTCTAAAATAACTGCTTCGAGCATTGAATTACGCAATTGATTTTATATTAAGAATATTTCTCATAGCGTTATTAATTTTAGTTATAACGGTGGATTCCTATTTTAATAAAATAAATATATTTTCCTACAAATTACGATTTATTTAATCATAGACATTATATTTTAAGAACATTGCTCTATCGTTACTTTCAAATTATTTACTAAAATTATCTCATATAATCAAATAGTTTTACCTCTAACAAAGTAAATATGTTGCAATAACTCCCCATGCATCTAAAGTAAAACAGTATTTAATTATTTGCATAAGTAAGTGTATAGGTTATTTAACAATTTAGATTAAACCACTTTAATGGTTCTACCTGATGTTTTCCTACATTTGTTTTGTAAATACTAAAGGGAGCTTTATTTTTGCATCGATCAACATATGATATATATATATATATATATATATATATATATATATATATATATATATATATATATATATATATATATATATATATATATATATAGTATTCATCCTTTTATTGGAATATTTTCTTGCATCTAACTTTGAATGGATGTTCGTAGCCATTCAGAATCGGATTTAACCCATATTGGACCGCTGTCCTATAAACATACAGCAAATAAAATTCCATTTAATAATAAAGTTATAAATATTTCTGAGTGGATTTTATTTTAACACCTTTAAAATAGACACACTTTAGCATAGTAACAAAAAAAACTGAGAAATCAAATTATATTGTATTGTAAAATTTATTTTCAGCAACCTCTTAAATATTGTCATTTTTTAATCTTTAATTTTATATTTATTATTATTATTATTTAAACATTGTGGAGGTTACTTTTAGTTTAAAAACAGAGCTAATAATGTAGCTGAAACTTTTTGTTGAAAAGCGTTTTACATGTGTATTTTGTAAGTATAAAAAGGTGCCCTAAAATTAAGACGACTGTATAATCCTGATTATTTTCCTATGAATTCGATATTGCATTGATAGAGCACATTCTTTTCTTGACTTTCAATGAAAACTAGTTCAAACACCTGTTCACACACCTGGACACAACAAGGGGTAAAAAGATGTCTATTCTATTCAGAAAACTGGAGATTTTTTGCAAGATAAACTTACTCTCTTACTGCCAGTTCAATAACTGCAAGAGAAAACCCTCAACAGTGCGCTAAAAATGTAATGTTGGACTTTGTT
>CM063502.1:78201508-78269008 GCA_032207245.1 Pardosa pseudoannulata | reverse complement strand
TATAAACTACATAATACCTTTGAAATTTGAAGTATAGCAATCTTTTCTATTTTATAGAGTTAGCTAAATAAATCTATAATAAAAAATGTTGAAAATTACATAAATTTTTTACTATAATTTAAAACTTCCAATGTTGTATAAAGATTGCAGTAGGAACATATTTCTAACTCCAGCTAAAAAATAAGTTATTTTAATATCTGAAATTAGAAAAAAAAGGAACCCGAGCTTACAGTTAAGTATATTTTGGTACATTTTCTGATTTTGTCATTTTGAAGAAATGAATTATATTATTTTTACTTGCTAAAGTGTTTGCTTGAACAATAATTAAAAAAGTATAGATTAATAAAAATAAATAGTACCAAATCCATTTAAATAATGGCTCTGGATGTAAAAGTAGCAGCTATTCTGACTGGTTTTTGGCATTACTATGATCTCAGATAGAGGTTATATGGCTTTATACGAAGGGACATTTTAGAATTATGATTATTACCATGAAATAACCTAGATATCTACATGACACAGATTCAAGAGTGACACAGTATATTCAGTGTGATTATACATCAACGGTTCTCAATAGGTCAAGAAACATTGGAAGAATAACTTTTAGCTTTAATAATGTAAAAAGATTATTTGACTTTAATAATGTAATAAGAATAACGTTTTGGAAGTCTTAAGGATCACAAATAATAAATTTTTATTTTATTATTTAATTAACAATTGAAATGTTTTGATACTCTTACATATTACTCAATACTGTCTTAGCAGATTTAGTATAGAGTAGCTAAAGGGTTTTGGGGTTTTATTCAATGTAAGGAGGTATGGCTGTAAGTAAATGAATTACCTTTGACGTATAATTTGTTATGCATGATATAATTATAATCATTCATAGAATTCTAATTTTCCATTACGAAATGAGGTTAAAAGCTGTCTGGAATTAAGTATTAGCAGGATATTAACTGTAATGCAACGTTAAAGATAACTGGGTGTGTGAAAATAAGAGTAAAGAAAAAGGAGAATGAAGTAGAGTGAGAATGTTTCAGAGGATCATCGTATCTCGGAAATAATTTGTGGGAATTCACCGATCAACTTTGTGTACGGGAGTGAAGCTTCACTGTTGTAGTAGATTAACTTGCTCATGTGTAGTGAACATAGCATCACATAGTCATTAGCAAGGGATATAAAAGAAGCAAGGTAATAAGACCATAAGTAACGTACAAACAAACCCTCAAGTACTTGTATTAGACTGTTAGTTTTTATTTTATTATTATATTTATTTGTATCATTATGAAGGACAATGAGATAAAATATTTCCATCAAAAGTCAATGACAGCCGTATTTTTCGATTTAGCGGGGATGATATCGTTACAAACAGAGAGAAAAAGGACAAAACTGTATTTACTTTTGGTTTTAATCTTTAAACCACTAAAATAGTTCTTTTTAAAACTAAATAAGAATAGTAAATCTCTTTCCTGACATAATTAGTACCTTTTAAACGAATTATCTATCCTCATATTCTATCTACCCTCATACTCTATCTATCCTGATATACACACATATAGTTTCAGTTGACTTTATTTTAAAGTACTTTTGACTATGACAAGAAAGATAATAAAGGTTACACAATGGCAGGAATTAGAACATTATAAAACACATGAATAAATAAAAATGTCCATGATATTTGACTCATGTTTCTACGATGAATTTTAATCTCAACTAACCTGAACCGAAGTACAACAAAACTTGCGCTTTTGAGGTTCTCATATAGATTCTAAACATATAATTAAATTATTTTGCGCTGTTGATTAATACAAAAAACAGTGAGTAAACAGTGTTGTAAAAGAATGATATTAGGCATACGTTTTATTAAAACTGTTTCAATATTAAGGAAATATTTGTTCTTTTATGGCTTACATGTTTCATGCAATATTACTAGTGAGGATTATATTAAGAAAAAAAATAAAAGGCATATATATTATAAATGTGTTCATTACCTGAAAATTGTTAAAACTAGTCCAATCTTTTCAAATGAATTATAAGACTCAAAATAAAATTGGGAAATGCTTGAGGATAATTTACAATCAAATAAAGGTTAAATCTTGCTTTCTGCAATAAAATTTATGCGTTGAATATTATATAGTTTATAGGTAGAATTCAACGATTATTTGATAAAGTTTAATTCAGTAAAAATAAAAATTTTACTTTTTTTATCCCAGAAACACAGACTAATTTAACAAATATCTGCAGCTAAATACTACTTTTTAAACATCGTATAAAAATAAAAAAATTAGATGATGTACTTTATAAGAATATTATGTAATATAGCTAAGATTAGCCAATAATTTGCTAACTTTTTGCTGCTGTGCGGTATGATATTACATAAATAGAAGACAAAAGAGTTGTAATCAATGAACTGCAAAATTCAACGATTATTTGATAAAGTTTAATTCAGTAAAAATAGAAATTTTACTTTTTTTATCCCAGAAACACAGAATAATTTAACAAATATCTTCAGCTAAATACTACTTTTTAAACAGCGTATAAAAATAAAAGAAATTAGATGATGTACTTTTAAAGACGTCTAAGAACATTTAACATTGAAAGCTTTAAAAGCTATTGGATGATGGCTTAAGCTATCCTAATTACAGAAAGAGCAATTTGCTGCAGAGAAATGAACAGAAAAGAATCAATTGGAAGAATTAATTTCAGGTTTGCATTACAAAGGATAAAAATATATCACATCCACCGCTTAACTTAAATTTATTTCGAAAGAACGTCGGGTAAAAAATAACTATAAGATGACTAGCCAGTTTCATTTAACAGAAAAAAAAATGTTTAATATGGGAAGAACACATTAAAAGGAAAACTTTAATATGCTGAAAAACATATTGGAATTTTACATAAATACAAAGATCGAGTAAAACTATTAATAAAAAATAAATAGTCTGCGTGAGAAGTTTAAATGTGAAATAGGGTACTTTTCATAATAGAATTAAATGCACGCACCAACTAAAATTTTATTATCCCTCTTTAGAAATGTTTTCAGTTGAAGTTTTTTAAAGAATTTTTTCAATAACATATTCTAAATTTCCAAAGTACTGCTTGTTCAAGCATCTTAACATAACAAAGATGGGGTTTTATGCTTAAATGTCTTTTTAATTTTATTTATATAAAATATATTGAATAGCTTTCTTGCATGCTGCATTTTATTTTACTTCAATTTTTCTGAAAGCAGCATTTTGAAATACACCTGTTTTATATAGCAACTATTAAATTCACTTTTTATTGCCAAACAAAGTTTTGAAAGTTTTTCTTTGTACTTCACTTCCTCTGAATGATTTCGGATAATTATGCAGCGAATAATTTACGATTAACAAAACTGATTTTTTCCTATTCTGCCGATTTTCTTATTAGATTTTCTTATATATTATAGAAAAAAGCAGTTTTTCTTAGACAAATATTTCTTTGAGTAAGCATTACTTCAAAGTAGAAAATTAAAGCAAAAATTGTTCGCATATTAACAGAGTATGTTTTAAAACTGTATTGATAGTTATGGATACATGTAACTCTATTGATCAGTATAGATAGACGTAAAACTGTATTATAGATTTTATAAAGTTAAAAATATTTAAATTAAATAAAAATGATAGATTTAAAACTCTATTGATAGATTTTATAAAGTTAAAAATATTTAAATTAAGTAAAAATTTGCAATTTCTATTTATAATATGACAGTGATAATAAGTAGCATACTAGAACTTAGCGATAGCATTTTGTAAGTATTGTCCCAGTCCTCTTTTTATTTATTTTGTTTCTGAACAGAACTAAGTACCTATCATAAATAGCAATTAGGGCAAATCTATACTACAAAATCGAGTAAAACCTACCTCAATTGGATTGGAAAAATCATCCTACATTTTTTCATTTAGGAGATAAGAATAAGGACTGGTATTTGGAACTATATAGTCAATTTTTTTATAAAATGTCACCTAATAAACAGTTAAACCAGTCGCTTCCTTTATAATTTTCCTTTTTTACTTGTATACTTAAATAATTATAAGAACTATAGGGATCAAACAGATCTTCCATTACTATTAAGTGAAACAGCTTAAATAATCATCACAAATATTGAGTTATTACCTAGAAATTATCAGAAGATAACCATGTACCTTCTCTATTATTGGAACACCTATGAAACTGAAAGATTACAATATTTACAAGTATAAATTTAGTAAACCATGTTGAAATTCAGCCTTTATAGTCGTAAATATTCTGTTGTATTTCGTTTTGATAGTAGTTGAAAGAAATTCTGTTGAGATGCTGCATTTACTTCAGTTATTAAAAGAGAGATTTTCCACCGGATTATATGGTTACTTGGAATGATATAATCACCAACTGGTCTTCAAATTTCCACATATTTATAGTTAAAATTTTCATAGAGCGTTTCATGAAAATTATATCCTTATTTATAAAAATGTCATCTAAAAATATTTCCTTAACACATGAAAAAATTTCTCTTTCAAGCATTAGTACTTACTCATTCTGCCCTAAAATTACACGTCTTTACTAAAAGGATAAATTTTTAAATATGTGTAATGACTGACCATTTCTTGTTAAAATTTTTTATTGAATTTTTTTAATTCTTTCCTTTTTTCTTTTGCAGGTTATCTATTAGATGGTTTTCTTGTAAATAATATCATTCAATTAATTTAATTTATATAGTTTTTGTGTACGGAAGTCATGTATTAAAAAATATGACGATTTTACTCGAATATTGGCACTTACAGTATCAAAAATTTCATAAAGGAAGATTGTATTGAATATATAAACAAATAATCATACAAACAAGTGCAAAAACATACTTAAAAATGAATATTACATACACAATGTGTTAAGAGTTTAGTTTTTCAATAAAGGTGCAATTTTTTTTCATAATTTCGATATATTTTTATGAATTCATTTGTAAATTAAACATTATTATAAGATGATATTTAAAATGCTTTAAAAATTAACGTTTTACATTCGGACAGCCTAAATTTATATAAATACACAGTACTTGGCAAAATTTATAAATATTTACTTATAAATTACGCAATACTATGTACAATTGATTAATAAAATCACGTTTACTTTTTACCAATATGAAAAAAGAAGTATTGAAACATAAATTCTATCTTAACATATACAGGACAATTCCCTATGTATTTGAATAATAATAGAACAAAGTTTTAAGTACGTAAGCTAATTGTTTTCGTGTTTAACCTGCTCCTGTAATTTGTGAGGTGAAGTATCCAATTTCCAGGATTTCAGTAGATTATAAATTTCTACGTTTCATCTGGTAATCAATTTCCTTAACATTACCTATACCTACCTTCCTTTCTATTCACATTTAACATTTGTTGACGACTACATCACAAACACAAACCAATCAGCAATTATACAAATAGAAGTAAGCATACGCATCTAATATAATGCAAAACTATTTTAAAGTACCCCACGAAATATCTTCCGGAGACTTCATTAAAAGATTTTATTCTACAAGTTCCTTTTGAAACAGTTCACTGATTCTCGATGTAACATTAAATATTTATTGATACTCTAGGAGATTGTATTTAATTGAAACTTTCCCCTTTATTTAACACTCCGCATAGAAAACTCGTTGCAATTAGTCCGAGATTGGTTGTCAGGAAACTAATCAAGAAAACTTGGTCAGAATATTTAAATATCGGAGCGAAGTTAATATGATTGGATTTATTCTCCATTTAAAGCAATGTGCGGAGTGGATTAAGCTTTACGAACATTGATCACTCTTCCATATCCAAATGTCTAATCAAGCTGCTGCTTTATTAGAATGTGCAGTTCAGAAACCCTTTCGAAATGCAGTAGGCTGTTATAGTGATAAATTTGAATTACCGAAATATAATTTGAATGGAGGGATAAGTTTTAGTCTTTAAAATTCAATTTTCTTAATTTTTTCCTTCTTTCTTTTGCAGGTTATCTATTAGATGGTTTTCTTGTCAATATTATCATTCCATTAATTGGATTTATATAGTTTTTGTGTATGGAAGTCACCTGCATGAATTAAAAATATGACGTTTTTACTCGAATATTGGCATTCACAGCATTGAAAACTACATAAATCAAGACTCCATTGATTAAATAAACAAATAATCATACATACAAGTAAATAAACGTACTTAAAAAATGAATATTACATACACAATTTGTTACAAGATTAGGTTTTCAATAAAGGTGTAACTTTTTTTTCATATTTTGGATATATTTTTAGGAATTCATTTGCAAATTAGACATTATTATAAGATGATACTTAAAATGCTTTAAAAATCATCGCTTTACATTCGGATATTAATTTCAGTTTTCAATACGTAACATGTATAACATTGCTACTACAGAATGTATATGCTATATAAGTATAATTTCGAGTGAGCCTTTGTTGTATATGTCGTCTGTGTGTATATACAGAAAAACGATTTATGACGGATATATGTAGACAGATAAGTATACATATTCTTATCTAAATGTATTTATGGTATAAATGGCTGTTACCTACATAAAAGTATGTACAAATAGCATTCATCAAGCAAAATCCCGTTAAAATTTATAAATGTTCAAATGAATGCATGATTTGAAAATGTCAGTAATTTGTAAAATTCATCATTCTTCTTTTTTTCTCTGGTATCTGTGTGTGTATTTAAGATGAACTTGTGATGGGTTTTTAAGTCCTTTGTTTCCTGTCTCACCACTCAGTATGCTTCTGAGTACTTTCCCATTCAGAATGTTCCTTGCTCAAAGCAACAAAACAGCTTTCTGTGTAATTTCACCCTCTAATTTTTGCCTTAATTGCGTTATCTTATATGTATGCTATATTCTAGCATAAAGATTTTACTTTATAGTACATTATTTTTATATTTTATACTATTTTGTTTCTTTTTAATGCGAGAGAAATATTTACATATAAAGGTCTTCATTTATCAAGCCAGTTCTTGGAGTATTTAACTGAAGATTTCTATATGTCTGTGTAATTATATAATTTAAAAATACATAAATTACATGTAAATGAAAAGTAATTTGTTAGGCAATATGGAGAAGTATTATTTTAAAAATAGATAAACAAACAATTAAAAATGTTTAAAAAATCATATTTAAAATTACAAAAATAAACCAGAAATATTTGCTACAAGATAAAACAACAAAAAAACTGAGATTCTAAAGTAAAGTGCTGCTTCTAAATTAACACCAAATAAACAAAATAGAACGAGTTCTTTGATTTACCAATGAAGAATATTTAAAATCAGATTACGTAACTTCTCGAAGACGTAGATATCAACAAAACACTCCATCAATGAATTAATGACTTTCGACACGTGTTTGCAATTCAACAAAACAAATGTATTTGCAATTCAACAAAAACACTTGTGCTCTAAACAATTATAATTTATACAATCATACAAAAGATTCAAATTTGCAGCAATATAAAAAATAAGGCATAATAAATTATTCATATTAAAATATTTACCATAAAAATGATAAAATAATGTACTAATATTTTAGTCGATTGTGTTAACTACCTCCGTGAGGGGTGTTCACTTCATATATACCAGGAATGGTCCAGTCACTTTAGATGCCTTTTTGGAAGAAATACACTTTAGACCCAAAAAGTAGTTTAACTGGGGTAAATCTGTGCAATTAACTTTATGTTTCAGGTCTATATAAAAGTTTTGGTTAGACTACAATTTTATCAGCTGTTGGAGGTAACTAGACGAGCTTAAAAATAATCTTACAAAAAGCCCTGTTTCTGAAATAAAACTGAAGATAAAAATTACCTATTTGAGATAGAACAATCAAATGCTTCACTAGAACGTGGTGAATTATCTTTTTATTCAACAACAGAGTGAATGAAAATGAGTGAAATGTTGGTCACTAGCCTTTATCCTTTTACAAATTTGATTTAAAAAATGTTTTGTAAGATTATTGAATTATTTGAAAATATTTTATACCATTATTGACAGTTATCTCTTAAGTATAGATTGAGTTACAGAATATACCCCGAGAGAGTTAAAGAAACTTGTAATCACTATGGAGGCATATAAGCCTAGCTGTAATGCAGCTGTAATGCAATATAGGTTAATTCTTCAAATAACCAATCTTTAGAAATTTTTCCCATTCTTCCAAAAACGTGATAATTTACACTACCGTCTTCTCTTTTAAGAACAGAAATATCATTCTAAGTTACAAATTATACTTTATTATTGCCCATGCTTCATAAAGTATCTAGGGATATTTTATAAGAACTGAATCTTTCCTTTAATAGAACAAACTCTGTTGCTTTTATAATGAAAGAAAAGCAAGCTGATAGGTGCAAACGTTTTTTTTTATAATCTCTGTAGAACCATCAAAGTGTATACAGCAGAATATCAGCACTTTAAGTATGTTAATATTTATAAAATGATTTTCAGAATTTATGATGGTATTTAAGATAATATTACATATTAAACGAAAATCTAATATAAAATGTCATCTAAATTCCATATTTTTTCTTCTTAAATCGGTTCTCAATTTAAAGGAACATTTTCAACATATTGCAAAAAGTATTAAGCTTAAGAAATATTTTTTTTTTTAATTTTTTAAAGTGATAAACTATTTTATTGTTAAAATATTGTATGCTGAATTTACCTGCTAAAAAAGCTTTTTAACTGCATGAAAAATATACAAATGGAATGAAAAAAATTTACAAGATCCATAAAATAATTTAAAAGTTAGTTTAAAAGAAAACATCATTAAATTGTATTTTATCTTAAATAAAATCTTAAATTACTGATGCTTTATTTTTTTACGTAGTGTACTATACGTTTCTAGCTAAAAAGTAATTTTATATAAAATTACATTGCTGAAAAATGAATGAAAAAAGATGTACTTTAGGATATATTTTTCTCTCAGTCTGAAAACGAACTTCCATTAAAATAAAAGGTAACACAATTTAAATCAGATTATATGTACATTTATTTTTTACAGTATTCATTTATGGTTCTTGCATTTTTATTGAACAATGAATTACAATTTTATGACAAGGCATTTTAAATTTATTTATGAGAAGCATTTTTTTTAAATTAACTAATTTTGAGAACTCATGAGTATTTCAACACATCGTTTTTAATTTATCATAAATTTAAATACATATTTTTATAATATACTATTGTAACACAAGTAAAATTTTAAAAGTTTGATGCGTAAATATCATTCACATTCCTTTTTTGATTCGGTAATTATGAATAAAGGAAAAAATTCCAATTATATAAAATACAATACTGAACAGAGTTGAGGGAATATATAATTGGGATGAAAATATTGCTTTACTTGAAAATATTGTTATTGTATTCCATCTAAAAATTTTTCTTTTTAAAATGAGTTCCATTTTTTAATATCTGAAATGAACAATGTATGTTGATCTAGGAAAGATAATAGAATTTGTTGTATAATACAGAAAGCATTAAAATTCATTATTTTATTAAAAAGATACTTAATTTGCCCATAATAGTTTAAACACGGATATTTGAGTAATTGCATCTACTTTACAGTTTTGTTTGAATACTGTTCGAGTTCCTGCTAAGGGTGCTTCCATTATTTGCTCTACACGTTAGAGTAGCTCGTTCAAGTGTACAATTCCATCTGTTTTCTATATATTTCACTTTCATTAAAAATTGTAATCTTTATACTGTATGACTCTGTTAGTACATTTATGTTTCTTTAATTTACAATTTTTTTTAAAAAAGGGCTATTGTAACTCACTAATTTCTTATCTGTTTATAGTGTTTTTAATACATTATTATGGTGGTCCAGTAAAATTTACATTACAAAATAAATGTACATGGAATTATAAATCAGGTTTGTTTTCTGCAGAAAAAAAGAGAATTTTTTATTCTTACAAGCTGTTTTAAATTCTTCTATTTTTTGTTTTTATTAAAACTATCCATATTTAAAAATAACTATGCTCTTTTTTAATGTTTAATCTTTGTAAGCAGTTGTTTCGTTAGATTTCCTAGCAAAAAGAGACTTAGATAAATAAAGCCATTTTACTTACTCTGAAAATAAAAAATGACATAAACCAATATTTCAATGCCTCTACAAATTTGACTGCAAGTTAGAATGTTTATAATATGCTTGAACATAAATTTGTTTATCTATTTATGAGCTAAAATAAGTTAAAAAAAATTTCTATATTTTCTCCTTTAACTACTTACCAGTTGTTTTTTTACTTCAGCATAATATAATTCTAAAAATACAGGAACCATTACAAATACAAGTTCAATTCTAAAAAAAAAAATCTGATTTAAAAATTTTATATTGTAGTGTTAAGATTTTACAAATTATCTGTAGAATAAGTTTCAAGTACATGTAACTGTAGAAATGGATCCATTGCAACTGATGTCTTGTAATTGGAAATAGAACTTATGTGTTTGAAATGTATAATGAAAAATAAGAAAAATGTCTATAAGATTGCCAGCGTACTGTTGGATAGATCAGATTCTCTCTAACACAAGACTAAAATTTGACGCAATTTTTCTTTCTAATGCAGAAAAATCTTCGAACGTTCTACATAATTATTTGTACTGATTGCTAGCCTTTTATCTTTAGTATTATTTGTTTTCAATAAAAAATTGCATTTGCCTCATAACTGACTATCCAGGAGAGATATGGGTTATCATCATTAGGTCCTATGACTTTCAAATCATTATACTAATTATTCAACCAAAAAATTGTCTCCATATTTATACTGATGGTTGTGCTAGTGAATATGCAACTAGCGTTGTAATTTAGAGTAAAGGATTTTCGAAAAATCTCACACTGAGGCCTAAATTCAACAAATTTAGATTAAAGGCCATTAGAGGTGTTGCATGAAAGCTTTTGACTCTGAAAACACCACTTAGAAAAATTGTGCTTTTTATTGCATGATGTCAGAATGATTGCAGATTACATTATTTCAGAATAGAAGTCAATGACTTCCATACTGCAACCCTGGTTATCCCTACCCATGTAATACCCATGAAACAAACCATCTCGGAGCGGTCCAATTGATCTCATGAGAAGAGATTACTATAGGCTAGAAAATCATCCATCCTTTTAATCTCAGCTATTGTGTGTTTCGGGAAAAGAAATGGCTGATACACTTTATACAAATGGTTGTAAACTTCAACAGCTATCCTTTTGATATTTCTACCCAGAAAACTGTTCTAAAATCAATAAAGTAATGCAAACGTCCACAGAAAGAAAATATAAGGATGAAGCGACTTGAAGCACTTTGTTATCTTCACACATTCTTATTCACCTGCCTCACCCTATGTTTGAAGTAAATTCTACAATTCTGATTTACCATAACTTTTTCACTGGACACTTACACCGTATCTCTCCGTTTATTGCCAGTTATAGGACCATGTATTCCCTGTATGCGCTTCGTGCCATTGTTTTCAATTATGTGTCCGAGAACTTTCTACACAAGGCTAATTTTTATTATGTTGCACGAAATTTAACAGCTACTGACTGACTTCGGGAAAATATTTTCTGGAAAAAAGTCCACTTTAGTATAAAGACTACTTCTTTACCATGCATATAAAGACTAATATAAATTAATTCAATGCTTGTTTATACACACACACACTCACACACACACACACACACACACACACGCACACACATATATATATATATGTCAGGATTTAAATTGTAGATTAATTTTAAAAGATTTTAATAAGGGACTCTTTACTGAGAGTGAAGCGGCGTGAGGGGTTAGCCACATAAATACGGCTCACTCTCAGTGATCGGTATAGAGAGCAGTGTGCACATTCCGCAGACAGAGCTGTGGCTACCCGAGGCAGCTAAGCCTACCTTTGTTAAAAGTTAGGCGCCAATGTGCGACGCCATGGAAGATGATTGATGAGTAGTGTGCTCTGAGATTTGAATAAAGCTATGAAAATTTACTCAGGACTCTAGTGTTATTTAGTGGTTATATATATATATATATATATATATATATATATATATATATATATATATATATATATATATATATATATGTGTGTGTGTGTGTGTGTGTGTGTGTGTATTTGTGTGTGTGTACATATTACATTTCGATAAAAATTGCCTATTCATTACAGTGCTGATGCAAATTCAATAAACCTTTTACTCACATTAACTACTGTTTTTTACTAGTTTTTTTATAACAACTTAATCAAATTTTAAAATTCTGAAGATTATTGCAAATAGATATTATTAAAACAAACTCATCAAAAAATTTCTAACTCCCTTAGAAGATTTCACAGAGTATCTGAAAACTGAGTTTCAATTACGTGATCTAAAATGTGCATTTTCAGCATCATAATAAATTTTTGCACAAAAGTGTAGACATTTTTTTTCTTCTGTTAAAATATAACAGCTCTATGAGGAATTTTAGGAACTACTTTATAGTTCTGGCACTACACCATTTTGGTTCACAATAAATGGCTTTTATTTATTTATTTTTTGTAATTTGGTTAGAAGTGTGTATAAAATACGTTTTTAGAGTCCGTTCAGTTCTGTTTTTACATTGCGGTTTTCTAGTATATAGCTATGGTAGTCAATTCACGTTTATAGTCTGATGATTTTAACATGTATGTTGTATTTGAGTAAAGATTAGATTGGAAGGAAGAAAACAATATTTTTAAATGAATTTATATTCATTTTACGAATATCACTCAGTGCATTTTTAAAGACTATGAGGTAAATAAATATCTAGGTTTTTTTACATTTTTATTTTGGTAAAATATTACCAAAACTAGCTGTAATAAATTGTATTCTTTGGAACTAATTTATTGTTGGTTTAAATGCATATAGGAGATGTAAATATAACATTTTTATAAAAATTTTATACAATTTCAGACCATTTATGGTAGGAAAAGGAAATTCTTGAGTAGTTAATGTAAACTTAATATCACGTAACATTCTTTTAATAAGATCGTACGAAATAACTTTTAACATTTATATATTATAGATTGTTAGCGACAATTTAAACAGTTTAAATTCTCTACAGTCTGAATAAACATATTTTAATGAAAAGCATAAAAAAAACTTTCACTTTAGACAGTTATTCAAAATTGTACTTCCATATCTAGCGAAACGATCTAAAACTTTGTCACTTTAAAGTATATATTTTTATACTAAATAATGATAAGCAAAATAAATAGCGTCTATCATTTCAGTGTATTAATATATTTTCTCAAAGTTTCCTCTCTAACTTAAGATTAAAATTAAAAATTATGATTTGTGAATCCCCCTACTTTTTTAATACTATAATTTTTAATACTTTAAAATTTTTTTCAGAGAAAAACATAAATGAATCTTCGATGTCAACAACTTTTGCGATCTTAGTGGTATTCAATTGTATTTGTATAAATTGTCATATGTTATTGGCTAAGAAATTAGGAAAAGAATTTATTAATGACTTTTTCGCAAGAGCCTTGAACTATTTTTTGCTTATATCACCTGACACATTTCATGTTTTACTTTTATAATTTAGTATACTATTTTTCTTGGAAAAGTGTTCTGGAAACCTTGTTATAATTACTTGTAAATTTAAGGTAGTATATTGAAACTGGTATGGAAATTTTTTGAAGTTTTCATAGAAATATTTATATCATACTCAATATACATATTTTTTATATTTATAGATATAATTACACATTTTTATGGTATTTTCCTTTCAATTTTGAACATTGATCTGGGAATATCGTGATATTTGGCTGCACTTTTAAGATGTAATACTCAAAATTAGCACGGAAAACCCAGCAAACTTTTAGAGTATATATATATATATATATATATATATATATATATATATATATATATATATATATATATATATATATATATATATATATATATATATATATATATATATATATATATATATATATATATATATATATATATATATATATATATATATATATATATATATATATATATATATATATATATATATATATATATATATATATATATGTATATATATATATATATATATATATGTATATATATATATATATATATATATATATATATATGTATATATATATATATATGTATATATATATGTATATATATATATATATATATATATATATATATATATATATATATATATATATATATATATATATATATATATATATATATATATATATATATATATATATATATATATATATATATATATATACATGTATATATATATATATATATATATATACATATATATATATATATATATATATATATATATATATATATATATATATATATATATATATATATATATATATATATATATATATATATATATATATATATATATATATATATATATATATATATCTGAATATGAACTTATCCGTTTTGAAATGTATATTATGAGGAAAATCTAGTAAATATGAAATTTGATCTTTCATCTGATACAATTATGAAAAAGGCTTATAATTTCAGTTTGCTATTTGTCTCCAAAATCCAAAGTTTCCTAAATATTACTGAAAACAAAGAGTTTAAGGAAGTTTCTTTCATATTATACTTTTGATGAAAAACACGCCAAGTATTTATTTAGCTTGTGAAATGATATCTAAAATCTAAAATGTCTGGATATTTTGGATTAGTAGGTGTAGAAGATTCTCCTTTAATAAAGAATATGGAATTCAAGCTGAGAGGTATTAATTTTCCCGAAGACTGATTGCACTATTAGGCATGATTTCTCCAGAGAGGATTTATCTGAAATGCATCAGATAGCATTATCAAAATCTTACTGGGCTATAATATAATAAAAATACATTCAAGTAGAAGCAAGTCTCAACGGTCTTGATGCAATTCAAGGATTTATACTTTATGATATAACAAGGCTAGCTTAAAAATACTGAATTAATATAAATTTAAGTAATAAAATTTAGTTTAATAAAATTTAGTTATGCTAATAATAACCAACACCTTCAATCCACCTGCAACAATTACATTTAAAATTAAAGTTAAAACTTTTATAAACAATGAAGAAATCAAACTAATCATTCGTTAAAATACTTATAAGGAAAACCGCTCACAGCAGGTAGACTATTTTTAATACCATGTATTAATTCTTATTTTTATTGTCTATTTTAATTTTTCAAGGCCTAAACAACTGTTTATGTTTATTTTTATACCCAATGTCATTAATACTTTTTTCTTTCATTCAGATAACAAAATTTACCATTTATCAGGAGAAGTATAAGAAGTTTATTGATGAAAATATAAAGTTTGGTTGAAAAATGCTGCATTTCTTGCTTATTTTAATTTTAGGTGGGTGTTAGATTTTTCTTTTACCTTTTCTGCTTATCGCGTAATCTATTTTTTATATACTCTTGACAGTTTCCTCATGATGCAGCTTAGTGGTGTAAATGTATCAGCCTAAATACCAGAAAAATGTTTTACTCCGATTAAAATGTTCGAGGTAATTTCTAAAATAAGAATATAAAATTGTAAGTTTGGTCAATGCTGTAAAAATTATCATTGATATTTTTAAATGTCATACTTTAAAAATATTTAAAGTATATTTTTTTTTTAGTTTTTAATACTTTTCAAGATTATATTCTTATCCCTAAAAAATGTTTTGGAGAGTAAATTCGTTCATATTTAGGGAGGTTATGTTTTGCGGATATGGTCTTGAAAGTGAACAAAATTATATTTGAGATTTGAAGTTTTAAACTTTTTTTATACATTGATTAATAGAAAAATTATATTTTAAATTCAAAATATATTAGTATTTTAAACTTTTCACACAATTTCCTAAATAAATATTGTAATATTTGTAACATTCATTTTGTAACACTTCTACAACTTTAGGCTATAAGAATCTATAACCTTACGAAGCATTAATTACTTTTATTTTCTTTGTGAAAGATGATAAGATATATTTCTATACTTTTTTATGGTTTACTTTTATTGTTATTTAGGTTTTGTCAAATAACGATAAATATTAATGCATCTTATATGTGATGCACAATATGTATGTTTCTCAATTTTTTTAAGTTATCAAGTATATTATTGAATAATCAATATTATGTACACTTTATTTAGTACAAAATATGTAAAATAAAATATTCTGTTAATATGCAAATAAATTTAAGGTTATGCTAAAAAATTAAGGAATAAATCAATCAAATCATTTTTTTTTCAAATTCTTTTAAGTTTTTCTTTTTCAAATTTAAAATTTATTTTTTATTATTTTCACAGCTTATTCTATAATAGATTTTGAGATTTTAACACTTTATTAATGAAGATAAATTTACATTTTTAGGCTTAGTAGAATATTACATTAAAAACAGATTTTCTATGTTAAAAATATTTTATTGTAGTGTAAAATAAATATTACAAGCATTTTAGGCATTCTTCTTTATACAAAATTCATAAAAGAGGCTTGCAATGTTTAACACGCAATATTATTCAGTGCTATGCAAAGGTTTTTAGGAATAAAAAATGCTTTATAAATCAAATTCTTTTTAATTCGATTTCCTCTTTTTAAATTCCAAACAATCTTTTCTTTTAAATAAATCGGTTGCTATGGAATCCAAAATACTTCAAAGAGATCCATATTTTGAAGACGCTTATAGCAATTCTTTGACGTTATTCAGACGGTATTAATTTTAAATTAAAGAACATAAAAAATTAATACATGGCCTCTCAAATCATTTTCTCTTTTTGCTTCGTATTGAGGTATGAAAATCTAAAGTATTTAGTTTATTTATGTTTATGGGGAAATTGCGAAGAATAAAAAGAGTGCTCCAACTATTTTAATTGACGTCAAAACCTAAAGTCAAAAGCAGGCGAAATTGTCTTTTCCCCACATTTACCCTGCCCAGCGAAAAATAAAGAAATAAAGAAAATTCCAGCAAGTTTCGTATGTTTCTAATACTAGACTTTGCTGAAACTTTCTATAGAGATAAGAGACCTCCTCTCCCGTTAATTGAGTTTCAAAATTAATTATTTGAGCGAAAGACGGGACACTGCTTTAGAAATTCCTCGTAATTTTTTCGAACTTCATAAAATGTTCTTTTTCCTTCTTTTATACAAATTCAGCAATCACGCAAAGTGTATGTGATAATTATCTGACGTGAAGCCAGTCAAGTATGCAGAGCAAGCGAGGTTTCTGTTCTAAAGACTTCCGGTAGCAAGTTCGAAAAAAAGGGAGTATTTTAAAGGTTGGGGAAAAAAATGATATCACTTTTTAAAAATCTCAGCAAAAGCTGATGATGCGATAAATCGGTGGTTTTAATGGCTGTCAGTTCAATTACCAGAAAGCCGCGGAGGCATGCAGTTCCAAACCCTCGACAAAATTATACAAGAAGAAGGATGACACAAAAAATTTGCAGCAAAAGGGTTTTCAGGAAGTCAAAGGATGGGTAAGAAACAAAGGAGGATCAAGTTATGCATGATAAAAGATAATTATTTTGTTTAATGACTCTGTTCTTTTGAATACTTACCGTTGTGGAATTGAACAGATATTAAAAATATTTTATGCTTACTACAGCCCAATGAAATAGCGGTAATTTAAATGTTAATTAAAGTTGCATTTCTTATCACAAGTATGTTACAAAGATCACAAGTATGTTACAACTTTAAAAATCCTTTTTCATAGTTTTCCATAAATCTTATAGCATTGAATGATAGTTTTTTTAAATGTAAAAACAGTGAGGTTTATGAACATTGTAAAAGAATCTAAAACATGTAATAAAAACTGTAACTAGTTTATAATGTAATAAAAGTGAAGAACTTTGTATATATAAAAATACAGTTTGAAGTAAAAAATTAATTATGATGAATGAGGACTTTTTTGTAGACAGAAAAAAGGTAACTGAATTTTTTCTTTACAGAAGGCTTATTTTGTACGAATATCATAGGGCATGTATAAGTCGGAGTCGTCTAATATGCTAGATGTAGATTCAACGGCTTATTTCTGATTTTTCCAGTTTCTTGAACTTACAGAATTATTTTAGTCTAAGTACAGCATTGATAAATTATGCCCTATTTGTGAACATTCGTTACCTCAGCCATAAAACGCCTACTTAAAGTATACAATAGAAAAGACACATAAGAGATCGGAGAAATGTTGAAGCCCAATAACTTCTTACCGACTGGTTTCTTTCTTTGTACTATGATTGAAAGACGTGAATTTTGTATAATCGCTCTCTAGGTAGTTCACAAATTGTTATCAGATGTTCCAATGAATAGAATACACACTGTTCTGATTTAATAACTTAGTATTCTAAGTTTTGAAGTCAAATTAACTACCTTATGTTTTTTAACAGCCCATGTTTAGTGCTCTATAGTGCAAATAAAAAGTCTCCATTTGTCATGAAATCTCTTTACACATTCAGATTTGTAACACGTTGCAATTGAAAGTATCACATGCTGGCAAACATTATTGTTTGTAATGCTAAAGATGCAGTATAGTCGTTTGGTTTGCTTGTTTACATGTACATATCTGCAAATAAAAACAATTTTAAAGGATAGTATGTAATTACATATCAGAAAACTCCCCCTTCCCTGAAAACGTTAAAATAACATTTGAATACTTTACCTGAAAACTACATACAATTGTGCCAATTTCTTCTATTTGTATAACGTTTTAAATTATTTAAGGGCTCCTGGTAAATATGCTTAAAATACTGTGTTTTCCATATATATACATGTAAACCGAGTTATAATAAAATGCTAGATCATTAAGGAATCTTCAGAATTTCTTGAACTTTAATTCTCGAACGACTTACATTTGTATAGAAAATTATTACATTTTCAAAGCAAGAAATCAATATAGTATCCAAAATTAGTATTTGTAGAAGCCACCACGCGCTGCAATAAGTGTTGCAGTACGATGTGTCATAAATAAAAAGAGATTTTTAAGGTATTTTTTGGGAATAGCAGCCCATATACTTTTTGTGTCTAAAGTTCATCTGTTGAAGCTGTAGAAGATGCCGACCAATGATACCTCATACATGTCCAGTAAGCTATATACAGATTAAGTGGGCTACGTAAAATGTTGCATGTCTTTTTCTAGAAGTCTTGATCAGTTCTTGCAATATGTGGGCTCGCATTGTCTTCTTGACAGTCAGCTCCAGGAATGTCTTGAAATGATCAATTTCAGGATCCAGCATTTCATTGATATACCTGCTTCTCTTAACATGACCAACAATTCGAAGCATCCGCTATTTTCATTGGTACGCAATTACACCCCAGCTCATAACTCGGGGTGTTTGCCCAGTATGACGTGCCCTAATGGACATTGAAAGGTTGAGTTTCCAGCATTGCGTTACCCATCAGGGTGCCACAAATAAAGCCAGTATTCATTAAAAGAAAAATATCAGTCTGCACGTCAGTTTCTATGGATGTCTATCATCAATTTTCAGCATCCAAACTTAGATTGCCAATCTGTACAGTTTTCGTCCGTCCATTGTTTCCACACTCGCTTCACTGAGCTTTTGTTACACTGCACATGAGCTGCTTAAGAACTATTGGGAAATCCTCCATCACGATGGCCGATAATTCTCTACTGTGCAATCTACGCCTGTTTTAAATATGTCGCCCTCTTTAGTCGACGACGAATCTTTATCATATTGCACTTTTTATAAACATTTGTTTATTTCCTTCAAATATTACATTATTAGGAAGAGCTGCTTTTGTTTTACTAGAATGGGTTTTCTTTTAATTTATTGAGATAAGAAACCCTTTGAATAATATTAATTTATTAAAGATCATTTAAGAAAGATCGTTTATTTTTTGTAAATATAAGATTTAACCATACTTTCAAATGCTTTAGGAATGTTGCAACTTAGTTAATGCTTATTTAATCTAAAATAAAATCAGCCTTTCAGAAAGAAAACATTTTACGTCTAAGTTACCGAAAAAAAATTGATTAAATCTATTTATTTGCATTTTATTTACCATCCAACTATTATCTACTAAATGTTTATTATCGTTTTATCTGTGCATACATTTCAGACTGCTGCCTAAACCAATTATTACTTCTAAAAAGTTAGTAGAAATATATTTTATGACATTAAACTACTGCTTTGTAAGCATTACAACGTAATAATTATAAATGTAATTGCTGTAATATCTGCCTGTGTAGAAATCAATCCGAACAAGAGTAACTCCATGCACTTTTGTCTCCAAAAGTAGAGACGGAACAGTACAGTTATGTCTGGAAGAAGACTGATCAGCAGTTATTGTTGCACAAAATGATTTTGTTTAGAACTTTTTATGCTTATTTCTCTGTATAAAGAAAATTAAACTTTTATTCCAAATTGAAGCAGGATATCTCTTTTATGCTGTAAACTTAAATATTAAATATATCTGACAGTTTGAAATTAAAAAATTCAGAAGTGATTAGGCACAAAAATAAAAGATAACATTTATCATGCTATACAATAAAATATAATATTCGCATTTATATAATTAAGGTTTGCAGAATATGAAAGAGTAATACATTGTATTTAATTACCGAATTTTAATTTTAAAATTTTAAAAGTTTTTTTATAGGCTAATCAATTTTTAAAAATTATTTTTTGGTTAATCAATTTAAAAAAATTAATTTTAGTTTCATCGATTTTAAAAATTCATCTTTAGGTTAATAGATTTTTAGTTTTTTTTTTCATTTAATATATGCATTTTATGGTTTAATAATAAATCTCTTCATATGACAAAACTATGTAATTTTTTTATGATTTTAGTTCTTTTTTTATTTTTAAAAATTTAGTTAAAACGGAGTTGACATTTTTATTTTATAACAAATTAATTTTAGGCTTTTATAATGAATACTTGTCATATCTAATTGTGCAATGTTCTCTTAATTTTTTAAGTAACAGTCAGCATTCCCAGCTTAAAATTTGAAGAATATTGAAACCTTTTTACAAGACGTTACTATATTTCATTTCTTACATTTTGACTTCATAAATTTTGCTTACATATCATATTCAATCTATTTCTATGAGATTTCTAAATAGCTTCTGAAGGGAGCTATTGCTGTTTAAAAAATGGATATCTTTTTCCTTATTATCTCTTACGACTTTTGTAAAAAAACTATCTGCACAACAAAGATCAATTAATACACTCTATTATTCTTTTATTAATGTACTAAAACTATTTACTGATACCTTTCACAGTAAAATTGAAAAATGATGTGCCTGCAGGTATATGCTCTTAATTTTTTATTAACAAGAAAAAAAAGTTAAATGTTATTTGTGCTTAAATTAAAATCACTTATAGAACTGTAACGTTAATTGTTTGAATGTGATCCAATTTTTTAAGTATGCAATTATACTAAATTTATAAATATAAATAAATTAATAAGCTTTTATATTTTATGCTTGAAATTTTGCTCATTAAATATAATACGAATAATGTATTGAAAAGTTTTGATTACTATCATAATTTCTAACAAAAGCTTTAAAAACATAAATTACTACAAACCCATTCTGGAAGAAAATTCCTAATATCTTTTCCAGACATAGAAATTCTTTTAGGAGAAAAAAAGGCAAATTTTTTAAAGAGACTCCAGATTATTCACTCAAGAAATATCCTTACAGACGAATTGATTTGTTGAAATGCTGGTTAAAGTCATACTTTTAATTTCTTATAAAAATAATAATTAATAAAAAATAACTTATAAGAATTAAATTAGCGTGGAACAACATAAAATCATTCAAATCTCATACCATTAATACAATTCTTTTGTCTGTTTCTCTCATTTTGAGGCAATGCCTTTTTAAGAGTTTAATTTTTTTCTCTATTTTTAAGCTACTTTTTACGCACTGCTGAAATTCCCATTGGATTCTCGAAAACATGGCAAAAAAGAGAGAAAAAGAATGTAGATTAAATTAAGCTCTTTAGAAGAAGAGAAAAAACGAGTCTCTGCGATCGTATCAAACTTTTTATCAACTGATGAAAATTTAAAATTCTTTGGGGATTTCCAAATATTTCAAAGTTTATACGGGAATTTAAAATACAGCTCAAGTTTCATGCATCTCTGGAGGATATTTTGATAAATAGAACAGTATGGATTAGCTCGAATTTCTTAGAAAGTGTCTAACAAGCTATTCGCTTTCCAGTCATTTAAAAATGTTTCTATTATTATTTTTTTAATCTACTTCTTTGTCTTAAGTTCTAATTCATAACTTTTAATCACTAGAAGCATAACAGCCTATTTTAGAAGAACAATTACTGAGGAGTCTCAGTCGGGACTCGTAAAGTTCACTTGTTTTATTCGTAAATTTTATTTTAAAAAACGAACGACGTTTTTATTAGAAATAAATCTGGAAGATGGGATATTTTTAAGAATAAGTTAATTATAGTTTTATGTAATTATAGTTTATTGAATGCATGTTTACATTTAATGTAAAATACTTTGAAAAACTATAATGCACTTAATGAACAATAGTTTGTTTTATATATATCCTTAATTTCTGTATAATTTTTTTTATTAATTATCCACTATTTGGAATCATAAATCCTTGTAAATTTCAACAAAAACATATCCATAGAATGAAATAATAGACATTTTTGTGTCTATCCGCTTATCACTTGAAGTTTTTTGAGACTATTGATATTCATTTTTTTTCTTCTTTATAATATATAATTCCTTTGTAATATTCAAGTGTTAAGCTTAGACTATTTGTGTTTCAGTCTGTTGAAAATGATTTTAGAGATTTAGTTTTTTAAATTTTTCTTTTATGAAAAAATTTCTTTATCCAATTTCATAACTATTAATTACTGAATTTATAACGCCATACCTTTAAGGCGTTATAAATTAGAACAACTATCGTGAAATCTCACTCTAGCTTTCTAAGTGTAATGTTAGCTTGCAATTTTTATTTAAAAAATTAAAGTACATTTTTAAAAAAAGTTAGGAAAATGAGACAGCTGACGAATTAATTATACTTTAGTGTATTACTAAATAAATGTATAATGAATAACATTCCGAAATTTGGTTTATTTAAATAATGAGCAATGGATCTTCCTTTAAATTTTGTTTTTATATGTATCCTTATTTTCAGTATAAATTTATTACTGTTTTTCTTCTATACTGCATTATATACCCTCGTATTGTTCAACACAAGCATATTATAAATTAAAAATTTGACTGGTACTCAAGATAAAGCTAATTTAAGTGATTATTTCGTCTTACGGTATCAACAGCTATTTTGTACTCAAACAATTTTAGCAATTTTGAAAATTTTCTTTCATTTATATTATAAAAATAGATTTTTAGTTTTTCAAGTTACTTATTTTTGATGACTGTAAATATGATCCTTCAACTGCTACTCGATAATTTAGATGTGATTTTATGCAAATACAAAAATTATATTGGTTTCATTTATATGCAAAAAATCGACTTTAAATTAGTCAAAATATTTCAGTTTTGTTTTTCATAAATATTTAACCACACTGTAAATAGGATTATATTATGATAAAAAGTAAAGGAAAGTTAAAACTCATTTTGTTCACAATGTCATTTTAAAATCTTCATAAATAAATAATTCCTTTTAGTATAAATGTGTTCTCTTGTTTTCTAAAATAACTGCTTGTGGCATTTACATTTCACTAGTAGTCAAACTTATTATCTTTAACTATACTGCACTTAATGCCTTAAGCATTTCGACATGTAATAAATTTTCTATAATTATATTTTGCATACTTACTACACTGTTTTTGCATCTACTCTACATATTTTTAATTCAGAAATGCTAGCAGTATTAGGTGAGCCTTACTTATTAACTATATTGTTCTATCTAAGATAATTGTCTTAATCTAGTCATTCAAAAATTTTTATATCCGATACAAAATTAAATTCTATACAATAATTATTTTCGATGATATTTGTACATTGTCAAACAAATTATAAACATTTAATAAATATTGCAGACATGTTTTTATAATGTTCTGATAACTGTAATAACAATTCTATATCGGCATATGTAATTACCATCAAAAATTATATATATATAAAATTCAGATAAAAAATTGAAAGGACATTTAGCGTTAAATTTATTTCTATTCCTGAACACTTTTTCCATCTAAAAGTGTAAATCTTAAGCGTTTAGAAAATATCGAGGTTTAATAAGTACTAATTTTACTGAAATTCTACTTTCTTATTTGACTATATAAAATATATTAATTAAATGACGGAACATTGGATCTGTGTTTCTGATACTCAAGTAATTAAATATTGAACGTCAAAAATTGTTTAGACAAATAAAATACATTGAAACGCACTTCGATGAATTATTAGTTTGTTTGTTTGGTTTGGGTTGGAGCGCTACGGTCGACTGTTTTGCCCACGAGGGCTAATGAGACCGGGACCATACAGTTTTTAAAGCCGATTCGAACGGCTACAAACATCCATACAGGATTCGAAAATTCCGAAGAGCAGCACTCTAACCATTCGGCCGTCGTTCGATGAATTATTAGAAGTGTACAGTAGCGAAATTAAATTTATTCTTCTATTAACATTTAGAAAGGCAACAATTTACTAAATCTTTTTTAACCGAAAATAAATTATACTGATTTAAATTGCCTTAAATCAGTATAATTTATGTGAAAATACTATACTATACTATACTGCATGTCTAGTTAAACCGTCACATTATGTATATCTATAGTATGAGAATATATGATAGTGACCAAAAAGTACTGGGAACGTTCCATTTAAAATTATATAAGCAATAAATTGTTTTTTTAATATTTACCAATTAATTTTAGACCTAAATAAATACAATACATCAGTCAGTATATGATTTTATATTACAGTTTATAAATAAAAGAGTTGTTAATTAGATTATAATTTCCGTGTGATTTTCAAAAATAACAAATGTAATTAAGTAGAAAACAGGCTTTTAAATTTTGCACCAGCAATAAAAGTGTTGTAACAAAACACTTGAAAAATCTTTTATTAAGGACTTAAAAGATTATCAAAAATTATTAATATTTTTGTGCTATGAAATATTTATACATGTCCAGAATCCTCCTCAGATGAACTTGATAGTGGCCGCTGAGGATAATGTTGGCTATTTCCTTCGACTTCCATGGGAATCAACTGTACTTACTATCTATAAAGAAAATTATTCTAGTCTTTTCAAGTAGTAATTTGTCTGAAAAGACCTGAATTCTGGTTAGATAACTTACGGGTTTTTCACTGGGAGAATATATCATAACTGGGTTTTGCACTTTCTTTCAATGCCTTCTCACAATGCAATTAATATTCTAGATATATGCTTTTTTACAAAGAAAAAAAACTCAACAAAAACGGTACCACAAGCTTCGTATTCACCTGAAATTGCATCAGGAGGTTATTTCTTATTTATATATTTCAAAATATCTCTCGCCACTAGATGGATTTTACTGATGCGATAAAAAAAGTCGTTACCATTTCTTATGTGGTTTCACAAAAACGAATTTAAAACATGTTTTGAAGATTTGAAAACCCATTGATAGAAATGCACTGGTGTTGGGAAATTTCTTTAACGGTTTTAAATTAAATCTTGACCCATATTCTGAGGTATTTTTGTGACAATATTCCTGATAGTTTTTTTATTACAATAGTATAAAATGGTATTTAAGGAATAAAAGTGTTTATGATGTTTAATCATATGAATTTATTTCTTCTAGAAATATGTTTAGTCGCAAAATACAGTCCTTATTTTGAGAAAAGTTTGGTATAAAAAACGTCATCAGTTTAGAAATCACACTGAGATTCTAAAATGATATTTCTTTCTTATTTTTCCTCTTTTCGTTACATAATTTCATCATCCCTTCATTAATTTACTATTAAATCTTATCTTTAACTTCTTCAGCTTTAAATATCACTGCTCAAGTACTTTTTAAGAAAACATTATTGAGTGATGGAACATAAAAATAAATGCTCTTATAAAAAACTGCTAAATCTAAAAAAACTAGGAACCTAGAAAAGAAATAGATTTTAATCTAAAATTCAGTCCGTCCTAATAATTTACTTCTATTACTATTTCTTCATTAAGAATCTAAGTTTGAGAAGTACAAGAAAAATAATCCAAATCTTCAATCACAAAGTAAAAAAAAAAAATATCTAGGCAACTTAGGTTTCTCCCGAAAATGATTTATTCATAATGGTTTCACATTTTATGTTCCAAATCTACTTGAAGTGAATCACAAATGTGAAATCTCGTGGATAAAAACTTTTAAATGTATTAAAATAAAATTTCTTCATTAGTGAGTCGCTACCTACATCTTTAGCCCTCAGGGAATGAGACGAATTTTTGTTAAAAAGATATTTCAACATTACTCTTTTTTTCCTTTTCAAAGCTAAGATAAAGTAAGACAGAAATGTTGAGATTTGTGTAGGAAAATTAAAAAATGACTCCAAAAGTATAACTCTTTAGGAAAAATACTCGAAGTCAAGAATTTAAGTGAAAAAAACATTCATTAATGAAATAGCTTACACTTTATGAATGCAAATGAGAGCAATATTTTAAACGTGATAAGTTGAAATTAAGATGAGATAAAAAATATTTCAAAGGACTGTAAAAACATGCAATACACTTTTTATAATATACAAATAATACCTACCTTCTATAATTAACATACTGTCAAATATTAACTAATTATTAAAAACTAACCCGAGAAATATGTTTTAAAAATTTACAAAATATTTGTTAAGTGTATTACATCAGAATCATGTGAAAGTGCATTTCTTATTTCTAACAAAATTACGTAGAAATGTTCATTTAAGTGTATTTTGCTGGTTGGAAAGTTTATATGTCTGTCTACCTGGTGAAAGTTAATTGGGTTAGTAGCTAAGCCTTTTCATTAGAGATGAGACTACTGCTATCACAAAGTACACTTGCTGCTTTCCGATGGAACTGAAATCCATCCTATCTCAATGAAATGCCTAATCTGCATCACTAAATAAAAAATATATATTAAATATCACGCGTACATAAATATATATATATATATATATATATATATATATATATATATATATATATATATATATATATATATCCTGAAAGTATTTGGACAGTCTTCTTCTTTCGGGAATTTTTTTTGGGGTGGTGGTGGTGGCCACCACCCTAAATCTATGGCTGGATGGGATTAGGAAGAGTCTTATCATTGCACTTGGTCGCATTTGTCGACAAGCAAGGTGAGCATAAGGATAATCAAGTTTTCTCTAACTGGATGACGTGCCATGAAATAAGATTTACGCAGACATACGCAATTAAGTTTTGTATAAAATTTAGATTAAAGAATTTAGATTGGAAATACAATAAAAATAATTAAAAATATAATTGGAAAAGACAATATTTAGTGATGAGTGATTGAGTCAATTCATGGGTTTTAACCATTATAAGGTATTCAAATTGGGGAGAGATGTTAATGACAAGAGATAGATGGGTCGACCACGAAAAAAAAATGTAAATTTGGACAGCCTGCTCAAAACTTTGCAGAGTGTTTTTGAAAAGAGTGCAAGATTAAACTTAAATGAACAAAACTTGCCCAAAACACAAGTCTGTGTACAAGATTATGAGGCAAACTTTGGTGAATAATGTTTTCAAAGTTGAATACTTTATTATGACAACGAGTTCCTCGACATTGCTTTGGCGACCAGGGAGCTTTTTGAAAAAAATATTTTAATCATATCCCAGACTTGTTCCCAGACTTGTTTGAATTTGTCTTTTTCTGTTCCCCTGAGTCTGGAGGGTCATGAAAGGAAAATCCTTTACAAATCGTTTAAGTGGTTGAAGACTCAATCCATGGGCATATTCGAAGAATCAATAAAAATGAGTTCTTGAGCCGAGATAAATATAATTTAAAGATAAATGCAATTTATGATATCTGAAACGAATTGTCTTTGCCCAGAACTACGCTATTACTTTGAGGAAAAACCCTGTACAAGGTGTATAAGAAAGAATCATCCGATTTTTATTTTCAATAAAAACAAACATAAAATTATAAAAAATACACAAGTGTTCAAATTTACTGCGATATGCCATTTGTTACCAAAATCGTTATAATATTTCACAATTAACTGTCTAGAATCCAATCTACATGCACTGCTTAGGTTTAGGCAAAATTGTAAGCAAAGGGTGGTATGAACACAAGATATTTGACATATACTGAAAAACTAAAAAACTAGTAGACCTGTCTAGTAATGTGTAGGGCCTCAGTTAGCAAGTAGAAGTGCTGTAACACTACTCGTCATGGACTCGTCTAATGTCTGAAGTATTTCTGGAAGTAATTGACACCATGAATCCTATAGGGCTGTCCGTAAATCCCTAACAGTACGAGGTGGTGGAGATGTCTCCTAAACAGCACTTTGCAAGGTATCTCATATATGCACAGTAATAGTCATGGCTGAGGATTTTGGTGTCCAGCGGAAGATTTTAAATTCAGAAGAGTATTCCTGGAGAAATTCTGTAGCAATTCTGGACGTGGGGTGTGTCGAATTTTCTTGCTTGAATTACCTAAGTACATCAAAATGCACAATGGACATGAATGGGTGCAGGTGATAAGACAGGATGCTTACATTGGTGTCACCTGCCAGAGTCGTATCTAGATGTTTCAGGAACCCCACATTAGTCCCACTGCACCATCTCCATATCATCTCAGAGCCCCCATCAAATCCACAGTTTACTGTTGACATGCAGGGATTCATGAAGTGGTCTCCATACCCATACACTTCTATCCGATCGAGACTCGTCAAACCAGACAATGTGTTTCCAGTCATCAACAGTGCAATGTCGATTTTGACAGGCTTTGTGTCGTGCAATCATCAAGTGTACATAAGTAGGCATTCTGCTCTGAAAGACCATATCCATGATGTTTCTTTGAATGGTTCACACGCTGAATGGTTCACACTTATTGAAGACCCAACATTCAAATATGCAGCAATTTGCGGAAGGCTTGCACTTTTGGCACATTTAATGTTTCTTACCAATCGTCGGTGGTCCTGTTCTTTCACGATCTTTTTTGGACAACAGCGATGTCGGAGATTTCATAGTTTATCAGATTCCCGATATTCATTATTGAAATGGTTGTACGGAAAAATCCAAATTTAATCTCTACCTTTGAGATTCTATGTCTCATCTCTGTATCAACTTCGTCAGACACTTGTTTTCTTATATAGGCATGCCAACCCGTATGTTAACCCTTATGCTAACCCGTACGCTAACCCGTATGCCAGCCCGTATAGGCATGCCAAGTGCCGTATTCTCATTGGTTCCTTATCCCTTTATTTGCATACTCATTCCTATACCAGTTATTTTGGCTTTTCAGTGTAGTTGTATGGTGTTCATTTAGGTGACATAGGAGATTAGCTGTGTACCGAAACACTTAGCTATAATGGGATCAATCTAAATTTGTAGTAGTTCTCAATTTAGAAATTTGCGAGCCTCCAAATTTCACTGGTTCTGCTCAGCATCTTGTTCAAAAATGAAATTTGCATATCTTCCTTCATATAAAAAGAAAAGGAAATTTTTTCAACATATTTAGGTAAATAGTACCTTTCGTTGATCCATAAACCTCTGATGCAGATAATGTGCAAATGATACCAACTAAAAGTGGAATGAAACGAAACGAAAACTTTCTAAGTTCTGTTCGCAGTTGCTGTCCCAAAATTCATTGCACAGCCTATACCATCGGATTCACAATGAAAATATACAACAACAATGTTTTAGTAACGTACCATTTTCAAATACTTATAAATAAAGAACGTTTAGTTTGTATTTCATGTGGATTAGAATATAATTTTATATCATATAGAAATTAAAATATTTATGTATTGGTACAGAATTCTTCACAATCGGTATTATTTTAATTGACACGCCTAAGTTGTCTGATGCTTTCCATTTAAACTAATGGAATAAGTAAGTGAAATGCTTTCATAATACTTTTTATTATTACATAGCATGTTTAATAATATTAGATAGAACAAAATTAGAGCATAGAACTTAGAGAACAAAACAATATTTTATCATAAATCAAGAGAATACTTACTTTTGACATGGAGCTCAGTATGAAGGAGTATGCAAAGGAGTATGCTCCGAGAAAAGTGAGCATTTTGTGGATGTAAGTCGATATAATTCGATGAAATTATTCAGGCAAAACGTTTAAGCTCTGATGTGTAGGTTTTTTATAAAAATTACTTTGATTAATGAGCATGTAAGTACATTTTTTAACATTATAAATTGTTAGTCTTGAGATCGAAATTGCAAAACTTAAAGAATGGATTTAGTGCGCTTCAGAACTATTTATCCTTCAACTTACTCTGAAATCAGCAACAGAAATGCTTCATAACATTGCTGTTATTTATGAAATTGATAAATATATTCACTTAGATATATCTCATGGTGTTATTTACTGAACCAGAACTTTCTATGGATCATATATCTCCATTATCATAATCGAGTATTTAAAACTGACATTGATAAATTTAGGATTTAGGCATTATAAGAAGATAACTTTGATAATGATGTTATTATTTTTTTTATATTTTCATAAGAAAATTTTACATTTTGTACCACAAAAAAAAATAAATTTCATCATTACTTAAGAGTAATTTATCGAGCTGAAATTTTTAGCAGTAAAGAAAAAAAATATGAATTCAACAAGTTTAATTTCTTTCAGATAATTCTACATATTTGTAAAGACATAAAATCTACATTTCTGCATAAAATACTGAGTGTATCTTAAAAATAGGTTGGGGAATTCAATTACTAAACAATTTCTACTTGCTATACAAAGGAAACGCAATGACAAAATATATTTTCGTTGAAGAAAAAGCTTGTACCTCCTTCATTATTCGGAACAAATCAACTCTTCTCTCCTCTAGATAAATTACTATTTCCTTTCGCTGACCTTTTCCTGTGCTAATCACTATTGAATCATTAAATGCTTATTCTAACAGAAAACGAGGTAAGTTTTATACCGTTCAGAGCATTTAATGGAAAAGTGTGACACCAAAAGAAAACTAAATCATTTCGTTATTACAAATTCATTAACTATGTTCTTTTCATTATATCTATTAAGCAAAGCGAGCTTGCTTTGTCACAAGCACTTACAATAATGAAAATCTAAAGCTTTAAATAATTAATGTGAATTACACGTACTACAAAAATGTAAAAAAAAATACCCAATTTATTATCCAACTTGTAGAACATAACATACATGTGATGAATTTAGTTTAAGAGAGAGTTTATTTTAATGAACCAAATCTGATCCGAATTAATGGGGAAAATTTTTGAGACTGTATGAATAGTTTTCACAGCTTATATATTGGAAGCTAAATAAATGATTCTTTAATTCTACAATTGTTTCAGTTGCCTTCCATTTTTTTTAAATTTCTAATCGATTTTCGCTATTGCATAAACTTTTTCCCTTTGAAGAATGTTATTCGGAATTCAAAAGAGATGTGTATTTTGGCTTATTTTTATGCAACTCATATTTATAAAAATGTAATATGCATAAAATGCTTTGTTTTTTCTTAAAATTTTCATGGTATCTGTAAAATTACAATTGAGCTCGAATGAAAAGAATGTGTTTCCATTAAGTTCATGTATAATAAATGGGTCATATATGTTCCCATACATATAAACGTTTGTTTATATCCCAATAATTTTGTTTACTTTGGAGTTAAAAATGAGCCTCACTTAAATCATACCGGACACTATTAGCTTGTAAACTTGACTTCAAACAATAAGTAATTTAACTAAGGCATAATTACCAAATAAGATTGTTATTGAGTGTTAGAAATGTGAGTAAAACTTGAAGATAAAAAAATCAAAATTCTAGTAATAATCGAGCGAAAAGTGATTATAAACGAATAACCAGTCTAACACTAGACAGAATTCTGATATATGGCGTGTTCAGAAACCTCTTAGTGAGATTCATTAGTGAAATTAAGTGAGATTCATTAGTAGAAATCGAGCAAGAACAAGATATAAATGCTTCAATATATACCACATTTGTAAAAACTACATGAAATTTATTTTCAATCCTAAAATTAGTGCTTGCAAGCAAAATAAGACAAGTTGAGGTAGTCAAACATGGATTGGAATAGGATATTCAAAAGGAGATTAATGTCCTCTTTAGGTATGGAAATACTTTTGTACTGCTAAAAATCATCAGAGAACTCGTATTTGAATTGGCCTGGAAATCATTTTACTACACATTTCTTGAACTGTTCTGTGCAGCCTAGCATTGTTGTCATGATTTATGGTATATGAGCTGTGAATCCCTAGAAAAGCTGTATATTATAAAAGTAAGTGCAAGATTATTTTATGATTATTCCCACAGAAGATATCTGTGAGGATGACTTTGGGTCTTGCACACATGAGATATTAATCTTGCTTAGCTTTCCTTCTTAGGACAATCAAATAGTGTAATTAAAATTCCAGAGAGAATATGTGTATTTTATTAAAAAACTATTTCAGAAACAAAAATGAGCTCCTGAAAATTGTGGAATGTTTTTGGACTGGAATTAAACGATAACAGAAAAAAATAGTACCACTATTCAGTAACTATGATGCTATATATTGCGTTATCAAGTTTGAGAGTTTAAGTAAGATTCACTAAATATAAATCATCCATAATCTTTTCTACATAAATAAATTAAAATATTAATTTGCATGTAATTTTGACTTTAAAACTACTGTGATAGCTATTCTAATATTTTGAAACTTTAGAAAAATGCATTTAAAAAACTATATAATATAATGATATCTATATAACTATTCAATATAATATTTTTTATCTAACACTTAATTACAAAGTAAGTAAAATGTGATAAAATAATTTAAAAATCTTGAGCATATATTTTTGAAAAAATAAATGCAAATCTCAAACCAATTTGTGCCAAGTTTTTCATTATTCTCATAATTTAAATTGGTATATTATCTGAAGATTTTAAAGATTAGTATTTTGTGAGATTATTATTATTATGTGCACAAATAATTCTTTTTTAAACGTGATAAGTGTAATCCAATTTCTGCTCATCATCAACTTTTAATTTCTTTCTTTTAATGAAATGTATTTTAATTCAAAACATTAAATTTTATTCTCCCTTAGAATGCGCTTAGTATATATTACCTTAATAAATAAGGGTGTAGATATTTGACCATATATGAAATTGCCTATCCATGAATAACTCGTTCTCTCTATGCGAAATGCCCATTACCAATATAACACTAAAATGTATTACGCCCATTTACCATATCTTGTACAATAGTTATGTGGGAATTAGTACATAAATGCATTTAGGAAATTCCCTGTTTCCTATAGCACATTCATTCATGTTGAAAAGTAATTTCATTTACTGTTCTAGTTTTTATTATAAAAATTATTTAGAAAACAATATTTTCATTTACTTAAAATATAAGGACATACTCTGATAGTCAAAATGTTAGCACTTCGTATTTTAAACCACATTTTACTTTTAACCATTTCCAATTCTTTTTGGCACTCCGAAATATTATGTTTTATCTAGTAGCTTCAATAAGTTAATCAATCTTCTCATTTGCCATCATTTTTTATCTTTTTTTTACATTGCAGGGTTTCTAGACTATTTCTATGGTAGTCCACTATCGTTTCAAATGCAGAATAAGTCTATCACATTTCCATAGATTAAGATTTAAATCTTTTAAATGAAATCAAAGAAACTATCACCCGGTTACAGGTATAATGATTGACATATACCTTAATATCGAGTACACATGGAATAATGATAATAAAATTAATTAATTTTTAGTTTGAGGAAATCTGAAGAAATTAATAAATAGGTGACTGCTTTTATCATTAAGAATTACAAGATGATAATTTCTATGTTATCAAACGTAAGTTCGAAACACATTTCATAGATTTTCGTAACTGTTCTGAATCGACAATGTAAGAAGTCTTCGTATAAATTTTTGTCATTTCAAAAAAAAAAAAAAAGATCAGAGTGTTATATACAAAATCCATCTTCCTATTGAAAGCCGATTCAAATAATTGTAATGGATTCATTTCATACTTTTGTCCGAGGGAACATAAAATGTGATTCATCGGAAAAGCCAACTATCTCCTCTCAGTGGAATTTGCGGTATTGCCGTGCAAATTAAATTACATCTTTAGTCGCCGATAAACAATAGTCCGCATAGGTGCATTAACCAGAAGTCTACTGCTGAGGCCAATACGCAGAATCGTTCAATGAACCGTTGTTGTGCAGAAACTGTTGGATTGGCTCATCTGGGCGGTCAGTTGATCAATGGTTGCACGTCTGTTCGACAGAACGCATTTCCGCTGTCGTTGTTCAACTCTGCCACTAATTGCCATTGGTGCACTATATTTACCAAGTCGGTGATTTTTTCCATGCAGGGTTTACTTCTATCACGGAGGAACGCGAACAGTTTATAAAATTAGCCATTTCGGGAATGTTCACACTCTTGACAAATGAGCATGCCCTTTTGGATGTCGTAAAAGCTTCGTTTCTGCATGACTGCAAGAACTGAAATGTTTTCCGAATGCCTACAACACATTTTATATATTCACCAGATTTGTTGATGACACGTGTCTTCTGCGATTGGTTATCTAACGTTGACGTTCAAAGTAGGCGGCAGTGACATTAATATGACTGGACTGTGTATATACGGCTGTATTTAAAATAGTTACAAAATAACATAAATACATTAGTTTTTTAAAAAAAACATGTTTTCTGCTAATATAAAATGAAGTGAATGATATGAAATCTTTAAATAAACGGGTTTTTTCTGTTATTGCTTAAATAGAAATACCAAATTTAAGCAGATATAGTAGAAATTACTTATTACAAATTTTATTACCTAACTTGGGTATAAGTTATGCATAAAAATTATTAATTATCACTTAAATAAAATTTTAAAACTTTAACTAGCGGTGCATGTTCGTATGAAGAGTTAACAATGCTTCACAATCAATTTTAAAAAAATAGTATTTTATGCTATACTGTGTGTCCAAGTAATAAATTATTGTAAATGTCCTTTAAAAGATATATCATAAGACATATTCCTATTTTCGGTAATTTATTTTCACTCCAAAGTATTTCGGAAATATTTTCAATCTATCTCTAAAATATTAGAATGCTCATCAGTCAAAAGTTTTAATGTAATTCTTCAAACTCATAAAATAGCACTCATATATTGATATTACATTTCAGAAATTTATATTTCCGATGAACAAATAAACAACCTAAATAATGTATGAGACAGACTAATAGTTATATACTGTTAAAATAAAAAGTCTAAAAATCTTTTGATTTTGAACAAGTGAAAGTGAATTCTAACGAAATAATAGGTAACTGCTTTGGAGTCAAGTATTTCCCCGTTACACTGATTACACACCGAAACTGTGGGCAATTGTCTTTAAATCTTTAAAACAAGGGCTGTTACCTTCTATAAAGTAGGACATTAGCTAATGCTACTAATGGTCTTTGAAATGAGGCAGAGAGACACACGAAAATGTCCATGGTTAATGCATGGGAACGGGACAGGCTCACGGATGGCCCTTGTTCAATAAAAGACGACCCAAAAGATCACCAAGAAAAAGTGGCAGTCCATCAAATAGAAAATAAGGTGAGATCATGGGATGTGGATTTTGTACAATGCTATTGTGACTTCTGTAAAACAAATTTTCATTAGAATCGTTTGAAATGTAAGGATAGGTAAAAAATGTGAAATATAAAATATGTAATTTTTTCGCAACAGAAGGATAAAATAACTTAGTTCTGAGAAAAATCTTCTTACAAAGTAAAAATGAATATAACTCAAATTGAAAACGAATAAAACTAAAGTAATTTCCATAGAATAAACTTTATTACAATATTATGAGTAAGAAGAATGAAAAAAAAAAGAAATTGAAATCGGAAAAAGAGCAATAATGCTATAGTAGCTTGCAAAAAAGGAACTTCATTATATTTCGTACATTTATTTGTCTGTCGAATGAAAAACTAATCAAAATAACTATCAAACAAGCTAATACACATATCCTGTTCTAAAAAATACTTTTGACTTAAATTTTTTCTCTTACTAAGAAAAGTGATTTCAAACAATAATCTATCTCTTTGGAATGAATCATTTGCTGTTACACTGATTATAATTTCACGCTGTGGGGCGGGTTTTTTTTTATCTAATAGTTATTCATAGTTTAAAAAGGGATAGTTGCTTTCTAAAATGGACAGCAGCTAATACTAATAATAGTCTTTTAAATAAGACACAGAGAGACACCGAATGGCAAACTGTTAATGCATGGGAACTGGATATTTTGTAGATGGCTTTTATTCAAGCATTAAAATCGCTATTAAAAATCATGAAGAGGCAATCCATCAACGAGAAAAAGGGGCTACGTCACGAAAATTGGATAATGAACTATGTATAAGGGATTTCCGTAGAACACATATTTTATACAAGTTTATGAAATACAATGGTAATAAAAAATACTGAGTATTGAGATGGTATAATTATCTGCGATAATTAAAGTATAACGATAGTTCAACGCCCATAGGTTTTGTATAAAATATTCTTTACAATTTTATAATTCATAACAAAGTTTACGAAATCAAATTGAATTCAAAAGAAAAATTGTTCATTTTTTAACAATATGATAACTTTTGAGAAAGTTCATCAACACATTGTATGCGGGACACGTACTAGTACATTTTCTGACGATTGATACTTGAGCGCGGGACACGTACTAATTCGTTCTCTGACGACTGATACTTGATCGTGGGTCACGTACTAGCACTGGTTAGTGTAACAAGAGGCACTGGTTAGTGGCACTGGTTTGTGGGTACAAAAATAGCGGTATAGACTGGAAAATGAAGCCGAATGTTCTTGTCTACTACATAGATTCTGGAAAAATTTAGATAAAATAAAAACTAGTTTTTACATCAGTCGATGCGACTGATGTAAAATTAAATAATTTATGATCTATTGAGATATACTGAGAAAAATTAAATTTACGCTTAAAACACCTGCTCCCGGTACAATTCCGCAATTCGAAATGTACCCGCACACAATGCGTTAATATAAAATTTCAAATAGAAAAATGATTCTGTTAAAAAGGTTTTAAAAGTATTATTTAGTTTGGAAAATGATTTCATTTTTCTTTTGCTAAATATTTTATAATGTCAACTTTTTTTTTTTTAATTTTCTATCGGTCTATGAAGATCTTAAAAATTGCTTTCTGTATTAACTTTGTAATCTCGTGTGAATCCATCGATTTATTTAAATATTAGTGAGAAAAATTTACTTTCTCTATCATTTAAACTCTGAAATAACACTCAGATACTTGTATTATATTTCATTTACCTATTACATTCATGGCAAAGAGAGAGAAAAAATAATAATTTGTCAAACTAATGTATCAAACAAGCTAATAGACGTATGTCGTTATAAAATCATTTTTTGCCATATCAAAGTTTTCGCTGTTATAAAAACGAAAGTGAATTTTAACGGAATAATTCAGCACTTCTTCAGAGTCAAGTATTTGTCGTTACACTGATTACACATCGAATCTACAGAGACTATTTTCTTTTCTTTCGATCGTTTAAATAAGGGGCGTTACTTTCTAAAAAGAAGGACAGCGGCTAATGCAACTAATGGTCTTTGAAATGAGGCAGAGAGACACACCGAAATGTCCATGGTTAATGCATGGGAACGTGACAGCTTGCGGATGGCTCTTGTTCAAGAAAAGACGACGCAAAAGATCACCAAGAGAAAGGGGCAATCCATCAAAGAGAAAAAGGGGGCAGGATCGAGGAAAGTGGATGATGAACAAAGCTTAAGTGATTTCCGTAGGACACATTTTTATTACAATTTTATAAATTGTTGGGAGGAACAGAAAATTTAGGAATCGAAATTTTGAAATATATAATAAGTCAAGTAAATTATGATGGTTCTGTGAAAATTTTTCATTACAGTTTTATATGTGTATAGCATTCAATATAATAGAATATTTGTCCTTATTAAATGTGTTTAAAAGTCAAATTTACTGCTTTTATCATACGAAATTTATAAAAGAACCATTTAAATATGTATATGCTTTAAATCATGCCACAATATTGTACAATATAACTGTAAAAGTACATAACTAATACAAAAGGTGTACACACTAAATTTCTTAATAAAAATATTTTTCATTAGATTTTTAAATTATACGTTTTAAAATGCACTCTATGTGTAGAAGATGTATCGTGTACGATGCTATTTTTTTCACATCAACTCATTTCAAAAATATTTTCTGTCCCTGAAGCAGTACCCTAAACTCATCATTTAATTTTCTCCTGAAAATTTTTTTCAAGCATTTGTCATTGAAATTGATTACCTAATACTTTGAACTGAATAACATTCAAATATTTCATTTATTGTTATTTTGGATGAACAAAAAACTAATAAGATAACGTTTCAGACGTACTTATAGACATAAGCTGTATAAGCAGATATTTTAGCTTAATAAAACTTCTACCATTATACAAAAGAAAGTGAATTCAAACGGAGTAATCCCCCACCTTTTCGGAGTCAAGTATATGTCGTTACACTGATTACACATTGAAACTGTGGGGAGCTTTTTTTCTCTTTAAAACAAGGGATCTTGCTTTCTAAAAAGAAGGACAGTGGTTAATGCAGCTAATGGTCTTTGAAATAAAGCAAAGAGACACACCGAAATGTCCATGGGTAATGCATGGGAACGTGACAGCTTACGGATGGCTGTTGTTCAAGAAGAGACTACGCAGGAGATCACCAAGGGAAAGTGGCAATCCATCAAAGAGGAAAAGGGCGGGATCCTACGAAGTGGATGTTGAACAAAACTAAAGTGATTTCCGCGGGGCACATAGTTATTACAATTTTATGAAATTTAAAGAGGAGCAAGAAAAATAATTGATAGCAGAAAAATTGTTATTTCTTTATAATAGTTTATATAAAAGACGTCTGGTTGTTCGAGAAACATTAATTTCTTTTGTATTTAAAGGCACATATTAGTTTTGGAGAGTTAAAATATTCATTATAAGATATTTATTATAAAAGTCATGAAATAATTCTTTTTACAAATCCTTCTGTATCACTCTAACTTTTAAAAAAATATTTAGTCTTGTCACGACTAGTAGTACATATTTTAAAAAAAGATTAATTAAAGACAAAAGAAATTTTCTATTTCTTTTGTCTTTAAAATTTAAATACAAAAGAAAGTAAAGACATTTTTTTTTATTTAAAAGAAAATATTATTTTTGGAAAGTTAAATATTCATTATAAACATGTGAGTTATAAAAGTCATAAAAAGAATTTTTTGTACAAATTCTTTAATATCACAATAACTTTTAAAAAATATTTAGTCTTGTCATTAAAAGTATTTTAAAAAAATGTATAAAATATGCTTCAGATGAAAAACTTATTACTTACTTGTAAGATAATTTTGAATATACATACATACATACATACATATATATATATATATATATATATATATATATATATATATATATATATATATATATATATATATATATATATATATATATATATATATATATATATATATATATATATATATATATATAAAGTTTAAAATAAACGTATCTTCATTCAGTCAGTCTAAAGATTTATAGATATCTGAAACTTTGAAACTATAAAAATTAAAAACTGTTAAGAAATAGAAATTTTTATTATTTTTTTTTCAAAATAAAGTATGACGTTTGTAGTTATGTAATCAGAATTCTCAGTATTAAAAAGATAATTAGCTTCAATTTAATTCATAGATTTTTTTTTCTAATTTACAAATTTCAAATATATTTTTAGATTAATTGCATATATATTTTTTTTCTTGGTTTATACATTTTACATTTTTTAGAAATGTATTTTTTCATGTTACAAAACCAAATAATTTTTACAGAATTATACACTTAATAATTATGTAGAAATAATTTATTCTTCTTAGAGAAGGTCTTTTAATTTTACTCTGATTCAAAAATAGGCTCTTATAATAGGAGCTTTTTAATATGTAAGGTAATATATCCCTTTCAAGAAAAAAACTTAATTATTAAAAAACAACTTATGTAAGAATGGTTTTGGAAAATCGACCAACCCGTTTTATTGCTCTTAAGAAATTTCAATCAACTATGTTGAATTATTTTCATTTTCATATTTTCTAAGTGTTTTGTAATATTTTTAGTGATTGTAACCGATCTCAGGGTACTTGACACTATCAAAAAATTAGAAACAGTAAAATCGGGTTTTTTTTTAATAATATAATAAAAGTATACTAGTGGGTTCTATAAGAAAAATATTATTTCAATTTTACAATTGTTAATTAATTAATAAATAAAATTTTTTCTACATTGAGGTATTTTGTAAGCTCAAACACTAAGATAGTTATCAAATGTGTAGAAAAATATTTCCTTGCTATGGGTTCGAACATGTCTCCTTTAATTGCATTTGCATTATTAATAATTTTATAAGACAAGCTTCTCTAACTTCATATATATATATATATATATATATATATATATATATAGAGAGAGAGAGAGAGAGATATAGATATATATATAGATATATATATATATGTGTGTGTGTATGTGTATATATATATATATATATATATATATATATATATATATATATATATATATATATATATATATATATATATATATATATATATATATATATATATATATATATATATATATATATATATATATATATATATATATGTATATATATACATGTATATATATATATATATATATATATATATATATATATATATATATATATATATATATATATATATATATATATATATATATATATATATATATATATATATATATATATATATATATATATATATATATATATATATATATATATATATATATATATATATATATATATATATATATATATATATATATATATATATATATATATATATATATATATATATATATATATATATATATATATATATATATATATATATATATATATATATATATATATATATATATATATATATATATATATATATATATGAACTATATGATTATGGATTATTTGAGCCGATTCACAGTGAACTAAATATCCGAATAATTGGATAAATGAAAAAAAATTCAAATAAAAACTCAAATATGTTTATAGTACAAAGAAGTAATAATTACAGAAAGTGTTCTTTAAGCTTTGTGTACTTGCATACTGCATAAAAAAGCCAGCTTAAACATATTAAAGAAATTAAGCCCTACGCGACCAACGTTTAGTATATGCGACGCTGCGATTTCACTCTTATCAGTCCAGCGTCGGTTCCGTTCTCAGAGTGATATTGAGAGACCAGCGGCCCATATGCATAATAAGAGATCTGAATATTTTAATTTAATTTTTAAAGACTAGATTTAATTACTAGATGGCCTTAAACGGAAACGGTTTTCACAATAGGCGACTCATATAGAATTTACGTGTAGTCCTCGACGGGTTAAGGCTTCTACTTGCTGTAGCAGGGTGATCATTGAGAGGTAGGCCAAGGATGGGCAAACTATGACCCACCGGAAGGTTTTATCCTGCCCGCGGATAGAATTTTAAGATGCCGGTCGGAGGCAAATTAAAAGAAATATATATTTATACATTATATATCCCTCTTCTTTTCTACTTTGCTTAAATATTATATCCACAATTTAGTATCTCACGCCCAGAAGATCAGCGGTATATTTGCTTTTTATACGTCAACAAGTGTTTTCAACTTTGAACCTCAGAAAGAATAATTTCAGAAGTAGACTGACACATAAGCATTTAGCATCGTTCCTTAAAATCAGTACATCTCACTTCGAACCTCAGTATAAGGAACTTTTAAAAATTAAATCGCAGTTTTATTCATCTCATTAATGTATTTAAACCGTTAGGTACTTTTATATTGTTTTTAAAATTTTAGAAAAGTTTATCTTGTCCCGACAAACTTATTTTCTTTCGATTTTTGGCCCGCGGCCGAAAAAGTTTGTCCATCCCTGGAGTATTCTATGGCTTTCGGTAGCGGAGTCCGTTAGTTCAAATCTTACTGCAATTGTGGATGATCGTAGCTACACAAAAAAGTCTGTAATTAAACCTCCTGATCTAAAAAACATAACGTTCCAGTTCTAAAAGAATCTCCTTATTTTCATTCAACTTTCATAACACGAAGCTTAAACAAATGATATAAACTTTAAAATCGTGGATATTTCCAAGCTGAACATTTCAGCTAATTTCTTAATCACTCATTTAAACAAATTCAATAACACATATGTATTGATTCAATAACGTTGAAAATATAATGCAAGAAATTTATTATTTTCTAATAATGTATAACCAATCATAGTGACCAAATCAGACAAAATGCAATTTTCTTATTCTAATAAAAGAAAATAACACTATGGAACCTATTGCTTTATACGTTTTAACAAGCATCTAAATTGGAAATTTATTTCTAATTTAGATAGAAATTATTTGTTTAAAAAATATATTCCCTTCAAGTATTAAAGTACATAATTCATTGATTTAAATTATAATTCGAAACATTTAGACTTAAATTCTATTTCTGGAGCCTTAAATGCTTCTGAAGATTTCCAGTTCCCCAAATGGTAATGTAAACATTATATTTCTTTTTTAAAATTACAAAATTATTTACATTTTCAACTATACTGAAAATAATTAAAAATATAAAATAGACTACCTATTATTTCTTAATGCTTTATGATTATTCATAATGTATACACAAAATGTAGCTACTGTAATGAAATGAAATAATTTATTTTGACAGCTAATTGAACATTGAATTTACAAAGAGCTTTTAAATGGCTTAATTTTATTAAAAATACTCCATTTTTCCTTTGAAAAACGAAAACATGCTTCAATGAGATTATCAAATAAAGCAAATTGCTAAAACGAAAATAAATTACATGCATTCCAATAGTCAGTAAAATGTATCTGATAAGAAAAGCAGTTCCAAATAAAAGTAAAACATGATTTGGGGATGTAGATAGGGGAAATTTTTTATCGATTTTACTCCACCTTTGACAAATGATTACTTCTGGGATTTCTGTATAATCATCTTAGCCGTTGACTTATAGGTTTGATGAAGTATTCATGGCTGTTGATTCTATTTATGCCGTGGGAGGGGTTCTTTCAATGGGTAAGTCTTCATTTTGGAGCAGAGTTTGAAATATATCGATTGCTACTTTTGGTCTTATTTATATTTTCTTTATTATTTTGAAGTTCACTTTATTTCGAACTCTATTTAAAAAGCTGACTTCAGTAAGAATCGAGGCTGAATAAATTTCTCGGATTATTTATTTATATTAAGTAGATACATTTTTATTTTTAGTTAAATTGTTCCATTTATTAAAAGAAATACGATTTAAATGATTAATATAATTTAAATGTTTTATTCTGCTTTAATGATAGCAGTTCAATAGGAAATATAATGATAGTAATTCAATATAAAATATAATAATAGTGATTCAATATTAAATATAATATACTGATCTCTTTAGACTAAGATGTCCATATATTATTAATAAGGATCTAACTTTATAAAAATTGTATCGTTATGTTATATATTTCTCGGGATTATTTATTTAAATTAAGTAGATAAATTTGTAATTTTAGTTCATTTGTTCCGTGTATATTATGAAATACGATTTAAATGTTTATTATTTTTAATTGTTTTATTCTGCTTTAATGATAATAATTCAATAGTAAATAAAATGATAATAATTCAACATAAAATATAATAATAGGGATTCAATATGAAATAATATATACTACTCTCTTTAGACTAAGATGTTCATATATTATTAATAAGGATCTAACTTTATAAAAATTGTATCGTTATGTTATATATTTCTCGGGATTATTTATTTATATTAAGTAGATAAATTTGTAATTTTAGTTAATTTTTTCCATGTATATTAAGAAATTGAATTTAAATGTTTAATATATTTTAAATGTTTTATTCTGCTTTAATGATAATAATTCAATAGGAAATATAATGATAGTAATTCAATATAAAATATAACAATAGTGATTCAATATTAAATATAATATACTGCTGTCTTTAGACTAAGATGTTCATATATTATTAATAAGGATCTAACTTTATAAAAATTGTATCGTTATGTTATATATTTCTCGGGATTATTTATTTATATTAAGTAGATAAATTTGTATTTTTAGTTAATTTGTTACATGTATATTAAGAAATACGATTTAAATGTTTAGTATTTTTTAAATGTTTTATTCTGCTTTAATGATAATAATTCAATAGTAAATATAATGGTAGTAATTCAATATAAAATATAACAATAGTGATTCAATATTAAATATAATATACTGCTGTCTTTAGAGTAAGATGTTCATATATTATTAATAAGGATCTAACTTTATAAAAATTGTATCGTTATGTTATATATTTCTCGGGATTATTTATTTATGTTAAGTAGATAAATTTCTAATTTTAGTTAATTTGTTCCATGTATATTAAGAAATACGATTTAAATGTTTATTATTTTTTAAATGTTTTATTCTGCTTTAATGATAATAATTCAATAGTAAATATAATGATAGTAATTCAATATAAAATATAATAATAGTGATTCAACATGAAATATAATATACTGCTCTCTTTAGACTAAGATGTTCATATATTATTAATAAGTATCTAACTTTATAAAAAATTGTATCTTTATGTTACATTAAGCAGTGCATTTCTTAAAACCCATAAAATATGCTCCCCACTTGAAAAAAATATAAATTGATTTACTCTTAAAATAACTTTTGAAATATGTGAAAAACAAACTACATTTTATATATAAGATAACTTAATAATTTCTTCTATTCTATGAACTTAAATTATATTAATGAAAACGATATATTTTATTTTAAAGAATGATAAAATCTGTTTTATTTCATTTTCAGTTTTTTTTTACTACATTCCGTGGACTACATTCCGCTTGTGATAGATGATGTGACGTCTGCGGTTAGTCATATATATATATATATATATATATATATATATATATATATATATATATATATATATATATATATATATATATATATATATATATATATATATATATATATATATAATATATATATATATATATATATATATATATATATATATATATATATATATATATATATATATATATATATATATATATATACATATATATATATATATACATATATATATATATATATATATATTATATATATATATATATATATATATATATATATATATACATATATATATATATATATATATATATATATATATATATATATATATATATATATATATATATATATATATATATATATATAATATATATATATATATATATATATATATATATATATATATATATATATATATATATATATATATATATAAATATATATATATATATATAATATATATATATATATATATATATATATATATATATATATATATATATATATATATATATATATATATATATATATATATATATATATATATATATATATATATATATATATATATATATATATATATAATATATATATATATATATATATAATATATATATATATATATATATATATATATATATATATATATATATATATATATATATAAATATATATATATATATATATATATATATATATATAAATATTTATATATATATATATATATATATATATATTATATATATATATACATAATATATATATACATAATATATATATATATATATAAAATATACCGTAATATATAAATATATATACATACAAGGACATCTAAAACTATTTGAAGAAACCTCCACAAATGTCACTAAAATTGAACAGAAAAAAAAAACAGACTTGTTCAGAATAGGTAAACATTACAAGATTCTGCAGCTAAATTTAAACTACCGAGCCTCTTGCGATAAAATCAGAAAATAACACACAAGAGTTGTAAAAATACAGCATTCTTAGAATGCATTTTTTTTTTTAAATATTTGGTCATCTCAAAGTTCAGCTCGACAAAGTCAAGAATAAATCGGAAAGGGAGGGCAAAAGAATGAAATGTTCCATTTTGGGGGAACTTCCTGTCACTCCCCCTCCCACAATGTCTTTCTACAGAAAGGGATTTCAAGGCGGGTGGGGGTTGCTGTCGGAGTGTTCTTTCGTGAAGGAGAGTGACTCCCTCCCTGTTTTAGAGAGAACATTTTTGGTCGGGCTAGAATCATTACGATTGCATCTGTTACTGATACGTTTCAGTATACTACTCGACTTATAATAAAAAGCAGAAATGCTCTTTTAAGATGCTTCAGCTGAGAATAAATGAAGCAAAATGCTTCTTTTACTGAGACGAAAAGAAAACTCCGTACTCGAAATGAATTATGGAATGGAACTAAAATTTCTGAGCCAAGAAACTGAAGAACAAGGAAATCCAGTTTCTGTACTTATTTTTTAATAAAGTCTGCTTATCTGATCACCGAATGATATTTACGATAGGAAAGAGTATAGAAGGCTTTCCTTATTTCTGGCCGGATTCTAATACTTTTTCAAACACCAATTTAATATACAGAAAAATAGTATGATCTAAATCGCGTAACAAGGATAAAAAGAAAACCACTTTAATTCTACAGAAAATATTTCCAGTTTAGAAGGAACAGATGAAATCCCAGTCGTTTATTTTAATATGGAGTGCAAAATTAATATGAAAAAGTCTTCGCTATTCAGAGAATTAAATGCAAAGTATGAAAAAAGACGTATATACTACAAAGCTTAGAAAGTATTCATGCCATTGCATATTTTTCTTATTCAACGGAGCTAACATTTTTGCTGAGATAGAATTTTAATTTAAAACAGATTAAATCTTACATTTTTGTTTCGGGGAACTTCCAGATTATGCTTTCGAACGTAACTATCCATTTATTTGAGATCGAAATTTTGCCAAACTTAATGCGTTAAGGTAGAAGCAGTTGAATTTCACTTGGATTTTAAAAAGAAAAAATACTTTTTGGTTTTTATTTGCAAATCGATGATGAGCATTCTGATTGTTATTAAAGTTTTTGTATTGTTTTATCGAAACAGGAAATGCTAATCCATATAAATGTTTTCAATTTTAAACTCTTGATATTTTAATCTTTTATTAATATACAACATTTTTCAGAAAATATTTTGAAGGACTGTTATTGTTATGAGAGATCTTTCTATTTTATTTAAGCATACGTACTAGACCAAATGTGTATTCTAAGGCAAATATTTATATGTCATATTGCTATACAAATCTAATTGTGTATGCGTAACAGAAAAATATGAATTTTTGACTCTTTATATTAATATTTTACTCATAAAAATTAATATTTTATGAGTTTCTTTTATTTTTATCACTTTCCCATGGGCTAATAATTAGAATATTTTTGTTATTTTAATCTTTTGAATTGAAGCTTCCATATTTGCTCTTCGTAATTTTATTTTCTGGTTTTTAGTATTAGTACGACTGAAAAATGTATCGAAATCTGCAGATTTTGAACAAAATAATTTAAACCCTTGAAAAATGATTCATAAAAATGTATTAATATCCTAATTCTATTCCTTCTAATGACATCAGTTGAGGTTATTTCCAATGTGAGATGGATAAGTACAAATGGCTTACAACACTCAGACGGATACGCTGCAACTCCCCCTGCTAAAAGTTTATTTTATAAAATGTCATTGAATTATGAAGCCTATTGATCAGTTTGCCATTTAAAATACTGCACTAAGGTTCACTATATCTAGAACAAGCGACTGAGAGAATCGCACAAATTGGGATTGTTTGTCATCATGTTATCAAGTTAGTTTTGGAAAGTTACAGCAAAATGTCCAAAATTATCGTCTTCGTATACAAGTCGACAATTAGGACACACATCTTGCACTGTTGGATAAATAAGGCTGAACACTGGTATAAAACTGGGTCGTAATCCACCTTTAAAAAACAACAACTTGCCATTACAATCCCACAGGTTTGGTTTGGTTTGGAGTGTTACGGTCTACTTTTTGCAACACGAGTACTAATGAGACCGGTCCCACAGAAGCACTGATATATCCTCCATACTTTACAGTAGGAACGGCATCTATACTGTTACAGCATCACAGTCTTACACATCTATAAACTTGTGTTGCTGCTCCCTGTTTTTCCTGAATATTATGAACTACGATCCATCGAACCATATGTCATCCCCTTTGTAAAAATTTTATTGTTCTAAATATACATTGTTGTCAGTCACATAAATTAACATAAAGTATATTTCTGGTTTTAAAAGCATCACAAACATTTTAAAGAATTATGAATCGTGATTACAAAGCACAATAATATTAAAAAAACTTTTGTTTAAATTGGAGCTCTACCTTCAACTTTTCTTTTTCCAAACAACATCTAATCAGATCGGGACCTACCCCTTCAATCCTGAAGGACTACATATATCTGTGCTAGCGATAGGGAAACAAGGGGACTCTAATACAAAATGCAACGTTTTCTGACATTATGGATAATGGAAAAAATGAAATTGTAAACAATTCAATAATAAAGCAAAGCACAAGAAGCCAGTGACTATTGTGTTTTTATGAAAGAAATTCGGTTTAATGTATTATACTATAATGAAAACTAGTAGTCAAAAAGGGAGAAAAGGATCTTTTTAATATTTATTTAACATTTTGAAGAGAGAAATGCGTGCTGTATATCCGAAAAGCTTCAATTACATTTAATGTTGAAAATACATTCGTAAACCATACATGTTGCCGATGTAATTTTTCATATACTTGCTTGGTTATATTTGATTTGATTACATTATCTGTTTTATATTTTTAAGGAAAGTGTTTTACTTGTAAACATTAGAGAAATCTGAAACACATCTCATTATTAAAAGTTCATTTTCTTTCCATTTATCCTTTTCTTTCTTTCTGAGATATGCAGTCACAAGAGACAACATGTAAAATAATAAAGTTTGAAGTTACTTTGAACTAACTTAAAATTTAAATAACAAAAATTAAATAAGCTGTTAAATTTAATTTACTCCTATTCCATACCAAATATTGAGTATTATTCATTATGTATTCATTACTCATTATTATTTATGCATTATTCATTTGTGGATTAAACGAAATGAAATGATTTCTATTTTTAATCCTCTTCTGCTGTTATGTACCAGTTTTCTTTTTTTTTAATTTTTGCGTAAGAACACTAAAAAATATAGATATCTTTACAAATACAGATTTTATTTCTTGATATTATAAAAGTTCGTAGAGTATATGAGGATTTAATTTCAAGTACACGCGATCTAACACTAAGCATTTTCATCACCATAACTAACAAAATTTTCCACTAAAAAGTAGCTTTTGATACTCAATGGCTTTTCTATTTAATTTAAAATATAACGGTTACACGTACTTAATGAATGGAATAAAACTTTTCAATTTCCATCCACTTTTCAGTTTTCATCGTACATACAATTCGTGTTTTTAAATAATGAGCATTTTTCTGCTTTGAGAGCATCTAGCACTTGGCTGTTACAGTCTACTCGCTCTCTTTAGTTTGCAGTGTTTTGAACACATAAGTGATGTATTCAAGATTGGATTGCAAACAAATGTACGTATTCAGTCTCTACATGTTTACCCAAGATATGTGTTTAACCGATATGTATATAAAATTGGATAGAATCTTTAAATAATTTGAGACGCTTTGGAATGTGCAAATGATGATGTTGCATGTGTAATATAAATGGAAAAGTAAGTGAAAAATTTTTCGTATGCGAAAGATATAGTTTATAACTATTATACTTAGTGTTATAAATATCGAATATATGAATTTTACAAATTGTTTTGAATTTATAAGGAAACATTCAAGATGGATTGATATTTTGTATTATAATTTGATTTCTTCCTTTTCTTATACATACATACAGGTGGAACATTAAAGCATGTCAGTAATCATTCAGGCGTGGGTTATACGAACATTTTAATTGAAATTTGATCTCTCAAACATTTCATAAACAAAATACTTGCTTTAACTTTGCTCAAGTAAATTAAAATATAATATCAATCCTATTTAATATAAAAAATTAGCTATTAATATACATACTTCAAAAGTTGTTTTGAGGGTAAGAGGATTTCTATAATTTTTCGGTTGGTGTGCACATTTTATGTGATTTTAAAGACATATATCTTCCTAACTGAATAATTGTTAAGAAATTAAATCTTTCTTACTGATCTAGAGAAAATTTTTAGTTTCAACATTTTAATATATATTAAAAAATAATTTCTGTTTTAAAGAAAATCTTTCATTTGAAAAGAATCTATGTCAGTTTTAGACGCTTTTTATATTACTTTTCTAGAAAATCTACAAAATATTTTCAAAGCAAACTGTCCAGTGATTATTGGAATGTCGTGTATATCTATATTTACATAAATACAATACCAAGCAAAATACCTCAGCAAAAATACTTTTATTATGTTAAACTCGAATTCAACAGAAAGTCTTACGAAAACAATAACTAATCGTGCATCTGTTGATTTGGGAAAATGCTGCTCGAGGAATGAAATAATCACTTGCTTAATTTCTCATGAAAAAGAGAGGGCTTCTGCCTGCACGGAAACACGAATTTTCTATAAGGAAATTAAACCAATTACTAAAAAGTCAGCAAATATTAATAGATATCTGTTGAAATCTATGATTAAATCCCCTGTACATATTGTGTACTATGTTCTATGCAATATTTAGTTGCGTATATTATTGGAATAACATTAAACACGAATACATCCTATTCATTTCATGTTAATGCAAGGGAGTATGCATTTGCTATATACCTCATTGTAAAGATATATTATTATTTTATACATTTTCATAAGTCCTGCGAGATTTAAGCATGCAAAAATCAGACATGCAGCTTTAAATAACAATTTTAATGTGTAAATGCGATTTATAATGGTTGCAAAATGAAATTAATGTTCTTCGTGATACATTATTATCTTGAATTTTAGGGAAAACATGTAAACTAGTAAAAAAAAGCATAACCTAATGATGCTAAACATTACTAACCATATATTCTCTTATTAAAATAATTTAGTTTTAGTTAGTAATAATTTAAATTGACAAAATCTACTTTTTGTCTCAAAATAGAGTTTTAAGAGAATTTATGTTTATTGTTGACCGAACAATAGGAGAACGATAGCGTGCAAATGTACGGTACCAGAATTTGTGGGTTTGAATCTTACAGGTCATGTGGATGTAGTCATTTGAATTTGGCTTTAAAAACTATGTCCTGGGGTGTTTACTACTCTTTCTGCTAAATATTGGCTGATAAAACAGAACATTTGTAATCATATTTTAATACTTACCTTTTTTCAGCCTTATACATAAAGTTTAATCGTCAAATTACAGTTAAGGTTAGCAATATCAGTCAAAGTTTACATACTTAACAATTCTGACCCTAAATCAAAGGTATTTTATAATATCCTTAAAATCATTTGCGATACTGTGAAAGACTTAATTGCTGAAATAGAAGTCTTGAATAAAAAATAAAATGAATAGTTAGAAAATTACAACTAGTAAAATTAAACTTATTGTAAAACAAAATTCATACTGTAGTATCAAAGGGCTTGGAACAGAAAGTTCTGAAAGTTATAGTCTTTGTAAAAAGTACTGTTTGTATTGCAGAAGGCTGGGATGAAACACTCGTGGGACTTCTTGGGGACAATTTCCTGTTACTTCTAGAATATATCTCACTGTGGTGCTTTCATGTTCCTTAGAGACACAAGATATATTATCATTATAACAATTCCATCGACCTATATGATAATCCCCATCATCACTAAAGGAGGTAGAAATATTTCTATACCCTCCGAATGAGGTTATTATAGTTAAGTTAAATTTAATATTAATTTACAGAGTAATTCCAATAAACGGACAATATATATTTCCCCTTGCAACACTTGACTTAATTCGATATTTGGTTGATATATTAATGAAATTTTTATGTTAGTTAGATAAAACTCATTAAACTTTAACGGATAAACTGTCTGCTTATATTTCCTGTTGTTTAAGGGAAAATTTGACTCAAATGGTAAAGGTGTATATAAAACTTGACCATTACGTCGGAGATTTGACTTGAAGATGTCATCATACTTAATTTGGAGTATAACAGAAAATACCTCAGAGAAAGTGTTCTTGAATTCAAAGGAAACAGTTTTATTAAACTACCATACTACTTGTTGTATTTAAATATGTGAAAGTATCTATATAATATCATTTTTAAGGGTTTCTCAAAACAACAGATGGGGTGACAAAGAGGATATATCTGGTCTATAATGATAGAAGACCTCATCCATCTTTGGATATTGAAACGAACATAATACCCCATAAACTTTTTTTCCATCCTATCTTTTCCTTCATTCCATTTAATCAGATTTGAATAACATAATTTGTGTTATGTAAATCACTTGTTCCTATTCATTAAATATGTTGGAGACGAAAGAATCTTGAATCTAACTTATCTACGCTTAGTACCATGAAATTTTCCATTAGTATATTTGTCTTCATAATATAGCTCAGAATTTTTAAATATTTATTGATACAGTTTGGGCAGAAAAGTTGGTATTGTGATAAAATGTTTTCTGGTCGCTAATATTCTACCATTATTCATGATAATGAAATTCATATAATTCAATAAATGTTTTTAATTTACTTCTTGATCTTAAATTATGTCTTACTTTACAAACAAGGGATATATTTTACCTGACTGTATATATATTTAAGTGAAGAATTAAATATTTATTCTAGAGTTATGTTATGAGTATAGTAAGAGTTATGTATATTGTTCAATAATATATGTTGAGTTAATCATGCTATAATAAACTTTTTTTTTACTTTATCAAATTCTACATAAGCCTAATATTTTAAAGATTATCCCTGATACAATAAGTAATTATATATTATTTATATTTATGAAGCGTTGACCTGGATAAAACGCTCCGATATGTATATTTTTGATCAGTTAGGAGTTTGAGGTAAAATTAAAAGTGAGTTTGAAAACGTTCGAAATTCCTCCTTTTCTTTTTCAGCGTTTAATACCATTATTTCAAGCTCTATTGTCCAAGTTTAAGAACAGGGAATTAAATTTATCAATTTGTCGCATAAAAAATGGGTAAAAATGACATTTTTTCTAAAGATTTCTTTAATATCTCATTTTATCATTTCTTATTTTATATAAAAATATAAATATTCTCTGCATTATTTTTATATGTTATCCTGAACTTAGATATTATTATATTTATCATTCCGCCGTTGTCACGTACAATTTTAGACCTCCAAAAATTAAAAATAGTATTGTACATTTTCAGTGCTTTCCCCCATGAGGGTAATCATCGATTGTTTAGGAACTGCATTTTGACTGATATTTATTGATCACTCCTACTTCTGAGAAACAAGACGCTGATAGCTTTATGGCTTTGTCAATCTCTATTTCGAAGTATTTCGTTTGCGGTAACAATATATCTCTAATTGGTACTTAAATTTTTTGAATGACTTTCGTAAAAAAAAAATATATTTCTCTTAAAAATAATTTATTCGTACTTTTAGAATCCATTATTTCTTATGTGTGATCTTCGAGACTTGACGAGCTTTATGTGTATTAAAAATTAACAATCAATAATGTCAAATTATATCTATTTATAACCGGAAGTAAAGGGACAATAACGTAAAGTGTGAAGTAAAAAAATCATAGAACACATGTCACTGAAATATAAAACTTTATATATTTGAGACTTTTTTTCCCGTGTTCCACTCGGAAAGAATAATCATCAATAAAGATATATATTATAAATTTAAATTTAAATCATCGATTATTTTTTGTTGCAATGAAAATTTTATCCCCGGTATTAGCAACAAAGTTTATGAATCTATTTCATGGACTAATAAATATCTAGCGTTTAAGTTATATATCTTTGAAAATTAAGAAGTTTGTTCGTTTGTGTGTGCATAAGCATACGGTTTGCGATCGATTCGTTAAATTTTAGACATCACTCATATATACCGCCAAATAATCACTGTCAATATTAAAACTACTTCTGTCCATCCTATAACGTAATATGACAAGATAAATTAAAGTTGGCAACTAACATGGGGTCAGTAAAGATAAACAAATTATTGAGCGTGTACCAGATAATTGTCAGCCAAAATACAAACCATTTTTTAACTGCATTATAAGGTACTTAGAAATTGTAGAAAATTAAAAATGTTACTAATACCGTCATTCGATAGGCTATATGCTAGTTTACAAGAATTTTACATCTCTAATCTTATGACAATATACAAACAATAAGAAATAATAAAAATATAAAAATTCCTATCCACACTTTTGATTTTGAAACACGTTTTTTGGTTTTTTACAGTAATTACAAAATTGCTAATACGTCAGTAAATATATAAAAGGATTTTCAGTTCTTTTGTAAGAAATAAGGTTAGGCTTGGTTTGGAACTCTACGGTGTACTTTTTTGCATAACGAGAATTAACAAGACTGGAATTTACTGCTTAAAGCCGATTTAGAACGGGTACAAACATCTCTGCCACATTGGGATTCGAACCCACGAACTCCGGTACAGAATATCAGGTTCCCTAATCATACGACCATCGTTAAGGAATAAAGAACAATTTTATTTATTATTTTCCTTTATAAAATGATATAAAGTATAATTAGAATTATGAATGATCAGGAAATTGTAAATTTTGTAAGAAAGTTAGAGTGTTTAAAACAGTAATTTTTTTTCTTTTAATTTTTTTGCATTTTCTTTACGTTGGTATTTTTGAGAAAAATAAATTTCAAAACATAAAATATAAGATAGTGGCTAATATTTCTTTAATAATAAAGGGAGAAAAATTAGTATGCTGTTTTTCTCATTTTATTATTAAAGAAATATTAGCCACAAATTATACTACATCTATTATTATACATATATACTCCGCCGGTTACCCGAAATTTATTAGAAAGTTCACCCCCTATTGCTTTTACTTGCTCTGGCTTTCTGGACAATGAAAACCCGAAGCAGCTAGCAAGAATGATTTTGTAGTCGGTGCATCCCAGAAAAGAAGCAAGGGGCAATCCAACGTGGAACTTAAAGTTTTATTTGAAAGATAAGACTAAGAACATGCTAAAGTCAAAGTTAGAGAAGGAAATGTATTGAAACAAGTGTGGATTACATTGTTAGCTCCACTACTATGAGACGCGGAAACGAATTCTTTCCCGGAGAAAGTAGCTTAGTCAGCGATATTAACATTCAGTTAGGAACTTAGATCACCGAAAAAGTTCTCCGTTCGCCGGGAAAAACTGGAAAAAAACGTAGCAAGTGGACAAATGTACATTAACTTCAAAGTTAGTTTTCAGAGAATGTTAATAGAATTTATTTCGATGATAATTCTTCAGATAAGATAGTTTGTAGCTGGGAAAATAGATTTGAAGGAATAAGAATGTGAAGGAGGAGAATTTCTAAGAGAAAATTTAATTTTAGATATTGTGATGTATTACACACACACACACACACACACACATAAATATATAAATATAAATATATATATATATATATATATATATATATATATATATATATATATATATATATATAGAGAGAGAGAGAGAGAGAGAGAGAGAGAGAGAGGGCAGACAGACAGAGTGGGGGGGGGCGAGAGAGAAAGAATTGGGAGAGAGAAAAAAAGAGGGAGATAGTGAGCTTCTGCTATCTCTATAGGACCGAGAAAAATGTACGAATTTCAGATATTAAAATACACACGTGTTGTATTTTATTTTCGGGAATTTCATCATTAGGACAAATTTATGTGCTATTACAATATTATAGCAAAATAATTTCACTAATTCATATAAATGTCCAAATTAATCATCTAAAATGAAGACAGTATAAAAACGAATAATTATTAATAGGGATAAAAAAATCTAGAGATACATTTCATTAACGCTTAAGCTTTTATACTTGTTTGCTTCTGTAAATTCATCTATTTAACGAAATCTTTAATTTATAGAAAAAAAAATTTAAAAATCGTTTCGTTGATTTTTCCTGTTTACAATTAAACCGAATATAAGTAACATTGAATTATTAACATCAGCATTTTTTTAATATGTATCTGTGTAGCAAATAAAGAGTCATCTTTCTGACCCGTTTTCTTGATATATTTCTGAAAAAAATATTTTGACCATAGAGTTCTTTCCACTTAACTTTTACACTTATAGATTAACTTATACATTTACGTACTCAAAAATACGTATTTATTTATTTGGAAAAAATTCCAGTGCATCACTAGATTCATCGGTTAAATATCCATTGACATTTTTCACTTAGTTGATACAATGTGAAACATTATCTACATTTTGTTATAGAATGAGAATTTTTTTCCAAGAAATGTAATTTTTGCTTATCAAGTCATTAGAAAAACGAAAGATAACGTAGTAATAGACAATAGTGAAAATCCACTGCTTGAAAAGTCTCGATTCACTCAGTTAAGCGCAGTAAACTTCGAGAAAAAAGAGAAAAAATGATTAAATGAATTCATTTAAATTTGGAATTTCGTAAAAAAACATCGAGATAAATGGAGATTAGTTATATATACTATAAACTGAGTATTTTGTTTACCATCCAGTGAATTGGCTATGTATTCAAATTTATATGATTTTACGTAGAGTTGAAATTTATTGTTAGATTCTTTAACTCAAAATACAAAATGTTAATTTTGTAATATGCAGAAAGTATGATTAATCAACAAAGATGATTAGGTATTACAATTTTTATACTTCAATTGTATATATTTTATGTAAAAATTCCCTTTTAGTTTAATAAATTTTATTTGGCAGTTTTAAATTTAAAACAAGATTTTAGTAGAATTCTAGTCCATAATTTTAGTTTATTCAATATTAAATATTTATTCTCCCTTACAGTGCGTTTTCGAAATTCATCTAATTAGAAATATCTGATTGTTCGTTGGAAAAATTAATAACTCTCATTAATATCATTAACTAGTCATGATTTGTGAGTGAATTATTCAAACACACCTACATTTATAAACCTTATGAGTTTGTCTACTGAATTTTAGAGAACGTAATTACTAGTTATAATTCATTTAATCCATGCTACTACTTTGTTTATGAATAATTAAATTTAATATAAGATATTCTTTTGAATCAGCTTGTTTTGATAGAATCAATATTAGAAGAATGACGGTACACAAATAATCAGAAAATTAACACACTTTCTAAATAATTTGATATAACAATATGAAATGAAAACTGTTCACTGAATTGCTTGTAAATTGATTTTATTTTCTGATATAAATGATTTGGTACAACTGCAAATTACATAAATAATCTTTGACATTTTTCAATGCACATTCAATAAGCAATAAATATTTTGGCAAATTTTTTTATGATTAATATTTTAGCTTACTATTACTACTTTAGCATGAAGAAATGCTTATTATGTAAAACCGATACATAGTAAAATTTCAATAAGATAAATTAGTTTTCTACAACAAAAAACGCCTGGTAGTAGTTTAAAACTTTCAGTGCATATTTAAGTAGTAAGAACTATTTCATTATACGTTTGTCCTTATTACTTTATTTAAAATAACATGAAAATATTCTTAATACAAATAATACATTCTTATCACAGAGTAGACATTTTATAAAATTAAATTATTTTCCTAGAAACTCCCAAAACCTGTTAATAATTAAAATATTTTAATCTGTATTGAATAATACTTTTTTCTAAGATTGGGAAGACAAAAATAAAATATATTTAAATTAAGTTATTTATTGTACCAAAAGTTATACAAAAATATACATTTTTCCTACTACCGCTAACCACACATATACTAGTAAAATTTCAATCTTTAAATCTCAAGTAAAATAATAATAATTATTTCATTAAAGTTCTTTATAATTATTATTTTATTTATTAACATAAATTAAACAATTAAAATAATTTTTTTAAAAATGTGAATTATATCGAGAATATTGTGTACATTATAGAATTTATTGCATAGAAGTCCAAGATTCAGCCTTCATTTAAATGTTATATAGATCCTTGCTGACAGTATGTGACTCTTCAATGGTGGCCTGTTAAGATATACACCTGAATAAATTTATTTTTTAATTAACAAACAACATGTTTTTCTACTATTGGTTTTTTGAAGATTTTTTAATATACATATTATCTCACTTGTAAATGGAAAGTTCGAGAATCGAATGTGTGATAGAGATTACAGAAGTGCAGGAACCAGCCCTTAATTTAATGTTATATAACATTTTGTAGACAGTATATAATTCTTCATGTGCTGCGTATTAAGATGCACACCAGAATAATTTTTCAAAATTAATTAAGAACCTTACTCCTACGATTTGTTTGTTTAATAGTATGACTAGTAAGGCGAAAATTTAATAATTGCATACGTGATAGAGATTCTTAAATACAAGTTCAAGATCTAGCCTTCATTTTAATATTAAAAAAAAAAAAAACTCATGGAAAGACATCCTTCTTTAAATGTGACGTATTAACAAAAATAATTTTATATCTTCAAATTAGTAAACAACTTCATTTCTATGATTGGTTTGTGAAATCATTTTAAAACAATTAGTATTTATTGTGCCGTGAAAATTTAAGGATTTAAGGATTATATTACTTTTTCAAGATTTCAATGATGCTTGATGATCATAATTTAATGTGTCACTTTACAATCCAGTGTAAAAGGATAAAGCATAACGAACAAAGAAGAAAAAATTACAGAATCCATTTATGGCTATTATACGAAATACCTATGTGATGTCTTCGAAGTGAAATAGTGTATTAAGCAGAGTCATACTCACAGAAGAAAACTATTCTGACACTTGAATGAAGCAGTCGTAAAATGGCCTACCATTTCAAGTTAAGAGATTCCTTCTTAGAAACAGTTAGATTAATTACAAACCATTGTATTGATACCTAGTCATATTTCTCAGAGTAAATGCTAAAATATAACAAGCAGATCAAAGAAGTTTAATGAGAGATATTGATGTCTTCAAAAATGAAAATGTTACTACAATACAGATCCACCAAGGTCACTGGATTAACTACCTTGCTTTTTTAGAATCCCTGATACAATGTTTCATATAATTGATACATACCAGAGGACAATAGAAACAGAAATATTTCTAATATTTTGATGCAATGATATGCAACGACATTCAGTTGCTCATATATATTACTTATATTTTTCTCCTACATACTAAAAGCTTCAAATAACTAGTGGATTTAATTGCAACTCTTATTAATACTTATAAAAATGCTTTAAAACACATTATCAGCTCTGTAATAAATGTTTCAAAATTTGTTATCTACGTTTAGTTAAGGGATACTAAAATATTTGACACTGTGGATTCAGATTAAAAAAAATGATTGTTTGTTCGTTTAAGGTTTTTTTTTAATTATTCTTTCATGCATAGATTTTTGATGTAGTTCATTTATTAAAAGTAAAATATAATAACCAAAATGAATTTGAATTTCACATCTGTATTATCTCATTTCAGAAAATGAAAGCATTTTATTTTTGTTATACTTTCCACAAAATTCGGTGCCAAAGAAGAAAACTATTTCATAAAGAATATCCCGATAAGTTTTTCATAAAAGATTCCTCACGAAACATTCTACTTATAATAAAAAATAATATATTAATTTTCAGAGACGACGTTTATTATGACTGCAAACGGAGTTATTTATTCAAACTACTCTTTATTGCATGTTTAGAAAAAAAAAATTCGCTTTATTATTTTTTCCTCCTTTTGAATTAGCAGCACTGAGTTTAAGCATTTTATTTATTAATTCTCTCTTTCTTTATTTCGAAGCATTCATAATATCTCTAGTTTGTTTTTTCATTAATGAAATTTAACTGGATTTTTTTTTCTTTGCTTCCAAGTCATATCGAATTAAAAATTGGTATAGAAAGAAAAAAAATTAATGAGATATATGAAATAAGTGACTTTCTTGGCTGGAAAGCTTTCATACGTGAATAATTAGAAATTTGAATAATTAAATAAATTACTATTTGGAAGTAATTTAATGGCAAAATTAAATATGGAATTCTTTCCACTTTTGAAATGCAATGTATATTTACTGCATCGTACATTTATATTTCATTACATTTCTGATATGACGCATAGATATGTTTCTCATTCGTAATTTAAAACATTATCTCTATTTAATTACAAGCATTAATATGTAGTGTCATTTAGTACCGTAATGTAACTAAGCAAGGAATAAATTAAAATATGTAATCCTTATAAAAATTAGCCAAAACATTTTACAGAATCTTAACATGTATTTTTTATGTATGGTGGTATTTATATTCTTCATTGTATTTTGCATTTTAATATAGGTTATATTATGTACACGGTTTTTTAATGCTGCGTACGTCTGTCCAATTTACATCCTTTACAATTTCTAAAAGTAAATCTATATATATATAAATGAATTTGTGTCTGTCTGTGTGTACTCTATAGACTCAAAAACCATGCATCCAATTGACATGAAAATTTGGGAAATGCTTAGGTATATCCCTGGGAAGGTTTTTGTAAATTTTTAACGTTCGAAATTCCTTCCTTCCCCCTTTTTCGAGCATTTCATGTCATTATTTCAAGCATTATTTTCCCCGGTTAAACGCAAACGATTGATTTTTTTATTTATCGCATCATAACTAAGTGAAAGAAGCAATATTTCTATCAATGTGACGTCATCCCAAGTAATTGTTTTAAACTCAGTTTTCCTTGGTTAAAATCAGGAGATTAAAGTTTTCAATTTATCACATAATAAGTAAGTGAAAATGATATTTTTCTATCATTATGACGTCATTCCTTTAAATACTTTATTTATTCATTTCTTATTTTATGTTATTTAGTCTGCATACTATCCATTCGATTTGACCTGGAAATAGATATAAAGTAATTAACTTTCATTTCTATGTGACGCAAATTATACCATTTTTATATGAAAACTCATTTTAAATTTAATTCTTGGGTAATTTTTACGTTACAATGAAATGCTTGTCAATAATATTCTAAGAACAAAAGTACAAATTTCAGTCACTCTCATGGGCAAATAAAAACCTATTATTTTATATAGTCATCTTCATATTCGTATGACTGTCTATATGAATGTGTGTTTCTGTTTCATACAAAACCATGGGGTTTGTCATAAATTTCATTAATTTTAGACATTTATTTATACCACCAAAATTGCACTGTTGCTGTCAAGACCTCTACTTCCTATTCTACCACGTAATATGGTAAGATCTGTTAACTTTGCTAATCAACGTACAGTAGTAATACAGTAATGTAATTTAGGGTTAAACTTATATTTTAACATAAAAAAAAGTTTGAGCAAATTTAATATAAAACACAAATTCGATTATAAAAACTGAATAATGTTATAATACGCTTATGATAGAAATATATAAATATGTCAATGACTCGAACTGAACTGTAACGAATATAGTTATTCACAAAAAATCTTTGTTTAAATGTAATATATTAAGTTCACCGTAGCGAAGCATGGGCAAACATTTCTAGTTTTTAAATAAAGCAAAATTTAAAAAGACACCAATTTTGATCTATATTATAGCTGTATCTAAAAATTATTTTTCTTTCGGCATAGATCAAAATATTATTCCAAATTTTAATTGTATCATAAAGACAGTCAATAATGCAAATTCAATTATCCAAGTTCTTGATAATGGTCCTCAAGTTTTATTATTAGACAATATTAACCACATTTATTGATTTTGACAGTAGTTTTTAATACAATGATCAAGGCGGTAAGTAGGAAAAAAGTATAGGTAATAATTTATTATTATTTTGTTTATAATAATGAGTTTTATACTACCGATTATAGTACAATATAAACTCAAATCTAATTTCGATTTCAAAACAAATATAATCTTTTTTTTTCTGAAACCTTAAACACCAAGACGCTGAGCGATGGCCCATTAGGATGCTGACCTTCGGTACCGGAGTTCGTGGGTTCGAATCCCACAGGGGTATGGATGTTCGTAGCCGTTCGGAATTGGCTTTAAGCTGTAGGTCCCGGTCTCATTAGCCCTCGTGTTGCAAAAAGTAGACCATAGCACTTCAAACCAAACCAAACTAAACACCAAAACCAAATATTTGGTGCGATGAGGTTATTAATAAATTAAAAGTAACGTATAAACGTATTAACAAGTGAAGTACAATAATAAGCACCTATGTACCTATTTTGAAGCTTTTCTTGTGAAGTGTAGATCTTTTACTTTTACATTTTAAAGGGTAAGTATACGTAGTCATAAAGTTTACTACTATTCTAATTTCTTTTATTTTTAAATGAGAAAGTGATGAAAATGAAAAATTTACTTTAAAAGACTAGTTGCTTAAAATTCATTTAGAAATGAACGAATATATAATTACAATGATATAGATCTCTAAAATTTTCTTGATCGTATACTTATCATGATTTTGCTAGCATATCTAGTTTTTTTTCCCGGTTTCGTTTCGTATTAGAGCAATATGCTTTAAAATCTTTTAAATAATACGCATTTCTCTAAAGTGATAGAAATTATTTAGGTAACTCATTAGTTAAAAAATGTATAAGAGGCATAGCAAAAGAAAAAGCCCACAGATATGTTTACGAAACATTAATACTATATCCCACATGTCCTTTATCTGAAATGCATTCTTAAGTTTCTATCACTTCTATCAGAGGGTGATTATTTTTAGAACATAAACACCGGCCTTTTGCTCTATACTCATAACTAGTCTTGAAAACAAAATCAGGACAAGAAGTTCTTACTAGAAAGCAATCTTCTTTCTCATATAGGTGCTGTTAAATTCATTTCTAGATATAGAATAAAATCTAAAAATCAATCTGATTCTAAGCTGTCATGTGAATTTTCTCAAATAATATTTAAATTAATAATTCGTATTCGTCTTGATTTTCCAAGCAACATACATTTAATGTGCTTTAATATTACTAGTGAACTCACCTTATTTTCATATAGTATGTAAAAGTCATATTTAATGTAGAAAATTTTTCACACATTTGAAAAGATTTTCCTTAACAGCATAAACGCTTCTTCGTGTATATAGACGACTTCCAGAATAAGATTGTAACTTCGATTAGACCTTGAAGGCCGAATCTGATTTCGATTGGAAACATGTTAATTTTTATACGTTTATTTTTGCGGATTATAAGAAAAATTTACTTCTGTTTTTTTTAAATTGGTTTTGGGGTTGATATAAAAATACTAGACGTCTATGGTTATATAAAATAAGCCTCCTTTCAAAGAAAAATGTAGACTTTTTGTAAAATTTGTACAGTACAGAGGCTCTATAGCACAGTGTGTGCATACATCAGATGCCGACTGGAATCTTTAATGATACGAAGTGATTGTTATAGCAACACGAAAATAGTTCTTGTCAACCCATCGATGTTATTCAGACATGAAATTAATAATTTCGAATAGATAGATGTCCATAATTACAATCTTAACATGTAATCATCAATGCGTTTCCTTATAAATAAAACTTTGAACGTTAAAAGAAAAAATAGATTTAAAAAAATTATTGTATTCTAAACAATAAAACTGACGTTTGAATTCATACTTTATCAAAATAATTAGCTTTCTTTTCAAAAGAAACGTAGTTCCTTAGAGTAATCTTTATCCTATCATTAAAATATCTTTAAATTATAGAAAATTTCATTTGAATGATAGCTTATATTGCCGAAATGAAGTATTCTGTACTTTATTTTAAAGAAAACAGAAGATTATAGATTACGATAGCCTAATAGACTTTTGTTAAGAAAGAAACTAAAAAATCATAACACTTCCATTACAGGGCTTCCTTTGTTTTAATTATATTAAACTTGAACTCTAAGCTTAAATACAACATTATTATCCAAATAAATAATTTTGTCAGGCAAAGTGCTTTAAATATGGCAATTGCTAAATAAAAAATATTTATTCTGAAAAGAAAAAAATTCTTTTGAAATTAAATATCTAAACGCCTGATTAAGTAAGAATTATATGATTTACTAATTTGTTCTGTTAGGGATCCCGAAATGAAATTTATTGGTTCTTTTAAACAGAATGCTTCATTACTCTTACATCATAAATATAAATGACAATTAACAGAAAAAACTACTACATCGGCAGCAAATAAATAAATAACAAAAATATTGTTTAAATATAAATAAACTAAACCAGACTTACTGTTATTTTTTACACTAGAAGAAGAATATGAAATAGTTTTTATTTAAAACACAAATAACTACTGTCTTTATTAAATTAATTTTAGATTATCTGCTTTCACTAATTTTGTTTAATTTGCTACAGGATAAAATACTTTGAAAAGCTGAATTATTTTTCAAAAATTTACACCAATAAATTAATTTATTATAATTGTCATAATATATTCATGTTTACACTAATTTTCTAATCCTTTTTAAATCTCATACATTTTTTCTAAATTTTCTGGGAGAAGGATTCTTTAAAATGGCAGAATACGGTCCAATATATATTTATATTAAAAAAACACTACAATTTTATAATTTAGTAAAAGACTTCAATAATACTTTATTACATTAACACCTTTTTAAATTTTTAAAACGTCAATCTGATTTTTTAAGTCAATGTTTTTTAAATGTATTAGTAATTTAAAAATGCTCCAGGAATTTTTTTATTGTTTTCAAAATTTGTAGATATCATTTAATAAAATGTTTGTCATAAAACCGAGTGCTTTTTCGTAAATACTAAGCTTTCTGTCGACTTACAGATTACGAGATGCAGCAAAACAACGGAAAAAGTATAATCTATCATTGTAAAATATAAATTTATTAGAATTCGATACATAATTATGCTTTATAATATAATAAACAAGCATTACTAAAATTAAGCCTCTTTATTATTTGGCATTATATTAGGACAAGTTTTAAGTACTATTTTTGAATGATTCAATTTTTATAAAATAGTCTATAAGTTTATATAAAGTAAGGGGCGGAAATACAAGTGTTCCTTTTAATAGTTTGTGAATAAGAAAAATAAATTAATTTTCTTTCATTATAATTCCTTTGCATAAATATTTCTTTACATGAGAGTAAAATAATAATTGCGAATGCTAGATTTTTCCTGAATACAAAATTTCTACACTATGAATCTCAGGATTAATCAAAAATTCCGTGGATTTCAATGTTGTATATATTTTATGTATTACACTAATCATGTTAATTTAAAATTAGAATTTTTAAAATTGAACACCTTATAAGTCTCTTGCGTTGTTAAAATAACAAAAGATGGTTATTTTAAATTTTATTCATTTGACCCTATTTCATTTAAACAAGTTTTTACTCTTAGTTTGTCAACAAAAAAAGTATAAGCGCAAAAATAATTTTTGGATCCTTTTTCAATATACATGAATCAGATAAACAAGCTGCGTATTAATTAGTGAGTTTCATACTAATTTTAAATTTGGAAATAGTAACAGTATTCGATTTATAAAGTATACATACGTTAATTCATTGAGAAAATTTAGCATTCCAATTTTCATTCTATTATAAAATACAATAATCCTGTGACACATGATTTAAATATAAGCAATTTAAACTATAATAAATTATTATTTAAATTGAGCTAAAATCGTAGCATGTAATCATTAATGCATTTAAATATAAATAAAACTTTGAAAGTGAAAAGAAAAAATAGATAAAAAAATATTGTATTCTAAACAATAAAATTGACGTTTGAATTGATACTTTATCGAAATAATTAGCTTTCTTTTCAAAAGAAATGTAGTTCCTTAGAGTAATCTTTATCCTATCATTAAAAGATCTTTAAATTATAGAAGATTTGCTTTGAATGATAGCTTATATTGCCGAAGTGAAGTATTCTGTACTTTACTTTAAAGAAAACAGAAGATTATAGATTACGATAGCTTAATGTATGTCAGTTCAGTAGAAAACACTCTACTTTCAAATACATTTTTCTCTGCTGATACCAAATTAGAGAAAATTTCTCGAAAAAAGTATTGTGACACGGTTAAGGCGTTGAATGTAGAAAAGTACATTGTCGACAACAGTAAAGGGATACTTTTTTTTCCGAATTTCAAACTTAGCTATTTTCCTTTCAGATCCTAAAACATATTCATAAAATACTTTTCGATCTGTTTGTACCAGCTAAACACGGTTCCATTTTAGTTTATTAAAAAGAGTGCATTTAAGCACCGTCGATACAGATTTTTTAGAGAATTTGATGCTTTACAACTCTATTTATTAGCGGCGTTATCTCCTGATCGTAAACAATGAATATATAGTTGAGAAATTTTTCCCGTGCTATCTTTAAATAGCTTGAAATATGTTTCGTGGTGTAAACAACTGAAGATCCATTATACAATAATTAATTTCGTTTTCTTGATCCTGTGCATGAAAGGTTTTAGTGCTCTTTATTTTGATACACTAAAGTTTATTTTGAGATCTTTCGAGATATTATATTAAATTAAAAGATTGCACAGTGTTTCGGTGTATAGAAAAAAAAATCTAATTTTGACACGGCGTATAGTAATTTTAAATTTCAATATAATATTTAGAGGCAGTGTAAGGAAAAATAAATAGCTTAGAAAAAGATAAAAATTAAAAGTATATGATGAGATACATTTTTTAAATTTTGATATTTATTGCAGTCAGTAATATTCAATCAACTACAGAAAAATGTAGACGAACTGCTTTAAAAATATAAAACTTTACACTAAGGGGAAGAAAAATATTTTTGAAACTAAATAAGTGTTTAGTTTCCACACCTTTTAAATTATTATGCATTTTAAGAATAGATGAATAAATTTTATTATTTCAATACAATGCAATATATCGTCGAAGAGTAATGTGAATAGTTCTTCAAGCCGGCATTATTTATTATAAACAAAATTAAACCGTAACATAAGAGACAACAACCTAAATGTGTGAGAAGAAACTAAGTTGTACTTTAAAATGATTAAAAGGTTTAAATATGAAGATTTTAAATTTATCTTCTGTTACATAATAAAATGATAGTATGTTTATTAATTCCTTTATTAATACAATTTAATGTGCTAATTGAGACACTTCTCCGAAAATAGATTCGCAGCACTGAACTCCAACAAAATGCTAAAGTCGGTATAAATATGAATAGAAGTTCAAATTGCAGCAAAGAGTGGCATTACTAAATACTAAAATTATTAGCAATAGATTGGTATTAAAGAAGATATTATCTTACGAAAATAGTTTTCACCTACTTAAATTATTGTATGCAAAACCACAATAATACACTCTTATAAA
>CM063502.1:78136508-78196508 GCA_032207245.1 Pardosa pseudoannulata | reverse complement strand
CTTCCTTACACTAGATAGTTCGATTATGTGTGGCGTGTTGCCTATGATCGGAAGTATCTCTTGATATATTAGAAAAGCCTGACTACTGCCTGGTGTTGGAGAATCCCACCTGGGGCACCGATCCGTACTCCAAATTCCATTGCACCTTTTCAAGTTTGGGTCAATTTCTCGCTCGGGTGCCGTTGGTAGCCCTGCAAAACTTCTTCTCCGTAGATTTTATTGAGGTCTTGCTGTGATTAGTCAATCGATGTGACGTTGCCCGTGATCTCTTTGGAGACGTATCAGGGGGTTATTTACTACTTACCTTCGATCTTTCGTTGCTGGTAGAATTGAGCTGCATAGTAGATTACGGTTTAGCAAACTTAAGAATCTGTCACAATCACCAAAAATCTATAAAATCTACTAACCATCTAAAATCAAATAATTTAGAGGGTGCATTCTCATTTTGTTCCAAAAATAGCAATTCTTTAAAATAATACTTTAGTGAAGTAACCACCAGTGTTCTAGAAAAAACGTAACTGACCAAGTCTCTCGTCTAAGATCTGATATTGAGTGATCATTATAGAGCTTGAACTAAAAGGGGAATAATACAGAAACACGCTGATTACACATTATATTTTGAGACCCTTGAGAATGATTTCGGGTAGTTGGTCTAAGCTTTACCCATAAATTCTTCTCAGCATCTTATTATTTTTTATGTTTGAGATTTTTCTGTGCTAAATAAGTTTGCGCTTCTGTCAAATATTCAGTATGATTTATATCAATAACAGTTAAGAACACGAAATACTTTTCTGTACGAAAATATGTATATTAAAATAATTCTGATTTTTAAATGATATTTTTGTACTAGTTTGTAGTACTGGTACGGAAACCTAAGACCTGCTTTTTTGCTACATGTAATATGCGTGGAAGTATGGGACTAGAAGTTTAAAAAATGCAATTCTGATCGATAATACTAATACGGCTTTATTATGCATGCCAGCAGTTAAAATCTAATTCCTTTACTGGAGGTCCAAATTTCGGCGCCTTATCTATTTGGTAATCGACCTGGTAATTAGTAGAACTAACACCGCTATGGAAAACGTAAAATAAGACGTATAAATAATAAGGCTTTAATAATTACGATCGACCGTTATTGATAGGGAATGGTATGGCAAATAATGTTTACTGAGTCCTTAAGGTACATATTTCATTTTCTAAAACTATTACATTTCGTTTCTTCCTCTTTTTATCTCCTTTAAAATTAATAAATAATTTTTAACTTAAATAAATTTTGTTTTGGAATATCATCTCATATACTAATTATTATAGGATAATAATATTCAGTCAACTTGTGCTTAAAATGCACTGTTTACTTATGATCAAAAGGTTATTTTTAGCTGAAAAAAATATAAACTTTTGATCGGGATTCAATTTTGAATAATTAGAAAATTGATCTCGTAATAATTACACTACAAATACCGCATCTAATATTAAGAGTCATTAACTGAATTTACTGAATTGAGTCAAATGACTTCTCAATCGTTACTATCTTTTCATTTAGTACTCCAGGTTGTTTTGAATGGCAAGAATGGTAGTTTTAAACCATTTTAATAGTTCTTAAACTAAAAATCTCTTTACAGTTAGAATCCATTCAGCAATCCCATTGTCTATAGAACTTAACAGTGAAACTAGCAATAAATAACAATATTAGGTAAGAATCAATGCTACGTAAATAGTAATACTATGTAAAGGTAATTATTAAGATGCTATATTACTGATATATTATATAACAGTATACCACGCAACCATTATATAAAAGGTTATGCAATGCATCCATTACATAAAAGATTATGCAACGCATCCGGAGTGAAACACTTTACTCAATCATGGTTTGTCATCACTCTCCATTTTTATTTATAAATAAATATGACGTTAAAATGTAAACTGAATGAATCTTAGATTTTTAGAATCATTAATGTTATAATTGATTACTGTTTGAATCCTTTTAGAAATTTCTTATCACTTTAAACTTGAAAAGCTATTAAAATATAAACGATGTGATAATCCACCATGACCTAGATATTCTTAGCTCGATTGAGATTGTTTTTTCGTCATTAGATTTCTTTGTTTATTTTAAAAGCTCAACTTTATTTTTACTGTGAATTTCCATAGGGTATTTGAAGGGAAGAAAAAGCTTTAATCTTCTTCCATCTTTGTTCGTAAGCACATTTTAGACCCATAACGTGGTTATAACAATATGAGTAGGTGTAATAGCATTATTCATTTTCAAGCATTTTTATTTATCTTGATAACCCATGATTCTAAAACTGTTGTCTAAAATAGATATTGTATTAAAATATGTCAGTAATAAAATAATATATCAGAGATTTGTTTAAATAATCATCATTTAATTGCTCATATAATTATAAAGTTGGTCTTTTGATAATTTGTCTTTGGTTCAGCATTAGGAATTAGCGTAACCCATTAACACCTAGAGTAACCACAGTCAAAAAATAAATAATAGCATTTTATGTTTTCTATAAATGAATGTTTCTTTCAAACGAATGTGGATAGCAATCCTATGACTAATCGTCCAAATTTACAAATATTTGCTTTTATCACTTTGCCATTTGGGTTGACATTTTATGATTTGCAACCCTCGCAAAAGAGTTTAAATATTTGAAAGGTACATAGGCTGATTTGGAAGGTACATAGGCAGTAATAAAATAATATCTCAGAGATTCGTTTGAAAAATCGGCATTTAACTACTCATATAATTATAAAGCTGTTAAGGATAACATAGTGATAAGTAGTCTTTTGTCCAGCATTAGGAATTAGCGCAACCCATTAACACATTTTGAATAAGCACAGTCAAAAAATAGATAATAGTATTTTTACGTTTTCTTGAAATGGTTGTTTCTTTTAAACGAATGTGGCTAGCAATCCTATGACTAATCGTCCAAATTTTCAAATATTTGCTTTCATCACTTTGCCATTCGGATTGACATTTTATGATTTGCAAGCCTCGCATAAGAATTTAACTATTGGGAGGTACGTAGGCTGAAATCATATTGAATAACTTTATGTAATACGCAACTTCCCTTTACAATACCGTGGGCTGTATAACTTACGTTGAGACAGCATAGAAATTCCAATTACAATACAGTGCTCACATATGTTAGCAAATAAATTTCTTATTAAGAAGTTATCTTCTTTTAATGAGGACCTACTATGTTTAAAATGACAGTGGGCCTTACTCTGGGAGTTGCGGTTCGTACCGCAAGTGCGGTATGACGTCACATTGATGTCAGCTCGCGGAAATTTTGAGAGCAAACGATACTTCAGTACTCTGGGGTTACATGCGGAAAGTTACCGATAGCTACAGGTTGCGGAAACTTTCCGGCAGCAAATTTGGTAGAGAGAACTTCTCGATAGTAAGAAAACATGGCGGCTTATTTGACTTACGAATATATAGCTCAGTTAAAAAAAATATATACCTGTTTTGTATAGTGCCAAAATGTAGAAAATTCCATGCCATCTCCACGGATACCACTGATATTAAAAGTATGAACTAAAAAGTTGTTTTTAAATATATTAATGCTGAATTTAGAGCAGTTTAATAGTATGATGTAAATATTGTGTATCTTCAGTTTTGATCTTATATTTTATGTTTTTCATACTAGTAGAAATCTTGTTAACAATGCTAAGTAATAAAAAGATCGAAGCCTTTATAACTTTCAGCTTTTATTTTACAAATTTTAAGCACAAAATTTACAATCTTCATGGATACCTGTGATGTTAGTCTGAACCCAAAATTTGTGTTTACATATAATAAAACTGTTTTTAAAATACTATCAAAGTATGATTTAAATATTATTTATCTTTAATTTTCATCATATTTATATCTTTTATTTTCATCATAACCATAATTTTCATATTGTGATTTTCAAATTTTAATTTATTGCATTTTATATATTTTAATAACTATGTTCAAAACAAAACATTGATGTTTAGATTTTAGGTATTGATATATAGTAGTAATATGATAAATTTTGATGGAATAACTATCATTTTACAGTTTTTTCAGTACAAATATAACTTTTTATCAAGTTTTTTGTCAAGCATCTCAATGCAGTAATATTTACATCATAATATTCATCAGTTACATCATTTTTATGCATTCCATCATAATTGTAATGTATAAAATATATCTGTAAGGGAATGTAACTTGCAGAAACCCAGAAAATTCAACTGCAGGTCAATTAAGCTGCAGGTCCCGGTCTCATTAGCACTCGTGTTGCAAAAAGTAGACCGTAGCATTCCAAACCAAACCTATGGAAAGCGCCTCTATATGCTTAATAAAATTCCATACTGTATATAATAATGCTCCATAAAACTAATCATGGGTAAAAGTTTCCGTGAGACAATCTCTTAGATTTAAACTCTTGAGATTTGGATGCCACTTTTATCAATACCGTACGCATGCAAAGAAAAATGCGAATTATTTATTTGTTTATATTTACAAACATTGCTGTTGCCGAAACTGAAAATCAGAATTATAATTCTAAATTTCTGATTGGTTTAAATGGTGCAAAGTAGAAGATCCCATTAAACTCCGCCTCTAAAATAAGCCCAGCCCAAAGGCGGGATTTATTTCTCAAACTCGATAGTAAGCTAGTTCCCGCACCTTCGTTTCCGTGCTCCCAGAGTACGGTTTGAGCTTAGTTGCGGCAACTAGGTATCGTTAGGCCAAGTTTCCGCGACTACGTCATACCGCACTTGCGGTACGAACCGCAACTCCCAGAGTAAGGGCCAGTGACATACTAACGAAGCCTTACTGTAATATTCAAATTTACTTACATGTCATGTTTAGATTTTATTTCCAGTTGTCAGCAATAGCGACTAGACTAGGGGTTTAGCAATAAGTAGTAAACAGAAATTATCCATGTGATGATAGGTTAAGCTAAATTATTTTAACTCACACCAAAATACTTGTTACCTAGGATCAGTCTCATCAAAGTCGTTTAACGACTAACCGCGATTAATCTCTGTTTAAATGGGGAATTGAGTAAAACCATTGTTTGGCGCCATGGATTAACCGCGATTAGGCGCTAAACGACTTTATTGAGACCAGCCTTTAATCAGCGACGATTTTTAACCATGGTATAAGAAAATTAGATATTTTACAATTATTAAATAAAACAAGCATATAGTCCATCATATGACGGGATAAGTAAAATTTTTAATGTTCCGGAATGGGAATGTATCCTATGAGGCAGGTAAAAAATGATTTGTTTTTTGGAAAATAGTACCACATCCCTTATGAGTAGCATGTTTTAATTTTATGTCGTATTCTTTTCTGCCAACGTGTTTTTTGGTCCTTGCATTTGACCTCGTTTGTTTATAAATGCTAATTTTTTTTAAATGGCTTAGTGGATTTTTATGTGTCTGCTGTTTGATATCTTATTTACGTACATGCAAGTAAAATAGCGCAACATCACTTATTAGCAAGTTTTAGTTTTATTTCGCTGTCATTTCTGGCAACGTGTCTTCTGGTACAGAAATAAATTTGCTAATTATCTAAATAAACTTTCAGTTTGTTTAAAATTCAAATTAGTCGTAATATTTCTGGTTCCGATGCTCGATGAAATCATTTAACCCTCCGAGTGGAACACATTGGGGAAAAAGTCTCCAAAAATACACTAAAGGTTTACTTTGTCAGTGGCCAAAGCGTTCTATGATTTTTTCCTTCACCCCTTGTCTACTAGAATGGAATACGTAAAAACCCATCCTCGTTATTGTCCCTTTACTTCTGGTTTTAAATAGGTATATAGATATTATAGATTGTTAATTTTTAAAACACATAAAGCTCGCCAAGTCTCGAAGATCATCCCATAAGAAATAATGGATTCTAAATGTACAAATAAAAATATTCTTTGAGAGACTTATTTATATTTTCTTACGAAATATATCCAAGATATTTAAGTGATGCAATTAGAGATACATCTGTTACAACAAACGAAACACTTCTAATTAGAGATTTATAAAGCCATGAAAAGCTATCAGCGTCTTTGTACCTCTGGTAGGGGTACATCCCTTAATAAATGTCAGTCAAATAAGGGTGCAGCTCTTAAACAATCGACCTGACCCTCTTACCGCAAAACTCTATGGGGGAATGCACTGGTAGAAATGTACATTACATCTATTTTCAGAGCGTTTTTGGAGGTCGAAAATTGTACGTGACAACCGCTTTGAAGACATCATCGTTTTGGCGAAATTGTACGTGAGAACTGCTTAGAGGGTTAAATCTTCGTCGATTTGGAAAGGCAAATCAATATCACAATACTAAATTCGAAATTGAATTAAATATTGAATAATATATCTGCTATTGTACAACTTTTGAGTAAAATGTTTTAAACATTCATACAGTACATACGAAAACGTAAAAAGATTGGTTATTATTCCATTAGTTACAATATTGTATATTCTTGTGTAGCGCAAATTTGTTTTCGTAAATTAGGAATCGGAATAAATTTTCGCCATCCACTTGGGGATTAAATGCCAAGAAATGATGTAACAAATGCATTGCAATTTATTCCTTTGAAAATCATTTGACGAAGTAATTTTCAATTTTATTTATCAGGAAAAGTATTATTATATTATTGGAAATGCGCTTTAATTTCATAAAATCTTCCATTCAACAATAGTTTTCATTAGGAAGAATATTAAATTTTACAAAGGTTTCACTACATAAATTTTCTATTTTAAGTAAAATGAGTAAAATATTTTAGTATCTGAAATATCTTTCAACTAAAGTTATTATTTATTTTGTACTTATTTATGTATAGTGGTAAGAGTTTCCTGTCAAAATTGTAATCTTATGACTAAAGTGTGCAAACACAATTATGAAATATTTAGTTACACTGAAATGAAAGTAAAATCAAAAGTGTAAGAGTCTAGTTTATTGAAATTACTTTTAAACCCATGTATTTAAATAAAGTATTCAATATTAAAATATATTTTAGGATTTTATTGGATAAAATAAAATGTGTTACTGGCAAAATTTTACAAAAGCATTATACCATTTATGTATATATGACAATAATTATTGTTCAAATGTTCAATGGGTCAAAATTAGCTCAATGAATGTGTTAAGATGTTAATTTGTATCTGTCACATTCTGGAGTGTACCTACAATATCTTTCAGAATACAATTTATAAATTACCTAAAAAACAATGAATTATTGTATGACGTTTTTTTCACGTTTGTGTATTATTTATATCTCTGTTTGAAATATATGCGATAATTCCTGTACAAACTTTAGAACACTATGAAACTATGGTCAGTTTTTAAAAGAAAAGCTTAAAATATATGATTTGATGTTACTATCTGTCCTCAAACCATTTAAAATTATTACGTCATTAGACAAAAGTAAGGTCTTAATTTGATTAAATATAATTAAAAATGAGTAAGAACTCATCGTCAGCTATTTATATTCTTCTTATATTTGTTATTTTCCATTTATTTTATTCCTAAAAAGCCTATGTAGCATTTTCGGAGTGAGATATATCATATAATGTTTGCCCACACTAGTATGAAAACTTTAAAAAAACTTCAAATATTTCTGATTTTTTTTAGTATTAATTAAATATAATTTTAAAAATTAACACAACACGATTTCTTCATTACTTTATGAGTACTTTAATTTAAAGTAAGGGATATCTACTTAAAAATGAACATTGCAAGTATTAATCTTTATGTGTTCATTCTTGAATTATTTAAGTTCAACCATTCTGTATTTTTCAGGCTTGATTAAATATTTCTTTCCTTTGAGAAAATTTATTTCTTAAAATACATTTATTTATGTCTCAGATAGTGTTTTTTAAGACATTTAAATATGCTCTTAGACATACAGGAATAAAATTAAAATATCAAGCAAAAGACAAAAAAAAACATAAAATGTATCCTAACAACATCTAGAACGTAAAACAATAAGATACACAATTTTACCTTCAAGTTCTTAAGAAATATGTTTCATAAGCTGATTACTTCACTAAATTAAACTACAGTAAACGGTAAATAGAAACTTCTGATGATAACTAATAATTTGATAGTTTAAAAGTTTATTTAATAAAATTCAGTGGAAATACGGTTTGCAAATAATATATGTATTTTAGCCATTATAAGTTTCGAATTTATCAAATTAAAATCTTAGAGATAATTAAGTTATATGTAACTATGTAAATTAATATGTAGATTTCAAACTCAGCTGAATATCATTGAAACTTTTATAAAATGTTTGGTAACTCAGATTTTTTTTTAAATTTCCGAAGCTTTAAATTATTTAAACTGAAGATCCACATAACTGAAGAGTTATATAGCATTCATTATGATTGAAACTATTAGTATATATGTTGGAACATTAATGTTCATAGTTGTAACAGGAACTCGAAAAGAATATTTGAATATTTTATAACTTTATGAAGTCCTAAAAATATTATGCTTACATATAAAGCGTTTTCAAATAACAAACTGTAACAATTAATAAAATTCAAAATATTAAACGTTCTAGTTAGTGAGTAGTATATTAAATATACATTAAAGGGATGGGAGCTTTCAAAGTTACAGAATGTAAACTAAATGTTATTTATATTTTGTATCGAAAGCACTTCCCTTTGTCATAATCAAATCAAATCATTATTATTATTAAAACTATTTATTATTTTATTTTAGTAAAAACTTTTTTGGTATAATTTTTTATTTTATTAATATTTTTTATAAATATGTTCTTTTCAGTTCAACGTTTTTTAACTTGAAAGGTAGCTTAAAATATTAATTTCTATTATTCGTGATATCTTAGCCAGGATATTTATCCCTTGCACTGAAAACTGGAAACAAAGTACTCACGATAAATAGGTGCAAGGGTAAAATATGTTTATTAGTACCGAGAACACTAATCTTCTTTTGTGAATAACAGGGCAAAGAAGAAGGCAATCATTATACACAGTGTTCTATCAATGATCATGAAGATACATACAACATAGTAGCATTTACTTAGCAAACATTCAAAATTTTAAATTACTTAACTACTTTAGTTTAACTGATGTGTTCGGCTTTGCTCATTAGAAATCAAAAGAAAAGAAATAATTCAAGTGATTGATAATGAAATTTGATTTAAACAGTATAGATAGGAATAAATTGTTCTTAAAAATTATACATTCTTTGCGTGATGACAGAGGAAGTGTCACACATTATGGAAGAAGGATTAATTTTCAAAAGTCACTTTAAATCTCACGATTAACTTATCACCAAAATAATCTGATTAATTTTAGTTTAATGTAAAATTAAGTAGCCGAAAAAGAAAACAATAAATTTACAGTTTTACTACAAATTCCCCTAGAAAAGTTATTTTTACAACAAGGAAATCCATCATGTCTTCCTGAAATAATTTTTGATTTTGCATTTTGGTATTAACTATATTCAATATTAACTAGTATTAATTTTAAATAAGAAAATATCAAAGTTTTCTCCATTGTAGAAAATTTAAACGTGAACATGTTTCAACTAATTTTTCATTATCTCTTGTATACAGACTTATCGATTCTTTCACGACCATGTCTAATAACTAAGTACTTTACTAATATGTGAATAGTATTTATAGATTATATCCTGACAGGAAAAATAACTGCTATAAAATAGTTATGGAAGAAAGAGAGCTGGAAATTACGGTTATGTATTACAACTAGTATGTCAATATAGAAACATTTAAAGAGCTTATTTACCTCAAAGCATGAGTAACTTTAGAATTTTGGGATCAAATGTAGTCTCTCTCTTGTTGAAACGGAGGAAACATCTTCATATTTAGGTCTGGAATTGCATACGTTATCATAATTTCTAATCTCTCGTGTTGAGGTGGAATGTCAGCGAATACATGAGATGCATTGCAAATGCATAATTGCAAATCCAGATTCTGTGCAATTGGTTGTTTGACTACAGACTTCTCTTGTACTGATAAACTTACATAATCTTATTAAATTATCAGTTTTACATTAGAATTCTAATAATACCTAAATATTCATCAAATATCGTTTAGGTTAATGAAGGGAATTTATTAGAAAATAAACATTGCTTTGTTACTTCATTGAAATTTAAAGTTAAAGGTATTCAGCTATCGAAATTTACAGACTAATGTTTTCTCTAATGTATTTGCATTTATTAAAGTGAGAAATTCTAGTAATCATACATATACTACAATTTTAATCATGCATATACTACGATTTCGACTGATATTTTATAACTAAATTCTAAAAAATCACTGTTAAAGTTGACAATGGGTAAAATGTGACTAAAAATTTAATTTTTTTAAATTTGATTAGTCTGTTTTTTAATAACAAAATGCCACTAATAATGTTAAACTAAAGGTTTTATTAATACTGATTACCCTGATATATTTATTACTTCAATATACGTTAAATTATTACTAGCAATAACCTATGGTAATTATAAACTTATTTAGGAAACTAAAATATATTAAACATATGGGTAAGAAGCCTGAAATTGTATGAAGTTTCATTTTAATCAATTTATCTCTCGTGTAGCAAAACAGTATACTGTAGCTATACAAACCAGCCCAAACTTTTCAATCAAAAATTAATAGCCTTTAAAATAATTAATTTCTTAAAATTTCAAGAGCATAAACAATTATATATAACGACTCAAAACGAAAGTGGAACACATGACTAAAAAATGATGACTGAAATATTTTATATGTAAGGGTTTGGGTTTTATAGTACATGAAAAGAAATAAAAAAGAAAGAAAATTGACAAGGATTTACTCAACATCAAGTGTAAAATGCCTTGATCTCGAGTGTTTCACCGGTATGGAAATATTATTTATCAAAGTTTTTATTTATGCTAAACAACCACTCCATCTAGACACTATAAGATGTTACGTGTAATTTTTTTTAACGGCTGTTTTTGAAAATGGAACAAAATGGCTGAACTTGGATTTTCATAGGAAGTAATTTTGAAATTAAATTAAACAATTTTCATTTTAGATGATAATCTCAGCTATTCAGTTGATTATTAATAATATTGTGAATAATAATGAGAACAATTTAGTGTCTACAGGTAGTAGAATATGAAAAAAAGCATATTAAATAAAAACGAAATAAATTATTTTAAAAACTTTCCTGCCTCGTTTAAAAATTATATGTTACTTTTAGTTTGACTCTAACTTAAAGGTATTTTTATAAGAATATGCTATATGGCGAATTTTTATATGCAATTCTTAAAAGTTTAATTTTAATTAACTCTTATATAATCATATTAAATTGCATCGGCTAGAGTAACAGCTGAAGCGTGAATAATTGTATGTGCAGATTCTGTCTAGAGTTACTGACCATATCTATTGTTAGTCAGTTAATCTGCTTCCAGTGCATTTCCTATCATTTTATTTAATTCATTCTCTTTGACATTAATAGGATTTGATTTAGAATTTCATAAAAGTCCTGTCTGGGAATGCATCAGGCTTAATAGTTCATTTGATCACACATCATTTGTTCTTATTAGTAGATAAAGTGTAGGTAATACTAGAAATAGAATAGAAATTGATATAAAAGTTGCCTGTCATATGATTAAACTCTCTTAAAATGAAGCTTTATCAGGAGAATGACGACATGCCTTTGATCACTTTCTGCCAACCATAAATGTAACAAACTGCTTTTGTAGATCATTATCAGTTACTCTCTAAATGAGATGTAAATAATCCTTAGAACTTTTACTCTTCAATATTTCATATTTGTTAATTTAGTAGCAAAATGATAACAAAATAAATTGAAAGTAATACATTTTGATTCCAAACATTCTGGCTTCCTCGATGTCATATAAAGCTTCTAATTTAAGAAATAAGTAATATAAAATATTCTAAAATCTTTAATTTTTAGTAACATTATTAAAATACGAAGGCATCGCATCTGACTTTCAATATGATTTAGTTTTAGAATGCAGTTTATTGTACTCAGATTTGTTGAATATTTGAATACTTATTTGATCTTGATTTTTGTGTCTTTAATAATAATAATTTTTGAAGTACTGTTTTAAAAACATAAAGTGCTAATTTAAAAGGTGTTTTACTAACTACAGACCTTGTGTTATATTTTTTTGTTGACTGTATACCAGTCATATTGGATCCATATTGTTTTACTTTGTCGCGGTTAACACATAAATATTCTTTTAATAAAGTTTAACACGTGATAGAGTAAATAACCTTAAAGGGTTATGCCTGACTTAACTAAATCGATAAAGAGCGAGAAGAAATATTTAATTTAAAAATTATTTATAAAATTATTTGATATAGCCTTCTTCGAGAGCAAATAATGGCATTTTACCAATACCCTTTATAAAAACAATGATAATTTTTACTCTGGTAATTTTTACGCTCTATATCGTCTTAATTTTGTAAAGAAATGTTTAAATGGAAACAAGTCACAAAAGAAAGAATTTTTTCCACAGGCTTATATTTAGCAATACTAGCAACACTCAAATATCTTAAGGTACATGCATTTACAGCTCGCTCCCCCAGACCATCCAAGCCTTGAATTTACTTAATAGGATAAAGATGTAAAAATATAATTAAAAAGACTATCTAGGATACCATTTTAAGTGTAAAAATTTACAAATTTATAATTTCTTGGAATTTCATTTAACAAGTGAGAGTTATTGCTAATTATGAAATATCAACTATAATACCTAATCATTATATTGCATTTTCATAACATTGCAGGGCAGATGATTTCTTTAAGAAATAAGTCCTTACTAAACCTCGTTATTTTACTATTTGAGTTCTAATTTATTAGCCATTCCTCCCTATGAGAGGAAATCAGAATAAAATTTAAAACTGCTTTTGATTTGACGAGTTTAGCAATAAGCCAATTTTTCGCTAGGTTTGTTTTTTTTAGGAATCGAACCTAAGCCTAATTAACTAGGAGTATAAAATATAAATAAATTTGTGATAAATAAATATTTTTAAAACAAAAATTTTCTAATGTCCTTTCGAATTATCTTTATTAAACACTTTAAAGAGTATATAAAAATTCCTTAACACAATTTCTAAACAAGCACATTTATTAAGCGTTTGGTCCAACTAGTTTTAATTATAAGATATGTAATTCTAAAATAAACCACACCGAATATTTAAAATTTTATAAACAACATATAAACTATACATAACACATAAACATAAAACTATCAACATAAAAACTATTTTTATATCAAACTACAGTTAGTACACTTAAATGCAAATAATGAATCTTTAGAAATGAAGGCAGAGAACAAATAGGCGAAAAAAGCACAAAGGATTAACACGTGACAGGTACCATATAATCATATCAAATGATCAATAATGAAAACATATTCTGACAACATTGAATAACATTTAACTGAATGATGATTTTGGAAAATTATATGAGATTTTCCAACCATCTATTAAGAAATTCCATATTTAAAAAAACTTATGCACTATAGAAAAATTATGTTTTCTTTAAAATCTATATTCACAACAATTAATAAAATACATTTCTCAGAAATGTGCATTTCAAATATTTCAAGGATTTATTCATTGTTAAATTTCGAAAGCGAACAATTTATAGATAGATATTTTTGAAAAAAAAAACACAAAATGGAACCAGAATATTTGGATAAAATAGCTATAATAAATTCTTTATTTCTCGGGATCTTATTGAACAATTTGCAGCTGTTTCCGAAACCACATAGCATATAAAAATATTTTATTTAACGAATTCACAAATTTGAAGAAATTTCCTGAAGAACCAAACGCGAGATAGAAATTTATAGTCAAATAAATCTTCTTACAGCATAAACATTTTCGAAGGATTTTTCAGACAAATAAAAATCTTGAGTTTTATATTACCATTTTTCCTTAAAAGGCTTTGTTTTTCAAAATTTTATGTACAAGGATTTTACATATGCGGTTTGGGAGAGATTTATATATATTACGCATATTTTTATGACCAATTTGATCAGGACAAACTTTTTCAAAATAGCAATATTTTAGTTTTTCTCATTTACATCCCATATAAATTTACTATTATTACTCAAAATACATACGATACTTTATAAAACATATTTTACATTTTATTGTTATACGAGATTTCGATTTCGTCGTATGCGTTCCAAATTCTTATCTTTTTACTAGCACATAGCCTTCCATATGACGGGATCAGTAAAATTTTTAATTATCTAAAATTGTAAAGTACTCTGTAATGCTGGTAAAAAAATGGTTTATTTTTTAGCTGAAAATTATCTGGTAAAAGCTCAATAATTTGTTTATCTTTACTGACGGCATGTTAGCTGCCAACTTTAATTTATCTTGCCATATTACGTGATAGGATGGACAGAAGAGGTTTTAATATTGACAGTGAATATTTGGCGGTATATATGAATGATGACCAAAATTTTGCGAATTGATCGCAAACCGTGTGGTTATGTATAAAAAACAAACTCATAAAATTACAAATTTCTGAATTTTCAAAGATATATAACTTAAACACTAGATATATATTAGTCCTTAAAATAGACTTCTAGACTTTGTTGTTAATACCGATAATATCTTCATTTCAACAAAAAAAGATCGTTGATTAAATTTAAAACTATCACATATGTACCTAATCTGTTATTTAAGACAAATATAAAAAAGTTATTTACCTAATATCTAAGTTCAGTGATAAAACGAAAAGAATGCAGACGATATTTAAATAATTTAAAATAAGAAATGATTAAATGAGATGGTTAATGGAATGACATCATAATGCTATAAAAATGTTATTTTTACCTATTTATGAAGATAAATTAATAAATTTAATTTCCTGCTCTTAACTGGGGACAATAGAGCTTGAAATAATGCCATCAAAAGCTCGGAAAGAGGGGAAGGGGTGGATTCCGAACGTTTTCGAACTCGCTTTAAATTTTGCTAACCCTAACACATCAAAAATCCAATATGGTTGCCTTTATCCATTCCAGGTCCAACCGCTTCATAAATTCGAGGACAGACGGACAGATAACTTAGGCTATTTATTATATAGGGGATTTAGTTTGTGTTTCAGTGATTTCTTTTCATTCAACTTTAAAATGTATGGAAAAATTATGTAGTACTTACTGCTCCATTCAGTAAATACATTAGACTTAGTTTAAAGCATAGTAGTTTATGAAAATTGAGTGTTGTTTTTCCTCACATTTTTACATTTTATTATTTAAGAAAACATCTCATTTTCATGCAACAGAAAATTTCATATGAAATAGTCATTGAACTGTAATAAAGGGTTTACTAGTATTTCTTGGGTTCGAGAATACTAGACGGGAAGCTATCAGAAACTTATATGAAAAGTAATTAAAATTTCCCAGTGTTAAGTGTAAAGGTACAATATGAGTTCATGTGTTCAATTTAAAAATGGTTCAGATTTAATTTCATAAATATCATTCTTTATTCAGTAAGTTCCTAGATTCTATAAAGAAATAAAATCCATTTTTGAAACTGCTTAAAATGTTTGATTATTTTATTAATGACCATTTGTTGAACATGTTTAACATGCAACGCATAAACAAGCATGTCAAACTGTAAAGATAACAAAGGCCAAATAAGAAATATTCTTTTACGTGGGGCCTTAAAAAACTAAAATCTTCAAATTTTATAAAAGTGTAAGTATGCTACTACCAGTAGAGTATAGAAAAGAACAATATAAAATAAAAGCATGAAAAGTAATATAAAAACACAAACACAAACTTGTATTTTCTTCAGACTTTTAGCGTACCTTCGCACTATTTTTACTTACTACCTGAGTGAAAATAATAATAAAAATTACCATGCTATGAAATTAGGAGAGATATTTCTGGCATGCTATACATCTTTCATTTTTATTTACATAGAATTATATATAGATTTGTAATATATCAAAATTATTCCAATTAAAATACTTATCTAATATTCTCCTTTTCCTCTTCTTATTCTTTCATATCTATTTTCCCAGCTACAAAATCTCAGAATTAAAATGAGTATTCACTGCTTAAATTCTTTTAAAACAGTGTCCCAAAGTTAACTCTGATATAAAAGCAAATTTTCTGTCCACTCGCCACATTTTCCAACTGATTCAATAAAATAGTTCACTGATCCAGAGAGTTCCAGTGAGTTACAGTAACTTCTTATCTGACGGTTCAAATCACTGAGTAATCTGCCCTAATTGGAAATATTTCCAAGTCATTTCTAAATCATTTCTCGTTGTGGGGCTGAATTTGTGACAGAGAGTTGTTTTCCTGTATCATTCGATGCTCTACTTTTGTCAGAGAAACATGTTTTTTTCTCGACCTCGAATAAAATTTAAGTTACAATTTGGACTAACTGCTTTCTTGTAAGGAAACCATGACTGCAATTTAATTAGGCTAACTCATTGCAGAGTAAACTCCGGCAATTAAAAATAATAGAGGCTAATTTTCTCTGCTTAATTATATATACACACATCTATATATATATATATATATATATATATATATATATATATATATATATATATATATATATATATATATATATATATATATATATATATATATATATATATATATATATATATATATATATATATAGACACTAAACAAAATTACAAAAAACTACTTTAAGTACAACAAAACATGACCGAAAATCCTAACTACGTTATTCATGTATTAAGACAATCGATTATTTAAAGAATCGATACAAACATTCCTTACTATTAAGTTTAAAATAATTACATAGATACATATACATATACATATGTATCTAGAAATATATATTTCAATGTTTTTAGTCAAAAAAGCCGTTTTCGTAGACACACTAAATTAAATACCCTTCTCTCTTATTAGTTTGAATTCCACTTTTTTCAAAGAAAGAAGTTTTAAGATTGAAAATACGGCAACTTTTCATGAATAAAAAAAATGTAACTATTATTGAAAATCTATTGAATACACACACACACACACATATATATATATATTTACACACACACACACACACACACACATATATATATATATATATATATATATATATATATATATATATATATATATATATATATATATATATATATATATATATACATTGCAAAATAATTATTGATTGTCTCATATGTTCATTTTCGTTTATATTTGACGATTAAAGGATTTTATTTTAACTTCTTCAAATGGAGAGAATTTCGGAAAGACTATAATATTTGATGTATTTATTAGACAGGTCTTAAAATTGTCATTTGCTGTATAAATACTAAATGGAAATGGAAGACAAAACCTGCTTATCTATATAGAATTCATAAAAGAAATATTTGCCCATTCATTCAATATTTTGGCATTCTACACTCACACACTATGCCCTAAGGAACGATAAAACATGCTTGTAAACTATTCATACATAACTCATTGTCACGACACATTACTAACATAACAAATAGCTTTTGCCCGATCCCTTTGTTCCAGTTTGGAGACAGTAATTTGAAACGAGGATTTAATAGTGAAATTGATATTTATGCATGTAACATTGTCAGGAAGGATACAAGAATAATATGTCAACCGCATCAATAAAACATCTATTATTCTTTGGAAGAACCAAATTTTAAAAGAGCTATGATTTTGCCTCTTTTAAAGGTATTTAAAAAAATTTTAAATAATAAAGTAAAGGAAAGAAATAATGAAAGCAAAACTTATTTCTGTACAATTAATTAGATGAAAAATTGTTATAAAATATACAAAATAAGCACAAAATAAAAATAAAATCAGTTATAATACATTTAAATAGTTTACTTGAATTTTAACGATTGTATTTAAATTAAGTTTCCTTCTTTTAAATTTTTAAAAATCTATTTTAAATTTTGATTATTGAAACTTTAATAGTTAGACATTTTGCCAATATTATCTTGTAATTATCCTCATAATATTTATATTTTCATTCTTGTATAAGAAATGCATGTGATAATTTTTATAAAATTTCTGTGCTGAAATATTAAAGCAAACAAAGGAGTTTATAAAAGACAAAAATCCCTAATATTGTCTCCTAGTATAATTCCCTAGTATTGAGAGAAGAAAGCTTTTTAATATACTTGTCATTCTACCATGCTGTAATAAAAATAGATTGCAATTAAATGCTGATCTTAATATTTTTAACGTTGTTCAACTGAAATATTTATATAATTTATCTTATATATTAGGAAAAAATTATTGGATAGTTGGGTGATTCTGAGAATTACAGTCAGCTTTCATTACACTAATGGTAACTTAACCTACAGACTACCTTGAGGGTAGTTCAGCCTAGAGCCCACATCTGCCTTTCAGCAGTGAAAATAAAAATTTTGACTTACCATTATCGAATGATTGCACCCTATCTATTTTTTTTCTATTCCCTGGACTACTTCATTGTTTTATAATGCTGATAAACTTGTATTTTCAGAATTTACCTGTATAACTTTATGGATCTATGAACCATGCTTTATGATAACACCATATATGTTTACCGATATCAAATTATTGCACCCTATCTATTTTTTTCTATTCCCTGGACTACTTAATTTTTATAATGCTGATAAACTTGTATTTTTAGAATTTACCTGTATAACTTTATGGATCTATGAACCATGCTTTATAACACCATATAGGCGTTCAACATAAATTTCTATGAGGTACAAACACAAACACATCCACTCTTAATTCAATTGTATATAAACTGCAATAATAAAAATAAAATGTTAAAATATTCCTGAAAAAAAGTGTAAAAATATACTTTAAATGTTAATCTAAATGTCTGTGATTTGGTACAAAATTTGTTCAAGTCATTCTGTGATGCGATTGGCCAACTATAATGACAAGATTACGATGTTCAATTTTCTAGAGATTTAATGAACTTTATTAGAGTACAAAGACTCATAGCGATTTTACCAAAATTAGATACAAGCAGCTTTGTGTAAAAATGAATATTTTAATATATTTGTTGTGTATGTGTATCCTAATTTTTTTTCATGTCTTATTACTATATTGCCGATATTTAAAAAACTGTAATTTCAAAAATTTCTCTATGATCTGCATTCAAAGAAAATGCACAGTTGCCCATCGTATTTATAAGTATTCAAATTTAAATAAATTCTATACATACTAGTCTTTAGAATAACCAAAAAGTATTTAGTCAGATTTGAAGTTATTTAAAAAATTTCTAGATTAAAAATATATTTAAATATAGTTTTTAAATGAAGCTAGATAGCACGTATTTAGCACACATAAATAATTTTAAAAATATATCTTGTCGTTAAAAATATTTATTCCTGCATTTTAAAAATACCTTCATTAAATTAAAGTTCTGCGTCAAATTTTATACTTTACACAAACGTGCTAAATATAGGCTCGTTAACTTTTTTTAAGTAGCTGTCTGCGTGAAGAGCTTAAATTTCTTTAAAGGATATTTTTCTTCATATGTACCAAAAGTTATTATAGTGTTTAGATATTAGTTAAATGAAACCCTTAAAATACAGTTTTTTTATAATAGTTTAAAACTAATTTTATCACTTTGTATATCACTCTATTCATACGACGGGTTAAACCTACGCACGTGTATTTGTAAGAGAAAGAAAAGAAAAGTGAATGAATACAAGTAATTCAGATGTTTCTATTTTAAGACAGTGAACCCATCTATCAGTTTACATAGTCAGATTACAGTAATTTCACTTTCTATTTAAGAGTCAGGTGTCTAAAAATATTAAACTATTTCGCTTTATCTTTGAAATTTTAATGGGTTTATTTTAAAATGTTTGATAGAAACTTAAAACAAAAGCCATTAAAAATGGTAGTTCAAAATTAAGTTATGACGAAACTAAATTAGGAATGTGACTAAATCCTATAAAGGATTTTAGACTGTCTGCTGGTTTCAATGAAAAACCATTTTCCAAAACATCGTCCAAAGAAAGAAGTGTCTTACATACAACTTGAACTTCTTCCAGAATTTGCGAGGGAAGCAATTAAATTGAAAAAAAGGATAGAATAAAGAAACAAAAAATTTCAGTTTTACTAATGAATTCTCCGGCTCATTTTTATATTTGATTTGTTTTTCAATATTTGTCCGCTAAAATTAAAATATTGGACACCAAATTAGACAAGTTATTGAATATATTGAGTTGTTAAAAACATAATTCTTGTTGTACAACCAAGATTTTTCAACTTGTTTATTGACAAATGTTTTCGAGTTTTATTTTCTATTTCTGAAAGATTATTGAAACTAAGTTTATAGGTAATAACGTAAGTGAAATTATATACATATAAATAATTTTGCTATAATTATATAATTACCACTACAACTATATAATTATTAATGAAGTATTTAAAAATATTTTTATGAAGATACTATCAACTTTAAATACATTTTTCTGAAAACTGCTCTTTTGACACATTCCCACTACAAAGCAATTGAACTATTATTCAAAAAGTATTTAAAAAATACTCAAAATATCGCCAAAGAGCAATACTTTAAAAATTTTAAATTAATTTATTGTAGAAACAATATTATTTTTTTATCTTACAAATAATACATTTAAAAAATAGAAGTTACAGTGTTACTAAATTTCGTCATTTTTATTTTAGAAAATATGAATAAAATATACAAGGTTAAAATAATTAATTTTGTGCATGTAGTGCTACTCGCAGTTTAGTATACAATATTTAACTAATGCTTTATATTTTCTACTGTTTTTTCGAAATAAACTAATTTTATAAATTCCATTTTCTGTAAAATTATCCTTCATTTATAGCGTTCGAAAGAGATGTATAGCAATACGCGTTTATATTAATCACAGCAAATTGCCATTTTACAGTAATTCTATATTGTTATAAAATTTATCTTCGGACATTTTTAACCAAAATATATTAAAACAAATATTTTAGATAAAAAATTCTATTCACTATATAAATTCATATTTTGAATTACTGCTTTCTGAGAGTATATTTGTTTGACACATTTTTAGATATTCAATGAAAACATTTATATGGTTACTGAAATCCATTCAAATTCAATTCTATATAAAGAAGTAAGCTTAAAAGGAAGAACCTAAGAGCCAATTTTTATATACTAGCGATGTAAAAAATATTGATTCTTATTCTAGATACTCCCATGTTTGAATTAGTTTATAGAATGCATTAATTTTGATATTGAATCCTATCAAAAGCATACATGAATGCCTAAAGCAGGAAGTGTTTTCACTAAAAGTCTGCAACTGTGCCAGTTTTTGTTTATAAATAAACAAACATATACAAGTGATAAACTAGGTTAGAATGGAATTACTTTCAAGAATTCCCAGTAAACAGCTGTTTTAATAAATATATATAGTACAAAATACTATGATATTTACATAATTGGCAGAACCCGGAAATCAGCAAGTGAAGCTTTTTCCGCACTCGAACTGGCAGCTATAAATATTGGACTAACAATAAACATAGAAAAAACATAATCTATTGCAGTAACACATAACAGATCGGATGTACAACCAATGACAATTGGAGATTACAGCTTTGAAAATGTTGAACAGTTCAAATATCTAGGCTCAATTATAACAAAAAATAATTATATTAAAATAGAAATTAGGAACCGATTAAATATGGCAAATAAATGTTATTGCGGACTGAGAAATCACTTTAAATCAAAACACTTAGGCATAAAAACCAAACTTAATCTTTATGAGACTTTTGTAAAGCCAATAATTATGTATGGAAGCGGTGTTTGACTATGAACAAATCTGAGGAAAATAATCTATTAATATTTGAACGAAAAATACTAAGAAAAATATATCTATCTGTTAAAGAAAATTATGTATGGAGAAGCTGTTACAATCATGAACTATACTCTAAATTCAGGCAGCCAAATATTGTGAAAACTATAAAGATCTATCAATTAATGTGGTTAGGACACATTTATAGATACAATGACTTAAACCCAACAAAAAATTTACATTTTAAAAAGTTGATGGGAAAAGGAAAAGAGATAGACCAAGCACCAGGTGGATTGATATGGTTGAGAAAACGCTGGATGAAATTGGAGTCAACCAGTGGAGAACTGTGGCGGCGGATGGTTGCAGATGGAAGAAACTTTTAGAGATAGCCATGGTGGAAAAGAGGTAGGACCAAACACCAGGTGGATTGATATGGTTGAGAAAACGCTGGATGAAATTGGAGTCAACCAGTGGAGAACTGTGGCGGCGGATGGTTGCAGATGGAAGAAACTTTTAGAGATAGCCATGGTGGAAAAGAGGTAGGACCAAACACCAGGTGGATTGATATGGTTGAGAAAACGCTGCATGAAATTGGAGTCAACCAGTGGAGAACTGTGGCGGCGGATGGTTCCAGATGGAGGAAACTTTTAAAGACAGCCTCGGCCTAAAGAAGGCCGTAGTGCTACAGAAGAAGAAGTACAAAATACTATGGTAAAAGATATTTCTTACACTTCAATTATTTAATGTTTATTACGAGAAACGAAATTTAGGTGATTAAATCATATATATTCTGTGTAAACCACCAAGTATAGTAATGGAGATAAAATACTGCTACATTTGCAAATAATATAGATTTAATCACAATATAAGAAATATACCGCTGGAAATATTACTTCCAGTACTTCGCATTAAAATTGCTTTTAATTTTAATCTTTTACTGAAATATTAATCTGTAATGTTGTGAATTACTCATAACTTAAGAACATGTTCCATCGACATGAATATTAGATTTTAAGCACTTCGCGAAAAACAGAGCACCAATTCGTATTTTAAATATTTTATGAATGAATCTGAAATATAGCTGTTTTTAGAAAAGTTCTTATTTTCTTGTTATAAATATCATATGAGAAATAAATAAGCATACGTAAGCTATGTTTATTTCCCACAAGACTTACATAAGTTTCAAGATTAAGATAAACTTATTTCAGAAATGTTTCCTTGTGAAAGAAACTAACAGTTTAGACCCCTAAAGACAAGATTCTGGATGATTATCACACAAATATTCTCCAAGTTTTGATAACTTCTGAATAAGATAAGTTTTCTACATGTCCGTTGACCAGATATTTCTTTTGAATTTTAGCTTTTACTCTCTTTCCAGTACTAAAAATTTCAAATAGGAATAAGTTTGAGTTCCTCTTTTAAATTCATCTTGCACTTATTTTAAAGAACTTAAAATGATGTAAGTAACTATGTTCTAGTAATGACGTTAATAGTAGATACAAATAAGTGTAAATAAATAAAATAATAAATAGTTTACTCAATAGCTAATATAATATAAATAGCTTACTATCTTTCCAGTACTAAAAACTGCAAATAGGAATAAGATTGAGTTCCCCTCTTAAATTAATCTTGTACTTATTTTCAAGTACTTAAAAAGATGTAAGTAACTTTGTTACAGTAATAACGTTAATAGTAGATAAAGATAAGTGTAAATAAATATAAATAATAAATAGTTACTCAATATTAATAATATGAATAGCTTACTCTCTTTTCAGTACTAAAAATTGCAAATAGGAATAAGATTGAGTCCCCCTCTTAAATTAATCTTGTACTTATTTTCAAGTACTTAAAAAGATGTAAGTAACTTTGTTACAGTAATAACGTTAATAGTAGATAAAGATAAGTGTAAATAAATATAAATAATAAATAGTTTACTCAATAGTTAATATAATATGAATAGCTTACTCTCTTTTCAGTACTAAAAATTGCAAATAGGAATAAGATTGAGTCCCCCTCTTAAATTAATCTTGTACTTATTTTCAAGTACTTAAAAAGATGTAAGTAACTATGTTATAGTAATAACGTTAATAGTAGATAAAGATAAGTATAAATAAATATAAATAATAAATAGTTTACTCAATAGTTAATATAATATGAATAGTTTACTCTCTTTTCAGTACTAAAAATTGCAAATAGGAATAAGATTGAGTCCCCCTCTTAAATTAATCTTGTACTTATTTTCAAGTACTTAAAAAGATGTAAGTAACTATGTTATAGTAATAACGTTAATAGTAGATAAAGATAAGTGTAAATAAATATAAATAATAAATAGTTTACTCAATAGTTAATATAATATGAATAGTTTACTCTCTTTTCAGTACTAAAAATTGCAAATAGGAATAAGATTGAGTCCCCCTCTTAAATTAATCTTGTACTTATTTTCAAGTACTTAAAAAGATGTAAGTAACTATGTTATAGTAATAACGTTAATAGTAGATAAAGATAAGTGTAAATAAATATAAATAATAAATAGTTTACTCAATAGTTAATATAATATGAATAGCTTACTCTCTTTTCAGTACTAAAAATTGCAAATAGGAATAAGATTGAGTCCCCCTCTTAAATTAATCTTGTACTTATTTTCAAGTACTTAAAAAGATGTAAGTAACTATGTTATAGTAATAACGTTAATAGTAGATAAAGATAAGTGTAAATAAATATAAATAATAAACAGTTTACTCTCTTTCCAGTACTAAAAACTGCAAATAGGAATAAGATTGAGTTCCCTTCTTAAATTAATCTTGTACTTATTTTCAAGCATTTAAAAAGATGTAAGTAACTGTGTGTTGTAGTAATAACGTTAATAGTAGATAAAGATAAGTGTAAATAAATATAAATAATAAATAATTTACTCTCTTTTCAGTACTAAAAATTGCAAATAGGAATAAGATTGAGTCCCCCTCTTAAATTAATCTTGTACTTATTTTCAAGTACTTAAAAAGATGTAAGTAACTATGTTATAGTAATAACGTTAATAGTAGATAAAGATAAGTATAAATAAATATAAATAATAAATAGTTTACTCTCTTTCCAGTACTAAAAACTGCAAATAGGAATAAGATTGAGTTCCCTTCTTAAATTAATCTTGTACTTATTTTCAAGCACTTAAAAAGATGTAAGTAACTATGTTATAGCAATAACTTTAATAGTAGATAAAGGTAAGTATAAATAAATATAAATAATAAATAGTTTACTCAATAGTTAATATAATATGAATAGTTTACTCTCTTTTCAGTACTAAAAATTGCAAATAGGAATAAGATTGAGTCCCCCTCTTAAATTAATCTTGTACTTATTTTCAAGTACTTAAAAAGATGTAAGTAACTATGTTATAGTAATAACGTTAATAGTAAAGATAAGAATAAATAATATTTCAGTAGCTATACATAAATTTAAAAAGCTTATGCCTTAGTACCTTACAATAATGATTAGCTTAACTTCAGAAATATTTAATTGAATAATATAATATAAGCTATTTTCTCTTTTGTGTAATAACTACAAGCTTGGTCAAAATACAGGATTAAATGCAAATTTAACTTAAACAAGGAATATATAGAATAGAAAGTACTGACAGAGAGCTGATTTTCTTTTTTCGAGTGAAAAACATTGCCATTCTGAGAGAACTCAGTAGCTTGAAAAAAGCCTACTTTAAGGCGTATTAGGACTGTAAAACATAAGAATCCCATTGTTTTGTTACATAAATACTTATAAAAGTTTTAAAAAATATTTTTAAATATATATTTATAACTTGAATTATTTTGTCGGTTAAACCTCTTTTCACTTGCATGCATGTTTAAAAGAAACGTTTTGCACACATACGTTGAATTTTAAGGTTTTAATGACGAACATGCTTCCAAAATTTAATCTAACTAAAAAAATAAAAGTTTAAGCATATTTTTTTATTTTTAAAACATATATATAATTTTATCCCTTTTTGAGGTAATATTAACATGCTCTAACTTCTCTAAAACAAAACATATTGCTCTCATAGGAATAATGTTAGCTCAATTAAAAAGAAAACATCATAATATTGAAAAATTGAATATTTTGTGCAAAAATATTAAATAGGATTTGAGAAATCTTGCGCAGAGCATTAAAAATTTGCATTTTAAGAAAATTAATTTAATAAGTAAATGAGTGCAAATTACACTGTCAAGTATAGAGATCGCTAGACTGTCTTTTATATTTTTAATCATAACTTTCAAAGTAAGCTGAATTTTGTATGCTGTTTGTTTTAAATGCGTAGAAAATCTCAATCTACAACATACATATACGTATATATATTTTTTTAAACTGGACAATTTTAAAGTTTTAAGAGTCTGAGACCTGTTAAACATTAAAACATTTGTATATGGACTTTTTGTTTCTACTTATGGCTGAATTCAGTTTTCTGATTATTGTATGCTATGTTCCAGCATACGTGTTTTACTTTCTCGTGCGTTAGATCTACATTTTATGCTATATTCCGATACAAAAAATTTACCTTTCCTTACTTTAAAACTTTGAATTTCTTAAATTTGTCGAATAGACGAAGACCTAATAATCATCTATATAATAATAGACTAAGTTAATTGTCCGCCTGTACTCGGATTTATGAAGCGGTTGGACCTCGAATGGATAGAGGCATCCTTATTGGCGTCTTGATGAGTTAGGGTTAGCAAAATTAAAGCAAGTAAAGTTTATCTTATCCAAAAATATCGTTACAACACTAAAATAAATTGGTATAAATATGCTTCCTATCATAGCGAAAAACAGTGTCGTCTTTAAAACGTTCGAAATCCACCCCTTCCCCCATTTTCGAGCTTTTAATGTCATTATTTCAATCCCTATTTTCTCCGTTGAAGAGCAGGCATTTAAATTTATCAATTTATCACATAATAAATAGGTAAAAATAAAATTGTTTTCTAGCATTATGACGTAATTCCTTTAGACATCTCCTTTAATCATTTCTTATTTTAAATTATTTAAATATCGTCTTCATTATTTTCATACGTTTTATCACTAAATTTAGATATTACGTAAATTATTTTTTTTTTATATTTGGTTTAAATAATAGATTAGGTACACATGTGATAATTTTAAATTTAATCATCAATTTTTTTTTGCTGCAATGAAAATTTTATCACTGGTATTAACAACAAAGAAACAATTTTTTTTAAAGTCTATGAATCTCATGGACTAATAAATATCTAGCGTTTAAGTTATATGAATTTGAATATGAAGAAGTTTGTTCATTTGTGTGTTTGTTTTTTATACATAATCACACGGTTTGACTAAATGAATTCAATGGGATTTTAAACTACATTCACATTATCGGGAGACTTTAGGAGTGTGAAGATAAACAAATTATTGAGCATGTTCCAGCTAATTCTCAGCCAAAATACAAACCCTTTTTTACCTGCCTCATAAGGTACTTTACAATTCTGTAACATTAAACATTTTACTGATCCTGTCATATGACTCGCTATATGATAGTCTATAATAAAACTTCACTGTACAGCACTGTGTTTACATGTGATACCAAGTACATCTTTTCTTATGAAATACATATTTTACTTAATCATACTTATCTGGTGTTATATTAAAGTTATTTTAAGTAACAATTTAAATGAGAATGTATATTTGAGTTGCTCAGAAGCCAGTGTGGTTAAGTCCAGAAAACAATTGGGAGAAACACAAACCATTTTTTACCTGCCTCATATGGTACTTTACAATTCTGTAACGTTAAACATTTTACTGATCCCGTCATATGACGCGCTATATGATAGTCTATAATAAAACTTCACTGTACAGCACTGTGTTTAGATGTGATACCAAGTACATCTTTTATTACGAAATACATGTTTTACTTAATCATACTTATCTGGTGTTATATTAAAGTTATTTTAAGTAACAATTTAAATGAGAATGTATATTTGAGTTGCTCAGAAGCCAGTGTGGTTAAGTCCAGAAAACAATTGGGAGAAACACAAACCATTTTTTACCTGCCTCATATGGTACTTTACAATTCTGTAACATTAAACATTTTACTGATCCTGTCATATGACTCGCTATATGATAGTCTATAATAAAACTTCACTGTACAGCACTGTGTTTACATGTGATACCAAGTACATCTTTTCTTATGAAATACATATTTTACTTAATCATACTTATCTGGTGTTATATTAAAGTTATTTTAAGTAACAATTTAAATGAGAATGTATATTTGAGTTGCTCAGAAGCCAGTGTGGTTAAGTCCAGAAAACAATTGGGAGAAACACAAACCATTTTTTACCTGCCTCATATGGTACTTTACAATTCTGTAACGTTAAACATTTTACTGATCCCGTCATATGACGCGCTATATGATAGTCTATAATAAAACTTCACTGTACAGCACTGTGTTTAGATGTGATACCAAGTACATCTTTTCTTATGAAATACATATTTTACTTAATCATACTTATCTGGTGTTATATTAAAGTTATTTTAAGTAACAATTTAAATGAGAATGTATATTTGAGTTGCTCAGAAGCCAGTGTGGTTAAGTCCAGAAAACAATTGGGAGAAACACAAACCATTGTTTACCTGCCTCATAGAGTACTTTGCAATTCTGGAAAATTAAAAATTTTATTGACCCCGTCATATGACGCCCTATATGCTATCATCAAATAGTTTCAAACATCATAATTCAATTTCAGATTTCGTTTATAAAACTTCAAAAAGAGTTTATTTTTACAGATATAGAAATTTTTTTCTTTCTTTAAATATTTGAAACTACCGGAAATGCATTTATTTGTATACTAAGTTACTTTATTTTTTATTCCTCAAATATCAGATTTAGATTTTGCAACATTCCTAAAACAATGAAATGGTCACTTGGAAAAAGGAAATCTTATAAAATACCTTAATAAAACCTCCCAGATTCGAGAATAACAATTTTATTACAGGCTCATATATCATCGCTTATATGTTTTGCAGCTTGTCAGTATCGCATAAATAAGCATAAAATGTATGGCAATTATACTCACAACCAGAACAGATTCTTTGCTATATTTTCTAGGTCATTTATTTCATAATACTCTATGACACGTTTCGATATTAAATATGGGTATTATTGATTTTCATAGCGAAGGTTGTAAAAATGTTTTAATGTGTCATGATAAACAATATTTCACAAAATTATTTTCTATTATACTTTTATATTCGTAGATGGGCATTCAACTATTGATAGCCACAAGTGAAATATTTAAAATTATCTTTAAAAAAACACTAAAAAAATCTTAGCTCACATGTAATGTATTATTTCTTAATAGCAATAGGCTTTGAAAAATGCATACAAGGAGATGATTATTAGTTTGTTCAGTAATCTATTGTCCAGTACCAAGAAAACCGTCTTAACTTAGGAATATACGGATTTTATTCTTAGTGATATAAAAGTTGTTTTTTTATATTACTTGAGAATAATACCAGTTGTTATTGCTATACATTCTTTTTTTCTGTATTGACGACGTTTCTAATTTTATATTCTATGCCAATTTTAACTATAACAATTTGCTGTTCATTTTTTTCTTTCCATCTGAACATTTAAAAAAAACTCTTAATAAGCATGGAAATGAAGCATAAAAAATCCTCTCCTGTACTATATATTACCTAACTGAGCAGCGTATTCAATTAAGTAGTGCGTTGAACCTAAAACCAATAAACTATTTGGTTTAAAGCTGTGTTTTCGATATATTTTCCAGAAAGTAAATTGCCCTTTTCGAAAGCAGAACTCGCTCTGTCGTGAAACTAATTATATACCCAGTAAAATAACAAGGAATTTGTTTGAAGATTTATAATATTGTTCTCTTTTTACCTGTGTAATGGGGATTCATGAAACATCGCATGATATTCTCAGCCAATTATGCTAAATATCCATATCCTTTTTAGAAGTAGGTACACAATAGACGGCCACTTTTTAACGACCTGGGATTTAACCGTTCTATAACAAACTTTTTTTGATTTTTTGCGAATATCCTTATGACAAGTTACGTCTTTTAATGATAAGAAGCTTTCTCACATAAATACACGTAACAATAACGTGCAGGAGTATGTATATAATATACCACACAATTATATACAACCTTTAATTTTTTTTAAATCTTTCCACAAAAGTATGTGCTCGTGTAGAAATTTGTTTAATTTAGATTCTCAAGAAAAATTGTTTATTCAAGCAATACCTTGAACTTTTTAGTGATGACACGGATCTAAATATGTGTTTCATTTCATTTTCAAAGCTTTATTTTCAGAATAGTTTTAATAGGAATTTTTCTATCTTTCGAAATCGTCTTTCCAGTAATAACTTCGGATTGCAATAAACTTACAGAAATATTTTAAATGCATTTAGTACCCACTAACAATTTCTTCACAAATGTAGCAAAACTGAAATAGGATTATTGGCTAAAAATTTTCACCATAAAATATTTTTTTTTATTTCGATAAAATATTTATACTTAAGGGATGTTGATAATTTTTTAATGATTTTTTTGTTTTATTTTAAGATTTTCGACGCATTCAGCAATGAAGTTTATTAAAAATCAAATTTTAAATAAAACAATGCAAGATTTATCATATTCCTAAATATATTTTAATATATTTTAACACATTATTATCCAATTTTATAAAGTAACTACAGCAATGTCAAAAAATACATCGTTTTAATAACATATTTTTGAGTACAGTACAACAATGCATGACTTATTAAATACAATTAAGTGTTTATTTTAAATAGCTATGGGTTCAAAATAGTTATAAAAATGTAAGATGAGTTAAGGATATGTATTTGTACCAATGCATCCAATTCTAAATAATTTATCTTTTATCATTAAATAGATTATAATAATTTAAATAGATTAATTCTAAAGAATTTTTAACCCAGCAAGTAGTGGCAAAATTAATAGTTTTTAATAGAATGACCGCAAAGTTAGGCAACCCGTAAATGATGCATATAATATACTCTAGATCTATGTCAAAAACCCGCGTTTTACAAGACATTCTCACAAATAGGTTTTTCTTAAATATGAGAATTTATATAAAAAAAGTAAATCGTTATATATATATTTTTTTGATTTCTTGAAAGTTTACAACCATGGTACTCTTTAATATAAAACATTTCTTTCATTACAGTAATTGGATAGAACATGCTATCTTATTTAGCTATAAAGCAACATTATTTCGCATACTGATATTAAATTATGAAACATTTATAGTATTCCTATAGAACTATTCGTTTGATTTTTTTCGATATTAATGAACTTAAAATAAAGTGAAAAAATATCATGCTTATAGAAAAGACGGAGTTACTTTATATGTGTTTATATTTCTATGAATAAGAATCTCTTTATAATAATTTTCTATACAAGCGTAATTTTAAATTTTAATATATGTGCGTAGAGCATAATTTTAACACTATCCATATAATAAAAAAATTATAATTGCTGACGAAAACCTCCTTTGAGGAAATGATCTTTCATTTTAATTTTAACATTATGTGTTTTTAAATCTCTCTTTTACGAATATTAAAAGAAATTCAATTATTTTTCCAACTATTGAAATTTGTCTATTCACGCGAGTCGTGTTTAAATATCTGTCTTTGTTCTAACACCATGTTTCTTCATTTTAATGAGGTTAAAGAAAATATAAAATACCTAAATATCTCGAGTACATAAAATATTCAAATATTTCCTGATAAATTGCTTTCAAATACAAATAAAAAATATCTATAAAGCTATTTATATGTTTTGATATATTTTCAAGTGTTTGTTATTATTCATAATTTAGGTTAGGCCTTTTTAAATTATTGTACTGAAAATTTAAGGTTTTGGTCAGTTACCGTAACATCGAAGTTTATAATGTCATATTTTCAACATTTTATTTAACAAAGTTTTATATTATCCTTTTTGTGTAGTATTAGGAAAGAAAACATATACAGATATATTTCATGCACTAAAAGGAGAAAATAAAATAAATATACCCTGAAGATTTATTTATTTATTAAATGTGAAATGATCACAAGAAAAAAGACTTCCTAAAATTATTTTATCCCAATCTCTTAACACTAAATCTACCAAGAAGGGTCAAATGACCCCATTTTTCGTTATTTTTTCCTTTATAAAAATTGTCCGGTAGTTTTAGTGTTAAATTATTTAATATATTCAGTGAATGAGTATGTTCACTTATATCAGTTAATTTTACATCTATCTCTAAATTGTATACCTAGTATCCCATATTACAAGGATTTTAATTCTTATAGGGATTTTTACAAGACTTTAATGCAGTTTAATCTTAACACATATTTAGTATGATCACATTTCGACTAACATCTCTTTGCAAGCGAAAAGTAGGCTCATTCAATCCTTATCCACATGGACCTATAGCTCCATATTGTATACCTAATATCCCATATTACAAGGCTTTTAATTCTTATACAGATTTTTACAAGACTTTAATGCAGTTTAATCTTAACACATATTTAGCATGATTACATTTCGACTAAAATCTCTTTGCAAGTGAAACATATGCTCATCTAATTCTTATCCACATGGCATTATGTGTAGTATCGTAATATGGTTTTAATTAATTATTTATTTATTTCTACGCCATATCGGAGACATTGAACATACAAAAATATTTTGAGACATTTATCTATATAATTTAAATTAGGATTTTGTTGATTGTTGTAAACCTACATTACTGCAATTACTTCAGTTTATTTGTAGAATTCTAGTAAAATTGCGATACTAAAATTAATTTTCATATCAAAGTTTCCTTTATCATTTGATCAGACATGCATAATTATTTCTGAAAATTTTTAGGGGTATATTAAATTTAAAAGAAAATGAAAAATGGAGATACTACATTTCTCAAACGTATTTTTAAATATTTTATCAAAGATAATTTTTTAAAATTTATGTTATTTTGTGTAAAGTGTTCAACAATATTTATTGCTTAATTTCCTATACCTCAAACCTTTTTTGTAACAGAATTAATATGTTACATTTTATAAAACAATTAATTTTAAAATAGGAATAATTTATAAGCAGATAAAAAATTTTTCAAATAATTTATTTATTATGCCTCTCCAAATGATATAAAATAGTTAGACTAGTTTTAAAAGCAACAACTCAAAACTAAAAATTTGTGACAAAACTTGAAATATGTGAAACACTTTAGTTTGATTTGTAATCTATACATAGCCTAGGCCACAAATTTGAAACTCATATAGTATAAACAGAATTTTTAAGAGCATACATAAAAATGGTTATATCTCAAAACTTTTTGCCTTTAAAAACCGCTATATTAAAGAAAGATAAAAAACAAATCCTGGTAACCCACGTTAAACATAAGTCGTTTGGAAAACAATTATATAAAAAGTATCCTAATAAGATAAAAGCAATTTCTGATAAAATTGCTTTTATTGTATGTTATATATCTCGTAATTTTGTCGTTCGTAAGATTAATATGAGTACTTCTTCTTCGTATATACAGTTCTACATTATGCATTGACACTTTTAAGTTATGCTACAATGCACATTATCCAAATAGTGCATATATGATTACTTCCGTCATATTGATTTTGCTCACTTTAAGTGAAAAATGAATTTCTTTTCTCTATTCTAGTGTTTCGCTATACATATACTACTTTTTGTCCCGATCGTCCCATTCCATTGTCTCCAGAAAATAAAAAAATACTTGCAATGCAATTTATTTATTATGCCTCTCGAAATTAGATAAAATTAAGGTTAAAAATCCTTGTCATGTTTCGCAGCCAACCTTAAACACAATTTGTTTGTAAAAAGAATGAAGCAAGTCCCCTCCTCCCACTCCAGCAAATTCATGCCTTCCAAAGTAAGCAACTACAATGAAATCAATGGAGAAAATTAAATAAGTCACTTTTCCGGGACAAACACATTGTTACGGCCACTTTTGTTGTAGAAGCAGTCCTCGCAAGACTCTTTTGCTCAAACGTAATTTGCTTTTTTTTTCTCCTCTTATGCAGCTTCATCAGGTTCATTCAATCACACAGTCTTTCTTATTTTTAGTCTATTTATCATAGTTGCTACTTTTCTTTTGTTCGGGTCTCTGCAGTGCTGAATTCCAAGATTTTAATTGGATTTGTTTCGATATTGTAAATTCAATTTACTATTCGTTTAGCTTTGTAGATCACGCTTGGTTCTTTTTCATCCTCTTATCATTTATTTTGTGTTTTTAAGTTTTTTCACTTTAAAACATGCTGACATCTGTCTTATGTTTTAAAATTAAATTTTCGATTGATTTTGCCTTACAATCAATACAGAATTTACTAGAGCTCGGGTTAATTTCAAATTATTAATCGTTTCCACGAAAGTTTACTATTTGAGTATTTTATTTTGCTTTATATATTTATGTGAAGGATATGTTTTATAAAAACCAATTTTAAGCACAAAATCTAGTAAAATAGAAATAAATTTTAAACTTCTACCAGTTTAACGCAGTTGTTTTAAGTATTTTGATTGATAAAATATAGGTACAGAAAATATTTCATCATTTTTAATCTTTTAAAATCCATTAATTCTGCTTTCTTCTTGCTCCTTTTATTAAGTCATTCTTTCCTATAAAACTGTTCGAAAGGAGTAATAACTTAGAATAACATCAGATAATTTACTCAACATTTTGATTGTGAAAAGAAGACAATTAGAAGAAATCTGCACCCGGTTTATTGATCGTTGAAGTATTTGCTGTAAAAATAATCTGATATTTCATTGACGAAAGCCTAATGATATAGTAGATATAAATTGAATATCTAAATATCAACATTATCAAAAATGTGTCAAATTAAAAAATAGTATTGTTTTATGCTTATTAAAAATAACACACAGTTTTTCTCTTCATGTTTATTAACATCAAATTATTTAGTTTCATAATTTAACTGCTATCAATTTTTTATATATATAAGAATTTAACAAAAATATTAAAGAAATAAATGTACACCCTTCAAGTAAGACATTCTCAAACGATTCTTTCTGCTCCGAAGATGTCAACAATTACCGATACTAAAAGAGAATTGCCGATGATTGCATAAATACGTATTAGCTATCAGATCTCTGTCTTCAATATTTTATTTCTTTCACATGAAAATAAAGATTTTCGTTTTGAGTTCAATTTTTGAAATTATTTTTCCTCCTAGAAAGTCTCGGCTTACACTAAATGAGTCAAAATGATAAAGAGATTTTTAAAATCTGAATGTCTATAACTGTCTGCATTGTACCAATTTTCTCATTTGAGCACATACTTTAAAACCATCAGTTATATACTTCCAACATGACATTGAGTACCCATACTTTATATGTTCTCGTCACATTCTCAGATCTTTTGGGGGTCAGAACGGGTTATCACGTATGAACAGATTTGCAATACATCTGAGATATCCACAGTCTCAATCGTGATCTATTTACTCCTTTCATGAAGGTTTTTCAACTTACATTCTTTAATTTTATATTTCTTGTCATTATGACTTCCGCTATAGAATCCTAATAATAGACAATCATTTTTAATTTTTGAAAGGTCTATAACTGCGTATTATTGCGTACGAATGACTTCTACCAGGCCTGCTGAGATAACACAAGGAATAAGACAACAGATACAAACTAGCGAAGACTTACCCTTCTGCAAACTCTTTATTTACAATTCTATTTTTGATGAAGAACAATTTGGTGACGCAAATAAAACAAATTAAGTATCAATATGGAGTCTCTATATACTGCTGGAAATATTGGAGCAACTTCCTGCCTCTGATGACTCTGTTCAGATTAAAAAAATGGTGGAGCACTTCCCTGCCTCTGATGAAGTTTTCCGTTCACTCCGTATTGGCTTGCTTTTTCTCTGAAGGGGTTTTCAAATCTTCCGAACACAATCCAATGACTACTGTTGATAGGGCCAAAGAAGACTGACCAGCGTTAGCAACCTGTCTTGTCCAATGGAGTAGAAGGGGGATCACTGCCATCGCTTTCTTCCTTCGGTCGGTCTCTGGGGCTGTTCAGTAGTGTAATTCATTGTTACTCGTATATTTTCCTTATTTTCTTGTAAAATGAGCATACTTACACAGCATGTTAATTACATTTCATCTACGTCATAAGCAGCATTTTGTAACCCAGCTTGCAACCAACATTTGCACAAAAATTAACAGCTTACTACTTCATTAAACAACATGTATTTTAGATATATTGATGGATTTTTACTTTCTTCAAAATAATCTAACGTAAAATTTCATGCTTTATTTTAGTATTATCTAAAAGAAACTCGTACATTACCACAATAAAATTGCAATATTTAGTTTTAAGAATAAAAGTGAAAATCTATGGTAGTAAAAACAACCACACTAGTTCAGAAAGTGAAACTATCCATTTCTATTATTTAAAAAAAAATTTATTCAAAGATTTCATCTTATTTAAATTTTTTATATTTTCAGATAAAGAGTAAACGTACAGAAAAAATAACTACAAATAATTGAGTTCATTTTTATTTAAAGTATTTCTGGAAAGCTTTTATTTCTAATTACACTTTTATTTCAAGCACTATAGAGTGTATGAGCTAAAATTAATTAACTGGTTATGATATACAGTTTTATTATAGGTTATTGGAATGCTGCTATATTAAAGGTAGGTAAGTAGTTTAAATTTTGCACGGGAGTTCTGTGTGTACTACTGTAGATACATTACTTGAAGTTTCATAAAAACTACAAAGAAGCACCTCACATATTAGTTTTTAACGCTTTTATGGGAATGTGTGGAATATTTTAAAATAAATATTCTCTCAGTGTCCAAAGAAAAGGATTGTAGCAATTAATACTCAGATGGAATTCACCCTCATTTATTCTATAGAAAAAATTCGCATTACGCAGAAAATGTCAAGCTGGTCAATAGGTATTATAAGGGGTATGTTGTTAAGCCAATTCATGTTTGTCATTATGGCCCTTAGATGATGGAGTTTATCAGCTAAAATATGAAACTAATTAGTTCTGGCGTAACCTGTTATTATATGCTAATGGAATATGTATGTTGTAATAAGGTGAAGGTATGAACTATACTTTTCCAACAAAAACTTTGTATCTATAATTTTAGCTTTAAAGATAACTAACTGATTTATAGTGTTACATTGCCGTACTTTTTTTTTAAATTGCTGTGGATCCAAACTAGTTAGTTTTTATTTCATTTGAAATAGTTCAAGTATAACTAATAACTAATATAAATCTATCGATAATGGAATTTCCCCTTAATAGTATGCATATATTCTTTATAAATTCTTTAATTGTATTAGTATATTTAATGACACTAATTACCTACGACATTAAAAATTAAGTATTGCTTTCTACTTGGAAAATCCATATTACATGTAAAATAATGTCTTAGTTTATATTATATCTTTAAATTATTCTTTGGTAATATCACTAAGACTATCTTAAGATCTCTATATTTTATAATAAAATTACGTGATTACAATTCATAGAGAAACAAAAATGCAATTGATGATATTATTAACATATGAATTCAAATATTGGTTAGATATGGCATTGAAAAACAATACAATTTAAAAATTTACGTTATTACGAAGTTGGAGCAACATCCAAAAAAATAATTTCATAAATTCCATTATAACTAAGTCAAAATATCATCCAAACAAATAAACTGAAATGTGCATAATGTAAAGAAATTTCAAAACATATTATGACTTTTTGTACTAGGTGTTTATAATTATAAGATCGAAAAATTATTTCCTTCGAACGAAGGAAATTCTACCGACAAATTAGTCATTCAATATTAAACACTAATATTATTAATGTATTTTTTCAGTAAACTGTAATGATTATTAAAAGGAAGAGTTAATTATCAGTAATAAATATAGAAAGTCCTTAGAATCGCCATTCCTTTTCCTCGTGTAATTCAAAATAAAAGACCAAAGGAACACGAACAAAACAGAAACTTCTGCTCAAGCAAAATTCTGGAACATCTCACACTCTACAATAACATCTGTTCTGAAAAAAAAAATCAAATCATTTGCGCCAAGTGGAATGCAGTCATTTAGGGCATTTACATCATAAACATTAAAAATAAAAAAATATTTCATTCAGCACGATTGAACCTCACATAATACATCATGACCATATAAATATGGGCATTTTTAATTTCTAATGCTGAGACAAAATAATGAGACATTTTTAAATTACGGAATGCCACTTCTGGAATTTATGATGAGACATAAGTTCTTACTGCAATTATTTTTCAATTATCTCAGCATTTGCAGAAATACTAATGACTGTAGTCAGTTATTTAAAACATTACAGTGGAATTCCCATTTCAAGCAAGTTTTTTTTTATGATATATCACTTTCGGTTTCAAATATACTCATTTTTCTTTTAACAATATTTTATGTTATCGATAGAAATTTTATCATTGATATATATATATATATATATATATATATATATATATATATATATATATATATAATATATATATATATATATATATATATATATATATATATATATATATATATATATATATATATATATATATTATATATATATATATATATATATATATATATATATATATATATATATATATATATATATATATATATTTATATATATATATATATATATATATATGTATATATATATATATATATATATATATGTATATATATATATATATATATATATGTATATATATATATATGTATATATATATATATATTATATATATATATATATATATATATATATATATATATATATATGTATATATATATATATATATATATATATATATATATATATATATATATATATATATATATATATATATATATATATATATATATATATATATATATATATATATATATATATATATATATATATATATATATATATATATATATGATAAAATAGAAATCACAAGGCTTGTAAAATAATTAAAAACAAAATTATAATACAGATGTTGTGAAGCTTTTTAATTTGGCATTGCTTAAAAGTTTTGAATTTTTAGTAGATAATTACATAAGAGGTTAAAAATGCCACATCACTAAAATATGTAATACAATGTAAGAATGATTCCAATGGTACTTAAAAAATACGATGGAAAAAATATGCCTTGGTGTGATTCAGAGGCAAACTTTTTATATTATTAATATTAATACATATATTACTCTTTTTTCTTGTAAGGGCATCACTATGATTTATAAAGTTTTAGAAATAATTATAATATTTACAGAATCTGTTACATTAAAGTTGACAAACTGATTGAGATATATTTTTATTTGCGAAAATTTTGTTAAAAAAGAATATTGCACAGAGTTTATATGTGATGACTTCTTTCTAATTTTAATTTCCAAAACTATAATAAATTGCAGAATTGATTCATGTACAAATATCATAAATGTTTAAATTTACAGCTACATTATTTAATTACATTATTTATTTTTAAATTGTTTATCTTACTAAGAAGCCAAGAAAATATGCTAGTTTATTATTTTAAACAAAATTCATTATGATCAATAAATAGTAATAAATTACCCATATTAAATATTTACAAAGGTAATTGAACTTTTTGTTAAAAATGTAAGTGTTTTTCTAAACGTGGAAAAAATTAAAGTTTGACGAAACAATATTATTTTTATACAATTAATCTAGGTCAAAATATATTTTATGATAATAAAAAAGGATTTCAAGATTCAAGATACCTAATATTCATTAGTAGCCAACAAATATATTGCAAATTTTCAATGCAGTTCACATACTGTTTAAAAACATTTGGGTATTAAATTTTATACATTTAAATAATAGGTATATTACACATTTTGTAGAAATAGTCTATAACAGAATTTACTCTTTTACAAAAATGTAAACCTAAGCACACAAGCAAGAATATAAAATTATATTTTCATTGACAAACATTTTCTCTTTTCTGAATGTGCATCCAAAATAAGTAGTATATCTTTTTAAAAATTGACTTTGTGTTTGGTATTAATTGAGTTAAAAACAAACTTCAATAAAATTATATTTTCATTGACAAACATTTTCTCTTTTCTGAATGTGCATCCAAAATAAGTAGTATATCTTTTTAAAAATTGACTTTGTGTTTGGTATTAATTGAGTTAAAAACAAACTTCAATATACTACAAATCAAGTATATAAATGAAAACCTATTCATGTAAAGTTATTACAATTAATAATCATCTGAAGATATATCTGTTTAAAAATTTTCAAAATAATTACACGTGTGTATTTTGTTTAAGCAAATTGTTTAAAGTAATTATTCTTTTAAAAATTAAAATTTATTTTGAAATTTAGAAAAATATAAAATTTATTTTTATACAAGAATTAAACTACTTTAGCTTACGACTTCAGTAGTATAAAAGTTCATAATATAAACTTACAAACAAAGAACTTAATAATATATTTCAGTAGTTATAAATATGATGCAAGGAAATCAATCATACCGACAAACTCCGAATCGAAATGGAGTGATACTCAATGTACAAAGGCTGTTCACTTTGAATATTTGTGGTAGCTAGCTACCATCTGTGTCTTTTTCCTGCTTATTCCGTTTCGTGGGTGCTAAGAGATCTCCGAATCAAAAACTGCTGACGAAATCACCGACAGCAAATCGTTCTTCCACTCACGTTCTTCTTTCCGAAATAACTTTGGAACCAATACTGGGATCATCATATATCAGACTGATCTGCGTAAGTCAGTATTTATTCTTTTCAGCTCCAGCCTTTGTGATAGATAGTATTCGAAGAGCAAATAATGGCTGGCTTCACTTTATTCCAGTAAATTGAACACCGGTTCACATATCTAATGATTGATACTTTATTAGAAAAATAACAAGAAATGATTGTGGTTTGAACATTTAGAAAATCAAGGAATACACTTTTTATAACTGCATAATTTTTAGAGACCAATAAAATTAAATAATCATGTGCTATACTAATTTTTAAAATATATGACATAGGTAAAATTTTTTTCTAACTTTAAATAGTTCTAATATTTTTCAAATGTTATCAAGAACATTAAATACTTAGAATATTTATAGTTTAACGCCTTAAAACGGGTTGTATTATTTTTAAATTTAATTTTTCCTTTAAGTAGATGCAATAATAGAGGCAATACTAAAATATTATTTCCATGTCCGTCATCATAAATATTATAAACACTCAAAATTTTCAGTTTTAAATTTGATGCTAGAAATGTAGTAAAATTAAATCAATATTAAATTGTGATAAGAGTTTTTCAAAAGAAGACAGTTTAAAAAGACTGCTAGTATGATGATAATTTTATATCATTAATTATTTGTTTAACATTTTTTTTTTACTTTTGCTGTTAATAGTGCTCTTATAATTTACTGTTTAGTACGGTATTACTGTTTTATATAATATTCATTACCAAAAAATGTTTCTGATAGTAAAATAAAATGAATAAATATTTAGGTATAACATATCATTATTGTAAAAATTAACCATTAGTTATGAGGATATTTCATTACATTTAAAATAGTACTTTAATATTCTTCAATATATTTAAGGACGTATCTCTCAGTGCAACAAACAAAATGAAGCTAGTTCTTTAAAAATATATGACATTATATTTTACTATTAATTCCTAAAAGAGAAGGGGAACAATTTTCAAAACGAAATTTAAATTAAAATTTTTGATATCCAAAGTAAATTTTAAAAACTATTTAGTTTTACACCTTTTTTTAGAGTTTCACAAAAATCTATTTTTAACTGAAAGTTTTATGTGTATTTAAGATTTCTGATAGCTTACATGGATGTAAAACTTTTATGCGGTAGCATGACCCAGAAAGATAAAAAAATTAATATAGTATGTTTAAAACCTTTTTAAAAATAAATATTCTAATGGCATGATATTATTGACAATATATACAAAAAAATAATAAACCCCAAAGGAATAAATCCCTTTTAACTTGTCCATGTTTTTTAAAGAATAAAATGACAAATTTTTATTTTACTTTATTGATTGGATAAATAGTTGCAATTGAAATACATAATGTATCTTAGTAAATTGTATAGATATGTAACAATAAATTCGTTTCTTTCTTAGGCACACGAATCAATAACGATTTCATTTACTTCAAGTATGTTATTTATCATGTTCTTTTTACAGTTAAAAACATAGGTAGAGCCCTTAGTCTGTCCTTCTTCACAGTGGTTTTTAATATAGAAAGTTTTAAAACTTTTAAAAAATAAATATTCTAATGGCATGATATTATTGACAATATCATGCCATTAGTTTGCCATTAATTATCAGGCCATTATTATTGCTATTAATTATCATGCTAACGAGTTAAAATAGTTTTTAAAACTTAACTTGTTTTAGATATGAGAAGTAATTTCTCAGCTTCACCAGTGGCTATTTCAATAGTGACGATAATTATTAACAGTTGTAAATCTCCGATAAATAAGCATAGATTATTAAGAGGGTTTCTGCAATTAATTTTTAAAATAAAATGCCCCACTCATATTTCTAATTCATTCCACTTTTTCTCAAAGACAATGTTGAGAAATATAAATATTTTAGTTCAGAAGCACTGATTTTATTACATAGCCTACGTGATAAGTAAGACATAACACTGACTTTCAAGAAAGGAAAAATATACTCGATTCCCAGACTCTTCGAATGTGGTAATAGAAATGTTTACAACATTTTGTAGTATGGGGTATGTGTCATCGATGAAATGGTCCAATTAAAGGTTTCATTGTGATACAATATTATACTGGAAACATTTGGTCTGCTACTTTCCTGTGTCTCGAACTTATTTTCCTATCCATTTCTCAAAGTAAACAATTATGACCATACGCTTTCCACTACAGGTGAAATATCATCTCATAAGTGAAAAAACCACATTATCATCTTGTAATCATTTCAGGAAGGGTTAAAAAGATTCCCTTCTCATATCATTGTTATCTTCTCTCAGTGTACCCAACATTTCATTTCGTTAGGTTTTGTTTAAAAAAATCCTCGTTATCCTTATATTACTAATATGCAAGATATATTTGAAAAAAAATATTTGTGCTTTGCTAAATAAGAGTATTTAAGTTTTCATAAAATAAATAAAAAGTTATTGGGATTAATTTTACTTAAATCTTTTAGGAAACCCTTTATTTGCAATTTACGTTGTGGTGATAATTATAAATATTATAAGATGATGGACAGTAAAAACCTTTTATTTTTTAACTGTATATTTTATTTTAGAATAAAAAGAAACAGAAATATTGAATTTTCAATGAAATTCCATGTACCTACAATTTTGCCTTTACCTTTGTAATTAAAGTTTAAGTACATATCAGAAACTTTGAAATACAAGAAAGTTAAATGAAGCTTTTTTCATAATGTGATCTTACAGAACGAATGTATATAAGTTATATAGACGTCTTTAAATTCAAGTGACTTCTTTAGAATATAATACAAGATAAAAGTATTATTGGAATATGACAATAGAGATAAGTTTTAAGTGAATTATTTGATATTTGTAAAAACATTTCAACATCTTGAATGTTAATTTGTTAATTACAAGTTACAATTTGCCGTAATCATTTTATTTAGACGTAATTAATGGGAAAGAAGTCAATCAGAATAAAGTTACTGCCCATTATCTATAATATCATGTTCCTATAGCTTGTCGCTGTCTTTTCAGGAGATGTATAAAATCACAGAACAGGTTTTTAAATGATATCTATTCAACCTGCTAGATCAATTACTTATTTAGAAAGGTTGTCATTCGTTCAAATGTGATGTTTATTACATATTTACAAGAAGAAAAATATCTGTCACTGACATGTTTTTTATTCACCAAGGATGAATAGATATTCATGGCACTAAAAGAGTGATTCGTGCAGCTAAATAAAGTTTTTCAAAGATGAAAATATTAGATAGTGCACTCAGAACTGTAATTACTCTCTAAACATTTGATATCCTCATTTACTTTTTGTAAGATTTCCTTCCTTTTCATATATGACATGAGACATAATTTCTTTGCTGATACTTTTATTTGTGTTGAGTATATTTTAATTCATATTACTTTAGGGAAATATTGCATTTATAATCAAGAATGCAAAGGTAAGGTAAGTAGGTAAAAGTAGATAGATAAATCATAAATAGAAACGTGTGTGTACAAGATGGCACATCAATAAGTAACACACGTAGTTTTAACACTAAAATAAAAAAATGCGATTAATAACATTATAAAAAATGTATGCGATTATGATGAAAGTATTACCTTCTCATTAATAGCCACATAACTGCCAATCATGATGAGGCAATTCTCCCAGCTCTGGATTAGTTTGGAAATCAAAGGGTCATGTAACTCCATCGGCTGTAAGTAGAACTCGTAGACCCGTATATGTGTCACTAGAATCAAATTTCTAACCGAGGAATAATATCACCTTGATTATTAACATCTTTAAAAATGTAGTCTATTAAGTCAGATATAAAAATATTCTAGTGATCCTGACCTAACTGTATCCAGTAAAGACTTTCATAAGTTTTTAAATAACTTCCAATTTCCACATTACCACGGTCAGTACAGTCTGCATTGCAACCATCCAACTTTTCCGAATTTTTTTTTTTTTCTTTCGTTTTGCAAAAGTAAGTCATAAGACTGTTTATTATATCTCAAAAGTTGACGTGTAATAGTAAATGTCCTTTTATAAACAACCAGCTCACGAAACCAGTACAGGGAATCACCGAGGATTTAGTGAAAGTGGATGCAGAACATTAAGTTCTCTATTGAAACAATTTATACTTTTACCAAAGTTCTCCATACTGGAAAGAAAATTTATATGTCAGTTACTTATGGATTGATACCTTCATATATGCATATCTATATATATGTACACCACACACACACATATATAAGTACAGATGTTTACTTCAATTTATGGTACAATTATATGTACTGATTTTTTATTTAATATCAAACACATTGTCGTTTATCGGAACCTCAAATACTTATAAAAATTTTTTTTGTCATTATTGGAATCATTATAATTTTGCTTTAAATTCTATGTGGTATATGTTAGTTTTCAAATCTACTTTTCTTTTATTATGTGGAAGTGACAACCTGTACCTTAGATTTGCGATTGTTTTCTGATTATCATATATGTCCCATACCTATCGTATTGTACTGTGCTGCTGATATCAGTGTTAAAACTCTCTCTCTCTCTCTCTTTATATATATATATATATATATATATATATATATATATATATATATATATATATATATATATATATATATATATATATATATATATATATATATATATATATATATATATATATATATATATATATATATATATATATATGTATATATATACATATATATACATATATATATATATATACATATATATATATATATATATATACATATATATATACATATATATATATATATATATATATATATATATATATATATATATATATATATATATATATATATATTTATATATATATATATATATATATATATATATATATATATATACATATATTGAACAGGTGTATTTTTATCTCAGTCATTTCTTTTTACTTTGTTATTATTTTGAATATGTGTTCCGGAAAATAAGAATTAAATACAATAATTAGTAACATATTTTGCATACCTGATGATGTTTTTAAAGGCAAAGAAATAAATCTAATACATAGATCCTGCTCTAGGAGTCCTGACAGAACTGGAATAATCTGGCATAAAATAATTTAACCTGAAAATGATTCAGAGGTAAATTATACGGTACCAGTTCTTTTCATTAATTTTTTTTTTCAATATAATTTTGAAAGCTGTCTTTTTTAAAAAAAACTAGTTTATTATCTGCACTATGCGAAAAATTTCAGACAGATTTAGAAAAGTGAAGTTGTTATTTTAATGAATCAGGTCAAGTGGGTAATTTAGAAAATTTCTTCATAAGATCTAATTCTGGGAACTGTGCAAACGATAACAAACCGGTCTCTAATCTCAGAGTAACTTGTCAGAGTATGACTTGTTTCCATTCTTTCCGAATTTTTTGCTTCCTTTTTGCAGGATCTTGCTTTTCCTACCCATATCAGCGTATCGTCAACTTCTACCTACCAATCTCAATGTTGTTGACTTACACTAATCTCCGAGGCTCACTTTCGTGCTTCTTTTTAGATATTTCAGCATTTTGATTGCAAAAGAGGAAAGAGAATATCATGTGAGTGTCTATATTAATAATCTGGTATATTTATACGATTTATATTCAATTGTAATACACTTAAGAATACCTACTGTATATGATTCATATTATTATTAGATTGAACAATGGTTGAATGAAAATTATTAGTTACAAAAGAGTTAAATTTTTTAATCTACATTTCAATGGAACTAGTATATAGTGGACAATAATACCAATTGAACAAAGGACTTGGAATTTAAAAATATATGCTGAATTAGCGCGCTTTTTTTAAATTTTCAATTTATTAACTATCCGAAGACCCCTTAAGAATAAGAAAACGACAAAACTTTATCATTTTGTAACTTTTAAATACCCAAGTGTCTGATACTTTTACCAGGTATTAGATAAATTTAAAACGAAAATGTTCAGGGATTTCTAGGTATAATAAACTTGCTAATTTGCAGGTTTTCAGTGTGCCTGGCCGTATGAGTATTTCGGAAACTCTTTAATTATCAGTACTGTTAATTTTGACCTATTCTACACCCTCAATGTTATCCAGCTTTTGTTTATTTTTATTCTTTTTATGTGCTGGCAAAGAATGTTCAATGGGCTTTTGGAGGTACAGGGATTTTAATGTAATTTAAACTAACGACTTCTATGCACTATAATATTTACTCCCTGTAGGTTTTCAATTAATATAAAACTATTTCAAGTTACTTAAATTCAGTATTTCTTGTAGAATTCTTTTAAAGGATCCTATAATATTTAAATTTTTAGTATCATTTTGCTAAATATTTTAAAGTATAGGCCTACTTTTCAAACGAGAATTTTACTTGATATTAATTCTTCGATTTTGATTTAGCATACGACATCTGAACGGAAGGTAATTATTTCAGATGGCATATATTATTCTGGGACCCATAGATCTCGGCTATCGAAGGTTATTGTTAGAAAAGGTTAATCATATTACTAGCATTTTTGTAACCACTTCGAATATATTTTAGCAGAATATCATAGTGTAATTAGAGATTCAAATAAAAACAAATCTATATATTCTCCATAATTTTACAAATTTTAAAATGAATTTGCTTTCAATTATATCAATATGACAATAATTTACTTAAAGAAAAATGATGTACATAATTCATTTTTCATACCTAAAGAAAACTGAACTAAAAAAACATGTCATTACATTTAGAAACAAAGCTTTAAAATATATTACACTAAATATGATGGCATGTACCAGTGCGTTAAATTTAGCTAATTTTATTATTATTATTATTACTATAAATTATTTAGCTAATTTTGTGTAATTCTTTTGTAATACACTGGACCCTACATATATTGTTTATGAAGGGAACAGAAATGGACGATAAAAAGCGATAAAAACGGAAAATGAATTTGGATACCATGAAAATTGTATAACCATGAAAAAAGTAATTATTTGCAGCTCATATTGATAGTACTTAACATTTTATAAAGTATAACTTATAATGACATAACATTTCTAAAAATATTTTTTAACATATACTTGTTTTAGATAATCGGCTCTACGATGACAAAAAGATTGTTTTATCACGATAATGTTTAGCAATGTCGATGTTCTTTTATTCAAATTTATTTTCTAATCTCATCCATGGTCTCTCGTAGCAATTTGACTTAGATGTTCTGGCAGAATTTATATACGTGGAATATAGTAATTAGATTATGATAAAATGGAAAAAAGGGAGTGAAATTATACAGTATGTAAACAGGCGGTCAATATGAAACATGAAACCATTCTTGTTAACAGAAGGAATGTAAACCCAGTTAAACAGGCAGTAAATAAATGCTACAAATCGACAACACGTTAAGAAGAAAGCTAAAAATATGACAAAATAGCAAGACTGGGATCAAACATATAGCAAATTCAAACATATTGACCAGAAGGGAAAGATGCTATCACATTAAAAATTTGGACAAGGTAGTAATAAAAAAATAATCAAGAGTTATAATGGAATTAAACATTAATAGCAAATAATGACAAAATCGTAGAACTTGAGTGACTTAACAGATGCTAATAGATTGGCCACAGGGGAGAGGAAACTGGAGTATGATATAATTAATGCCAGAATTTTTAAAACAGGAATGATGTAGAAATTATCAAACGATGAAAAATAGGAATATTTAAAATGGTAATAACAACTACGACGTTACATAAATGAAAACGGAGAAAATAACAAAGATCTCTATCTAAGATTAAAATTTGAAAATTAATCTACTCTGAAGAATGTGAAATGGTAAGAATTTAAGAATAATAACAACACACAAAATAACAGGAACCTGACTAAATATTATAAATTAAAGGAGAGTTTTTAAAACTAAATAAATAGATAACAGATAACAATAATAAAGTTGACATTATTAAAGCTGTAAATACGTATAAGACAGATGTGCACAGCAGTAAAATTAAATTTAAAACTTACAATTGATAAAATTCAACAAAGATAGAATCTTTTCTTATGTGCGTATGTTTTTCTTATATGCTTGTTTATATCTATAGGTATAGCACATGTGTTTGTATCTCTTGGTCTAAAATAGTTTTTCTTTTCTAGTTCTAGTATCCCATCTGAGCAATGAATGTTTTTAAGAGTTAGTACTATTTTCGCCATTCCAATTTTTTATGTTTAAAGTTCCAAAATATTTGTGGTGTATTAAATCTCATCAGAAATGGCAATTATATGGCAAACGTTAAAAGTGTAGCACTCTAAATAATAATTTCACATAAAAAAACAAAATTAGATAACAATAAAAATAATACTTATACATCTATTACGTAATGAAATGGTGTAATATAAGTCTGAATCGTAATTCATAAGAGTGCGTAAAACCTTATTTGGAATATTATTTGAGTTTTGAAATTGTTACTGAAATTATTGCTTATTATTATTATCACTCGAGGCAGCAAATGCCGCTTTATATCGTTCTGTATAGCATGATTTCTGTTTAGTTTTTATAATGAAAAAGAAATGCGAATTCTGAACATCAGAAAGCATTTTCTGCCAAGCACTTTTTAATTAAACAAGAACTGTTATTGAATTTTTTCTGATGTTTCTGCAAGAATGAATATAGTTTTTAATCAAGATGTTGTATACAATGATGCTGAGCTATGATACATAGTAAAATATTTTAGTTTATATTAAAATGGCCAAACGTTAATATCCTTTCTTTGTAGAACTATAAATAGTGGAGAAAAGTGCAACTTTTAAACGTTATGAATTTAAAAAAAATGGAACTATAATATAAAATAGAAATCATTGGCTGTTAAAGGCATTTCACTGCTTTTTGACGTAATTTTTCAATTTGTAAGTACCTGTTGCAGTATTATACGTGTGCACATATTCATGTTTTCTATGCTTGAAAACAAAACAAAAACAAATTAAATAACTTCTGTAGAAATTACTGAGATGGAAAATGTCCATCTATTTCTCAAAACTAAAATCTACTTATTCGTCAAGAAACTGATTGAGATGTCGTACAATATAAAATTATTCAGTTACATTATGAGAGAAAAATGTTTAAATAAAAGTATTATCTTTGGATAACTGAGAGAATTTGAAACTTCCAGAGAAAAGTAAATTTAAAATTTAAAACATAAAAAATAGAATGCACAATATGTAATAAAAGTTATTGGCCATTAAAGTCACTTCACTGAAACTCGTTTTCCACCGAATGATTTTCTTCTTGTCTTGTTTATTAATCTTTCATGGATTTTCATTTGTAAGTACTTGTTGCAGTTTATAGATGTTCACATATTCATTTTCCCCACATTTTCAAAAGTAGAAAAACATAAAAGGTCGTTGCAATACCTTTAATGTAGATAGCGCTTTTTTTATCTCAAAAAGAAACAGTAAAAACTGTAATATTCAATTCTCCAGAACGTTTCTGAGAGTAATCGAAAGAAATTAAGATGAAGACGTTTCCCGGGCGTATCACATCATCATCATTACCATTTAAAATAAGTACTTTAGCAATCGGATTGGTGGCCTTGATATCCCTGATTCTACATTAGTAGTACAAAGTGTCAAAAAAGCAAATATCATGGTTGTTAAAATACTCATGAAATAATTTCACTATTTTTTTTGCTTGAACAATAATTTGAACTACCTGCAACACGAAAATGGCAGCAAATATTTAAATTTTACTTTTTAATGAGTTTTCTGTGCTTCTAATTTTTTTTAAAATTTTATCACTATCAACAGATTAAATAAAATTTATTTCATCAAAAGGGACATAATATGTTCTTCAGATTCTAAAAAAAATAGTGAACTCTTACTAGAAAGATGTCTAATTGTATTTTTAGTTACTAAAAACCATAGAGATATTGATTGAGATATAAAATATCTAGTTACGTCGGGGAAAAGGATCATAATAAAGTGCTACGTATCGTTGATCATATGATCTCTTTATACTTGTTGCAGGTCACGTAAATGTAATATAACTTAAATTTTTCTCTTCGATACAACAGATAAATAAAAGATGATAGAATTGTTTTCATGGTGCTACCAATAAAATATGCCCTAGAAATAAAATTAAAGTTCAATGTTCTTATAAATTCTCTCTTTTATTTCAAGTTATGTTTAAGTGAACTTTTCAGCTTTCTTTTTCTATATTCTTTCATCTTATTACTCAATTTATAAAATATTTTTATAAAAATGGAATTAGAAAAATTGTTTAAAAAATTTTAAAATATCACACTTTAATTTTTTTAAGTATTACATGAGTATTTTTAGTCAATGAAAAATGAATTTGATAGCTTTAATTTGTGAAAACAATTTTTATACTGGTTAATAGTTTTATACCTGTGTCACACAGTACTACATGAAATCCCCATAAACTAATAAAAACTGGAAAAATGTTAAAACCCTCATGTTTTACGCCTGTGTTTTTATATCTTAACAAAAGTACGGTAAATGTACAAAGCAAATATATTATCATGTTTTATCTACCTAGATATTAGTTGATATCTTACTCAGTTTATAAAATATTTTGTATAAAAATGGAATTAGAAAAATTGTTTAGAAAAATTTTAAAATATCACATTTTATTTTTCTTTAAGTATTTCATATGAGTCTTTTTAATGAATGAAAAATGAAATTGATAGCTTTAAATTGTGAAAATAAGTTTTATACTGATTATTAGTTTAATACCTGTGTCACATAGTACTACACAAAATCCCCATAAACTAATAAAATGTGGAAACATGTTAGAACCCTTATATAAAAACATGTGTTTTTATATTTTAACAAAAGTATGGTAAATGTACAAAAGTAGCAAACGTACTACTATGTTTTATCTCCATAGATATTAGTTGATATCTTACTCATTTTATAAAATATTTTGTATAAAAATAGAATTAGAAAAATTGTTTAGAAAAACTTTAAAATATCACACTTTAATTTTAAGTATTACATGAGACTTTTTAGTGGATAAAAAATGATTTTGATATCTTTAAATTGTGGAAATAAGTTTTATACTGGTTATTAGTTTTATACAGGTGGCACATAGTACTACACAAAATCCCCATAAACTAATGAAAAATTGAAAAGTGTTAGAACCCTCATATTTAAAACCAGTGTTTTTATATTTTAACAAAAGTATGGTAAATGTACAAAGCAAACATACTACCATATTTTATCTACCTAGATATTAGTTGATATCTTACTCAGTTTATAAAATAATTTGTATTAAACATGGAATTAGAAAAATTGTTTAGAAATTTTTTAAAATATCACACTTTATTTTTCTTTAAGTATTACATGAATATTTTTAGTGGATTAAAAATGAATTTGATAGCTTTAAATTGTAGAAATGAGTATTATACTGCATATTAGTTGTATACCTGTGTCACATAGTACTACACATAATCCCCATAGACTAATAAAAAATGGAAAAATGTTAGAACCATCTTATAAAAACCTGTGTTTTTATATTTTAACAAAAGTGTAGTAAATGTACAAAGCAAACATACTACCATATTTTATCTACCTAGATATTAGTTAATATCTTACTCAGTTTGTAAAATATTTTGTATAAAAATGGAATTAGAAAAGTTGTTTAAAAAAATTTAAAATATCACACTTTAATTTTCTTTAACAATTACATATGAGTCTTTTTAATGGATGAAAAATGAATTGAGATAGCTTTAAATCGTGACACCAAGTTTTATACTGGTTATTAGTTTTATGTCACACAGTACAGAATCTCCATAGATTAATAAAAATGGAAAAATATTAGGACCATCATATAAAAACCTGTGATTTTATATTTAAAAAAAGTGGTAAATGTACAAAGCAAACATACTACCACATTTTATCTACCTAGATAAGAATTATTTATACAGGTCTCATTACAACTACCCAATATTTTAGCCCTAAAACAATTTCTACTTAAACTGAACTGATTAGCTTGTTTCGGATTATACAAATATAACCGGAAATTATACATATTTATAGAAAATTATGATATAGAAAATAACGTAGCTAACATATTATTTACTTTAAACCTTTTATAAACTAAAAATTAAAGAATTAGGATATTTTTTACAATAACATTCAAGCTGAAAGACTGTATGTTTCTGGTTTGGTTTGGAGAGCTACGGTCTACTGTTTTGCACACGAGAGCTAATGAGACCGGGACCTACTGCTTAAAGCCGATTCCGAACGGCTACGAATACTCATGCCATAGTGGGATACGAACCCACGAACTCCGGTACCGACGATCAGCGCCCTAACCAATCGGTCAGCGTTCGGCAAAAAGACTGTATGAACTAAATGAAAATGAATTAAACTTTTTATTAAATATTCAATCAGTTTCATAGCAATTTTTTTTAAAAAGAAAGAAGAAAAGAGTTATTTTATAAACATTCTGTTGGTGGAAAATAAGATTTTGGGTGCTGACTGCGAATCAATACTTGTAGATCAACCTGAGTCTTATCATCAACTGTTCGTATGAGAGTCATTTCATGATAGTTTACAAGATACATTTGGAGAACGGTCGTAAATCGGATGGCAGTGAATACTGTAGATCTTTATTGATGACATAGATTGTCAATTTAGAACCAGAAAGTTTCGTTTTATATCTCGTACGGAGAAGCATATAACAAGATCCTATTTTATATATTGTCGACTCTGTCGCAAATCTCTACGTAGAACAATCAAATACTTTTTATCTATTTTACAAGAAACAGGACACAATAAAAAATACCATCAACAAAAACATAAGTTTACAGACATAAATATCATACTACTTCATGGCTAATCTGCAGAAAGAAAGAAATATTTTACCATTCTATTTAGGTAAATTGTAATTACTCTTACAAATAAATATAAGATTGTATGTAGAATATTTAGAAATTATTATTTCGTGAATGATTAAATTCTTTTCGAATTTTATATATAACTGTTGGTTTAATGTTATCAGCCTTTTAGTACTATGTTCTGTTGCATAGGATTAAATAAAGAAATTCTTAATGGAAATCATTATTCTTGCATTATTCTATACATTAAGTTAAGGTAATATTCGATTTGTTTACTCAGACCTGTTTTACTCAGATTTGTTTTCACAGTCGGGGCTTTAATACTACTTTTTAATCAATAAATTATTTTTAATCATTTACTTGCTCTCTAATAACAGAAAAAAATCCAATCAAGATTTAATTAAATCTATTTCATAAATTTATTTAACAGGCAGACATTATCGAATGGCGTCAATATTAAAGGAGATGCTATCCCATGAATGTTATATAGATTAACAATCGTTAACCATCCATTATAATGGCTAAGTAAAAGCATTAATTAAACAAGGCCGTCAACAAGTTGCGCTTTGAGTTTTTATCATATATTGTGCTGTTAATCTGTATAAGAAATAAAACGGTGTTGCGAAAACATTTATGACTTTTACACGAGTATGGCCAATCTAATTTACTTTTATTCATTACCTGTCTTTATGATACGCGAAGAATTTTAAAATAGAAATTTAAAGCTAAGGTTAATTAAATATTTTGCTGCATTCACTTTTTTTATGCTTCGACAAAATTTTGAGCTGAGAAGAAAAAATATTTTTAGAGAAGCATCAGCTCTTTACCAACATATAAAAGGGTTATCAAAAAAGGTGACGAGGAAGTCGCTTAACTTTAAAACTAATTTTTAATACTTTGACAAATTTATTTTCATAAGAAACATATTTCAATTTTTTTTTAATTACAATGTATTTAACAATTTTAGACATCAATGAAATATTTTTTTTCTGTGTATTTAAAAATATTGACTAATTAAGATATTTTATAAATGAAATAGAGTAAAAAATATATTTTGTCAGTTTCAGTTATTTTTACTCATCACATTTTCTTTATAAGAATGATTAGAAGAACATTCCATAGATTGCAAGTGTGTTGTATATTTCACTATATTATTAAAGTTGCCTGATTATATAATATCATTAAGAGTCAGTGAAGTCCGGGAAATGCAAAATAGCTTTGCCTTTTGATTAACCCCTTCCGGTAAAATGACGAGTCTAGCTGGTCATTGGTTTTTCATTCCATACCGCACAATGACGAGCTACACTCGTCATGCGACTAAAGTTAATGTTAAATATGATAATTAATTTAGTTTGTAATTTCTAGTATACTGAATTTAGCAAGACTTTTGTTACTTGTGGAAATACCAGGTCACTATTACATATTGTTTATTTAGAATTTCTTGGTACAAGTCACTGCCAAATTGATGAGTCAGAATAAAAGAAAACCTACTAAGAAATGCCGTGTGTGTTACAAGAATCAAATTAGAAGTGAGACTCCCTAGCGGTGTAAACAATTCAGTATTCCTTTGCACTTTGTTTTGAAAAGTACCACTATCTTGAAGACTATTATCTGTATACCTTATTAATGTTTTGCTTTGATATTTTCTTAATTATACCTTTTCTGATATTATTTAACACTATGTAAAAAGTGGATTTTAATTAGGAATATGTAAGAATTGTAAAATGAAACAAGTTTTTTAAATAAAAAATAAATGGTTAATCCACGCACAGTTTTGCATAATTAAATCGTACCGGAAGGGGTTAAATGATGTAAAATAAACATAGCAACTTAACTGAATAAAAACTTTTGTATCTGGATTTTAATTATTTTTACACTTTTACAACATTTCATCACAAACGGTAATCATTTTTTTTCTAAATGTATATCTTGTTATTAAATTATAATTACTTAATTACTTATTTTATTCTAAACAGTACAGTGTCCTATCTAATGATTTGATTTTCAGCAAAGACATATTGCTTAAACACATTTTCGAATGATTGCATATATCAATACAATGGTAGAACACGAAGACAGAACTATCATTATATGTAGAGTACATACTATATTTAAATTCCTGAAAAAGTAGTAATTATCCAAATAAACTTTTTGAATTTAAAGCTAGACAAAACTGTGCCAACAGAAAGCTGGAAAAACAGGACGAGAGAAAAATTTCATGATCTAGCCATGAAAATGAATAATACAGTTTTTCACATAATTTAAAACTTTAAGAATTATGTCTTAAAGTACAAAATTATTTACTATTGTTTTAATACTTTAATATTATTCTATGTCATCTGTATTACCCTAAGTACTTCAATAAGTCAAACTCGTGATGAAAGTTTTAGTTAAAACTTTAATATCATTAATCAGACTCGTAGAGGTAAATTTTGTATTCTGCTTCATTTTTTAACAATATACAAGGCAACATGATCGAGGTTTTAACGTAAAGTAAATGTATTGTCAAACTGAGTACTATTCATTATTCACACATGTGGAATAACTACTGGGTGTGGACGTTAACATCATTATTATGACTTGTGAAATAAAGATTGGGGAAAGACAATTATATTCAGTTCTTATAATCTAAGCTACAGGTGAAGCGTTATTAGTATGTTTTTGTTTTGAAGTAAAATTTTGTAAATCCTTACGTAGTGGTAATATGGAAACGTAATACAACACATTTATATTAGTTTAATTTGGATTGTGACCGTTGCACAGGGTGGAACACGAAGCTGGAGTCTTCTAGGGAGTCTGGTGCTCGATTGGAAGGGGGAGGGATGTTAGCATGTTTGAGTTTACGCACTATTTCATATTTAACACACTTTGAAAATTTGGTATTCTCAAAACATACTTGCATTACCTACTTCTAAAAGACTATACCGAAAGACTACGATCAACCAATGCAGTTGCGTGATTCGAAACCTCGAAATCCGGTACTGAGGAATAGCGCCTTAACATTCGGGAATAATTTGGTACATTTTCATGGGAATCCATGTCTAGAGCTGTGATTATGCCAAGTTGGCAGCCTGTGAGATGTTTAATTTTAAATTACAATAATGAAGAGTCTATTATAATGCCTGAATTATTTATATCATTGATTTGGCAGGAATCGCAAAATTCTTCTAATCATTTGGAAATGTTTTGAGGCTTGTGGAATAAAACAAATTATTTCAAATCATTTAAAGTAAGACATAGGATTGTTAGGTTACTTTTTATTATATTTTATGATTAATTTCTGGTACTACCTTGTTATTGAAATAAATCGTTTCACAAATGAGGGAATGTAGGACGAGAGTAAAAGGGTAATAATAGACAACACGTGATACCATACTTCCGATAAGATAAAGGTTAACAATACACTGTACGATTCGATGGCAAAAAAATAAAAATATTCGGGTATTAAAGTATACTGGTACTTTATCAGGTAAAACTCCTGAATTTTTCAGCTTGTATTACGATCTTTCCCAAGCATCATTGAGTCTCATTTAAAGCAAGACTCTGACGGTTGTGAAGGATTTTGGTATAACTAAATGATACAGCAAGAAGAAGCAACTAAGAAAAAAGTTTAAATAACTCTGTTAATGTTAATACTTTAGCATTCTTTAGATAAAATTACATTTTTTTATAATCACATTATTAGAGTAATGATATTTATCAACTTTTCTCGGTTAACGTACATCTATAAATAACAAAATACCATTTTATGTATGTAACACTATTCCAAAACTAATATTGTGTCTATCTACTGACTTCAAAAATACCAGTTTATCGCTTTTCTACGGAGCAGTTTGGGTACATTATAACACTTGCTAAATAAAAACTGCATGTTTGTCAGAATACATTTGAATCTGTCTCGTGTAACTATCAATGTATACGCATGATTTAACGTAAGCACTTTTTAATATAGGTATTTGAATTTCTCTCAAAATGCACCAATTTACAGTATCGTTTAACGTCGTACATTATCTATATATTGTAATTAGTAAATTAAAGCTCCGCTTTAAAATAAAAAAAAATAGTGTGATAACTAAAGTATTTTTAAAAATTGGAAAATAAAGTGTGACATCGGTACTTTGGTTTCTATATAAGTGAAGGCATATTTTACCTCATCCCTGAGTTAGAACTTCAAAATAATACTTTCTCTTTGTATAACGTTTGGAAAATACACATGAAACAACAATAATATACAATTATATATTTCAAAAACATGTCTAATGAAATTTCAGCTTTTATAAATTTACTTTTAAGGTTTAAGTTTTTCATCCTTTCTTAACACATTAATGCCCAACTTGATTCTGCCAAGTATATATCTTGACGATTATCTGAAATTTAAACATTCTATAAACTGCATAGAAAATAACAAATGTGAAATTTAAACAAATTTGAATGGTTCATCTATCTTGGTCTCAATAGTGATTAACAATCTCTTTAGAAACTAAAGGATACCTTATATATGAAAAAGAAAAAGTTCATAACATTTCATGAAAAAGTTTATAAAAAATTTCGCGATTCACTAGATTGCTTTAGATCTGTATATTTCTTTTATTCCTAACACCTGTATATTTTTATATATTTTTATATCTTATTAAAATATTACTTGAATACACAATACTGTGAAGGAAAGTTTTATAATAAATATAGCTATTCGTTTCGATTTCAATGGTATACCTGCTTATAAAGTAAATTTATGTGGAAGTCTCAAATATTATAAAATGCTGATTCAAATGAAAAACTTAAAAATATTGAAAAATACCTGAAAATTTTGTAGATAGTTTATAGGATTGCCATCTAGCTTTACTTAATATACATAACTTTGCTCCCTGTAAAAATAAACATTTTACAAACTATTTTAGCTGTTCCTATGAAGAGGCATTATGCATTAATTTTTTAATAATACAATCTTGAAAATCAGTAATACAGTAAAATAAAAGTTCTTGAATATTTTATAAACATCAAAATAACCCTATTTAAAAATTGTGTGTTAACAAGAATGTAATTAAAAACAACGCTTTATTTAACACAGATAAGGAAAGATAAAGATCAATCATTTGACTGAAGTAAAATACAACAGCATCTCCTGTCTGCCACCTTTGATATATTATGTCATAATGTAATTAGTATGTCGTTAATTTAGGTAAACGGAAAGGCCTGATTTAGGTTACCAAGTATTTCACAACAGATAATAAATCATAGATGATAACGAGTATGTTTCTTTTTCGTGATAAGATCTGTTGAAGTCCTATAATTCACAGTAATATAGTTCACTAAAATGTACAGAATTACAATCTAAGTACAATCCGATAGGCAAATACCGTTGTTATTACAAATACATATTCGAATCTTAAGGATTTATTCCATGTTTTAGAACTTACTTTTCAATATTGTTCTAATCCAGTAAATGTATATATAAAGAAAGATCTTCAGTTCATCTCCAAAAATTAAAGTAAGATTAGGCAATCCAAATTATAAAGTATATTAAATCCAACTGTAAGAATTTTCGTTTATAATATTTAAATATATAACTTAATTTGGGTTTTCAATTTATGTATTATACATAGAATAAATAAAGTGCGTACAATTTTCATCATATAAAGATTATACCTATACAAATATAAAGAAACAAACTAGCTAGTAAGCATTACTATTTTAAATGTGTTATACAACCATTTGTGACTTTGCTTGTATGTTTCTTAAAAAGAATAGAGAAATTATTATAAATATCTTTAGATATATTTTATAATAGGATAAAAATTTTCTTTTTGCACACTGCTATCTTTCATAAAAAAGAACTCTAACACCAGTTATTGAAATCCAGTGAAATTATCGAGAATTTTCAAAATTGGAGTGTCATATCCCCTATATAATAATAGCTTAAGTATTCTCTCCATCTGTCCTCGAATTTATGAACCGGTTGGGCCTGGAATGGATAGAGGCATCTATATTGGACTCTTGATGAGTAGGGTTAGCAAAATTCAAAAGCGAGTTCGAAAACGTTCGAAATCTACCCATTTCCCCCTTTTCCATCGTTTAATTGCATTATTTCAAGGCCTATTTTTACCGGTTAAGAGCAGGCGATTAAATTCATCAATTTATCACATTATAAGTAGATGAAAATAACATTTTTTCTAGCATTATGACGTCATTCCTTTAACCATCCATTTAACCATTTCTTATTATAAATTATTTAAATATCGTCTGTTTTATCACTGAACTTAGATATTACGTAAATCACTTTCTTTTATATTTGGCTTAAATAATAGATTAGGTACATATGGGATAATTTTAAATTTAATCATCGACTATTTTTGTTCCAATGAAAATTTTATCACCGGTATAAACAACAAATTCTTTTCATAAAAGTCTGAGAGTCTATTTCACGGACTAATAAATATCTAGATTTTAAATTATATATCTTTGAAAATTAAGAAGTTTGTTTGAATTTTTATTCAAAACCACTTGGTTTTCAATCCGCCAGCTAAATTTTGGACATCATTCATATACACCACAAATTAATCACTGGTAATATTAAAAGCTCTGCTGTCCATCCTAAACGTAATATGAAAAGATAAATTTGCAGTCCGTAAAGATAAACAAATTATTGAGCT
>CM063502.1:78129008-78131508 GCA_032207245.1 Pardosa pseudoannulata | reverse complement strand
GGACAAAAATTTTAAACAAGTAACCAAGGAAAAAACGAACATCTCCGACTATTGCAAAGGTACGTTATTTAATGTTAAAAGAAAATCCTCTATTCAAAGGACAATTGCATAGTCATTAAAATGTTCTTTGTCCACTGTAAACAAGATGTTAAAAGTTCATTTAAATAGTAAGAAAGCGAAAAAAAGGCAATCTGCATCGTCTTTCTCTAAAGCACGTCACTCATCACAGGACACGCTGCAGAATTCTGTATGAGAAACATTTATCCAAAGAAAAATTGAAAAAACTGTCACAATAGATGTATCATGGGTGTATTTAAATGACTGTAACAAAAAAGAGGCATTTATTATTATAAAAGGGGAGAAAAAAATTTAAGTGCATTGGTCAAAGAATCGAAAGAAAGTTTTTTTAAGGGATTTATGATTGTTTCTGGTTTTTCTTATAATGGCAAGTTAAAAATAAAGGGAGTTGAAAAAATGTCAAGGTTAACTCCAAGTACTACCAGGAACATATTTTATAGCCAATTTTTCTGAATGAAGTACCATCGCTTTGCCTGCAGTGCCATCAAGCTAGCAGTCACACATCAAAATTCACTGTAAATTTCCTAAAAGAAATGGAACAAAAAATCGGTATCAAGGCTATAACTTTCACTGATATCCTTATTAAATCTCCCGATGTATCACCGATGGATTTTTGTACTTTTGGAATTTTAAAATCAACATTATCCAAACGTCGTCCCACAACCCTTACAGGATTCTGGAAAGCTGTTCAGGAGGAATGGGATAGAATACCTCTACTAACACTTCAAAAGGCGTTATTATCCTGGAAATTACGGTGTTGAAAGATAGTTCAGAATAAGAGCTATAAAATAGAACATTTCAAACACAAGAATTTTATCTAATTTATTTTTGTGACTACAATATACATCGTCTAAAAATGTGTCAACAGCCTCTGTATAATGTCATGATAGATGTATGTATCGTTGAAGAAAGTAAGACAAATATTGCTCTTAATATATATTTCACAAGGAAAGGAAAATTTTGAAGGAAAATTACATTGGTAACCTGTGTGGGAATAATAAAATAGGATGTATTGATATATTGTAAAGGGAGGAATGGAATGCTCATTGTTTTATCCGAGAGTAACAATTCTAAAATTTGCGTGAAACAATATCCACAATTATTTTAAGAATTTTGGTGAACTTCCTTTAGTTTTAATTCAGCAGTAAAAAGCACAGTTCCCATTTATTACATAAGTAGTTAGCGGTTAGAAAATTTAATATGCTAAAATTTAATATGCTAATATTTATTCATTTCATCCATGCACTACTTCTAATACTGAATAATTCGTCATAATACTAAGTTCGCTACTATATCCTAGATTTCCAGATAAACTCTTTTTGATCATAAGTATCGACAAAAACCCTGTAACTAGAAACTAGGAAAGAAGAGCGAAATTCGTAAAAAAATAATAATCCGATAAATTTGCTAGAAATGAAATGTACAAATTAAAAAATATTATTACTTCCTAGAAAATTCTTTATTCTTGCAACCAAAATTAAACATGCATATTTATAAGACAGGACGGAAGTGATAAATAATTTATCATACATGTCCTGAAAATAAATATCCGTTAAGTCATACTTTATTTTCATTTAGTTTCTAGACCTTTATATATATATATATATATATATATATATATATATATATATATATATATATATATATATATATATATATATATATTATATATATACAATTTAATGTATTTCAGTTATATACCAATTTTACTTTGAAGTAAAATTTATTCAAATCAAAATATGAATAAGGAAACTTCTGCTTTCAATAAGAAATTTTTGATCCGAAATATAATACAAAAATTACTAAGAATGGAATCCCGAAATTTAGTTAAATGCCTCATTTTATATTCAGACCCCAAATATAAGGAAAATTGAATGAGTAAGCGCTGTTTATTGTTACTGGAGTTTATAGATTCCAATAAAACATCTTGCGTGGCTATTTGTAGCCTTTTGCTTTAAGTATTAGTTCCAGACTCATTAGTTTTTTGTTACAAGAAAACAGTGACCATAGTGTTACAAACTAGACAAAGCTGGCACCAATTTATAATGTAAAAAAAATTCACAAGAACATTTTAATCATAATCATATTCTATATATATGAACTATGGATATGTTTAGCCCTTTGTGCATAAAACTTATTTATTACTATATATGAGTTGCTCAGATAGCAACAGAGTTAAGTTCAGAAACAAAATTTAAGAAATTATTAAACTATTTAAGTTTTTGTTTATCAAAAGTTATTTATAAACAATAATGACTATTGTGAAAGCAACTTTTAAGTTACTGTTTATCTGAAAAAATATTGTTTATAACATTTAAATAGACAAAAATCTGAGAACATAAAAATTTAGACTAAACAAGTTTGGCTTTTAAGTAATTATATAATATTGATGAAAATTTTAAACAAGTAAAAAATAAGATAG
>CM063502.1:78094008-78121508 GCA_032207245.1 Pardosa pseudoannulata | reverse complement strand
AACACTTTAAAAAGCCCAAATAATGAAAAATGAAGTAAAAAAATAGGTATTGTTTTTAAAAGTAAGTGTACACAAGATTTTTGTAAGGCTTAATTTTAGTTTTAGTTTTCATGTACACATCTAGTGCATATATAATGAGATAATTATACGATTAAGAGATAGTAGATAGATATTTAAGAGCTAAGACATAAAGAGATAGAGATTTCTATCTTAGTACATGAAAAACTGACATCCATTGATCCAAATACAGTATACTTTTAGGTGTCTCATTCTGTATTAATTACTACTTTGAACTATGGTATGTAGTATAATTAACAGCCGGAAACACTTTAGAAAGTCCAAATAAGGAAAATGAAGTAGAAACATATAAGTAATGTTTTTAAAAGTAAGTGTACACAAGATTTTTGCAAGACATATTTTTAGTTTTAGTTCTCATGTAAACATCTAGTGCATATATAAAGAGATAAGAGATAAAATTAAGAGATAGTAGATAGATATTTAAGAGCTAAGATATAAAGATATAGATATTTCTATCTTAGTACATGAAAAACTGCCATCCATTGATCCATACAGAGTACACTTTTAAGTGTCTTATTCTGTATTAATTACTACTTTAAACTATGGGATGTAGTATAATTAAATAGCCAGAAAACACTTTAGAAAGTCCAAATAATGAAAAATGAAGTAGAAAAATATATGTATTGTTTTTAAAAGTAAGTGTACACAAGATTTTTGCAAGACATATTTTTAGTTTTAGTTCTGATATACACATCTAGTGCATATATAAAGAGATAAGATTAAGCGATAGTAGATAGATATTTAAGAGCTAAGTCATAAAGAGATAGGTATTTCTATTTTAGTACATGAAAAACTGCCATCCATTGATCCATATAGAGTAGACTTTTAGATGTTTCATTCTGTATTAATTACTACTTTATACTATGGGATATATGATAATTAAATATCCGCAAAACACTTTAAAAAGTCCAAATAACGAAAAATGAAGTAAAAAAAATATGTATTGTTTTTAAAAGTAAGTGTACACAAGATTTTTGTAAGACTTAATTTTAGTTTTAGTTCTCATGTACACATCTATTGCATATATAAAGAGATAATTATAAGATTAAGAGATAGTAGATAGATATCTAAGAGTAAGACATGAAGAGATAGATATTTCTATCTTAGTACATGAAAAACTGACATCCATTGATCCAAATACAGTATACTTTTAGGTGTCTCATTCTGTATTAATTACTACTTTGAACTATGGTATGTAGTATAATTAACAGCCAGAAACACTTTAGAAAGTCCAAATAATGAAAATGAAGTAGAAAAATATAAGTAATGTTTTTAAAAGTAAGTGTACACAAGATTTTTGCAAGACATATTTTTAGTTTTAGTTCTCATGTAAACATCTAGTGCATATATAAAGAGATAAGAGATAAGATTAAGAGATAGTAGATAGATATTTAAGAGCTAAGACATAAAGAGATAGATATTTCTATCTTAGTACATGAAAATCTGCCATCCATTGATCCATACAGAGTACACTTTTAAGTGTCTTATTCTGTATTAACTACTACTTTAAACTATGTGATGTAGTATAATTAAATAGCCGGAAAACACTTTAGAAAGTCCAAATAAGGAAAAATGAAGTAGAAAAATATATGTATTGTTTTTAAAAGTAAGTGTACACAAGATTTTTGCAAGACATATTTTTAGTTTTAGTTCTGATATACACATCTAGTGCATATATAAAGAGATAAGATTAAGCGATAGTAGATAGATATTTAAGAGCTAAGTCATAAAGAGATAGGTATTTCTATTTTAGTACATGAAAAACTGCCATCCATTGATCCATATAGAGTAGACTTTTAGATGTTTCATTCTGTATTAATTACTACTTTATACTATGGGATATATGATAATTAAATATCCGCAAAACACTTTAAAAAGTCCAAATAACGAAAAATGAAGTAAAAAAAATATGTATTGTTTTTAAAAGTAAGTGTACACAAGATTTTTGTAAGACTTAATTTTAGTTTTAGTTCTCATGTACACATCTATTGCATATATAAAGAGATAATTATAAGATTAAGAGATAGTAGATAGATATCTAAGAGTAAGACATGAAGAGATAGATATTTCTATCTTAGTACATGAAAAACTGACATCCATTGATCCAAATACAGTAAACTTTTAGGTGTCTCATTCTGTATTAATTACTACTTTGAACTATGGTATGTAGTATAATTAACAGCCAGAAACACTTTAGAAAGTCCAAATAATGAAAATGAAGTAGAAAAATATAAGTAATGTTTTTAAAAGTAAGTGTACACAAGATTTTTGCAAGACATATTTTTAGTTTTAATTCTCATGTAAACATCTAGTGCATATATAAAGAGATAAGAGATAAGATTAAGAGATAGTAGATAGATATTTAAGAGCTAAGACATAAAGAGATAGATATTTCTATCTTAGTACATGAAAAACTGCCATCCATTGATCCATACAGAGTACACTTTTAAGTGTCTTATTCTGTATTAATTACTACTTTAAACTATGGGATGTAGTATATTAAATAGCCGGAAAACACTTTAGAAAGTCCAAATAAGTAAAAATGAAGTAAAAAATATATGTATTGTTTTTAAAAGTAAGTGTACACAAGATTTTTGCAAGATATATTTCACCTAAATGAGTCAGAAAATGCATTTTATTCTTAAAAAAAGTTGGATGTCCAGGAATTTAGGGAAACCTAGATTCGTGGGTATTTTAGATAGCCCTCCCCTCCTCGCTTTGGAAACGAGTTTGGGAGGTGATCCACGAGAGGGCACTCGCACTCCGGCGTGCGCGGATGCGGCCGCTATGTCCTAGCTCCCAACTCCCGCGATATCCTCAGATCCGATCTGTCAACCGTTGGTGGCACGCGTTTTCCTTTCTGGGCTCCTCGGCCCCGATGCATGGTGGACTGGAGCGCTCCTCCTTCTCATCATACAACATTCAGAGAATTGCACTTAGTCAAAATTAGCGAAGCTTTTCGAGCACCGAGATATATTTACTTTGTTCCGATTTTTGAAAGTTTACAGGGACTTAAGTGAGTGTCCAAAAATAGTGGACACCTTTGTCCAGTCCCCCTTGTAGATCAGAGAAGTTTCCGGCCTGGATTAACTTGTCATCGCAGCCTTCCAGGGGGTAAGCTGCTTTATTTACTTTTTGCCGTAGGAAAGTTGACGACTCCATATGAGCACAATGTGAAAAGATAAATTATAACTTTTCTCGTAAGAGATATAAATAATACCCATTGAATTTCAAAATTATTTACTACTAAAAATTTCATGAATGTATTATATTAACAGCGGATTTCGGATATTGTAATTTAGAAGAATTTAGAAGCATTGAAATGTGTAAAAAATTCATCGTCTTTTGGAGTAAAATCCTGATGTAGAAAAACTGATTCATGGTATTATTAAGTAACTATGTTAATGTTTATTTATATAAAATATATAAAATTACTTTGATTTTTCGAGAGATGGTTTGCAACTAAACGGCACTCGTATTTACTTTCGGAATTTTTATTTCTCTGTCTATGATTTATTGTTTGTTTTATGTAATTATAATGAAACTACCGCATTATCGAACTAGAGAATAATCTGATTATTGATTATTAATGCAGTCAACATTGTAATATCTACAGATATCATATGGGAAGGGACTTGTTTGATGTTACGCAAATTTGTAAAAGGAATAAATCATTAGGCAGCTTGCTATTTTTATAGTGATTCAATATAGTAGAATTTAATAATGCCAAAGTTTGACTTAGTTTTTTTTTCTGTTATAAGAAAATCTAGTTCTTTATTTTAATTATAATACAAATACATCGGTAAAGATAGCATAAAGCACAAGCAATGATGAAAATATAAAAGCCTAGAAGTTAAACAAAAACAATAAATTTCATTTTAACGGTCTATATCCGTTGAAGGATATCTCTAAGTCTTAAAAATTAAATATTTGTAGGAACTGATTTGCTATTATTTTATTTAAGTTAACACAACACTTTATGAATGCAATTTGCCGAAAAAGTGAATATTGGGATAAAAGTTAAACAAAGAGCTCGTAAACATGCTCCAAAATTGTTGATTTACTAGAGACAACATCTTGTTATTTACACAGGTATGGAAAAATACAAATCTGAAGGAGCATTTTTCTAGACTTCAAAATAAATATATGATTTCGTAATTTACGTCGGAAATACACGCATGCAACTGAAATGGTTATTTTATTCTAAATACATTTCTTAGAAAGAGAAATAATTTACATACGTAATTGTAATTATCTTCAAAATTTTCTAGTAGTAACTGGTATTTTATATTGTGTAAAAATTCATGGAGGAATAATTCTCTTAATTTATTTAAGTATTGTCTATCAAAAATATTTATATTGCGTTCTTAACTGATTTAATAGTACCACCTAATCATGTACATCTTATTTCATTTTTTCATAAAAAATGTCTATAGAAGCGTACAATATTCTACTTTTACCTCTTCCATACACATTAGTTCCGGGTTACCACATACATTTTCTTCCACAATCCCTCTTAATATGAAACTGAGATTGATGCATTTATAAAAGATGAAAAGGAAAAACAGCTCAAACATTGAATACTGTTTAACTCATTTTTTTATTTTTATCTTAGTTTGTTAAATCGGATATTACTTGCGCTCCGAATGATAAAGGTTTTCCTTATTTTGATAAGTTTTTCAGGTGCCTTTGAGATGAATGTTTTTAGGTTATGAAATATTTTATTCTCCCAGCAAAATTCTGTTTGAACAGAAGATTAAAATAACCTAAAGCGTTGAATATGTCTGTTGAAAACCATTTTCTATCTAGTGCATTTTGTTTACATAAAATATTGAGGTTTAAAGCTCTTTTTATAAGTTAGTATTCTATGTTTCATATCGTAAATGCACTACAGATGAATTTGTTCTGGGAATTTAGAAAAAAAGTAATAGAACTAGAATCCCTCATCCATATGAAATTTAGGATGTTTAGAATATTTATTTACAAAGAAAATAGTCTGTCATGCTCAGTATTTTGTTCTGTAATATGAAATATCATGGATGGTTAAAACATTTTATGTCACCTTTTAAATGAATAATAATGAATAACATTCTTTTCCATACATATGTTTCCAGAATCGTATTTTAGAAGAAATTAAGATCACGATTTTTTATAAAAAACTGAAGCGGTACACTCTCATACCCAGACAGACAGACACACACACACACACCCACACATATATATATATATATATATATATATATATATATATATATATATATATATAATATATATATATATATATATATATATATATATATATATATATATATATATATATATATATATATATATATATATATATATATATATATATATATATATATATATATAAATGAGACGTAGGCATTATATAGAGGTGTACATTTAAAATTTCATTTTCAATTTCTAATGAAATTTCTAGTTATGCCTTTAATTATCTTAATTTTTACTCTTAATTTTTCTCTCTCTTTCTCTCTCCCTCTCTCTCTCTCTCTCTCTCTCTCTCTCTCTCTATATATAATATATATATATATATATATATATATATATATATATATATATATATATATATATATATATATATATATATATATATATATATATATATATATATATATATATATATATATATATATATATATATATATATATATATATATATATATATATATATATATATATATATATATATATATATATATATATATATATATATATATATATATATATATATATATATGTTGTAAACAATGAAAATCTCTGTTTAATATTTCTGACCATTTACAAAGCTGTATGTCATTGTAATGACCTAAATATAACAATTGTTTACTGTTTTTCGTACATTATACGAAACAGTCATCATAAATAATTATAAGCTTTATTGTTCCAAAATGAAGGTATCTTTCATACCCACTTTTTACATGAGATACAAAGTTCTTGAACAATGATTTAGTTGGGTATTTAGGGAAGAGTGTTTAAAATAGCTATACAACAAGAAAAGTTTTATTTTCGTTTGAACCGTTTGCCATTAGAATTTTAGCATTGTTAGCCTTTGATAAAACAGTGAACATTCCTTTACCCAGTTTATTATATGTCATATTTTGTTATTCCCACACGGGCTACCAATTTAATTTTCCTTAAATGTCCTTTCTCTTTTAAGTTATTCTTGTTGAAAAACAAAGATAAGAATTTTTACTGTATCCGAGGATGACTTTTTAATTTTAGTTTAATTTAATTTTAATTTCAGTTTAATTTAATTTAATTTTAGTTCTTTATTTTTTATGCATTAAATTACAAATATTTATTGACAATGTGATACTATTACATTCCATATTTCTGAAATAGAATGAGAGTTAAATAGAATTAATTTATTTGCATTATATGTTACATTTATACATAATTTATACTATAAATTGCCATTTTTCTTAGAAGTCATTTTATTTAATTTGGGTGCATGATATGATACAAAATATTCCTAATAGTTGTATTAAATTTCGTGTATGGATTAGGAAAATATGTATTTTGAGATACAAGATTTTCATTTTATTTAATTTCGAGTCATAAGTTTGAAAATTTTGTGCTATTTTCGTATTTTTTAAAATTTCAAACAAGATTTAGATATAAATGTACGAATCAAATTGCTCTTTTTTTTAACTATACAAATTTGACCTTCACATTTGTTAAAAATGCTGTGCTAGTATACCATAACATCTCACAATTTTTCTATCTTACCTGAAATTAATCCATTTTTTATTTTTCGCTGATACTGTGATATATTTATAACAAGGTTTTGTTTGTAATTTAATATTTGTAATTTAATATTTTACACATTTATATTATAAATTTAAAATTAAATAATAAATATTATTGATTTAAGTTAACATTTTAACTCATCAGTATCAACAAAACGTTAATAAGATGATTCCTTGGAATGATACATAAGATACGTAGCTTGGCCGGTTACTCTTTCAGTACATTAAAATTTCTGAGACTGGGACCTACTGCTTAAAGCCGACTATGATCGGCGATGAATATTTCCACGATTAGTTAGATTCCATTTCACGCACTCCGGTACCAAACAGCAGTTTCCTATCCATTTGGTCAATATTTAGTAAAATATACGTTTCACAAGGTTACATTTTAATCCAGGTATAAGAGAAAAACTGAAAAAAAATTCTGTGACCATCTCTTTTCTTCTTTTTCATTAGAATAAAACTATTAATTAAATTAAGTTTTATAAGGAATATAATTTTGTAATTTTAGTTTCACATTTCAGAAATGATGTTAATGTATGTCCTTCATAAATGGGTGATTTTCACCTTTTTCTGAAGATATATATATTCAAAGTGTAATTAGAATTTATAATGAAATGTTAGTAATTAGTGTTAGCATTCTTTTTGGTATATATATTTAAAAAAAAAATTCAAATTTCAATGCGAATTCAATCCCTACATCCTCTTTCATACACTCACCTCAAAAACACGAAGACCTGAAAAAATGTGTACGTAGAAATACATTTAACTTCTTAATTCTTGCATGTACAGAAACAGTTACAGAACTTTAGCACAAACATAAAATCTTAGTTCTTAAAGTTCCAAGACGTGTTCCATTTTTATTTCGGAACTTCTTTCTGCGTGTCTTTAGAAAATATCTCAGCGGCATGCAAGTATGACATATGGTTCTTTGTACATTCCGCTTACCTGAAAATATCATCATACCAATAAAAAGATGAAAAGTTTAGTAAACTAGCAGAATATGGACAAATGAAGACTTTTAAAGAATTAATATTTATGATAAAGCTGGGACAATGTTAAGCTTGGTATACAGTTGCGTGTATAATTTTCTGCATTTAAAACTTTTAATTCTTTACGAACACACACACACACGCACACACACACACACACACACATATATACATATATATATATATATATATATATATATATACATATATATAGATGTATGTACACTTAAGAGCCAAAACATTATGACCACCTGTCAATAACGAGTTGCCCTCCCCCCCCATTGGCACGCAACACATCTTCAACCCGTCTTGGCTTGGATGCCAGAAGTCCTTGGTATATGGCGGGAGACAGATTCTAGCAGATGTTTAAGCAATAGTTACGCAAATCCGAGATATTGCGAATTGGTGGTCTTTGAACTCTGAGCTTCCGTCCCATCACATTCCAAATATGTTGTATCTGGTTGAGATACGGTGAATTAGGAGGCCAGGACATTAACTGGAATTCAGTATCATGTTCCTGGAACCACTCTAACACAATTTTAGACTTATGACACGGGGCGTTGTCCTGCTGGAACATTCCATTTCCAGCTGGAAAATAAGAGGACATGTAAGGGTGCAACTGGTCTGCAATGATGTTCAGATACCCTGTAACATTCATGGTCTGCTCTACCCCAACCACGGGTCCCAGAGACGAGCAAGAGAACGTCCTCCAAAGCATAATGCCGCAGCCACCGGCATGTGTATCACCTACTGTACATTGGGTGAGCAACTGTTCGCCTGGAAGACGACATATCCTGACACGGCCATCGGCGTGATGAGTGTCAAACCCTGATTCATCTGACCAAGCAACTCTCTCCCACTGACCCATGGACCAGTCGCGATGTGCCCAGCGTAGGCGCAGCTGGCGAAGACGCTTGGTCAGTAAAGGCACAAGAGTGGGACGTTTGCCTTAGCCCCATATCCAACAGTGTCCGCTGAACAGTATGGTCTGATACTATTCTACTTGGCCCTGTATTGTATTGGGTTGTCAATTGAGCCATTGTCTGGATCCGGTTTTGCTTTACCATGTGAGACAGTCTCTGACGACCTTTTTGTTGATAGAGGGTGGAAGTCCAACACCATGTCGTATAATGCTGGTTTCACCGTCATTCATCCACTTTCCATAAGTACTAACAACTGTAGATTGCGAACAACCCACGAGTCGTGCAGTTTCGGAAATATTTGTTCCGAGCGTTCAAGCCATTACAATCTGCCCTCTATCAAAATAGGTTAGATCCGCAGCCTTTCGAAACACTCACAGATGTAAATGAAAGAATGACTCTTCAGATTCTCCAGCAGCAGTTAAATACCACTTCCACCTGATCACGTGCCTTCCACGTTATCCAGGCTAGTTTATTGTAAAATGTAGGGGTGGTCATAATGTTTTGGCTCTTGAGTGTGTGTATATATATATATATACATACATATATATATATATATATATATATATATATATATATATATATATATATATATATATATATATATATATATATATATATATATATATATATATATATATATATATATATATATATATATATATATATATATATATATATATATATATATATATATATATATATTTATATATATATATATATATATATATATATATATATATATATATATATATATATATATATATATATATTCATACATACATATTTAAACAAATGTATATATTATTCGAGTAGAAGATTACATCTCCTTCTTAAAATATAAATGCTGTCCTCAATTCCCACATTGCCTTTCACTTACTTTCAAACAAAATATTAGGAATCGAAAAAGAATATGCGTAAATTTGAACCTATATCTGCCATAAAGGACTAATCCATGATTTTTGCTTAAAAGGAACCATTTACGGAACATTTACAGAAACTGAAATATAAAACTCTTTTTAAACGAATTCTATTTTAATCTCCCAGCCTTAACTTCTTGGTGTATGTCTTGAGAAAACAGCCCAGCAGCAAACTACGTATGTTTATGAACATAATTAACTTATCTCAGCTCCATACAATTAAAAGATGGAATTTATAGAACCAACAGAATATATGATCATAAGAATACATTTTTGAAAAATTAATATTTGTAAAGACAGAATAATTTTAAGATGATTAGGAAATCAAGCGTAACTTTTTGATATAAAAAAAAATGTAAGAATTCAAAAACCCATTTGATATAAAACATTTCCCATCATATATGTACATACTTCGATAAATGCAAAATAATTGCCTAAGTGCCATATAAATGAAATTACTTTATCCTGACGTCTTAAGCATCCGAGATATATTTTCAAATTTTAATCGAAAATTAAAGTGAAGTGAGATTATTCAGCGTCAACATATTTCTTCGAGTTTGAGATTTCATCACCTCTTCTCGAAATTCCAGTGCGGATTTCAATTCTCGCATCGCCTTACACTCGCTTATCTTGAAAATATCAGAAACTGAATTATAACGTGTGTAGAAATGGATCTGATTCTGTAGTTAGGTGTTAAGCCTTGTTTCTTGCATTCACAGAAAAATTTCAGAAAATTTACAGGAACATAAATTTTGAATTCTTCAATTTTCACAACTTATTCCAGTTTTCTCTAGGAACTTATTTAGAAATCATCGCATCGACATGCAAGTAGAACAAATGGCTGTACACACATTACCTGGCAGAACTTACCTGAACATCATGGGGAATCAAATAAAATAGCATATGAATAAATCACTTTGAAATACGAGAATTTTAAAAAAATTAATACTATTGAAGGTAATTACGCCTAAATTGTTTTATACAAACAGGCAAATGGCAAACACTAAAAAAGTCATGAAATAAAAAAAAATAAATCATGTATTGCTGACATTTTTAATAAGACATAAATAAACATACTTTACTTTTAAATAAAGTAATGTTATGGTGGCGTATTGTTCAGTACAGACTTAACTTCAGTAATCGATTACGAATTAGTATTATTTCAAACACGTGTGTCTACATTTTTGCCACCAGATTATATTCGAAATTAAATTTAAGTATGAATATTCTGCGTTTAAATACTTCTTCGCATTTCAGATTTCACCTCTTCTTCTCGAAATTTCAGTCCTGATATCAATTGTCACATCGCCTTACACTCGCTTACCTCGAAAATATCAGAAACTGAAATATAACGTGTGTAGAAATGGATCTGATTCCGTAGTTAGGTGTGATTCTGTACTTAGGCCCATGACTCTTGCAGTCACAGAAAATTTACAGGAACATAAATTTTGAATCCTTTAATTTTCCCAACTTCTACCTGTTTTATCTAGGAACTTTTTTCTGAAATCATGTCATCAGCATGCAAGTACAACATATGGCTGTACACACATTATTTGATACAACTTACCTGAACATCATGGCATTAAAAACAATGGGAAATAAAATAAACTAGCAGGGCATATGAATAAATGACTTTAAAATAAGAGAATTAAAAAAATAATACTATTGAAGGTAATTACGCCTAATTTGTAGGCCGAACGATGGCCGAGTGGTAGAGCGCTGCTCATCGGAACGGCAGTTCGCTGGTTTGAATGCCGCTTTGGGCTTGGATGTTTGTAGCTGTTCGGAATCGGCTTTAAGCTGTAAGTCCCGGTCTCATTAGCCCTTGTGTGCAAAACAGTAAACCGTAGCGCTCCAATCCAATCCAATACGCCTAAATGGTTTTATACAAAAAGGCAAATGGCAAACACTAAAAAGGTTAAGAAATAAAAATAATTAAATCAGGTATTGCTGGCATTTTTAATGAGACATAAATAAACATTCTTAATTAAGTAATGTTATGATGCCGTCTTTTTCATTACAGACATAACTTCAAACAGTATTCGATTATGAATTAGTATAATATGAAACACGTGTGTCTACTTTTTTGCCACCATATTATATTCAAAATTAAATTAAAGTATGAATATTCAGCGTTAAAATACTTCTTCGCATTTCAGATTTCAATTCCTCTTCTCGAAATTTCAGTACTAATTTCAATTCCCGCATCGCTTTTCAGTCATCCACCTCGAAAATATCAGGGACTGAAATAGAAGGCATGTAGGAATGCATTTAATTCTGTCGTTAGGTGCTAACCACTATAACTTGCGTGTACGGAAACATTTAGAGAACTTTTAGAGAAACACAAGTTTCAAATTCTTAAATTTTCTCAACGTGCTCTAGTTTTATCTCGGAACTTCTTTCTGTATGTCTTTAGAAAACATCTCAACGGCATGCAAGCAAGACATATGGTTGTACACATTTAACTTACATGAAATCTCATAACAATTTAAGGAAGGAAAGTTTAATGAAGTAGCAGAATATATGAATAAATACAGACTTTTAAAAAAATTAATATTTATGAAGATAGGACATTTTAGGAAAGCTTATTATGCAATTACATGTAACTTGTTTATATTAGATGCGTGCAAATATGAAATACAAAGTTTTAAATCATGAATTCCAGACTTTTCTTTTTTTGGTAAAATTCCTAAATAGTTAAGAAAAAAGAATGGAATGGTCTTGAAAATTTTAACTGATATATATATATATATATATATATATATATATATATATATATATATATATATATATATATATATATATATATATATATATATATATATATATATATGTTATATGGCTTTTAGATGTAAAAACTGATTTTCGAGATTATAAAATTATCATTTATTTAAGTTAGCTGAAATATATATACATTCTCTTCTATTCCATTGTAAAGTATAATAATTCGTTAAACTGGGATTTGATTTATGAGAAGTCTAAGCATAAAATAAAACAACTTGCATATCAAAGTAGCCTATATATATATAATAAAAAAGGCTGTTAGTTGTATATGTGTATGTGTTCTTTTTGGCTACATTTATCACGCAATCTGACAATATAGGCGATACCTGTTGATGGTCCGTGGAATGGTTGGGTTATTTGATAGATGTTCTACATAAAACTAGTCTCAGGGCCAAAATTAAGTGTATAGATGCCGGCTAATGCATGCAGTAAAAAGGTGTACTTAATAATACATCTTTAAAGAAATTCCTTTACTTAATTTTAATTTTTTCCTGTGCATATGAATTTTGAGTATAAATATTTTATGGATATATTCTGGTGATTGCTGCTATTAATTTAAGGATACATTTTTATAAGTCATTTCAGAATTTATACTAGAGAATTAATATTTACAATTTAATTTATTTTTATCTGAATGCATAGCAAAATAGAACACTTTAGGTCAGAAAATAGTAACATTGCTAGGTACTGGAGACATTGATTCCAATTGAATTGAACTGCTCCAAATCAACGGAACGAGGATATTTCCTTTCAGAGAAATTGAATTAAATACAATTATGTATCGTAAGCAAAAATCCACTATCCGGTATTCATAGTGTGTATAGCTGGAAAGTGTAGGTACAACACCCCGTACGTCTGCATAGTTTCGTTTTCATACTTGTTGTTCCTTTAGGGGAGTAACAGTAGCATATATAGTTTTCTCATAATAAAACCTGTGAAACATTAGAGGAGAATTTGTCGTTTAAATGCAAGTTTCACCGTATTTTAATAAAATGAAGTTAAACAGCAGCTTTTCGTAATTACTTATCCTCTTATCTCTGCTGACCCTTTAACATTTAAGATATGTCAAAAAAATAAATATTTATTTAATATAATCAAATGAAAATATAATCAATTTTTCCTTTTGAAAAATTACGTTAAATTTCATTTCACGAATGATTTAGAATGTAAATTAAAATAAAAATTATATATTAAGTTTTGTCTTAACCTACCAATTTATTTGGAAAATAATTTTTATGTACTTTAAAACTAGTATGAGAGTTGTATTCCAAACCAACAAAATCTTTGAAATAAAAATTCAAAATGAGAGCTTGTAATGGAAAATTGTTAGTGATACTTGACGATAGGATGTGCTTCCATTTGGTTTCATAAGTTGTCCTCATTTATAAAATACATTATTTTTACAGTAATATTCCCGATCCAATTACGGAAACGTAACTTTGTTTCCCGTCTATGTGTAGTATTGGATTTTTAAACAAAATCATGTGATATATTTCAGTAAAATCTGGCTGTTAAATTGGACAAGAAGCAGTTTTGAAATCCAAATAGTTGCTTTATTTCATATTTTTTGTTTTTTATTTGCAGCATGACACTAACTTTAGGAGTAAACATTTCATAGATTTAAGTTTAAAATTTTAATTTATTTAGTGATATTTAATACATGTTTAGGAAAGATATGAGTTTTCAAAGCAAACCTACGGCTTAAAGCCGATTCATAAAAACTACTTAAACCTTACTAACATTATTCCAATATGAGTTAACTGTAGAAAGTCAAAAAGTCTAGCTTCAACTTTTCGTCCATTATTCAAAGTCTTTGTTCTGAAGAAGATAAAAAGAACGAATAACCTTTGATGAGTTAATTTTATAAATTTAAAAATCTATTTGATTACCTTGAAACGAATTGGTTAGTAGCAATACAAACTAAGCCATACTTGCATAAACACTAATTACATATAAATGATAACTTAAATAATTTAACTTTGATAATACACTAAGCACATAACATAACTATTTGGAAAATAAAAGAATTTGAATTTGACTTCATAATCCTTATCTATTCCTAGTCAGGTAATTATTCTTGAAAGTATATTTAAATTAGTTTTTATTCGTTGTTTTGAATAATTTTATATTTTGATATTATATATTAAACAAAGGATTAATTGAATATCACTTTATCTTTTCTTATAGAATGTATAAACAGATATAGTATGATAAGAAATATTAATCCTTCTCTTTTTTTCTTATCTAATAATACTTTCAAATGAAAATTCTATGGAGTTGTAATGCATGATAGATTTACACTTGAATTATTTTAATCTGAAAATATTTTAAGTTTTAATTTACGGGCAGCAATAGTTGGGTTATGTCCGTATAGTAGGATGATGTTCTTTGGAACTTTGGCTTTGGAGTCCGTGTGTTCAAATCCTTCTGCTGACGTAGATATTCGAAGCTGTTTGGAATCAGCTTTAAACAATAGGTCCCGATCTCATAGCCCTCGTGTAACAAAATGTATATTGTACAGTTCTAAACCAAAATAAACCATGCACACATACTATTAAAGGTTATTTGAGTAAATTTAATGGAAAATATATTTACTGAAATATTATTTTTATTTATAATGAATTTAAGATTATAAGTAACATTTTATATAAAACTTTTTTCTTCTTATAGTGGAAGAGATTTGATAACTAATCGCATTACCAGCATTTAATGTACAATTTTGTAACTTATAGAAATAATTTAAACATCTACTATTCTACAGATTTGTGATACTTATTTAATTTAAGAATATAAATATGGGATAACAATTGCAAATTTTAAGTAAAATAATCCATTTTGTACACAGAGTAGCTCTATTAAAACTTTCATTTCCCAAGGAATATCTCTAGATATTTCATATTAAAAACTACTCCTGTTTGCCATATCCTGTATCACTTTTATGACCGTTAGAATTTTATTTTTAAGATAATTATGATGAAGTACCTACTTGATATAATATTTCTAATCTAACAATTTTGTTAATCGTATTAATGCCGTGTTAATACTCTGTAACTAATCACATTTCTTTGAAAAAGTGGACGGCAAAAACCATTATAATGAAGTTAATTAAAGAGAAGGATTAGTGGATTATGAAAAATCAATAAATATGTAATTATCTAGGCTTTTTAATGATATTTGTAAATGAAATGTTTTATTGCTTTTCATTATTCTTTATTGTTTGTTTTAATGGATTAAATTTTCAGCGGAAAATGCATTATTTCCCATAGGGCATGTAATTCGCGAGTTTTGAAATATTTAAATGCTTTGAAAGTGTGATGCAAAATATAGTTTGAAATGGATAGAGAATGTTTTATTTACCATACAATCTCATTACTCTTTTCTTTTCAATGTAAATAGAATAATTAGAAGCATAAATAAACATTCATCAGGAGTTTAATTTGCATTTTAATTTTGTGTTTTAATTTGCGTTTTCTCGGTAACTTCTACTGTTTATAAATGTCGTCGCCATTGTACTCATTATTTTCAATTTTATGTTAAAGCTCACTGTAGTTCAAAACCTGCTCCATATTGTTAATTATACTGCTGATTATTCATTTCATTTTGTATTCAGATGAGCGTGAATATATATGCTCTAATATTTAATTTTAGTGTTGCTTTTCTAATCTAAATGGTATTTCTCATGAAAGAGCTAAAAACACTGCTAAGGGAATTTCATTTCTCCGATACTATTCATAAAATTTAACAGTCTATCTAAAATTTTATTTGACAGTTTTTCTTTTGTCTTCAACACTATTTCTCGGAATAAAAGGTCTCACTCTAAAGAATTTCATTGAGCTTCAGGATCGCTATTGAACCGTTATTTTTCAGGACTATATCTTAGCGAAAAGTGTATTATTTAACAGAGGAATCTCTGATACACTGATATCTGATGGGAATGGTTATTATCCTCAAAATTAAAATAACTTTAGCAATTTCTCTCGCAAATAGAGATTTTCAAAACTTTTAAATGGCAAGATAACACGCTATGGGTCTATTTAAGAATTGTGTTCCCCTTGTCAAATTTGGCGAAAATATTGGCTATAGTTACTAAAACACAAAGATAATCCATCCAAACATCGTATTTCTTGCTTTTTCTGGCGACTTTAATTAATGCACAGTGTTCCATTGTAATAGAATTATATACTCTTACTTAATTAAAAAATGACTTGAAAACAGGACATTTATATTTATAGGCAATTAATCCCTTAACAGTTTACAAACGCAACAGCTCCAAATTATTAAAAATCAGCCATAGTGAACCACTAATGTTTTTTATATCTAATTGTTTTAAGCATTGTGCACTTTTAATATATAAGAAAAGAGTTATACAAGGAGAGTTGTGTGCAAATACCATAAAAATTATAATATAGATACAGATTGTTTCGACACGGTGAGATCAGGAGAAATTGTTAGGTGACCATACTTAAACCATTATCGCCAAATTGGCTTTTGAACCCTGTTCTTTAGTCAAGCCCACGCTGTCATAACTTATTTCAAAATGTCAGCCTATTTTCGTTTGATACCTATTCACTTGACAGTCAAAGTTTTAAAGCGTCATGCTTTATCTACAGATATGCTACATCATTCATCGAAAAACTGTGTCACTTTATAAACTATGTAAAATAAAAAGTCGAAATTTATATAAAATTATTAATTAAATATTGTTTTTCAGAAAGTATTTAGTGTAAAATATGAAAATTCTATTATAAAGTTTCGTTAATAGTATTGTTTTTGTATAGAAAAAGTATGTGGAATTTTTAATCTTATATTGAACATCTAGAAGTACTATAAATACTGTGCTTTCACTCAAACATTTTTTAAATAAATTTATTTATTCTTAAGTTTTTCACACATCAATATAATGAAATTGTCGGAAGACAATAAATTTAATTATTAAATGAGAAATATGCTCACTGTAGTAGTAAATCTGCAGAATAATATATAAGTAAATACCAAGCAATTCTTAAGCTACATAATTTCATAAGTTTATTGCATAACTGAGAGTTCATAAACATTTCCAGACTGATGATGCCTAACGGTGGCCGAATGGTTAGGGCGCTGACCTTTGGAACCGGAGTTAGTGAGTTCGAATCCCACAGTGGCATAGATGCTCGTAGCCGTTCGGAATCGGCTTTAAGCAGTAGGTCCCGGTCTCATTAGCCTTCTTGTTGCAAAAAGTTGACCGTAGTACTCCAAACCAAACCAATCTAGACTGATGCTATCCGAGTAGGCAATACGTTGCTTTTAGAAGCAGAAATTCATGTGATTGAACAATAAAGTTCACTCCCTACATGGATTTTAGTAGACGCATTAAGACAGCTTTAACCAGCAGGTCTATGTCTAATTAACCTTTGAGTTTCAATATATTGACCTAAAGCTTTATATAAATAGGAAAATGTTTGATACCATGAAAAGGAGCTTGCATAAAATTATAACTACAATAAACGTTAAATATCATTAGAGAAAATTTAAGTTTCTGTAATAAGCACGAAATTCATTACTATCTTATTCATATCTATGTAAACATCTTTAAAGTTTTAAATAAGCACATTTTTATCACTCATACATGTACAGTGCTTAGTCTTTTAAGAAGTTTGAGTAAAAAAATTTAATATAAACCTTATTTAAATGATCTAAAAAACTAATAAGAAAAATTCCTTCATTATAATAAATAATATGTGTGCTAGACAAGAATTACAATGACAAAGAGTCCATTGAAAATTTCCTTCGTAGCATACTAATTTCTATTTTATCACACTACTTTGCCTTAATGCATACACACGTGCATGAATGCGGCTATAAATAGCCTTTCACACACAAGTTTACATTCTTGAATTCGATGGAGTGAAATTAAAACAAGTAATTTACAATGGAATTTTAATTTTTAATTGGGCCTACTTTAGATTAATTTCAAAAGCTACACTTGCAATGATTAGATATTATATAATGCGTAAGCTACCTCTATATTAAATTTTCAAAATAACTGATTTTTTTAAGCCTAAAAAAGTGTTGGCATGAATGCAAAAATGAAAAGTACTTACTGGCAGAAACTTAAAAATGGTAATTGCTCATTTTCCCCTGTAGATAAAGAAACAACTGTATAAAATAAAGCGACTTGAAACGTAAGCATGATCACTTATAGAGCTACAACTAATTTACAATGGCATTCTAAACCTTACTTGTGCCTACTACACGATAATTTTACAAAATATATTTCCAATGAATGCATTTTATATAATAAGCTACATACTTCCGTATAAGGTTTCCAGATATAAGAAATGCATTTGTTTTAAAGCGTAAAAAGCGTTTCTATGAGTGGGAAATAAAAAATAATCACTGGCAGGAATGTCAAATTCGTATTAGCTCATGTTTTTGCTATACATAAAAAATATACGAGTGAAAAATATAAAAAAAAATGGCTATAATGGATAGCAAGATCTATTTCAAAACTGCATCGATTGTTGCACCAGTTAATAAGCATGATACCTTTGAATTACGTTTTCAGTTGTAAGAAATGCATCTCTATTAAATCCTAAGGAACTTTTTCACTATAGCGGAAAAGAAAACTACTCACTGGCAGCAATTGCAAAAGTCTGTCTGATCACTTTTGCTATAGATAAAGGAAAAACTACAAATAAAAATTGTAGAAAAAAAAAGTTCCTTTAATCTTGAGGAAGATCGCTCTTAATGCTACAGAATGCGTTATCCCAGCTCTATCATTTTTATAGTTTATTGTTTTATTATAGAGAAAGAAATTCCTTAAGCTTCGAAACATTGAGAGAATCCTATTTTAAGCATAATTTTAAATGTTAGCTGTAATTACTTCATTATAGTTTAAAACCTACACTTTCAATAAGTAGATTTTATGTCACAAGCGAAAGACTTTTGTATTAGACTTTTAAGTATAGGAAATGGATCTGTTTAGAAGTAAAAAAGAGCATTTTTCCGAATGAGAAAAAGAAATATAAGCAATAGAAGTGACTTCAAAAGTTTATTTGCTCATTTTTGTTGTCGATAAAGAAAAAACTACAAGCTAAATCTGTAAAAATAAAACGACTAAATTCGTGCTTAAGATCTCTTTTAAAGCTACAGCTAGTGGTCGGCTCTATATCCTTTTTGAGTATATTGCTTTTTCACATAGGAAAAACCTGCTAAGCTGAAAAACAGATATATATGATTGCATTCAGCACTCCGGCTTTTTATTTCTCATTTCCCTTATTTATATTATCTTACAGCATTCCAGCTAATGAGATGTTCCATTTTCATTCAAAGCGCTGTAAAATGATGTATTTTCTTTTATAAATCTGGGATTGAAATTACCATTTAACAGAATCTAAATGACTGTAAACAGTGTAAGATTCAAAGCGAAATCAAAGGAAATATCACCAAAAGTGTTCCTAAATCAGCATGTGGAAAAAGAAAAAAAACAAAGAACATTTCTCTTTCTCCTTTTCCCTACAGGTTACGTGATTATTTCCTACAGATTTCAATTTAAAAGTAACGCAATGCTATAATTCTCGCTGTAAAGGCAATATTGACCTCTTCGAGTTTAGGCTGAGACTCCCATCTAGCATTTCGTTACCGTTGAAGAAATATACACGTTAGTTTCAACTCCATCTTAAATTGAAATTCCACTCGCAGTTATCTAAAAGTGTAGAGAATGGATGAGATGCGGGAGAATAACTCTCAGGAGAAAATTAAAGCTTTTTCTTTGTCAATGTTAACTTTTGTTGTCATTTATCTGTTTTAACAGTTCCGCTTCTGTGAAAAGAGAGGGAAGTTTGTATTTCGTTTGTTCAACATTCTATCTGCACTTTAAAGGTAAGGATATTAAGATCAAAGAAAATAAAAGTTCATTCTTTTGTCGGGAGCACTATTCTATAAAAACGATTTTTCATCGATTGGTCAAAATGAATCGTTTTATTCTTTAAAGATAGTATTAATAAAATAATAAAACATTTATAAAATGAAATTCGGAATTTTATCATAATCTATAATATAAATGAATCTGTTGTATATAATAAATCAGCGGTTCTTAACCTATGGGTCGCGACCCAAAATTGGGTCGCGAAGCATATTTCTTGGGTCGCGCTGAGTCGAACCAAAAAAGTTAGTAATACACCAAATAATAAGTAATACCAACACCTCCTAGAACAAGTTAAATCCTGAAATAGATATAAGGTGCTCCTTGACAAGCATTCAACCGAGGTTTGAAAATCTTTCAAAATGTATTCAAGCATAAGGTTCTCATTAAAACTGTATGACTTGCATTTAAAATTTAAAAAACTTAACATATGTATTGATATTTCTTTTTCTTTTTAGGAATAAGTTAAAATGTCAATTATTTTCAAAAAGTTATAAATATATTTTAATTTGGTCAATAAAAATTATTAAAAACACTTGATTATTAATTAAATTTTCCTTGGATCGAAAAGTACTTTTGTTTATCTTTATTATTAAAAAAATAAATAAAAAATTTGAAAGTTGAAAAAAATCATCATCGTAGGATTGAAGATTTTTTAAAAATACGCTCTAAAATAAAGCAATGAAAAAGTTTTGACTTTTTTTGGGTCGCGACATTAACATATTTCTCAAATTTGGGTCGCGGCTTAAAAAGGTTAAGAACCACTGTAATAAATGACTAGATGCGAAGGTTAAAGTTTTAGAACGAACCCAGATTTAAGGAAGAACAGAAAAAAAACACTAGAATGTACATTTCACATTGTTTTATTTCCGTCCTTCAAAATAAAATAAGTCGAAACTAAGATTTTTTTCATTTTAACTTGTTGCTGAAAAATATCAGTATTTCAGTCTGCTATAACGAGAAGCGATAACGTCAGTCGCGACAAGCATTTTAATTTCAAATATACAAAATAAGATCTGTAGTAGGGTCCATATTTATAAATAAATAAAACTGAATGTTTAAACTTTTGAACAAATCTAGATAAATAATGCAAGTAACCTACTGCAGAGAACATTCAGAAATATTATACTGGAGTTCTTTAAGACAAAACTATTTCAAACTTTTTAACAAACTTCTCTTTTTATAGATCTGTATTAAAGCCACTATATCATAAATAAATAGTTGCAAACGTTCAAACTTTTGATCAAATGTAGATAAATGATACAAATAAACTACTGTAGAGTTCTACCTTCATAAATATTCTATTGGAGTACCTCGAGACAAAAATATTTCAAACTTTTCTACATTTTAAGTTGTGAATAAAATTTTATACATTTTAACTATTTGCTGATAATGTTCAGTGTTTTACTTACAAGAAAAAGAAATAATTTCAGACAATGTGTTAAGACGTTAAAAAATCGGTTTCAATAAACTAATTTTTTTCCATCTCTCTCTCTCTTTCTTTATATATATATATATATATATATATATATATATAAATATTGATTGTATGACCCCAAATTTATCAATTGCTTATCTATAATTATCTATAAATATATAATTGAAATGTATAGGATGAAGTTAGTTTAAGAATAAAATTATTTTAGGCAACCGATTTCTTCAAATTGACATCAGATAAAATTATTCAAATAATGTAAATCTGAATTGAAATGTTATATTTTTTAAACAAGAATACACTAAATTTGTCTAAGTAACACGTACAGATAAAATAGTTCTTATTTCTACAGATAGCTCTAAATAATTATACGTAATGAATTTTAGAACTTAAATCACTCATGAAATGATATAGTATTAACATTTTTTTTCAGAAATTTTTAGAATAGAGAAACAATAACGATGTATCAAAAATATTTATATATTTCAGTTAGAAATCAATTAAAACATTTTTGAAAAATTTTTAAATAGTATTTCAGTTTTCACTGGCTTCTTTCCATTTTAATGTTTTTGGATTATATGTAGAATTATATTTATTTCTTAAAAATTGTACAATCTGAGGTTTGGAGATTTAATTCTGTAGTTGAAATCCAATAAAACTGTTAATCATTATGAAATGTTCTCTACTGTCAATATGCGTTTCTTTTCTAGGTAGTTTTTTTAAGTTTAAGAATATTAAAACTCTCTGTAAATATGTTTTAAAAAATTTTTACTTTGTAAAGTAAATATGTTTAAATATTTTGAAATATTTAGAGGTTAGAAAAAATCCCTAACCTCCAAAATTAATTAATAACACATAATAACTAATCGTGCTAATGTAAGAAATTATAATAGCATTTAAATAACAGTACCTTTTTACATAGTACTTTTAAAAAATTCAAAAGAAAATGCATAAATAAAAATTAATAATTTTTTTCCTCTTTCTTTTTATCTAAACTACCATAAGATTTTATCTGGGGAAATTTTAATCAGAGCTTTTGCAGCTTTAGTTTTTGTCCAGCAAAACTATCTGGGGTTACATTTTTTTTTAATATCATCCCTGATTTAGTTGACTAAAACCTATAGACACGTGGAAAAGAAACGTAAATGGACTCGAGGTAAGTGATGATTGCTCCCGAGAACAATGATGTAGCATACACAGATAAGAAGTTTCAAGGTCGGGTAAAACAAAAATGTGGTGACATCTTCTTTTCAGAGGAACTGTCTAAAACTTCTTCAATAAGAATTATTTTATTAACGTAATTGTAGAGCGCATTACATTAAATTCCTCCCTGCAAATGCAACAAATCTAAATGAATCTTAAGAGATACACATTGATTTTATAATATAAAACTCTGTTTTATTTATATATTCATGTAGAATTCTCATCTCAACTGATACACTTTTTGAATTGTTAGCTGTCATAATTGAGCCTTTAATCAAGTGCATAACATTTAATGCACAGTTACTCAACCGATTGGTTAAAAAAATACCGTTCATAATACTTCCCACAACATATTTCGTTTTCTTAAAGGTGGGTTCCTGACTTTATTAAAAAATAGTTTTAGAATGTCTTAAAACGATTTAAATCTACCAAAAACTATAAAAAACACTAAGTCATTCATACAATGAATCAAACATAGTATTTTTTTCCTAAAATATTGCTTTCCATTTTCGAAACATTTTGTGTGGCCAGGAGAAATAAAAATTCCAAAGTGTTTGGTTTGAGTGTCATGATTTACTTCTGTTGTTGCACGATCAATAACTGAAACTTGATTTTATAATATAAAACTCTGTTTTATTTATATATTCATGTAGAATTCTCATCTCAACCGATACATTTTTTTGAATTGTTAGCTGTCATAATTGAGGCTTTAATCAAGTGTATAGCATTTAATGCACAGTTACTCAACCGATTGGTTAAAAAAATACCGTTCATAATACTTCCCACAACATATTTCGTTTTCTTAAAGGTGGGTTCCTGACTTTATTAAAAAATAGTTTTAGAATGTCTTAAAACGATTTAAATCTACCAAAAACTATAAAAAACACTAAGTCATTCATACAATGAATCAAACATAGTATTTTTTTCCTAAAACATTGCTTTCCATTTTCGAAACATTTTGTGTGGCCAGCAGAAATAAAAATTTCAAAGTCTTTGGTTTTTGTGTCATAATTTACTTCTGTTGTTGCACGATCTATAACTGAAACTTAATGCTTTATAACGATTCAGAATGGCTACGAATATCCATGCCTGTTCTGGTATCCAAATACAGGATCAGAAACTCAAAGATAGCTTCCTATTGGTTTGACCGAAAAACTAAATAAAAGTGTATTCTGTTCTCAAAGTATCAAAAAATTAATTGAAAATTGAAAAGTGGAGTAATTCGCCTCAATTTGTGTCAAAAACAATTGTGTGAAATGTTTGCAATTAAGTTAAAACTTGATAGTTTTAAAATATATTATTACTTGTTTCAAAAGGAAGATTTCTAAACATTTTCCACCAGTATCTTTTTTACATATTATATGGTAATTTTTATCTATAAGATACCTTAAAATACCATTTACTTATTATCGTAAGTTTTCTATAGGAATAGTGTTAGAAAAGAATTAATAGTTGAAACACCCATCTTCCTGTACAAAACAAATTTAATAATACTTTTAATTTCATTATATAATTAATTTATATATATATATAATTTTTTGATCTTCTAAATGTATAGTTGGCTGTAATTTCCATTTTGTCTTCTACAAGTAAACTATCCATTAATTTTAATAGTATATGGAGGTTAGAAATGCACTTGAAAAGTTTCAAACGCTTATAAAAAATGCAAATTTAAAAAAAACTATTAAAATTGGTTATTTGTAATAACTTAAAGATATGTTGTGGAAATAGTTATATTATTAATAAGATAATGGATATTAAAACACAGTTTTAAGTTCTTCTTAGTGATATCTCACAACTAAGTGATACAGAATTATTGAATTTTCATTCAAATTTCGCTCAGCTTTAAGCTCACTGTCTCTTTGAAATGAGTGAGAAACATATTCTGATATGTACTGTCTTTATATATTATAATTTTGGTGGTATTGTGATCTGCAAACAACAGACATATCTATACAAGACAGGACTAGTTAAACATATTACAAAATGATATAATAATGTAGTCTACAGATTGAAGTACAGTCTAAGTCATTGAAAAAAATATCCCCTTCCTAAATTCCTAACTTTAAGTGTGTTTTGTAAAGAGTGAAACTTTATTCCATTACTACCATTAAATATAACTAGCTATGTCTCATCAAGTGAATTAGAAACACAATTGCAAATTTAATTAATCATTAAAAGTGTGGGAAGGAGGGCTGTAACATACTCTCTGAATATATTTGATTTTTAACTAATGCAATTTGTAAGCAGATATATTTCTACATTATTATTTATCTTCATTTCACAGTGACATTTTATTACCGCTATACACAAATTTTGGAGGCATAGCAAAAAAATTCCCTTTCAACTATATTTTTTAAAAAACGAAACTTGTACTCACGTTTAAAATAATTAACGACGACACATTAAGTGAATTATAAAAGTTTAAAAAACCAATTGTAATCCATTTATCTTCCATTAAAATGATTGAAAACGAAGCTTCTAATAAACTTCATTTATGTATTATATTTATCAGCGAATTAACGATATTGCTATCTGTACATAATAAATGAATTTCTTCATAATTATACAGGTACAGCTCAACATATTTCACAGTGATTTTATTAACGTTAGTCACACATTTGAAGACCTAAAAAAATATCCCTTTTCTTACTACATTCCTAACTTTAAACAGTTTCTTTTACAAGAATGAAACTTAATCTCACTACTCACGTTCAAAATAATTAGCTATAACTCATCAAGTGAACTGAAAAAACAATCATAATGCATTTCAGTCTTCCTTCGTTAAAATGTGTGAAAAGGAGTCTTGTAACACACTTTCTTTCTATATTAGATTTCTCGACGGAAAAGTTAATACCATTTTAATAAAGCTCATTTGTTTCCTGGGAGTGCCTTTGTTACGATGCGATGCAACTGCTTTAATAATAAAATAATCCTATTCAATGAACGAAAGCAGGAACAATTAGTAATTAAATTATGATTCGGGCAAGAAATTTTAATTTATTCTTTTAGCTGCAGCCTCTAAAAGTTAGATACATCGATGCAACAAACCTTAATGGGAATTCTGAAATATTTCAGGTACTGCTGTGCATCTGAATTATGCAAATTGATTCTCTCCGGTACCCGTAAGGCACATGGGGCAAGTGACGTGAAGCTGGTGGAAGACAAAATCTGAGAAATGGCACAAAAGTGTTACTACATTAAAATATTTGCATAAAACAACGCTCGGCTTGTTTGGCCAGAAATACATATTTATGCTTGCGCAAGCTATAAAATGAAAATTTTCCACTAAATCCCTGAATTTTCTTATTTTTATTCCGATTATAATAACAGCCGTCTAGAATGACTTATACTAATTAGCTTCTGAACCGCTCAATAGAGCGCAGCACTGTAGCTTCCTACATGGGTTGCTATTAGCTGCGGAGGAACTGTTCGGAGAAATAGTGAGATAAGCGTAACATCTTGCACTGGAATAGTTAATAAGCACTTAAGTCTTATCTATACTTTTTAGGTGCTTAATATAAATAGAATTTTCTGAAATATGAATTAGGACCCGAAAAAATTTATCTCTAAATGAGCTGGAACTTTTTTTTCTTTCTGAAAAAGTAACGTTCAATTTTATACTGTGTTATTTTCTATACTGCACATACTGTATCAAATTATTCATTAGATGTATAAATACGTTTAGTCTAATGCATCGTTTCTTGAACTGATTTAAAAGAAGGAACAAAATGCAGGAGAAAAAATTAATTTGTAGTCCATTAAATAAGAGATGAAAAAATCTTTGAATTAAGTTAATACATTTTAATGCAGGTTGACATTAAATTTGAATGAATGAATTAAGGTACAGGTAATAATAAAATCATATGTTAATTGAATCCATCTCATAAATATTAAAGTTATGAATGAGGAAGATAGAAATATATATGACAGAGTTCCGTATACAAACTATTATAACTCAAAGTAGAGATATTTTGATTAAGAGTGCGTACTACTAATCAACCTGAACAGTTTTCACTATAACAAATTATTTATGATACGATATAAAATAAAATATTCTACTCTATTTTGAAGAGATTATTTCATGTACCTTTTATAAGATTATAACTTTTTAAAAAATATAATTTTTCTATATAAAACAATGCATTTAAAATATAATCCGTAAACTAAATGAAAAATGTAGAAGTCTACTTTCCCGCAAGATAAATTTTCATATGTGTGATATAGTTAGTTATTTTTAAACCAAATAAAAGCTAATTATCTATTTTTTCTAAGATTATAACAATTAAATAATTGCGTGCTTCAAATAAATAATTGCGTGCAAGATATGTTATATTAAAGAATGATAAAAGACCAATTTTGTAAACATAGCTTTTTTTAGGAAAATAATAATTATTTTTTAAACTTTAAATTGATTATATTTTAAACTTTCTATAAGTTAATTTAATAATAAACAATATTTTTAATTAATTAATTAAAATATCAGGTACAT
>CM063502.1:78076508-78089008 GCA_032207245.1 Pardosa pseudoannulata | reverse complement strand
ATATACTGAAATAAAGGAGGGCGAAAGTAACTACAATTATTCATAAACCCATTTATATGTTATAGAAAAAGTCACCAAATTCTAAGAAATTGTATCATTATATTTCATAATTGTTTTTCTAATTGAAATTAAGAAACAGTCAAAATGACTGCCTTGGGCAATCTAGTGTTAATGATATGTTGCATGTGTTTTGATACATCTTCAACATTTGATTGCGTAATACAATGTATTTTAAAAGACAGAGATAGAATCAGAGAGTATGAAGTATTAGGTTAGAAATATGTGTAATTACTAATCATAATTTAACTTATTAGACACACTTTTTTAACAATTCGGTGGCATTTGCTTTTTTAAGGAAACTCCTTATACTATACCGTCAGATATCTAACCATTTTATTATGTGAGTACCACGCTGGTAGTTCCTAATCCCGGTGAAAATAAATGTATTCTATCGTTCTTTAGGAATTCAGTACCAAGCTTAATACAGGAAAACGGGAAATTTTAACCATAATAGATTACGAGTGGTTAAAATAGACGAAGTAACTTTTCGTATGTAATCAAAGAAGGAATACACCGCAGATGATAAGAATCTTGTGGAATGTAGTAATACTAAGAAATGTAAAAAATTACGAAGTTGATGTTCAAAACCAGAAATGGTAAGGGACATCGTTAGCAGAATTTTAAATTTTAATCCTGAGTATGAAGTATTAGGTTAGAAATATGTGTAATTGCCAATCATAATTTAACTTATTAGACACACTTTTTCAACAATGAGGTGACATTTGCTTTTTTTAAGAAAACTCCTTATACAGTAAAATAAGATAATCTAATCATTTTATTATGGGAGTACCACACTGGCAGTTAACCCATATTGGACCGTTGTCCTATAAATATGTCCTGCAAATAAAATTCCATTTAATAATAAAGTTATAAATATATTCTGAGTGGATTTTATTTTAACACCTTTAAAATAGACACACTTTAGCATAGTAACAAAAAAACTAAGAAATCAAATTATATTGTATTGTAAAATTTATTTTCAGCAACCTCTTAAAAATTTCCGTTTTTTTAATCTTTAATTTTATATTAATTATTATTTTTTACAAACATTGTGGAGGTTACTTTTAGTTTAAAAACAAAGCTAATGATGTAGCTGAAAGTTTTTGTTAAAAAATATATTTTACACATGTATTTTGTAAGTATAAAGAAGGTGCCCTAAAATTAAGTTGACGGTCCAATCCCGATTATTTTTCCATGAATTCGATATTGCATTGATAGCTCACATTATTTTCTTATCTTTCAATGAAAACTAGTTCAAACACCTGTTCACACTCCTGGACACAACAAGTGGTAAATAGATGTCTGTTCTATTCAGAAACCTGGAGATTGCAAGATAAACTTACTCTCTTACTGCCAGTTCAATAACTGCAAGGGAAAACCAACAACAGTATGCTTAAAATGTAATGTTGAACTTTGTTTTGACTATTTCCCCATATTTGATCTATGAATCAGCCTAATGCAATGTAAATGATATTTGTTAAGTTTTAGTAGTGTATTGGACCGTTGTCCTATTTATATGACAGCACATTACATAAAAATTTAAAAATATTTTTTCAAAATTTTCGTTTTATATACTTAGTTACACTATATTAATGATATGGATTAAGTTTTAATAACTTACAGAAATATTTAGTTGGAGTGGTACTATATGGGTTAATAATCCCGGTGAACATGAATATATTCAATCTTTCTTTAGGAGTTCAGTACCAAGCTTACTACAGTAAAACGGGAAACTTTAACCATAATAGATTACGAGTAGTTAAAATAGATGAAGTAACTTTTCATATTTAATTAAAGAAGGAATACATCGGAAATGATAAGAATCTTTCGGAATTCAGAAATACTAAGCAATATAAAAAATTACAAAATTGATGTGCAAAACTAGGAATGATAAGGGATATCGTTAGAAGAATTTTAATTTTTAATCCATTTTTTGACTTATTCACTCTTATTGGATACTTTTATGGACGGCACTTCACGGGACATGGTTCAGAAATGATGGCGAAATATTCCATCTCTGATCCTAAACACGACAGCAACAGATATCCTATGGAATAAGGAGCATCAAGAAAAATGTGACTGGGAGTGATGGTTTAAAATTAAAGATAAATTATTTGTATATATTTATGTAAATAACCTCCAAGTTCTGAGCAGAAGTTTTATCTACAATTTTTAGTGGGTAGATAAATAAAAAACGAAATATATTATCTATTTACAGTCCTATTTAAGGAATTTCAGCCCTTGTTTTCTTGGGGTTTAACTTAGTATCTAAATCTGTTTTATGTAAAAGCAAGATCCTCATTAAACAAATTTTAATACTATAACTTATTTTAAGTTCTATGTAAGTAATCCTATGATATAAAAATAAGTATTCTTGACAGACGTTTAAGACTTTAACATAGTATTAAATATTTAAGAATTATGAAATTTTGTTTAACCCTCCGAGTGGAACACATAGAGAAAAAATGTCTCCCAAATATACTCTAAAGGTTAACTGTGTCAGTGGCAAAGCGTTCTATGATTTTTCCTTCACCCTTTGGCGACTAGAATGGAATACGGGAAACTCACCCTCGTTATTGTCCCTTTACTTCTGGTTATAAAATATAAAGAGATATTATGGATTGCTAATTTTTAATACACATAAAGCTCGTCGTGTCTTGAAGATCATCCCATAAGAAATAAGGGATTCTAAAAGTACAAATAAAAATATTGAGAGACTTGTTTATATTTTTTACGAAAGTCATCCAAGATATTTAAGTGGTGCAATTAGAGATACATTTGTTACCGCTAACGAAATACTTCGAAATAGAGATTTACAGAGCCGTGAAAAGCTATCAGAGTCTTTGTGCCTTAGGAGATAAGGGTGCATCCCTCAACAAATGCCAGTCAAATAGAGGTGAAGTTCCTAAACAACTGACCTGACCCTCCTTCAGTAAAACTCAATGGGGGAAAGAACTAAAGCAAAAATGTACACTACATCCATTTTTGGAGCGCTTTTGGAGGTCGAAAATTGTACGTTAAGACTTCATCGGTTTGGTGGAATTGTACGTGTGAATCGCTTAGAGGGTTAATTAGAATTTATGAATGATGTTTCTAACCTAAAATGTATACTAACCAAAATGTATTTACTCATTTATACCAACTTCTACAAGAATTCAAATTTCATTTTCTAGTGATGAATCTGCCATTTCGGTAACGTAAGTTCATTGAAAAATATATTCCTGCTGTGTTTACACTTTTCATTGCAACTTTCAAAGAAATTCAAACCTTATTTCACATCTAATTTATGAAATATTTATTTCGTAAGATATGGTAATTGAAAAATGTATTTCTGGTGTGTTTAGTCGTTTCATAACAGATTCCAAAGAATTTCAAATCCTATTATAATATCTACCTTATGATATATTTATTTCGGTAAGATAGGTTCAATAAAAGCTTTATTACTGGACCAATCGGTCGTTTCATAAAAGGTTCCAAAGAATTTCAAATACCATTATATCTAACTGATAATATATTCATTTCGGTGAGATAGGTTCCAAAAAAGCTTTATTCCTGGAGTGTTTTCTCGTTTCATAACAGCTTCCAAAGAATTACAAATCAAATTATAATATCTACCTGATTATATAGTCATTTCGGTAAGATAGGTTCAATAAAAGCATTATTCCTGAAGTGTTTGCTCGTTTCATAACAGCTTCCAAAGAATTTCAAATCCCATTATACTATCTACCTTAAGATACATTCATTTCGGTAAGATAGGTTCAATAAAAGCATTATTCCTGGAGTGTTAGCACCTTTCATAACAGCTTCCAAAGAATTTCAAATCCCATTATAATATCAACCTTATGAGTCATTCATATCGGTAAGATATGATCTATAAAAATGCATTCCTGGTGTGTTTGCTCGGTTCATAACAGCTTACAAAGAATTTCAAATCCCACTATACTATCTACCTTATGATAGATTCATTTCGGTAAGATAGGTTCAATAAAAGCATTATTACTGGAGTGTTAGCACCTTTCATAACAGCTTCCAAAGAATTTCAAATCCCATTATACTATTTACCTTATGATATAGTCATTTCAGTAAGATAGGTTCAATAAAAGCATTATTCCTGGAGTGTTAGCACCTTTCATAACAGCTTCCAAAGAATTTCAAATCCCATTATAATATCAACCTTATGAGTCATTCATATCGGTAAGATATGATCTATAAAAATGCATTCCTGGTGTGTTTGCTCGGTTCATAACAGCTTCCTAAGAATTTCAAATCCCATTATAATATCTACCTTATGAGTCATTTATATCGGTAAGATATGATCTATGAAAATGTATTCATGGTGTGTTTTCTCGTTTCATGACAGCTTCCAAAGAAATTCAAGTTCCATTATAATATCTACTTTATGCGTCTTTTATTTATGTCAGCTGTATTAAAAGAAAAAGTATTCCTAGTGTGTTTACTCGTTTCATAAAAGCTTCCAAAGAAATTAAAATCTCATTATAATAACTACCTTATGAGTCATCCATTACTATAGGATATATTAAAAGAAATATATTCCTTGTATGTTTACTCCTTTCATAAGATCTTCCAGAGAAATTAAAATCTCATTATAATATCTACATTGCGAGTCATTCATTTCGGTAAAATTGGTTCAACGAAAAATTGTCTTCATAGATTTTCTATTTGTAAAGCTAAGGCCTTTCTATTACTAAAAATAACCATAATTTTTAAAAACTTATAGTTCTATTTACACTATTTTGAGTCCTCTTCTCTAAATAAATACAAAAATTATTCTCCAAAAAAGAAAGAGACAACATTCGAAAATTATTCGAAGACTTAACGTCAATAAGCTACATTCGTCTGTTTAAAATATATTTTTCACATTGAAACTATTCTGACACTAATGGAAACTTCTCGCTTGCTTGGAGATAAATGCTTCGCATAGCAATCCGATTCTGACTAATTTTTACAAAACTACCAAACAACTGTCACTTTCAGTTCTAGAATCTCCCAGCTTTATCTGACTAATATAATGCTTGACTGATTACACAGTATAGGTTAACAGCAAATAAACTTCCATACTTTTTTATTACTTTCCTTATGGAAATTAATCCTTGCGAATGGTAGGAGTTTAAGTCATCATAAGTAATTGGATCTCGGAAAGTTGAAATCCTTCACAATTCTTTCCATGGAAAAAGCACCTTTAAGTCTAAATATAAAGCTGATTTTCTGTCTTGCCTCCCCCCTACAGAGACTTAAATGAATTAGATGCATTCAGCGTCTTGTAAACTTCGGAATTTCTCAAGTACTTGACTTCTGCTTATCAAGGTAAAATATTCTTAAAGCTCAAAATGCTCTATTCCATAAGACTCCATGTGAGAATCTGCAACTATGTGGAAAACTCTCTGCATTATGTCCCACTAACAGAAATATTTTACTTTCTCAGCAACTTCCATTATCCTAAATCATTTCCAAGGCGTCGTTAAACAAATATTTCGCAAGTATAGTTACATTATGAGCTTAGTAAATGCCACATAGTCTACCTCATTTATCTCATTATGTCATTTATGCTGTTACTGAACTATACATGACTGAATAAACAAAAATATACTGAATTATTTTGTAGTTTAAGACATTTACTTGATTAAAAGTCCTGCCTTTTAATTTAAGTACTGTCATATATATGTCGTTTAAATTCTACGTTAAATGTTAGAGCTGTGGGTACATTTCATAATAATAAAAACAATTGTAATATATGATTAAAAAATTATAAAATGATTGATAAAGAACTAAAAAAATTGCTATATTTGAATTTATTACAAACTCTTGCTTTACCATTTGCTAAACTGCGCAATAAGATATTTTAAGATTTATTTCGAAATAAATTTGAGGATTCTTTATTTTTTCACTTTTTTAGTTTTGTATTCTAATAAAAGTTATGTAACATTATAATATTTCCAATCATTATATATCCAAACCATGTTCATTTACAAAAGATTTCACAAGATATTAATGAACAAAGATGAAATACATATTTAAAGTTTAGAAAAATATAATCTTCAGTTTTTTCCATGGAAGGATGCCTTTTTTAAAGGGCTATATTTTATTCTAAATTTTAATTATGTAAAACCGTACATTCAGCCAATTCAACTCTTGATAATAGTCACAATATTTTGGAATTAGACAAATGAATTTATAAGTTTTTGTTCATTTAAACAGTGGTTATTCAATAACCAAAGCAAGGCAAGTATATTCCTGAAAAGGAAATCCGTTTTCAGTTTTATAGTGGTCATTCAAAGAAATCTTAAAAATTTCCAGTCAGCCTACTAAGTGCTCATTTTTTATTATAAATAAATTATTACATAAATATTTTTTTTTACATATTAAAATATTTCTTAAACATTTTACCTTTGTATCCTTAGTATGGAAACCTTAATATCTTCAAACTGTTAACATTTGATAAAAAACTCAATTTATTTCCTCTTCTCTGTTGGATGAAAATTGTAAATATTTACAATTCACCTCTGAATATCACTGTATAACTTCAATTCAATACAACATAACACACATTTTTTCGTTATTTTTACATACTTGTCTTTAAATTTATTTTATAGAAAAAAATCGCACTTTTATGAATTATTCGTTCATTTCTAAAATATAATTATATTTCCCAAACTAAATTATATGAAATAAATTGCTTTACTTCCAAGAATACGAAAGTTTAAATGATCAAACTCATAAAAAATAATCAGTAAAAAATGAACGTCTATTTACACACACTTATGAAAAAGGGAAGAAAATCGTGGAAAAATAATTGAAGTTTCAGAAATTATTGAATGCGAAGAGATACACTATAAAAGATTATAAGAATTCTTTATATACATATGGAACTAATAATAAACAAATAATATGCAGCAAAAAGGAAAGAGAGCAAAAAATAAATTGTAAGAATAATAAATTATTAATTTAATAAAATTTATAGCTCATCATCATTCTATTCATTTTATAATCCCCAATCGTTATCAATAGCCGTTTTCTCTGAAACAATTTTTAGTTTGAAAAAGTGAATTTGGAAAAATTTACATTTCGTTGAAAAATGTTTATGGTTAAGATTACTATTCATATAATATTTTAAAGGATTCCATTAAAAAAAGAATACTACAGTTAAATTTCTAATAGGCGAAAATCACCCGAACACATTAGGAAGCTTTTGAAGCCATAATAGCCTAAAAATTTACATTTCGTTGAAAAATTATTATGGTTAAGATAACTATTCATATAATATTTTAAAGGTCTCCATTAAAAAAAGAATACTACAGTTAAATTTCTAATAGGTGAAAATCACCCGAACACATTAGGAAGCTTTTGGAGCCATAATAGCCTAAAAATTTACATTTCATTGAAACATTATTATGGTTAAGATAACTATTTATATAATATTTTAAAAGTTTTATTAAAAAAGAATACTATAATTAAATTTCTAATAGGTCAAAATCACCCGAACACATTAGGAAGCTTTTGGAGCCATAATAGCCTAAAGATGGTCAAAATATTAAATTTTTATTATTCATTTCAAATACTTTTTTAAACTTTCATTTTTGAGTAAATGGTTGTAAAGTAAAATATATCTTTAGAGATATAAAATCTATGTACTGTTTAGTGCGTAAGTGTTTAAAAGATCTCAAAGGTTTTAATGATTTTAAAAACTTGAAACTTGAACAATTTGAATGAATTTAGTTTTGATTCATTAGACCGTTAATAAATAAAAAACTTTACCTTTTCTTAGAGTTTTAATTGGGGTCTAAAATACAAAATTTTATTTTAAATTTAAATGCTTAAAGTTTAAAATATGAATAAAATCCTATAAAAAACCTGTTTGTCAGATATTGACAACATCTGTGTCTATAGAATCTACTTTTTCTCTTAAAAGTGTGTGGCGATATACTTGGAATCACAAGTATAGATATATATTTCCTAAGTTTATATAAAAAAAGAATATTTCTCTCAGTACTGAAGAGAGCGTGGGGGGAGAGTGTCTTCAATTCTAGAAAATGATATTTTTTAATTCCATATTTGTAAAAACCATTTAAAACTTTCAAAAGTAGATATTGTAGGGGTGACAGCATCTGTTTCTATATAATCTACTTTTTCTCTTAAAAGTGTTTGGCGATATACTAGGAATCACAAGTATATATATATATATATATATATATATATATATATATATATATATATATATATATATATATATATATATATATATATATATATATATATATTAAGTTTATTTTTTAATTAAAAAAGAATATTGCCCTTAGTACTGAAGAGAGCGTGGGGGGGGGAGTGTCTTCAATTCTAGGGAACAATTTTTTTTTATTTCCATACTAAGTTCATTTTTTAATAAAAAAGAATATTGCCCTTAGTTCTTAGCTCTTAGAAAGTTAAAAACTATTTAAAACTTTCAAAAGTAGATATTGTAGAGGTGACAACATCTGTTTCTATAGAATCTACTTTTTCTCTTAAGAGTGTTTGGCGATATACTTGGAATCACAAGTATAGATATAGATTTCCTAAGTTTATATTTTTATAAAAAAAATAGAATATTGCCAACAGTACTGAAAACAGAGTTAGAAGGGTGTCTTCCATTCTAGAGAACAATTTTTCTTTTATTTCCATATTTTAAAAAAACCATTTAAACTTTCAAAAGTAAATATTTTAGGGGTGACAACATCTGTTTCTATAAAATCTACTTTTCTCTTAAAACGGTTTGGCGATATACTTGGAATCACAAGTATAGATAAAAATTTCCTAAGTTTATTTTTTTTATAAAAAAAAAGAATATTTCCCACAGTACTGAAGAGAGTGGGGGGAGGGGATCTTCCATTCTAGAGAACGATTTTTCTTTTATTTCCATATTTGCAAAAACCACTTAAAACTTTCAAAAGTAGATATTGTAGGGGTAACAACATCTGTTTCTACATAATCTACTTTTTCTCTTAAACGTTTTTGGCGATATACTTGGAATCACAAGTATAGATATAGATTTCCTAAGTTTACTTTTTTATAATAAAAGAATATTTCCCTCGGTACTGAAGAGAGCGGGGGAGGGGTGTCTTCCATTCTAGAGAAAGATTTTTCTTTAATTTCCATAATTACAAAAACCATTTAAAACTTTCAAAAATAGATATTGTACGGGTAACAACATCTGTTTCTATAAAATCTACTTTTCTCTTAAAAGTGTTTGGCGATATGCCTGGAATACCAAGTATAGATATAGATTTCCTAAGTTTGTATTTTTATAAAAAAGAATAATTCCCGCAGTACTGAAGAGAGCGGGGTAGGGGGGTGCCTTCCATTCTAGAGAACGATTTTTCTTTTATTTCCATATTTGCAAAAACCATTTAAAACTTTCAAAAGTAAGTATTGTAGGGGTGCCAACATCTGTTTCTATAGAATATACTTTTTCTCTTAAAAGTGTTTGGAGATATCTTGGAATCACAATTATAGATAAAGATTTCCTAAGTTTATTTGTTTTTATAAAAAAAAGGATATTTCCCACAGTACTGAAGAGAGCAGGAGGGGGGTTTCCATTCTAGAGAACGATTTTTCTTTTATTTCCATACTTGAAAAACCATTTAAAACTTTCAAAAGTAGATATTTTAGGGGGGGCAACATTTGTTTGTATAAAATCTACTTTTCTCTTAAAAGTAATTAGCAATATACTTGGAATCACAAGTATAGATATAGATTTCCTAAGTTTATATTTTTATAAAAAATATAGAATATTGCCAACAGTACTGAAAAGAGCTGCAAATTTCCATATTTGCAAAAACCATTTAAAACTTTCAAAAGTAATTATTGTAGGGGTGACAACATCTGTTTCTATAGAATCTACTTTTTCTCTTAAAAGTGTTTGGAGATATCTTGGAATCACAATTATAGATAAAGATTTCCTAAGTTTATTTGTTTTTATAAAAAAAGAATATTTCCCACAGTACTAAAGAGAGCAGGAGTGGGGGGTTCCCATTCTAGAGAACGATTTTTCTTTTATTTCCATACTTGAAAAAACCATTTAAAACTTTCAAAAGTAGATATTTTAGGGCAGACAACATCTGTTTCTATAAAATCTACTTTTCTCTTAACCCATTAACGCCCAAATTATTTTATTTTGACTCACTGACATATAATTCATAAATTGGGTGTCTTTTACCATCAACATGAATATTATTATCGAATTTTATCAATACGTACCTTAGTTGTTTTTAAAAATGATGATCTAAAAATAGATCACTGGGCGTTCGGAGGATATATTTTAGCAAATACACAACAATCATTAGTACTTCAATAACGTGGTAAAATCGAACCAAATAGATAAAAACTAATGTATTTTCTTTTAAAAAACGTTTATTTATGCAGAATTTCACAATATTACAGATTGTACTTAGTAAAGTTTAATTATTTTAAAATAATAAAATTTCAATGTTTCTACAGTTTAGTGTGGAATTTGAAGAAACACTTCTTGCATAAAGTTTCATCGCATTTCACACAATATGTTAGGGGACTTCCTTGGCACCCTACAAGTCGACAGCATCTTTTGCCCTTTCTTTGTGCCATATTGTGATCCCTTTTATAAAAGCGAACATCATGACTGAGATTAGCTTTTGAGGATGAAGGAAAACTGTAAGATCGACCTTTCAAAACTTTTTTTCCGATTCCCAATTTTAGATATTTTACAGCAACAGCTCTTCGAAAATCTTACATGGGCATAGAATCACCTTTATGAATATTTCTGTGCAGAATACTTGCATTAACTACAGCCATATCAATTATTCGAATGAATAGACACCAGTACCATATTTTACCTCTTATTCTCTCCAAAAGTAGTTTTATCTTGATTTGTCATTCTTACGTTCATCTGCTTTTGAAATGTCTTGGAAATGAATATATGAATTTATTTTTAGGTAAGCATTTTTATTAAAAGAGTCCTGTACAAGACCTTTCACTAAATCTTCTACATCACTCCAATAATATCTTTCACTTGAAAGAGTAAGATAGCCAAAATATATCAAAAACCCTATAAATATCTTTATATCTTCTTTAGTGATAATTAAATCATGGTCGTTTTTGACATTTTTAGCATAGAAAATAGTCTTATCCACAATTAAGTTATATACTTCATCAGAAAAAAGTTTTTCAAAGCAATGATGCAAGATGCATTTGCAAGATCATTTTCCATTGCCAAAATATTATTCTTATACGTTTCCCCTAATTCCAACCATTTGGTATAATTCGGGTTTTTCTTCCAAACAATTTTTGGCTTTTCTGTTTTTAATATTTTAGGCTTCCTCTCAAACGTTGAAGGTAAATCTATTTAATCACACTCATATTTTGATATTACATCTATTTTACCAACAATATCATTTACAAATGGAGCATGTAACTTATCATCTATTTTCTCTTCATCTGTCAGTTCATCTACATCAGTGGATATGGCAATATCCTCTTTAATTTGTTCAGAAAACAGATAATCAACTGCATCCTGAAAGCTATTAAATACTTTTCAACTCATATTTTCATCTAAAGGTGAAAAAACGTAATATTACCAGGGTCAGGAAAAAAAAAACGCCCGAACGCCCAGTGATCTATTTCTAGATCAGCAGTATTTAGACACTAATTTTTACTATTTATATTTGTTTTAAGATAACATCGGTTTATATTCTGATAGCTACATCTATGAAGATATTAAATCGCCAAAAAAAAATTTAACTTTCGCTTATTACTTAGCTGTTTTCAGTGTTTATGCTAAGAAACGTAGAAAAACGGCGGAACGAAAGGGCGATACAAACTTTCTCTTATCGCTTTAGATCAATGATATAAACAAAACAAGAAAACCACTTGGTGGTAAACAGGTGCATGCCTTGTCTTGCCCCCTGTGCAGTATAGAATGTGTGGGGTAGGTTTAAGGTCATCTAAACGCGAGTTTACCAGGCTATGTTTAGCAATCTAAAAATAGATCACTGGGCGCTAATGGGTTAAAAGTGTTTAGCGATGTACTTGGAATCACAATTATAGATATAGATTATTTTAAGTTTGTTTTTTTATAAAAAAAGAATATTGCCCTCAGTACTGAAGAGAGCGGGAGGGGGGGGTGTTCCATTCTAGAGAACACTTTTTCTTTAATTTCCATTTTTTCAAAAGCCATTTAAAACTTTCAAAAGTAGATATTGTACGGGTAACAACATCTGTTTCTATAAAATCTACTTTTCTCTTAAAAGTGTTTGGCGATATGCCTGGAATACCAAGTATAGATATAGATTTCCTAAGTTTGTATTTTTATAAAAAAGAATAATTCCCGCAGTACTGAAGAGAGCGGGGTAGGGGGGTGCCTTCCATTCTAGAGAACGATTTTTCTTTTATTTCCATACTTGAAAAAACCATTTAAA
>CM063502.1:78009008-78074008 GCA_032207245.1 Pardosa pseudoannulata | reverse complement strand
TACACAGTTTACACACACTAAAGGAGGAGACACTCTAGCTCCCGCCTAATAGTCTTGATATTTCATCATGCGGTTTTCATATGTTTAATAAGTCCTTGAAATGCCGTCTACGGTTTTTGCTGTACCTGGAAGTGCTGTGGGTGCTTTCGAACTTCTTCAAGCAGCAGAAAGTGGACTTTTATCAGAGGGATTTATTCAACCCAATAAAGGAAGTGATTACCCAGAGGAATAATTACGTCAGTGTTCTAGGCTATTTTAATGATTCTCATTTCAAACCTGGACTATATAGTATTTGAAATGATTCAATTTTATCGTCCCTTATATCCCGTTTTAAAACCGTACTTTCTGTAAAGTGTAAGTCCATATTTGATTTGCCGGGTCTAGACTTTGCAACGATTTACAAATTTATCATATTGAAGTTATTAATCTAAGAAAAACCTTCAGCAACCGTTATACTTAAGTACAGATAAAATTTATTTTCTCTAATTATTATTGGTATGGCGTGTAATCAGCGTATAAATACAAAGCAGTCAAGTGATGGTATTTTATACTCAACCAAAAGTGATGCCCTGCGAAATGCGTTTTCCTTTAATAGTCGAAACAGCTAACTTGCAAAATCATGTATCACATATTCTCTAATTCCGTGATGAATCATACAGTTCTAATCAAATCACCAAGAGAAATATAGAAAGAAATTGGAAGTTGGTGATTTCGTGTCAGGGGATGGTAAAAAAATATGTGTTTGCAGATGGAAATCAAACGAGAACCTCTTGAACCTCACATTTTGCTTTCATTCGTTAATGGTACTCTACAAATTTCATCAAATATATTTATACATAGATAGATGTCTTATCAGTATATAAGTAAGCAATCTTATGACTTATAAAATTCCTTTATCTTCTACTAGAATATAAACGTACTTCATATAAGTATGGTCGAAAGATGGCCGATTGGTTAGGATGCTGGCTTTCGGTACCGGAGTTCGTGGGTTCGCATCACACTGTGGCATGGATGTTTGTAGTCATTCGGAGTCAGCTTTAAGCTGTAGGTCCCGGTCTCCTTAGCCCTCGTGTTGCAAAGGAGTAGACCGTAGCATTCCAAATCAGACCAAACCAAACCATATAAGTATGTAATACCAAATATTTTTGAATGAAGTTTGTGGATATTTTTAATGAAATTATATTTGTTATATACCCTATATAATAATAGACTAAGTTATCTGTCCTCGAATTTATCAAGCGGTTCGACCTGGAATGGAAAGAGGCATCCATATTAGATTCTTGATGAGTTAGGCATAGAAATGCTGGAAATCTACCCCTACCCCACTTTTCTAGCCTTTAATGCCATTATTTTAAGCCCTATTTGTCCCGGTTAAGAGCAGGGAATTAAATTTATCAATTTCTCACATAATAAATAGGTAAAAGTAACATTTTTTTCTAGCATTAAGACGCCATTTCTTTTAACTATCTCATTATATCATTTCTTATTTTAAATTATTTAAATATTCTCTGCATTATTTACCTACTTTTTATCACTGAACTTAGATGTTACGTAAATAATGTTCTTTTATATTTGGCTTAATAGATTAGGTGTGATAATTTTAAATTTAATCATCGATTATTTTTTGTTGCAATGAAACTTATCACCGGTATTAACAACAAATTCTATCTACTTTCAGTGTGTAGTGGAAATGATAGTTTCATCATTCCTTTACTTCCATTAATTACTGTAGCAAAAAAAATTGGGAAGAATTTCACTTTAATTTAGACGTAGCTAAGAAAGCTTTGAATTATCTTTCTAAATGAATTCAACGTAATTCTAAACTGCATTCAAAGTATCGGGAGACTTTAGAGGAGTTTGAAGATAAACTAATTTTTGAGCGTGTACCAGATAATTCTCAACCAAACAACAAACCATTTATTATCTGCCTTATAGAGTATTTTAGAATTCCGGAAAATTAAAGATTTTACTGATCCCGTCATATGACGGGCCATATGTTTGTTTCATTTAATAATGGTAAAATATCTAATTTTCTTATTCCATGGTTAAAAAGCGTCTTACCAAAGTCACCTTCGAAAATCAAAAGTTTTCCGGATTCCTTCATATGACGGCCATATGCTTGTAAAATATGTATTATTCTTTAAAGTGTCAGATAAAATAATATGTTTTGTATATTTACTTAACGATTATAAAATCGTCATAAATGCCTTATAAATGTAATTATGAATGATTTAAAAATTTATCATAATCTAATATACATTTTTTCTTTTAATTTCCAATAATTAGAATCAGTATTTTTGAGACAAGTTTCAGTGTATCAGTATTTCTGAGACAGAAATTTAAAAAAATAATTTTAGAAAGCTTTTGACCAGCAAATTAGTTTTCACAATAAAATCTCCGTGCTTTATGTGACCATTATGATATCGTTAAATATTATTTAAAAGCAAGACTGAGATTTACTTTTATAAGTACTTTTTTTCATTTATACTTATTCTGAGCGATTTAACTGTGCTGACGCTAAGCTTAGTAATCTCTTTTATCAAAGCAGCAGAATCCGGAAAGAAAAATCGACTTTAGTGACTTCTTGTAAGAATTCAAGTTAAGGTATTTCTTTTTAGATACATCGAAATAATAGATTTCCTTTAGGATTTAAGATTCTAAACAATCCTCAGATAAGTTTCTATAACATAAATGTAATTCACTATCATTGTAGCATTGTATTCTAAATTTTACTCTGAAAAATTATACTACTGCATACAGCACTGCAATACAACAAATATACATAAAAGACAATACTTTTGGAACGCGATAGAGTTTAACATTTATTTTAAAATTTCTGAACATATTACTGGTGACTTGTCTAACTTTGCCATACAACAACCATAATTAATTCCATACTTTCAAATGAAGTTTTGTATTTTAAATGCTTTTGTATTTTGTGAACTATGCACATATTAAGAAGGGAAAAATTGATTACCCTGAATCAGCTGAAACCTGATAAACCTGAAAACCTGATTTCAAATACCCTGAATTTGAAACTTTTCACTACATTTTTTTTACTTCCAGTTATGTTTACGATGCGAAGTTTTTAAAACACAGCTTATATGGAAATAATGTAAAAAGTCTTCTTAAAACCACAGCATATTAATTACAACATTTTTTCTCAGAATTAAGTTTATATCATTAGCTTACGAACCTTACAAAATACATGAAATTGCGCGAGAGGAATATAATGCGGCAAATTAAGTTTTAAATAAATCTTAAACGAGAAGTTAAAAGCATGTAAAAGAAATACGAGGAGCATCCAGAAAATAAGTTTCCCTATTTAAAAGAAAAAAGGAACTCCCACTTTCACGGACATATTTATTGGCAACAAGTACAGGAATGTTTCAGCTATTTTTCAACATAGCCACTACCAAAATTGAGACACTTGTCGTATTGTGGGATCAAATTTTGAGGACCTCTGTCATAGAACTCTACCGCCTGTGAATGGAACTAGTCTTCTTGTCTGAGAGCACTGTGCACATCCGTATCCGTACCGCAGCGACTGTTTGAATTTGGTCCTGACCGAAGATCCACTATGATGCGAATGCATTGACTGCTGCTTGGTTTATGGAGTACAGTGCGAAATCCAAGTCTCCTTGACCGTGACGATCCTGTCGAGGAACTCTTCGCCGTCATCGTGATATCGTATCAGTGCTGCTCTTAAGCGTTCAATTTTGTGTTCGGGTGTCAGTTTCAGCTCATAGACCTGACAGAGTTGACGATGAATTTCAACTAGTTCAATGCTTTGTACATTCAAGATCAATGACCGAACACTGCAGGCGGCGGGAGAGAGAATTAGAGTTTCCATTTCTGACCACTGCTACCCCGCAACTGGTACGAATCGGGACTTGTCCATCTGGCATATGATTAATACTTCATAGATCTGTTACGCACACGCAATTTACACAGCAAATTACGTTTATTTTAAAGGGGAAAACATCGGAAAGCTTACTTTCTCGATGCGACTAGTATTTTTTTGCATTAGGTATTTATTATGTATTTAAAATTCTGTATGCATTTAGGAAATATATCCATACTTTTATTAAAACTTTTGTAGTCTATGCTCCACAGATGTTTTTAAAGAGTTTTAAGTACATATTCTAATTTAAAAGATATCGGCATTACATTGATTATGATATTTTAGACGATCCTTTCTAATAGATGGGATAAAATAGCGTCTTCCAAAAATTCCTTAAATAAAATTTCTAAAAGACAATTAGAAATTAAATGACATTAAATTTTAAATATTTAATTTAAAAAACTCGGGTAAATCTGATACATTCAAAAGCCAAAATCTAGTGATCACAAGTTTTGGTTGTTCAGTGTTAAAAATAAATTTCTATCGCATTTCTTATCAATTGAGAAAATAAGTAGTTATATTTTCACAGAATATAACAACTAATTTTATATTTTAACTGCATTTTTTTCAACTTTACTTAAAGTTTAGCTTTTTTACCATCTTTTATTTCGACTAAAGATTTCATAAATCATCATTTTCCCCATAACAAGAAAATACGAAATTTCTGACACATGTATTTTGCGACTGGGGAATAGTAAGCAATAATGCGAAATGCCACATTATCGTTAAATGCATCGAATATACAGAAACTGTAGTAGAAAGAGTATGTGGTAAAAATGGAAAACAAAAGCATTAAAAATGATAAATATAAAAGGCAATATTTTTACTTGATTTGAGTTATGATTTTATATTATCTTTCTTATATACATTAAATTGCATTTTGTGCATTAAAATGCAAGAAGTTTATTTACATAATTAAAAATGTTCATTGGTTAATAGTGCAAGGGCGAGTGATTTACTAATTAGTGGGTAATAATATGAGAATCTTTTCTTCAAAGCTGATTGTGACTGGTTACAAATATCTACGCAAGTGATACTTGAAACTGTATACACTGGTCCCGAAACATAGTATATATAACAGTCTGTTAGGTTTTTTAAAGAAGATGACTTATATATATATATATATATATATATATATATATATATATATATATATATATATATATGTACAGAGAGAGAGATAATATACACACATATATACATACATATGTATACATATACCTACATATACAGATACATATATTTATGCATATATATATAAATATATTTATACCCACACACATATACATATATATATATATATATATATATATATATATATATATATATATATATATATATATTTATATATATATATATATATATATATATATATATATATATATATATATATATATATATATATATGTGTGTGTGTGTGTGTGTGTGTGTGTGTGTGTTCCCCGTGCAAGTACTTACAGAAATGATTTAAATCATAAATACTTAAAGTGTCTTTTTATTATCAGGAAAATGTAGGTTATAGTATTTTTTATATTTTCTTGGAGTGAGTTTTCCTTCCCATCTTAGGTTAGAATACAATCATTTAAACATTCTACCATGTACATTCTACCAGGTATATACTATTATATGTAGCTTCGTCATGATCGGCATATTTGTTTTTATAGTCTTTTTATGACTCTCGATCTTCGTACATAAATATATTTGTTTCTACGGTATATCGACTAAAATCATGATAAAAATCTTTATGAACTCTTATGAAACATTCCTTTACAGTACCATTTTTACATATAATATTGAATAAATCTGGTATCATGAAGTTGTCCTTTTTTATAAATTGCATTGTCTCGTGTTTAAAATCACATTTTATGATTAATGAAAGGTGTTAAGTTTCCCTATTTGTTTACTCTTTGAAGTCCATAATAACTTAGACTAGGCTTACAATATTCATCAATATATTTTGAGTAATAGTGACTCTTATATTGTTAAGAGCTGTATAAAATGAAATATAATCACAGAATATATAACTGCATAAAATATTTGTAATCTTTAATTCTGTAATCTTTAAGATACAGAAAGCAAATTAAATTACTCTATCAATTTAAAACATATTCTTTGAATCAAAACGTCTTTGGGATCCTATACCTGAAGCAAGTTAATGTTTGCTAACCAGATCGTAAGCAATATAACCTTTCTACGGACACGATTATTTACAAGAAAAATCATAACATAAATAAAAAGAATGTACAATTAATATATCATGACATAAACCATTTAAAATTTGCTTGAGCTGACTAATAATGCATTCCTGAAACCTATTTTTAGATAAGTTATAAATTGTTTGACATCGAAATATAAATACCCCATTTAGCTCAGGTTGGATGAAATAATAAAAGAACTATCCAGCCTTCGTTTTCACATTATTACTTTGTTCTTTGTTCATTCTATCATTCTGCTGTTTATAACTGGAGTAGATTTAGAGAAAATATTTATGAAAATGTCTCACTAAATTCCTCCTCCATCATGCCTGTATTTGATTAAATTACTGGAATGCTCGTAATGTTTTATGTCATGAAAATCCTCATATCATTTGATGGCTCGTGATTTGGGAAAAAAACATGCTATCACCGCTTTGTATTACGCATTATTTCACGAATAAATGCGCCTTTATATCATGGTTTATTGAAAGAACATAACAGTATATTTCGTTGCCGATTACAATACTTACATTCCATACAAATTGGAGATCTTCTCTTGGCATAGACCCAATGTTTTGGGATGTTGTTCTTAATATTGGAAGGAAGAACGGCCCGGATTGCATACACGACTACCGCTTGCTGTTCATACGTACATTCTTGACATATTTATGATAGCTAATACTTTCAGAATTCTTGCCCCATCGAATTGCAATGACGAAGCGGAACACAATTCATTATATTCAGCGCTATTAATGCAGACGGCTATAAACTCTACGCATTCCAGAATGAATGGTTAAGCTATTACATATGTCTATGTGATTAAAACCGCTTTCACGGAAGTTTCAGCCGGCTAGTATATTCCAAGAATGCGTAAAAGACTAAAGTGGGAAGAAGCCTCAGATAAGTGTATTTCTATTCCTTGCGGAGAATATGTTATTAATTAAACGAACATCCATTGTTTTCAGGATATTTAAAATTGCTGTACATATAGATATCGGAAAGTCAATTTAAAGATTAGAAAATTTGGCGAACTGCATTAAAATATACAGTACTTCTAAGAAGTGTTTTATATGATACCTGAAAAGGGTTTTTTAAATTTTGTTGCGGGGATATCTTTTTCTCCTTGAGTATCTTGCAACGGATTTACATTTTCACCTCAACATAATTTAATTATTTCTATTTTTTTTCAGAAGCGTGTAATATTAGGCGATTACTTAGAACATAATTGATAAATTAGGAGATTGAAAATTCCTTTCTAAATACAATATGATATGTCTTTAAATTTTGACAAAAATCTATCTTAACCCTTTCGTGCTCCGTGGGAGGATTACTTCCCATCTACACGATCTTACAAAATACACCTGTGGGAAGCTCAAAACCCGTTCTAATATATTGGTCTTGTTATTGAAACGAAGGGAAGACTGATTCCCGCTTCGGTTTTGTACTCTCATCAATTGTTCGATCGATTAAATAAAATTAGCAGCTTGAAAGTTTTGAAAGTTTGGAAACGGGGAGTGAGAAATAAATGGCCCACGAAAGGGTTAAGATAAGCAGAAACACACACACACACACACACAGTCGTCTCTTAACCCCTTTTTGCATGATTTTTTTCCTGGGGGTGAATTGAAGGGGATATATTTCACGCTCTAGATTAAAGAAAGAATGCTTAAAATAATCTTAGCATAAATATGTAATATAAGGTAAGTAAAAAATAGCCTGATTAAAATATCCCTCATCATGAAAATTTACATGTTAAGCTCAGTACAAACGAAATTAAAAAAAATATATACACACACACACACACACACACACATATATATATATATATATATATATATATATATATATATATATATATATATACATATATATATATATATATATATATATATATATATATATATATATATATATATATATATATATATATATATATATATATATATATATATATATATATATATATATATATATATATATATATATATATATATATATATATATATATATATATATATATATATATATATATATATATATATATATATATATACATACATATATATATATATATATAATATATCACATATATATATATATATATATGTGTGTGTGTATGTGTATTTGTATAATGTTTGTTCCTAATGGTAACAAAAAAAATAATTTTTACTCTTATTTCGACACAAATGAAGTGATTCAACTTCAAAGCGATGTAAATTTCTGTCACAGGATTTTGGAAAAATTATTTAGGATATTCGATATAAATTGCACAGAAAAAATCATAAACACGAAATTCAAACCTTTTTTCAACTCTATATCGTTTAATTAGCAAAAAAGTCCCAGATTACTAATCTGGGACTTTATAAAATATATTCAAGAAATAGCTCGTTTTTTTCCAACCATAACAATCATTGAGATGACGTACATTGTTATGATTGTAACATGCAATTTCTTTTTGCAGCTACGTTCTTTATTATACAATAGTCGTGAAAAGGATTGCAAGAAACAAGCAATTTACCATACACATTCTTTAAGTAAAACTTTTTCTTACTAAATATTATGATGAAAATTTCCATCTTCATTCAAAAAGGAGTTAATAACAAAAGCAATCGAGATAGCTTAAAAACGTATTTATTTTACTTTGGGGTTTTGACCATTACAAAAGAAGTATAGTATAAAAAATTAACAATAAACCTAACTACTTTTACATTCATTCTTCGAATTTTAACCTTTTCATTAAAATGATAATAGAAGTAATACAATAGCTCTTATTTTGAAACAAATGAAGTAATACAACTTCAGACATGATGTAAATTTCTGTCACAGGTTTTTGAAAAATATATTTAGGATATTCGATATAAATTGCCCAGAAAAATCATAAACACGAAATTCAAACCTTTTTTCCACTCTTTGTAGTTTTATTAGCAAAAAAAATTCCAGGTTAGTTATAAAATATATTCAAGAAATAGCCCGTTTCTTTCAACCATAACAATCATCGGGATGACAAGTTGAAACCAGTTATGACTGTAACATGTGATTTCTTTTTGCAACTACGTTCTTTATTATACAATAGTCTTGAAAAAGATTGAAAACAAATTATAGTACACGTACTTTAAATAAAACTTTTTTTTTTACTAAATATTATGATGGAAATTTCCATCTTCATTCAAAAAGGTGTTAATAACAAAAACAATCGAGATAGCTTAGAAATGTACTTATTTTACTTTGGGGTTTTGACCATTACAAAAGAAGTATAGTATAAAAAATTAACAATAAAACTAACTAATTTTACATTCATTCTTAGAATTTTAACCTTTTCATTAAAATGATAATAGAAGTAATACAATAGCTCTTATTTTGAAACAAATGAAGTAATACAACTTCAGACATGATGTAAATTTCTGTCACAGGATTTTGGAAAAATTATTTAGGATATTCGATATAAATTGCACAGAAAAAATCATAAACACGAAATTCAAACCTTTTTTCCACTCTTTATCGTTCTATTAGCAAAAACAAAATCCCAGATTAGTTATAAAATATATTCAAGAAATAGCTCGTTTTTTCAACGATAACAATCATCGGGATGACAAGTTGAAACCAGTTATGATTGTAACATGTGATTTCTTTTTTCAGCTACGTTCTTTATTATACAATAGTCTTGAAAAAGATTGAAAAAAAAAACCAATTTACAGTACACGTACTTTAAGTAAAACTTTTTTTTTACTAAATGATATGATGAAAATTTCCATCTTCATTCAAAAAGGATTTAATAACAAAAACAATCGAGATAGCTTAAAAACGTACTTATTTTACTTTGGGGTTTTGACCGTTACAAAGAAGTATAGTATAAAAAATTAACAATAATGCTAACTACTTTTACATTCATTCTTAGAATTTTAACCTTATCATTAAAATGATAATAGAAGTAATACAATAAAAATATTTTAATATGTAGCGTAAATAAATAGATGATTATTTTATTTAAATTTAGAATGCGGCACTAATAACTTTTTATTTATTTTAAAAATTCATTTTGTCTTATATATGATATTATAATACAATGAAAGTATTATATTTTTAATACGTTTCTTGATTTCAGTTCAACAGTGAATACCAATATTTCGTAACTTACCGTCATCATTCTTTAGCATCTATAAATTTTGAAAATTTACCCACCTCATCAGTTCTTTCTTAAGCTGTTATATCCACGAAAACTCTTTTATCTCAGCGTTATTCTTACTTGTCAAGTTTACAATTTAAATATTGAAAGTCAAAATATTCTATCTTCAAACTGTTAAATTACATCAAGTATCATTAGAATTCAAAGCCCAGTGGCGTTGGGGTGACGCTTTGAGCTCCCACGACACAAGTCTGGGGTTCGATCCCCGAACTGGGCAAGGTTGAATCAGCCTTTCATTCCTTCAGTGTGTAGACAAACTGAGGATCAAGCCTGCTTAAGAACTAAACACTGGGGATTCCGCGTAAGGTTGACCACCTAACTGGTACATATGCTTCGCACCCCGGGGTTGTTTGTCTTGGAAACGGAGATTGGCACCTCAGGCCCTGGCCCCTTAGGGATTGTTACGCCGAGGTTTGGTTTGGTTTTGGTTTAGTTTGGAGCTCTACGGTCTACTGCTTTGCACACGAGGGCTAATGAGACCGGGACCTACTCTTAAAGCTGATTCCGAACGGCTACGGACATCCATGCCATAGTGGGATTTGAACCCCGAACTCCGGAACCGACGATCAGCGCCCTAACCAATCGGTCAGCGTTCAGCGTGTTGTGCCGAGAAGTTTAGTTTATCATTAAAAATCAATGTTCAGACATTCATCAAAAAGTCATCCAAATTCTCCATTTTACATACTAGTAAGTAGTAGTTCTTAATAAAATGTGATTACTATAACCACTAATTAGTATTATGATTTCGAAAACTCAAATGGAATACATTTTCTTAAAATTATTTTCGATTAATAATGCATTCTTTTAAGCAAAGTTACTATAAATCTCCCTTGGGCATGAAAAATGCATAAAGAAGTTGGAAAACATTCCCGATAAGAAGAAACTTGAGATAAATTGTGTCGAGTTATTGAGAGTCAACTTTATGTGCAACCAAATGAAATTTCTCTTATATGCATAACACTGTAAACATCTCAAGTTTCGTTCGATCAGTTGCACTCATCCATGTGTAACTTCCCGTTGTATGATAAGGGGAATTGTAAGGCATAACGGGAGAGGAAAGCTCTCCATAAATGGGATTTGATCTAAGACTTTATAGAATCATGCTCTCAAATTTAACGTCCTATCCGCTATCTATACCAGACGTCCGAATTTCAAGAACTTCTGTGGGATTCTCCTTTTTGCCATCATTTTCGAAAGGAAGAAGGATTCCATTCAAGGAAGCGGTGGAATATCTCTACTCCAGCGGTTTTCAGAGAAAATTCTGGACTACTCTGGACGCTTCAGAATTCGGAAAACCGTATAAAATGAGCTATCAAGAAAAGAAAAACTCTTCAGCCAAAACACATCTGTCGATCGATTTACTCTTGAAAACCAAGATATTCATTCAGATGAAAGATGGCATTGACATGGAGCAACTTATACAGTCTTTCCTGTCCCCTTCCTGTTTAAGTATAGTCCCAAACATGAACAAAAACTGATATCATTTCCCTTTAATATCTTTCTTGTTTCTTTTCACATTTTAAACTGTATATTATAATATAATAGTAAAACATACCGGTAGGATTAATTTGTTTGGAGAAAAACAGTTTTCATTTTCCATTTTTAAGTTAAAATGTCTTTATATTGTCATAGGTTGTTCCGTATGTTTTAAGTTTAAGTTATTAATTATATATTATAAGTTTAAGTTAATAGTTATATATTACATATTATAATAATATATATTATTGTTTTGAAAACCAAGATATTCATTAAGGGGAAATCTAGCAATAATATGGAAGTCTTTATCATTTACATTCTCTCCCTTCATTTCAAGAATAATCTCAAACAAGAATAACCATGAAAATAAATTTTCAGTTTAAAAGCAAAGTACATCTATCAATTTTAAATATAAAATCGGTATTTTTCTCAGTATTTAAAAACCATACTCTAATGAACTGTAAAGTATATTTGATGAACTAATATATTTCTAAAACGCATGTTGCTTCTGGAAGACTTGATAAACTCGGTAAAAAATATTTAGATTGGCATAGATTACATTACGTTATATAAGTGTATTTTAATGTAAGTAAAAGGATTTATAATAATGATTTATAGCTTTCATAACGATTTATAGGTTCGATAATAAACAAAAGTTTGAAATAAATATATAGTGTAATTAATGGTGATAGTGGCAAAAGTTTTTGAAGTGAAATTATTACTTAAATATAAGTTGTTTTACAAGTGAATAATTTTAATTGTTATATATTTTTGACATAATCTCTATTGAATGAGATATTTTTCAAATATAAGTATAATTACATTTTAAATGGAAAATTTAAAAATAGATAATACGATTTTAGATAATATTTCTATTTCCCTGAGGTCTAATTTATCTTCAGTAATTTCATATAATAATCCAATATGTTAGAGGAACAATTTTAAAATATTTTATTCCTTTGCTGGCAAATTTAATTGTAATTATATGTAGATTATTATTTTATCTAAAGATAAAATGTAAATTCATTTAAAAATTTCTAAAATTTCTAAATTCTTAGTTTTATTACATTTTTTAATTAAAAAAATCAAATCTTATTCAACTTACTTTTCTTTTCCCATAAAAGTATTTTAATAATCTTCTATAGTCTTATATGCTTTAAAAGTTCATGATAAAAAATATTAAAAACTCCAGCAAATTTTACCGGGATTGATAAATTAAGGCTTTAATTTTCTTCATGTCTTTCTTTGCAAAAGGAAATCAAACAGGTTGATGATAACACATTAGCAACATTATAATCCATTAACAAACTGTTTTTAAAAAATCTGTCCGGATTCTGTACTACCAAGTAAAATAATTTAAGAATAAAAGTTTATACTCGTGACAAACACGCCTTCATTGTAATATTAAATTATTTTGTACAGTTAAAATACCTTTCCTGCAATAAAAGACTAAAATCTAATTATATAACACTCAAAGAAATACCTAGAAATCATGGTAAATTAAGTTACCTTCAACCAGTTTGTATAACTTCACAATAAAGTAGATAGTTGTAATTTTTTTTATTGAAAATATTTTCCTGCATCTTACTAAGCGGCATAATAAGATTTTGATTACCCTAAGGAAGAGAAATCACGTACCTGAGTGGAAAATATTATTAGTGGAAATATTAACTGCTGCCACAGCGCTAAAAAGTGAGGTCTATTTTTATCGGGGCTTATTAGAAATGACTCTTATTACACCACTGCTATAGAAATTTCGGTAACGAAACCCATGCTATTGTTCACGCTTACATTCTAATTCCTTTCTCTTTACAGGTATTGAATTTCTCAAGCACATATTTTGATTATAAACATTTATAAAAGTTCGACGTGTGAGTTTTGCATAAGTACTGTTGTGAAATTAAAATACACAGGCGTATATTTTATCAATTATATTTTTTAATGAAAATTTGTACTTGATTCTTCTTTTACAATTCTTTCCATCATTATAAAAGCATCTATCGTACCATAAAACTATATTTTGAATCTCATTTTAATTTAAATTGAGTGGCTTCGTGTTAAACAGATTTTTGTTTTCTGTCCTTCAGGTGACGTTTACGGTCCCCAGTGTCAGTCAAGCTAATGATAATTTAAGTGTGAGAAAGTTTCTTAAATGATGCAACATTCCATAAAAATGACTTCTTAAAGCATATGTTCTCTCAAATGTTTCCATAACCTCTCTGTACTAAGTTTTCAATATTGGAAGAAAGTGCTTACTTCCCTCAAATAATACACATTCGTGCAGATAAGTTTAACCCCTTCCTTCTAGCTCCCGTGAAAATGACTGGGTGAGATTTGGTTTTATATATCTCCCTCCTGCCATATTACCGGGCTGGAATGTTAAGTAGTAAATAAGATTAAAACTAATTCATTTATTTTTACATACCAAATTGGAGTACCATAATGTTTTAATGTAATTATAGATAGTTTATTTTAACCCATATTGGACCGCTGTCCTATAAACAGGATAGCAAATAAAATTCCGTTTAATAATAAAGTTATAAATATTTTTTGAGTGGATTTTATTTTAACACCTTTAAAATAGACACACTTTAGCATAGTAACAAAAAAACTGATAAATCAAATTATATTGTATTGTAAAAAATATTTTCAGCAACCTCTTAAAAATTATCATTTTTAAAACTTTAATTTTATATTTATTATTATTATTTTTTAAACATTGTGGAGATCACTTTTAGTTTAAAAACAGAGCTAATAATGTAGCTGAAAATTTTTTTTGAAAAATATATTTTACATGTGTATTTTGTAAGTATAAAAAAGGTGCCCTAAAATTAAGACGACTGTCCAATCCTGATTATTTTTCTATGAATTCGATATTGCATTGATAGCGCACATTCTTTTCTTATCTTTCAATGAAAACCAGTACAAACACCTGTTCACACACCTGGACACAACAAGGGGTAAATAGATGTCTATTCTATTAAGAAATTTGGAGATTTTTTGCAAGATAAACTTACTCTTTTACTGCCAGTTCAATAACTGCAAGAGAAAACCTACAACAGTATGCTTAAAATGTAATGTTGGACTTTGTTTTGACTGTTTCCCAAAATTTCATCTATGAATCAGCCTAATGCAATGTAATTGATATGTGTTAAGATTTAGTAGTGTAATGGACCGTTGTCCTATTAATAGGACAGCCAATTACATAAAAAATTAAAAATATATTTTCAAAATTTTGGTTTTATATGCTTAGTTACACCATATTAATGGTATGGATTCATCTTTAATAACTTACAGAAATATTTAGTTGGTGTGGTACAATATGGGTTAAACTATATCTTTAGTAGACGAACTTATTGAAAGGTAACAGTTAGCAGAAACCATTCCAAAAAAATGACGGTCAAGCTTTGAGGATAATCCCAGTCATTTGATTCAAAGGAGACAGATACCCCCAACTAATAAGAAACGACAACCATCATGATAATGCAAAGTTTGTTGCTCCATAAGAGATGAAAACTTTAAGAGATGTATGAATGAGACTACAGTCCAGATTGTGATGTTGGCCTTTGTATCTCATGATTTGAAATTTATCAAACAAAAAAAAATTACAAATATTTATTTATATTATACATAAGTTAAATAAAATTAGTTTTTAATGATTAAAACACATGTTTTTAAAAAATTTCCTGCTTCCTGGAAAACCAACATTAAGTCATAGTAACCCCGAATGTTGACTTTTCCTAGAAATGTAATGTTTTTTAAATTTCAAGATAAAAACGAACGATAAATTAAAAATGAATATATATATATATATATATATATATATATATATATATATATATATATATATATATATATATATATATGTGTGTGTGTATATATATATATATATATATATATATATGTGTGTCTGTGTGTGTATGTATATATATATATATATATATATATATATATATATTTTTCATACACATATTTTTATATATATTTTCAGTGATAAAAACAGGCATTTTTATGAGGATTTTCTTCAAAAATTATCCGATCGTTAAAGGGTTAAATGCTGTAACACTCTTTCTATCAAACTTACCATGCCTTCTATCAAACAATTCATACAATTTACTGATTTTCTAAGGTATCTCATCCCTCCTTCATATTGCTTGAACTAAGCAAACGAAGGACAGATCGCATTTCGCTGTCAGCGGGATTTTCAATGGAATAGGGCCTTTTAAATATTGCCAAACAGAGTTGAAAACAGTCAAATTCTTTAGGAATGTTTTCTCTGGAAAACCAACAAATATAATTTCATGTAAATTGCCCTCTGAGTCAGTAACGAAACTTGAAAGGGCAGGGAATAGGGTTAAAACCACCTTATATTAGTAAACATTTGCAAAAATACACCTGTAGGGGCTCAGAATGGTGGGAGAATCCATGTTAGGAACCTCTAATCTTATTCATCTATTATATAATATTTCCTGCTATTCGTACAATATTTATTTTGATACTACATCTCCAGTAGAGGGTACATATTTAAAGTTCCCTTGTCTAACTTTAATATTTTTAAAAATCTTGTTAACTTTTTTATTGATTTTATTATTATCATAAATATAGTACGTCTACTTTCTGATTAGGATGAAAATGAGAAACAATCTTAATTTCAATTGAAGTTATAAGTGCTTATTAAATCCTCAATAATATGAACTAACCTTAATTCTAACATATATCGATATTACATAAAGTCAACATATATATAACTTCCTTCAGTTCCGTTGCAGAACAAATACGTGAGATGAACTACATTTAGTAATTATAGGAGGTGATTTAAACTATAAAATGATCTTCCCTTAGATATATCGAAATGAAACAATACTTGTAATAAAACAATATAATCCTATTTACCTATGAATAGAATTCATGAAGTTTTAAAAGATATTTCTTTCGGAACTTTTAATAGGAATGTTACTATTGGGTTGTTCGGAAAGTCATTTCGTTTTTTTTGGGGAACATGAAAGACAGTTTTCGTATAATGAATAAATATTTTATTAAATTATATATTGGCCATTCTGGTCCAACACCTTTTGCCATCTTTCTGGTAGTAGCATAATTCCACGCTCATAAAATTTTTGGTCTTTGCTGGCAAAAAACTGATCGAGGTGGTTTTTGACCTCCTCATTTGAGGTGCAGGTTTTACCGTCTAAAAATTTTTGGAATGACCGAAACAAATAATAATCCGATGGTGCCTGGTCTGGAGAATTTGGTGGGTGTGGTATTGTATCCCATTTAAGCTGTAAAAGCTTTTGGTGAGTGACCAAACTTGTGTGAGGTTTCGCGTTGTCTTGGTGAAACAGTACACCTTTCCTGTTGATTAGTTCTGACCTTTTCTGTTGAAGTTCATCATTCATTTTGTCCAGCTGATGACAGTAGACTTCCGAATTAATCGTTGTGTTATCCGGTAAAAGCTTAAAAACAACGATTCCTTTAAAATCCCACCAAACAGACAGCATCACCTTTTTTTGGTGAATATCGACTTTGGAAATGGTTTGAGCCGGTCCATCTTTTTTACTCCATGACCTCTTGCGTTTGACGTTGTTGTATATAACCCATTTTTTGTCCCCAGTGATGATGTGCTTCAAAAACGGATCATTTTCGTGACGTTTGAGAAGCGAATCGCAGACGTCAATGCGGCGACACAGATTTCTCTCTGTGAGAATATAGGGAACCCATACATCGAGCTTCGAGGATAATACCAGGCCTTTCAAGTGGTCATAAACTGTTGAATTTGATAAATTTAACCTCAATCTGATCTCACGTGTTGTTATTCGCCGGTTCGCATCAACTAATGCCTTTATCGCGTCTTTATCAGCTTCCACCGGACTTCCCGAACATGGTGCAGCTTCGACATCAAAATTGCCGGATCGAAATTTAGCGAACCAGTTCTGGCACTGGCGTACTGTCAACACACCTTCTCCATACACATCGGTCAATTTTTTTCTGGCTTGAACAGCATTTTTACCCTTTCTTTAGTAAAACAGTAAAATATGTCGAAAATTCTGCTTATCGCTCTCCATATTTAAGAGGGTACCAACCAAAAACTACTGCGTAGAATTAATTGGAATTTTTCACACACAAGCCTTGCTATATGAGCTATCAAAGCATATAAAAATTATACGGCTTAAATGTGAAGTTGGGTGAAAAAAAATACAATTAAATCCTCTGAGGGAAAAAACGAAATTACTTTCCGAACAACCCAATAGTTAATTAGAATACCTCAAACAGGTTTTAAATTAAGAAATTCCTACATTATTTTTTAAATAGTTATTCAGAAAGCCTGATGCTGCTTACCATTTTTATAGGTCTATTCTAATTAACAGCTCTATTATATTTCCGCATTAATTCCATTTCGAAGGAAGTAAATGGATATGGGAATTTTATGTCATCAATTACTTTTAACCTTGTTAAAACTGTTGAATCAGGGTAATACGTATTAGAGTAACACGTTTTAAGTAAAAATCGCTCATATTTAAACGACAAATGTTATAGATAACTGTACAATTTTATATTAGAGTAAAACTTTTCTAATTATTGTAATTATTGTAATATTAACCATCATGATATTTTTGTTTATGTTATTATTCTGATTAATATCATTACAATATATTATTTCTAAAATCATACAAAATGCAACTTCCTCTCTTTATGTTAAGTATCATATAACAATTAAAATACGCGTACGAGTAGATGGTTAATGTTCATTTATCATTATTACATGTTGTTACCCTTATTTCCATAAGGAGACTTTATGACAGAGATATAGGTTGCCTTTTGTCTCTCGAATGAAACCCTAATGTCAGAAAATCCAGGCTTTGTCCTTATGATCTTAAATTAATCCCAAGTAAAGGACGTGTGTAATTATGACAAAATGTTCACTTAATGTTATGTCTTTTACATAAGCTTCTTTTATATAGCGTACTTAAGAAGGAAACGGAGCTTAAATGCCAATAATTGTCCTAAATGGCCTATGAACCCTAATTTTAGTTAGATATCGTTCTTGGTTTTGTATAATGTCTTTATATGTTATTAAAATATTTATTTATAAGTTAGTTAAGATTGTTAAGTAAGTTTAATTTTATGAATATTACTTTGTAGAGAATGAATGTGTTTTAAAGTATTTATGTTAAACTCTAGAAATATGCTTTCACATTTATAACCTTTTTTTTTTGCATTAACAATTCCCTTAAATAAATGCTGATAACTTCCTAATAATGAACATAAAATATTTAAATAAAGAATATTTCATTAAAAAATTATATTTTGCCAGTTGCTGATATATAGCTACTTGTTATAAGCAGAAAAATATAATCGTAATCATGATAACCTCTGTATTTTAGCTATTAAAATATCCAGAAATATAATATACTAAATTATACTAAATAGATCACAGTGCAGTGTGCTAAGAAATTCTTTAAAACATTTATTTTCCTCTATTACATGAAAATTCTTGCATCATTCCTAAACAATACTTTTTTTATCGTTTACATGTAACCAAATTGTTGCTCTAAATTATTTTTTTTCTTCCACATTTTCAAAGAATTAAAGCTTAATTACAAATTTGTTTTATACACATTTGTTTTCTGTATTAAACATTTATTCACATGTTCTATCCATTTTATGACAATACGTGACTGTCTCGCATGGTTTTCTTAACTTTTTTGCTTAACTCCCCTAATTTTTTTAACCAGTGTATGTTTTACTATAAGAAGCACCGTATTATCAATGAATATCTATTGGAATTATACTAGATAAATTACAATCCAGGATGCTAAAAAATTTCTCAAAGCATTTATTCTCCTCCCTTCTATATAAACAGCAAAACTCAGTTGGAACTGTTGGCAATAAAATATTATGTTGTGCTGATAACACAACATAATATTCAAAAATATGTACTAACATTAAAAAATATGTACAAAAATATGTAATACACAATCTTTCAAATATAAGTACTGAATTAAAAGCTAACATATGATACTTTAAACCAATAATTTTAAGAACAGTGCAGTAATATTTATTATATAATTTAATAAAAAAGAATAACAATATATTTCTGATGAAGCTTTGTGAGTTTTTTAACTCAATAGTATGAGTCTACAGAGGATTATTTATATTAGTTTTTTAGTATTTCAACTGAGTGAATTTTATCCAGTTATCAGTAAAAGATTGACAAAATAAAATAATTCATCTAGTTTTATAATACGTTCCTTTTCAAAATTACTCTATTCGGATCAAAGAATTAAAACCATAGTTTATATATAAAACATTTCTACACATCGTTAAATTAAAATTGGAAATACACCTTCTCTCGAGTTTAAAGTTATTATTGCTTTTATAAATTCTAGATTTCGTTATCATACAAGATAAACATGTACCTATAGATTTGCCTATTAACTAAAAGTTCTCCTTTGTGATGATAAACAATAAATGGAAATAATGCTGACGCTTTCATACATACGTCTCCTAATTTTGTTAAAATAGTTCCTAATATGTACGTAGAAAATAAGAAATTCTTTGTTAAGAAAAGCGCTAAAATATATTTTAAAGCACAACGTATTGCCGGGGATCGTAATCTGTCTTTCCAATGAAGTCTTCTTTTAATCTGCAGAAAATGAAAATGCTATGAATTTAATGAATTGAGTTGCAAAATGAAAATAAAAGACAAAACTCCATAAGCACTTCACATAAATTTTCTCGGATTGCGTTTGATTCACTGTATGTTCACGGAAGATAGGAATAAAAAGAAAGGTGACTTTTAGGAATAATGGAAGTTGTATTTATTCTTTTATCTTTCGATTTCTCATAAAGCATAAGTTTTTCGAGATTACTACCGCTTAATATCTGATATTTTCTTAAGGAATTAAGTATATTTGAGTTACTTGATTTTATTAGAATTATACCAGATAGCTAATGTTGTGTATATATAATAATATTTTGGTTTTCGTTAATAATTCGCATAAAAATATTTAGTAAAATCTAAAACATTAAAAACCATTGATAAAAAGGGTACTAAATCATATTTTAGAGAAAATACTTATATATATATATATATATATATATATATATATATATATATATATATATATATATATATATATATAATATATATATATATATATATATATATAATATATATATATATATATATATATATATATATAATATATATATATATATATATATATATATATATATATATATATATATATATATATATATATATATATATATATATATATATATATATATATATATATATATATATATATATATATATATATATATATATATATATATATATACATATATATATATATACATATATATATATATATATATATATATATATATATATATATATATATATATATATACATATATATATATATATATATACATATATATATATATATATATATATATATATATATATATATATATATATATATATATATATATATATATATATATATACATATATATATATATACATATATATATATATATATATATATATATATATATATATATATATATATATATATATATATAATATATATATATATATATATATATATACATATATATATATATATATATATATATATATATATATATATATATATATATATATATATATATATATATATATATATATATATATATATATATATATATATATATATATATATATATATATATATATATATATAAAAGGCAATTTGTCGCAATGTCAAGAACTACTATAATGCCCTTTTCATTTATTTTTATGTTTATAAGCCAATAAACAAACAATAAACTGCCCTTCCGTTTGAAACTAAAGCCAGAATTGTCATAATTTGAGAATTTCCCTACTACGTGAAATCTCCTTTATATGAAGACTAATAAACATCGCTGATCACGCGCTTATTCAGCTTATTGTGCAATGTTTAACTGACGTCTAGTCACTCATCTATATTTAACTACCGGCACCCAATAGACCTTAATCATCAATAATATATCATTACCCTCTCCCACGTATTCGATTTAGAATCCGTTTGGAGACACCAGTCTCACTACAAGTAAAAATAGTATTTTGAACTACAAAAACTATTCAATTTAACTTACAAATAAAAAAATTTAAAGTTAGTAAGTCCTTATTAAAAATAGATATGAGTAGATTATATTTGAACTCATAATAAAAAATCTTACTAAAAAATTCAGATTTTGAGTAATATAAGATTTTTCTCTCGTAAAAGCAATATATAATAATGTAATAAAAGTAATATTTAAAAATAATTTTCTTAATTATATTTTATTTTAAAGTAAATCCTAAAGACAATCGATTTCTTCAGAATTTTTAGGCTTGAAAATACCGGGTGATCTAAAAGTCAGGACAAACTTTAAAAAAAAATAATTCGAAAACCAATGAAGATATAAAGATACGGTTTGCACCCAACGGGTGAAAACAATACTTTGTATATCAACGAAAATAAAAATCAGTTCTGTTGGCAACCAACAGATGGCGCTGAAGTAGGATTATGCAAAGCAACAAACCATATAAAAAGTAGTAACTGCAGCAGGTAAAGGGAGTCTCGAAGCTTGTATGCATCGAAATGCTGTCCATAGTTGAGAAAGCACTTTTAGTTAAACCGTAACCCTTTATGTGACATATCGCCACATAAAGGGTATGCGAGATAGCAAAGGGCCAATAACGTCTTCAGCATTGAACAAAATGATGAAGAAATTTGCAACTATAGGTTTTTTGTCGTCAGGTCAAAGAATTGGACGTCCCTCAACAGCCACTGCTGTTGCAAGGACAGTTGAGCAGCCGGTACAACTGATGTGGGCGGTTAATGCACATGGGAAGTGTAGTTCTCGAGAAGTTTCGAAGCAAATAGGAGTGTCGTACGGAAGAGTCTGGAGAACGCTGCGAATAACTCTGAAATGATATAAAGGAAATTGCAAATAACGCAAGAAATGCTACTAAAGGCTATGAACAGTGTGGTGATTCGTCTCACAGCTGTACTACTGAATGATGTACAGCACATTGAACATTTATTGTAGTACTAATTAACTATAAGTTGACTTGTAAGTTCTCAACATTTTTTTTTATTTGTAAATCTTTTTTTTGGTGGAAAAAAAAACACTATAGCGCCATCTGTTAGTCACCAACAAAACTATCTTTTTTTTTTTTTGACAAACAAAATCCGGTTTTTTTTCCATCCGTTTGGTGCAAACTGTATCATTGTATCTTCATTCTTTTCCGAATTATTCGGTTTTAAAGTTCGTCCTGACTTTTGGATCACCCGGTCTTTAATTTCTACATTTCGTTTTTATATATTTTCGTATATTTTTATATTTATAAGAAATAAGAAAAAGAAATTTTTACTGGAGAATGAAACACCCATTAAACATAAACATATATTTTATATTTTGTTTTCTAGTATTTTAAAATAAAATTTGAATAGTTATAAATAGTGTAACTGGCTTTATATTGAATACTTATAAAAATTGTAACTGGCTTTATACTTAATTCTTTGTTTTGACATTTGTAATTCTACATGCTATTAGCTCAGTTATGAGATTAATAACATGCTGTAATATGGAATAGTGATATTTTCACTAGTTCTTATTTTAAGGAGTGATAAGCCTTCACATGCAAAAGAATATAATATATATCACAAATGTAAATACATATAAGTTCTGGGATTTACTCCAAAAATTTTACAGTAAGCTCACTGCAGCATTTAATAGGACGCAGTACCCTTGAATAATTAATTTTTTTTTTGGTAACAATAAAAAGAAATGTTCTGCTGCTTATTGAATGAATTTCTTAAAACTTCTAAAATAACGCTCTAGCTTTAAAAAATATTATTTATCTTTGTCATATATAGTAAAATAATTTTTAACGTAACATTCAAAATATGCACCAAATGAAGAAATCGAAATTCACTTACTTTAGAAATATGCCTATTAGAAACTATATTTTTGTTTCAAATGGAAGTAAAATATCTGTTATATTCATTAAATGTTAAATATTAAATGCATCCAACATTTTAAAATTCAAAAATAAAAAAAGTTATATTTTATAAGTAGTTTCAACCAATTTTTATAAGTAGCTGTTATCTTGATAAATAATAGATGTAAAATAAAATATGATGCTCGCAAAAATATAAAATAGAATCACAGAATAAATATCAGCAATTTGATTCTGTTTAATATTAGTTATTTAGTATTAGTTTCAAATTTACAAATTTTAAAAGACTTTTTAAAAGTAACGAGTAAAGACTTTTAACTTTTGTGGTATCTGTATTAATGGTGTATCTGTATTAATATATTATTTCTTGTAAAAAAAACTAAATAAATTTTATAAAATTAGAAATGTATAAAAAAATTTGAATCACTATTGAGTCAAGAAAATATGCAATTTTCAGCCTTTTCTGCTCGAAAGGTACTATGTGTCTTTAAAATTGTTCCAGATTATTATGGTTCTGAATAAATATTAACTTACACTTTTTTGAGTAACGGCTTGATAATAACTTTTTATAAAGTCTGTTAGATAAATTTAGGCATCTTGACTAGTTTTATGTTTAGTGTTGTATAAACGATAAATATTAAGAGAACTACAAATAGGAAGAGTCGAACAACTGCCGAATAGGTAGGGCACTGCTCTTCGGTACCAGAGTTTATAATTTCGAATTTTATTGCTGGCATGGATATGTGTGCCATTAGGAATCGGCTTTCGAAGTAAGTCCCGGTCTTATTAATCCGAGTGAAACAAAATCTTATCAGTAGAACGTCATACAAATTAACTTAAGTAGGAATAAAATATTGAACTGTTTTAGCACAAACTACCATTCTAGCTACACATGCATGCAGAATTCAAAATTAACTTGTATCCACAATATTTCAACAGCTATGTTCACAAACTACTTTATTAATAGATGTTTTTAAAACAAATGAAAACTTTATTTCTATATTCTTGTTATTCTTTATTACTATTAATTAAAATACTAAAGTATTTTTAATTTAAAATATAAGTTTTAAATTTTTATATAGATTATTTAGAATCTATAGGACAAAATGCTCTTTTTATTTAGTAGTATTTGTTTAGTTGTCAATGTGACTGTCAAATTCTATTGTTTTGAATTCTAAGAATCATTAAAAGATTTTAATTCTCTTCACTGATAAAGATTTCTAAAAAAAATTGTACTATATTGTGTATAAGAGAATAACATATATAAATAATCTTGTTGGAAAATCTTAATATTACAAAAGGTTATATATATGTTACATATGTTTTATTGCATATGTTTTAAAACAATATAATTTAAATATTACATATGTTTTAAAACTTTAGAACGTTGCATTATTTTTTGTAAGTTCTTTGAATTTCATTCAGGAAAAATGCTAAATATTTTTGAATTTAAGATATAAGCTTTAAATTTATATATATTCCTTATAATCTGTAAAAATAAATGTTACATTTATTAAATATTAAGTTTGTTTTGTAGGTATAAATAAAACATATTTACATATTCTTAAGTTCTATTTTTTTAAATGTAAGTATTAGTAAAACATTTAATTTAATACAAATTTAAAGATTAATAAAAATTCATATAAATTCTTGAGTCGAAGAGAATAACAGATCTCAAACTTTTAAGAAAATATTTTAATATTTCAAAATGTTATAAAAATTAAAAGCACTTAAGACGATCAAAAAATTAAATGAATTATTTTATATTACATTAAAAAATTATATAAAATGTTGTCATTTCAACTTAATTCTTTATCTTTAAAGATACAACCCGATAAAACAAATTGGAAAAATATATTATTTTAAACAGGAACTTTAAGAATATATAGCTTCATAACGATAATAATTAATATTATTAATACAAAATTTAATTTTACGTTATCCTACTAAAAAGCATTTTTTAAAAAGTAGTACTCAAAATGTATTTACGCAATTTTATCCACGTATTGATTTCTATTTACCATTTTGCTAAAGTTTTTTATCTTATTCGTATTCCATGCAGGATACTGGAGAGGATATTTCATCATTGAGTTAACAGAAATGGAAAAGAGACCAAATACTTTTCAAGGCTTTTTCGAAAAAGAATTCAAACTATTGCGTACTGCTGGGAACCAGAGAATCCGCTGGAAAAAATGTATTTTGGGAAAAATAAAGCGTGAAGATCGTGATCTGTCTTGAGAAGTATATCTTAATTTATGACGATGAAAATAAAGACGATATAAATTTAAAAAATGAAATCCGTTAAAATATGAATTGTGAAAATACAGAAGAGTATAAAGAAAGATCGATAAAAAATATTTTTAAGAATAGCTGAAATCCAGTTTTCCGTTGAATTAGGCTACTGTGTCAATATATAGTCCTCACATGAAATAATTCTTACATTTTACAATAAAATATTAATCACCCCCATCTACTTAACAGAGAGGTTTATAGCTAAATTGTTTTGCGTAAAAAGTACAAACTACATGTACCCCGGTACCCCATAATATTATTATCTATCTACCTTTCTTTATGTCTATCTATATTTATATCCCTCTATCTGCATATATATATATATATATATATATATATATATATATATATATATATATATATATATATATATATATATATATATATAACTATTACCAAAGTAACTAACTTGATTAAAATTATATTCTAAAATAAATATCTGGGGATTCTGTAAAAAGAAAATTTATGGTGAAAGTCTTAATTTCCCTATTATTCCTGGTAAATGTTTGGTGATTACAAAAACACCATGTAAATTAATACTTTTCTTTCTTGGTTTTGGTAGTGAGTAAAAATATATATATATATATATATATATATATATATATATATATATATATATATATATATATATATATATATATATATATATATATATATATATATATATATATATATATATATATATATATATATATATATATATATATATATATATATATATATATATATATATAATATATATATATATATATATATATATATATATATATATATATATATATATATATATATATATATATATATATATATATATATATATATATATATATATATATATATATATATATATATATATATATATATATATATATATATATATATGGCGAAGTTATATATAGTTTTGGTATATAGTTTATATATAAATATATATATAGTATAATCTATACATTGCATCTGCTTTAGATCGACTCACAAAACTCGTCAGTTCAACGTCCGAAACTAAAGTATCTAGAACACGGAGATTTTTACAATTTCATTTCATCTCGTTAAAACTATAAATCTCGTAGAATGTTCAATGCACATCTACCGACGAAGATTTTTGCCAAAACATTGAGAGAAAGTAGTGAACTTCAGATAACTTCTTTCCCAATCAGAACTCTACATTCAGCGTTTCTGTGATTTATTTACGATCGATATGTTTACCTAAAATTACAACGCCATCTCACTATCTGATTAAATATTGAGTATCAAATGAAATGCATCATGAACAAAGGTGTAATATATAGAATTTAAGAATTTAATCATAGAAAATGTGAGAAATTGCACTTTTGTATTAAAGCCCTTTTCTTCAGTCCATAGATAATTAAAATTCTCTAACATTATTTAGACTTATATAGATTACATTTTTAATACATTATATTACAAGCACCCCCATATATATATATATATATATATATATATATATAATATATATATATATATAATATATATATAAATATATATATATATATTTATATTTTATATAAATATATATACATAGTATATATTATAAAAATTTAGAATATTTTTATAGCAATTTATTCAATTAATATTTACATATATTTAAACATTATATATATATATATATATATATATATATATATAAATATTTGCTATATATATTAAAAAAGGATATATATAAAATATATATATAATAAATAGAGAATATGTCATATATAGCAAGATAATCTATAATTATTATATTGAACACAAATATTTTTATATAAGGATATATAAAATATATTTATAACTTTAATATATATTAAGATAAATGTATATACTATATTTATTAACATATTTATATCTTTCTAAGATTTCATAAATGTTATAGCGTATTTCCTCATTGAGTTAGGAGGATAAGAAGTAAGACCAAATAATACACACCTTCGAGGATTTATCAAAAAGAATTCAAACTGTTTCGTACTTTGGGGAAGGAGAGTGTCTGAAGCAATCCATTGAAAATGCTTAAAAATCTGTTGACAAAAAAATAAAGCATGGACACATATTTTATGAATGACAACTTCTTTTCTTGAGACTAAACCTGTAAAAGTTAAATATGTCATTTAAACTCTATTCTTGAATGATAAAAGATGTTGCCTTTAGTTGCATAATTCTTTAAGAGCACGTTAGTAATTTTTCCATTTATGCTTTAAAAAAAAAGAAACGCCAGCATAAATAATCCAAATAAGGAAAATATCAATATAATTTTTCAAAAAGTAAATCAAGCAATAATTAAATAAAGAAAAATTTAATATTTAGTAATACAAATGGTAATTTTCTGCAATTACTGTTGAGTACTTTGGGGTAGGTGAGTGTCTGAAGCAATCCTTTGAAAATGCTTAAAAAATCTATTGAACAAAAATAAAGCATGGATACATATTTTGGGAATGACAATTTCTTTTCTTAAGACTATATCTGTTAAAGGTAAATATGCCATTTAAACTCTATACATGAATGATAAAAGATGCTGCCTTTAGTTACATAATTCTTTGAGAGCACATTAGTAATTTTTCCATTTAAGCTGTAAAAAAAGAAACACTAACATAAATAATCCAAATAAAGGAAAATATCAATATAATTTTTCAAAAAATAAATTAACCAATAATTAAATAAAAAAAATTGGTATTTAGTAACACAAATGCTAGTTTTATGCAATTCTACAACAAAACACTTTAAAAAAAGTACTCAAATTATATTTACTTAACTTCAGTATTGATGTTTTATATTTACCATTTTGCTAAAGTCCTTTTTTATCTTATTCGTATTCCGTGCAGGATACTGGAGAGGATATTTCATCATTGAGTTAGCAGAAATAGAAAAGAGACCAAATATTCCTCTTCGGGGCGTTTTCCAAAAAGAATTCAAACTATTGCGTACTGCTGGGAAGCCGAGAATCCGTAGAAAGGAATCCGCTTGAAAAAATGTATTTGAAAAGCAAAAATAAAGCACTGAGATCGTGATCTGTCTTGTGAATGACATCTTCTTTTATGACGCCGAAAATGAAAATGCTATGAATTTAAGAAATGAACTCGCTTGAAAAATGAACGGGGATAGAGAAGAGCAATAAAAACTAAGATAGATAAAAGTATTTTTAACTATACCTGAAACACATTTTTAATTGGATTTATATGGTAAGATTATATATTTTTCTATATATATTCTTACCGTTGAAGTACCTTGTAATACTGGTAATTTTTTTCCTACTCTTATGTGACATTTAAGTTCGAGCATAGTTCAATACATTTTTTTTCCAGAAAATATTAGTTTATTTCTCGATATTTATATCATGCTCATTATAATTAATAATCAATCGCACGTTGTCAACAATTTGTACAATTTGCAATTTTAGTTTTATATTAGTTACATAATCAAATTGCCAGCGTCACTTAAATGAAGATTAATTGCATAATAGTTCTAAGAAAATTAATGAGATTCAGCAATTTTCAAAATTTCAATTTCTAGTGTAAAAAAATTAATATCAATTTACTGTGTTTAATGTTAATATCATGTTTCATCATGCTTCCTTTCGAGTAAAATATTACAAATCTATTCCAACTTCAACTGCAAAATTTTATATTGAAATGATGCATTTTATTAACAATAGATTAAAAATGGGCTGATAATTTATATTGAAAATAACAGAAGTTAAACGAAGGTTTTAATGACAATAATATTTTATAATATTAGTATTTATCATTTCCTAAATTTTTTTCAGAAGAATTATTGTTTCGTACTTAACACTTTTAAACGGATTTCAGATGTCTCTAAAAATAATATTTTAATAAAAAATATACTGGCAGTTTAAAGCAACGATATCTGACAGTTTCATATACAAATTTTTATTCAAAAGAGCAATAAACTTATCTCTACCTCCATGTATTACATGAAACTGAATAACGATTTTTAGAGCCTTGAATTTTAGAAAATAAAGATAAAAAATCTTTTTTTTTTTAATCTATTTTTTTTTGTGTGTGTGTCTGAGAAAATCCTTATACATAAATAATTTTGAAATGTAAAAGACGACACAAATTTCAAATTTTGGATGTATGTATAGAAAATTTAAGCAATTATTTCAGCTGATAATTTTAATTATTTAATCACAACTAAATTACATCGCCTCCTTAGAGATTTCAGTTAAAAAATTGTTGTTCCAATCCTTTGTTTTTATGTTTTGTATCATATTCATTCAGATAAATTGCCATTTGGTTTTAGAGTCTTAGAAATGAGTCATAGAGGTAGTAGAACCTATATTTAAGTGGTACAAAACAAAAAGTAAAACTCATTTTCCAGATCTAGAAATTTAATCAAAAAATTCTAAAACACCCCAAGTCAATAATACCTTTGACAAACGGTTGTACGAAGAACCAACAAAAAATGATTTTTCCGACTTCTTTATTTTTCTTTCCGAAACAAGGGTCTAGAGTCGATTTCATGGTTGGTAGATCACTGATTCTGCTACAATCGGTGATTCATTCAGCCGTTCATTATTTGACTTGGCCTCAATAATGGTCAGAAGGAAAAAATCTTGTGGTTGATGGCAGGGAGTTAGGTCTTAGTCCAAGAATAATGGAGCCCGTTAATCGCCAAAATCGATAGGTAATCATAGGTACAGAACATTTTATGCACACTGGCTTCTTTATCGACCTACTAAAATCCCAAAGGAAAAATAATTTTAGGACTATTTTAATGAGTGCAGAAACATAAATGTCTATAGTTTAATTTTTCAAAAGTTAAATTGGAAGTTAAAAGTAACAATCGCTAATCAAACAATCATAATCTTGATTACTGTACATAGACAAATGTAAATTTATTTCAAATTCAAAAATTTACTTATTTGTATACACAAAACATTCCTACATGAAACGTATTATAAATTCTCACAAGGAATCTAGCTAATGGAATGTTAATTAGAACTTTAATGGTATAATTTTTCAATTTACATTTAATAATATTATTGAAACGTAAGAATAAAATAAATATACTTCCCAAAGCTCTAATCCTAAATTTTACCATTTTACCATTTATAAAAACTATACCAAGAAATTGAACTATTAAAAGACTGTTTAAAATTTATGGTATTTCGACATATTTCAGTTTAAATTTTCTTTTGCTAAACAGGCTCATTAGTTAGGCATCATTTCAAAATATTTGAAACTTTGCTAGTTTGGAAGAAGAGGGCTTATACACATTAGCCGGACGATGGCCGAAAGGTAGGAGACTGGTCTTAGGATTTCACGGGTTTGAATCTCGCTGCAACCTTGAACGTTTGTGACCGATCATAATTGGATTCAAGCAGTAGGCCTCGGTCCCATTAGCTTTCGAGTAGGAAAAAATACACTACATCATTCCAAATTTAACCCTAGACAGTATTTATACATTACATTTCGGATATCTTTAGTTTCAGACCTAAGGTAAAATATTTGCAATATTAGGACTAAGTTCACTATGGACAACCACTTAAAAACTAATCAAACCCTTATGCTAACAGCGGAATTTGAACATGTCTGCTTCTTTGCCGAAAAGTAAATGTTATTGGTTTTGGTATGCAGCGCTACAGTTTAATTTTTGCTACACTAGAGCTAGTAAGACAGACACCTGCTGCTTAAAGCTGATACCGAAAGGTTACTAATATCCGTTCTATAGGCGAGATTCAAACCCACGAACTCTGGGATCGTCTTAGAGTATTGCCCTGTCCATTCGGCTTCTTTCGGTCAGCAGTCATTCAGTAATAGGTACAAGGGAAACTATATTTCTTAATTATTTACTAAACAGCACTCGTTTCTATATTATTTATTAAACAACACTCGTTACATAATAAATAAAGCTATGCTTAACTTAAATTTCCCATTTAGTCAACAATATCTTTAACTTCTTTTAATTTATTTTCTTAGAGACGAATGTCATTTAAAGGCGTGATAATACACCATATTTACTCGATCATTTTATTTGTTTACAATTAACTACTTATTATTCTTTTTTCTCTCCAAAAAAAGCAAATCTAGAAAAAAGTACATACTTTTTTCAGAATGTCAAGGACAATTTAATTAAAAATATGAGTAGTGCTGAGAATTCATATTTTTAATAGGCAGAGTAATTTTAAGCAAAAGCTGCAGACCTAGGTAAAAAATATAGGCAAATAAATCTACTTGTTTACCAATATAACATGGTTCAAAAGTTTTTCAGTGGACCTTCGAGTAAAACTGGAAAGTTATGAGGCCTGTACCTATAATTAGCTATTCTTAACATTAATGAAATATGCTTCTATTACACTTCAGTTTACACCCTGTATTTAAGCTATTCCTTTAATACGCACATTACATAATGCATTTGGTAAATGAAAAGCCTGATATTTTATGGAATATATTTTGACCATCCTTGAAATCTAGTATTTTGCATTATATATTTTCGTATCTTGATTTGCCTTACGATATCAATATATAAAAAATCAAAGTACTATACATTCAGTAAATGCTAACAAAATTTCAACCACTTAAATAACATATAATATAATCACTTAAATGGTAAACTACGCTAATATATAAAAAAGAGATTTGTTAAATAGCAATTGCAACTCACTCGCAAGTTGAATTCTTATATCTTTTACGCTAGAATACAATTTTTTTCTTATAACACTACTTTAGTATATCAGGGATAATATAAAATTCATAATTGTAATTATAATAAACTAGAAATGATATTCTATCTATAATACGTTCAATCTATCAGTCCTCTTGCCTAGTGCGCTTAACCATTTTTATAGCAATATATTACAAAAATAAAAATAAAAACATCAATGCTACAGTTCGGGGAACAGTTTTAAATTTTACGTAATATTTCCTAGTTATTATAGAATTACTATATGGTTTTTTAATTTCAGAATTTGTTATAAGGTATACTTCATACTTTCTTTGTATACTGGTTGTTAATTATTTGATAAATTCTATTCCATACTTATCTCCATCAGATAAGTTACTAATGAAATAAGAGACTAATGCACAATTAAATTAAAACATTTATGAATTTTTATAATTTTAATATATTAGGAATTTTAAATCCCTTCACTTATTAATGTAAAAGTGTCTTACCGTATACATTTTTAATATATTTTGTAGAGTATTCTAACCATCTATCTATATATTGATGCCTATCGGTGATTTCAGTTTCTTTCATCTACTCTCTACCAAGTTTCGACATAATAATAGCGAAATATCGAATGTAATAAATATTAAGAGTCAGTAACATGTGTATCTACGTGCTCCGCAATGCAATTTTCTTTTGGGTTTTCTTTCCAGAGGGGGGAAGGGGCGAGTGCTCGAGTCGATTTCATGGTTGGTGAGCCACCGATTCTGTTGCGGCTCGCGATCCAGTCAGCCGTTTATTATTTCGTTCGGCCGCTGTAATGGCCTCAGAACCTTGTGGTCGGGCGGCCGCCACAGCCCCCTGGGAATGTTCCTAATGGGGCCGTTAATCGGACGGATCGATACACAAGCCGAACCGAAAGATCTTGCATTTTGCTCGTGGCCGAAGTGCTCGCGGCGGACTTCAGGCATTGATCTTAAGGCGAGCTAAGTACTACAAGAAACAGTTCGCTTCTTTCAGTTTTTTCTTATACGGAAACAAATTCTAGAGGGATTTGAATAGTTCGGGTAATAAAGAATCAATACCCTAGGGGAAATTTTAAATGTCGTTAATAAAGCATATTTTAAGGAAAGGAGACGATTTTTCTTTTTTTACTGATCTCATTACTTTTTCAGGATACATTTGTCCAACTTTTTGAATAAAATATTTTCAGATTTATTTTTTTATTTAGTTTTAGAATAAAAAAGCCCTAACGTGGTACACTTTGATGCTTTTTACTAGATGTTGCTTCCTATTTTGGAACAATGCAAATTTGAAGCGGTTTTTTCCCTTATACATTCTGTTTGTTCTTGTTAGATTAAAATTTCCCTGTTTTGTTAATCCTGTTCTAATTGTTTCTATGAAACAATTTAACAAGTGTGTACTGAAACAAAACACTTCTAAATTTGCTTAAAAAGTATAAATATAGATTATATTACAGAATATTTATCTACTGAACAGTGTCTAATCGTATAACTGCTTTGTGTATTTTGCAAAGAATTGAGAAGTATACGGAACAAACTCTGGGGAGATTTGAATAGTTCGGGTAATAAAGAATCAATACCCTAGGGGAAATTTTAAATGTCGTTAATAAAGCATGTTATAAGGAAAGAAGACGATTTTTCTTTTTTTACTGATCTCATTACTCTTTCAGTATACATTTGTCCAACTTTTTGAATATAGTATTTTCACATTTATTTTTTTATTTAGTTTTAGAATAAAAAAGCCCTATCTTGGCACACATTGATGCTTTTTACTAGAAGTTGTGTCTTATTTTGTAGCAATGAAAATTTAAAGGGTTTTTTCCTTCATATTTTCTATATCTTCTTGTTAGATTGAGCTTTCACTGTTTTATTAATCCTGTTCTATATGTGTTTCTATGAAATATGTTTAACAAGTGTGTACTGAAACAAAACACTTCTAAATTTGCTTAAAAAATATATATAGAGATTATATTATAGAATATTTATCTATTGAACAGTGTCTAATCGTATAACTGTTTTGTGTATTTCTCAAAGAATTGATAAGTATACGGAACAAACTCTGGGGGTATTTGAATAGTTCGGGTAATAAAGAATCAATACCGTAGGGGAAATTTTAAATGTCGTTAATAAAGCATATTATAAATAAAGGAGACGATTTTTCTTTCTTTTACTGATCTCATTACTTTTTCAGGATACAATTGTCCAAAATTTTGAATATAGTACTTTCACATTCATTTTTTATTTTGTTTTAGAATAAAAAAGAGATAACATGGCACACCACACTTAGATACTTTTTATTCAAAGTTGCGTCTTATTTTGAAGCAATGCAAATTTAAAGGTTTTTTTTCCCTTATACTTTTTATTTCTTCTAGTTAGATTAAAACTTCACTATTTTGTTAATCCTGTTCTATATGTTTCTATGAAACAATTTAACAAGTGTGTACTGAAATAAAACATTTTTAAATTTGCTTAAAATGTATAAATATAGATTGTATTATAAAATATTTATCTACTGAACAGCTTCTAATCGTATAACTGCTTTGTGTATTTTGCAAAGAATTGAGAAGTATACGGAACAAATTCTGGGGGGGATTTGAATAGTTCGGGTAATAAAGAATCAATACCTTAGGGAAAATTTTAAATGTCGTTAATAAAGCATATTATAAGGAAAGGAGACGATTTTTCTTTTTTTACTAATCTCATTACTTTTTCAGGATACATTTGTCCAACTTTTTGAATATAGTAATTTCACATTTATTTTTTTATTTAGTTTTAGAATAAAAAAGCCCTAACGTGGCACACTTTGATACTTTTTACTAGAAGTTGTGTCTTATTTTGAAGCAATGCAAATGTAAAGGGGTTTTCCCCTCATACTTTATATTTCTTCTTGTTAGATTAAGCTTTCACTGTTTTATTAATCCTGTACTATATGTGTTTCTATGAAATTAACATGTATGTACTGAAACAAAACACTTCTAAATTTGCTTAAAAAGTATAAATATAGGTTATTTTATAGAATATTTATCTACTGAACAGTGTCTAATCGTATAACCGCTTTGTGTATTTTGCAAAGAATTGAGAAGTATACGGAACAAATTCTGGGGTGGGGGATTTGAATAGTTCAGGTAATAAAGAATCAATACCCTAGGGGAAATTTTAAATGTCATTAATAAAGCATATTATAAGGAAAGGAGACGATTTTTCTTTTTTTTACTGATCTCCTTACTTTTTCATGATACATTTGTCCAACTTTTTGAATAATATATATTCGCATTTATTTTTTATTTAGTTTTAGAATAAAAAGGAGATAACGTGGCACACCACACTTTCATACTTTTTACTCGAAGTTGCGTCTTATTTTGAAGGAATGCAAATTTGAAGGTTTTTTTTCCCTCATACTTTTTATTTGTTCTTGTTAGATTAAAATTTCACTGTTTTTTAATCCTCTTCTATAAGTGTTTCTATGAAACATGTTTAACAAGTGTGGGCTGAAATAAAAAACTTCTAAATTTGTTTAAATAGTATAAACACATTGTATGCGGGACACGTACTAGTACGATACTTGAGCGTGGATCACATACTAGTACGTGTTAGTGTAACAACATAGTTTGTTTGTGGGTACAAAAATAACGGTATATACAGGAAAACAAAGCCGAATGCTCTACGAAATGTCTACTACATAGATTCTGGAAAAATTTAGACAAATGAAAACTAGTTTTTACATCAGTCGATGGGGAACTACAGAACGGGAAGTTTGATTAAAAAAAATCAACTTAGATTTAAAATTAACTTTTATTTAAGCTTGCGAAAATGATATTATATATATATATATATATATATATATATATATATATATATGTATATTTATATATATATATATATATATATATATATATATATATATATATATATATATGTATATTTATATATTATATATATTTGTTTATTGTCTATTTATATATTAGTTTATATATTTCAATATAAAATATGAAAAGTTGGTTAAAAATTAAATAATTTTCGATCTATAGAGATTTAACTGAATAACTAAATTTACGAGCAAAACGCCCACTCCAGGTACAATTCCGCTGCTAAATGTACCAGCACACAATGTGTAAATATAGATTATAATATAGAACATTTATCTACTGAACAGTGTCTAATCGTGTAACTGATTTGTTTTTTTTTGTAAAGAATTATTGAGAAGTTTGTTTTAATATCTATCAGTGACTTATAATATCTATCAGTTTATTTCGCATATTATTTCCTAAAAGTTTCAAAATAGTGATATAGAAACAAACAATGCTATAAATATTAGTCTAGAATATGTGTATCTACGTGCACTGCAATTGAATTTTGGTTTAGACTTTCTTTCCGGGGAGATGAGTATTTAAATCAATTTCATGACTGATGGTCCACTCATTCTGCTGCGGACTGCATTTCAATTAACCGTTTAATGTTGGATTCGGCCACAGTAACGGTCTCGGAATCATGTGCCGCCACATCCGCTGATAGAATTATCGTAAGGGAGCCGTTCATTGGTTAGATAGTTACACATAACGAAGTAGCAGAAGATATTACCATTTTGCTATTGGTCCTAAACGTTTTTTGTGGACCACGGACTCAAGGACAAAAAATTATGAGAGAAGAAAGTCCACTTCTTTTGATTTTATTATAGGGTATCAAAATTTGGTGTAATTCAAAAACTTAGGAACTGAAGAATCAATTACTTATGGGTTTGGTTTGGTTTGGTTTGGAATGCTACGGTGTACTTTTTGCAACACGAGGGCTAATAATTCCTTATGGGAAAAATATAAATGTTGTGAAATGATTATAGTAAAAGTAGAGGAGAATTGTTATGAAAGTGGGAAATAGTGATTTTAATTTTGTTCTCGTCAACTTATTATCGAAACAGAAACATATCAGTGCTGGGATTTTAAGAAATGTTTTAAAACATACTTATATATTTCCTTATCATCAGATAAAAGTACTTGTGCCAAAGCTGAATTGTATTGGCTTGTTATCACATATCATTTTTTTTCCTTTTTTATATTTCGCAAGTGTAGTTTTTGTACATACATTATTAGTATTTTTAATGTTTTTGGCAACTAATGATTTTGAGGAATTATACTTATTGATTGAAACTATTTTATATGAAACGTTCTAGGAATTACCTTATAATTTTTTCAAATAATTAGTATACTTTTGAACATTCTGCATATCAATAAAATATGCCCAAATGTAATATAATTGTGTATTTGGTAAGGAAATAGCATCAACTGTCTTTTAATAAGTATAAGTAACTTTGTGTACTGGTACATAATTTATTATTTGTTGTTTTCTGTATATTTCGAAATAGTGATCAAAAAAGATATAATACAATAAAAAATAATAGTCATGAAGATATGTGCTACCCAGTATAATTTTATTATGACTTTTCTTTCCTGGGGAAGAGTTCTAAAGTCGATTTCATAGTTTCGTGGCTAACGAGTCTGTGGCAACTGGCAATGTAATCATCTATTACTTATTGTGCACGGCCATTGTAATGGATTCAGAACCTTGTGGTCCAACAGCCACCATAGACCTTTGAAAATGTTTCTAATGAGAGCGTTAATTGTATGGATTGAAACATAGGCCAATGCAAAATATCATGCATTTTTCTCTTAGACTCAAGTACTCACTGCAAACTTCAGACACATTGAACTTTACAAGCGAGCAAAATATAAGAAATAGTTGTCTTCTTTCCGCTTTTCCTAGATGGAATCAAAATCTGTGGGGATTTGAAAATTGTCAGAAATAATGTATCTATGATCCAGGGAAGAGTTGAAAGTCGTTAATGTAGAATTGTGTTTAGAAACATGAAAGTTTTCTTTAGCTGATTATCTTGTTACGTTTAAAGGATACAAATTTTCAATGAAATTAATAAATATAATTTTTCTTTTATATAACCTAATGTAGTTCTAAAATAAAAAAGGATAGAAAATTAAGAAATTATTAGAACATATTTTATTAGGTTTTAACATTAAGAACTTTACCGCTATACAAAATATATTAAAAATATTTAGAACTTCAATGACTTTTAAGAATGATTATACTCTAAACAAGATACAAAAAATTTATCGAAGTGCTTTGATATTATATAGTTTTTCCTTAGTAACTAATTTTCTTTATGGATAATATGAACCATTTGAAAATATAACCTTGAAATAGTTTGATGGAAATGTGTTTCTTAATTAGTCTTTACTTACACAGAAAAAGAAATATTCATTATCGTCTAGGAATCATTAAAAGCTTTAAAAAGACGTCTAATAACTACAGAATAGCATCTATTGAAAAATGTCTAATTCTGTGAATTTGTTGTGTATTTTGACAAGCATTTTTAACATATATCTTTTGATGTCTATGAACAATTTTAGTGTCGTTTAATTCCTTTTTTTTGTATGTTTCGAAATAATAATAACGAAATAAAGTAGAAATAATAAATATCAGGAGTCAGAAACATGTGTACCTACGTGCTTCACAATGAAATTTTCTTTCCGGGGAGACGAGTGCTGGAGTCGATTTCATGGTTGGCGGGCCACCGATTTTGTTGAGGTATGCGATCAAGTAGACCATTTATTATTGGGTTCGGCCGCAGTAATAGCATAGGAACCTTGTAGCCGGGCGGCCGCCACAGCCCCTGAGAATTCTTCTAATGGGGCCGTTAATCGGATGGGTCGATAATACAAACTGATGCGAAAGATCTTGCATTTTGCTCGTGTTCCCGAGTGCTTGCTGCTGATTTCAGACATTTATCTCAACGCAAGCCCAGTGGTACAATATACAGTTCTCTATCTTCCACTTTCACTGGACGGACTCAACTTCTGGTGGGATGAGAATAATTTCGAGAATAAAGAATAAATAATTCATTGAAAATTTAAAAGCTGTGAATAAAGAATAGCGTTAAGAAAGAAAAAAATTTCATGATTTTCGCTCATATCATTAGTTTTAAAAATAAAATTATTTTTACAAATAAATGTCGGATAACGTTATAGACTATTCTTTGCAGCACTTTTTCTCTTAGTATAAATCTAATAACAGTTTTTGTACAAAAGAAATTATTAGGAATACTACTGTTTTAATAACTTTTTAAGTCAGTTAGCTCTATCAAATATTTTTTAAGAATTAAATTTTCTTTAATATGTCATAGTATTAAGAATGTTATAAAGATAATTTGAGAACATAAGGTAAAATAAATACCAATAAGTTAATTGATAACTCTTTTGTTTAACAAATTTTTCTTTAAATAGAAAAAAAATTATAAGCTTTCTAATGAAAAACACAATAATTAAATTAATAAAATCTAAGTGTCTTTCACAAAGGCTTTCATGTAGTTTAAAAAATATTATGTACGACTTTGTTTTATTAAAGATGTCACTCTTTATTTCATTCATTCTTTCTGAGTTGCAATATAATGATAAAAAAATATCAAATTCAATAAATATCAGTAGTCAGAAACATGTGTAACTACGTGCTCCTCAATAAAATATTTCTTTTCGAATTTTCTTTCCGGTGGGACGAGTGCTTGGGTGGATTTCATGGTTGGCTGACCGCCTATTCTGTTGCGGCTTTCTATAAAGTCAGCCATTTGGTATAAAGTTCGGCTGTAGTAATGCCTTTAGAACCTTGTGGTCAGGCGGCCGCCGCAGCCCCTTGAGAATATTCCTAATGGGGCCGGTCATCGACTGGATCGATAAACATGCCAAATCGAAATATCTTGCATTTTGCTCGTGACCCCGATTGCTTAATGTGGACTTCAGACGCATTGATCTCTACAGGCTAGAAAAGTGCCACAAGAAACAGTCAATTTTTTCACTTTGGAGGGAGGACACCTATAGGGATTTTAATAATATGTGAATAAAGAATTAACAACCAGAGGCGATTTTTAAATTTTGTGGATAATGAATAATGTAAGGAAAGGAGGAAGGTTTTTCTATACTGTTCAACACATTACTTTTTTAAGAATATAAAATTAATTTTATTCTTGTGTCTATACACATTAAATAAAAAAAAAACACTTCATTGTTGGGAATTTTGAAAAAAAAAGTAAAATAAGTTAAATAATTTATATATTAAAGTAACATTATTACTAAATCTCCTGATTTCTTGAAAATATTATATGAGTACAAAAATAAATTACAGAAAATCAAACTAAAACTATTTACATGAGAAGAAAGGCTTCATATAAGCATTTTGAGACTATATGAATCGATAATTTAAATAATATAAAAACCCTAAATATCACCCAAATGGAGAGTTCGATTTTTTCCATGTTTTTTTCTGTAAACATTTGTATTATAGACGTCACTAGATATTATTTTTATGGGTACTGTGTTTCTGTATTCATCAATTTCGTCTCTCTTGGTATCTAAATTGAACTCACAGATTAATAGATGTCTATCCCTATGATATATAAAAGACGTTATATTATTAAATATCAAATCGTATTGATCTCTATGGATTGTTTTGGAATCTTTCTAAAATAAGCTTCAAGATAATTCAAATTGGTACGTCTAAGTACATGAAATTCAATTTAATGATCTGATATACAAACATAATAGGTTAATGAACAGTTGTTATCAAACTTTTGATTTATAAATATCAAATTAGTGTGTATATCAGCAAAATATATAAATGTAGTAATATTCTTTTTTTACGAGATTCAAAACTGTCTAAAAGTATTAAACATTTTGATACAATGGAGAACATAGTAATGTAAAATTTCAGAGCAAGCTGATACTACTAGTTTCAAGAGTTTGAATAACTGAACTACCCGAATTTTTATAAGTTTCTGTTAAATGTATTGCTCTAACATAAAGGTTGGGATACCTTCGATAAAGAAGCACCAAATTATCATGGAAATAAAGTTATTAAGATATCATAGAACCATATATGTACATAAACGATATTTGTATAATTCTTAGAATCAGAAGTCAGAAATGCCATAGAGAAGTATGCTCAAAGCGCCTCAAATGATTCATTGCATATGTCTCGCCAACCACGGTTAACCGACCATTACTTGATCAGATTTCGTGTTTCTTCTATGGCAATGGTTATATAATTGAAAAAGAGATATTAAAAGAGATAGGGTTAAAGAGATAACATTATATAATTGCAAAGAGATACTCTTAAACCAAACTTCTCGTATTTATTTATAATCACAGAGAAAACTCGTTAACACTATTCCTACAAATAAAACTTTGTAAATATATTTCACTTTTTTTATTTCTATTATATGTGAACTTTGTTTCATATTTCCACTTATCTTCTTTTAATTATGCTCATAAATTTAGATTATTTTAATAGAATTTACACCACTCGATACTAGTATATCCATTAGAATCTATTAAATAGTAAACTGTAACATAACTAAGAGGTTATTTTGTCACAAATTATATACATATGTATACACACACACACACACACATATATATATATATATATATAAATATATATAATATATATATATATATATATATCATATATATATATATATATATATATATAAATATATATATATATATATATATTATATATATATATATATATATATATATATATATATATATATATATATACATATATATATATATATATATATATTATATATATATATATATATATATATATATATATATATATATATATATATATATATATATATATATATATATACATATATATATGTGTGTATATATTTCTATATATATCTCTATATATATATATATATATATATATATATATATATATATATATATATATATATATATATATATAGAGAGAGAGAGAGAGAGAGAGAGAGATTGATTGATTGATTAATTGATTGATAGATATAGACATAGATATGTTTGTACAATTTGGAGATGAAGAGAGGCAGGTTAGGAAGAAATTTTCTTAATTCTGCAGAATTCTTCCTATTTATCAATTTCCAATCAATTAAGGTTTTTCCAATCTCTTTTATTCTTATACTCCATTGATAAATTACAGCAAAACTTCGAATGGAAGATCCTTCCATAAACAAAGAAACAGCTAATCATACAAAAGTAATAGACAGATCGAATTTTTTTTTAATCTGTTTCAGGTAAGGTTTCATTATGAATGCTGCTGTATTCACAGCCAAGTTTCGACGAGAGTATTATTAAAATTAAAATATCTATATGAATAGCGTCTTATTATGAAAACTCTTACTTCAGCATGGAATATTAATATCTTGTTTTCAATATGTACCCTGCCAATAGTGTGGTTTGATTATGAATACGACATTTTTTTCTGTTCCAAACATTACTTCGTCATGGCAACAAAAGTATATTTTACAAATAAATTCAGTGTGGTTTAGAAATTACTTTTTGTGGCTGTGAGTAAAATCGATGACTCTGTTTGATAGACAGTTGAAAAGGAAGAGAAACATTAATTGTGCCTAGAAAGGGGAGAAATTTTTTTTAGCTATCTGATTGCTTCAAACCATGTTTATTCTTTTATTTGACATCTTTTTACTTAGAGAAAAAGATAAAACTAGTTTGATTAAAGCTATTTTTTAACAGAGGATATCGCATTTTTATATTTTTAATGAGATCTTTGCTTCTTTGTTGTTTTTTGCTCCGACATATTGAAACTGTGTGAGATTTTTTAAGTCCCTCTAAAAAAAAGATATTTTCAAATAAATTCACTCACTATGACAAAAAAAAATGAAGGTTTTTTTTCTTTACTTTTACATATTTTTTGAAAGCATAAAGATAAAAAATGACTTTATTAATTTTTCGTACAAAATTTCACATTTTGTTTTAATTATAGAAGTGCCGACTTCATGATTAATAATGTGAATTTACATTTTTACTTTTTGGAGAAATATTTAGATTGAATAAAGAATGTGCTTCTTTGAAGAAAGTTTTTCGATACGTTTCAATTATTGGAAGATATATTTTGTTACTTAAAGAATATTTCTCAGAGTAGAAATATAAAAAAGAAATTTGAATTAATAAATAATTAGAAAATTTTATACGTTAGTTACTCATACGAAAACGTCAGCAAACCTGTTTCGCCGAAATTAAAAACATTAATTTTAGACTCACACATAGTTTTTAAAATATTTAACTGTCAAAATATTTTTAAGCTATGCTATTTTACAATTTTCATTCACAAAATTTCTTTTTAAAATTTAGGGTGAAAGCACACAATTTACTTAATATTTTTTAAATGCTTTAAATATCTACTTTTAATTGGAACAAAAAAGATCACATCAACATTGCTCTACCGGCATAGATTTATTTATTTTATTAATACTTTAAAAAGATTTTTTTTGTGCAGAGTGCAAGACCATCAGTAATTTAGAATATATTTTAAAATTTTATAAGTATGCTTAATTCTTCGTATACATATATATATAAAGAGAGAAAAACACAGTCAGAAAGAAAGATATGTAATATATTTAGATGAAATGAATTTAATGCTTCACAATTTTAATTCCATAGGATTATGAAGAAAATTAATTCTAGCTAAGATCGTATTTTTTTCCTTTTCCTAGTCAGTAAAAGCTTGAATTATAATATTTATTTCTCCGTATATTTCGAATGGTACGGGATCTGTGATCCATGTTACGTAATTTGAACCCTGAGCATTTTGATTATTTGAACAACCTTTGATTATTTGAGTAACCCTGAGTAATTTTTAATGACCAACTGGCCCGCTAACAAACCACAGAAATGCTAAATCAACTCATTTATTAACATTAAAATGAAGATAAATTATTAAATATTTAAATACCTTAAAACATAAAACGATTTAAGGTTTCTAATATATTATTTGTTTTTTGGGGACCGACTTCACTGGCAAATGTATGCAGGTGAACTGCTCGGTTTTTTAATTTTCAACGTGAAATAAAAATTGAAGTGTTAAAAAAATACTTAGTTTTCAGTGACATCATACAAGTTACCTGAGGTCCAAATTGGTCTGAAATTTTGTTGAGCGTAGTTCCAATAAAAGAAATTTAGACTAGGTTTATATTAACATATTAAGGTAATATCGGATGGTCACTAAAGTACATACACTCAATATATATATATATATATATATATATATATATATATATATATATATATATATATATATATATATATATATATATATATATATATACATATATATACATATATATATATATATATATATATATATATATATATATATATATATATATATATATATATATATATATGTCAGGTCTAAAAAGGGGGTAGTTGTAAATTACGTGAGTTAAAAGCGATTTTAAAAAGGGAACTCTTTTATAATAATAAAATAAATGAAAAAGACCCACGCTCGCGTAAGCTTTTGGGATCATCCGGTCAGGCGGAAGCATTTTTGAGCTATTTGATGAGCTTTCAAACAGATAAGTTTCAATCAGCGCTTGGACATGGAGCTGTTAACAACGCTCTACGCGTGATCGATGAAATAGTGAAAATGGCGCAAGTTTTACGTTAACGATGGTTTAATAAATATATATATATGTATATATATATTATATATATATCAAGAATATATATATATATATATATATATATATATATATATATATATATGTATATATATATATATATATGTATATATATATATATATATATATATATATATATATATATGTGTGTGTGTGTGTGTGTGTGTGTAAACATTAAGTACTTTGCGTATATTTCTGCAAGTCATTTTAAACTGCTGTGCCTTTTGTAATATTTTCTTTTTTTTCTTATTACTTTCCAGTATACAATTCATGTACATTCACATCTACACCCATTTTTTAGAAGGGTTCGTTTATCGGTGATTTTTTATTTAAAGTATAGAAATAACATATCTTCTAGGAACATCCACGCTTTTAATTATAAAGTGTATTTTAATAAGTACTCTGTTTTGTTCTGTAATTTAATCTGTTTAGTTTCAGAGAATAGATGATTTTCAAATGTACTCTATGAATTTATATATTTTCATCATAGAAAAATTGTATATTAATTTAGACCTTAAAGTCATAGTAAGTTGAATTTCAGAAATTTTGAAACACGAATATAAACTATTAAAAGTTTTCTGCAAGTAATAGTTTCAATAATTTTTAACAGAGCTATATTCCATATCTAGAATGAGAAACTGATCAAAATGCATTTTAATACTAGCAATACGAATATAACAATTAGCATTATGTAGCGACAGAAAATAGCTAGACAAATAAACGTAGATGTATGTACCGTTTGCAATGCTCTGTGAATAATTTCAAATATTCCTAAATAATAAATTAGAAAGTAATCAGAACGCAAATACGGAGCAAGCAATTCCAGAAATTACGATGCATGATGTTTGTACCATATCTTGCGTTCCGCATTCACAAGAACAGCATTCCTAGCCATGATTAAAGTTTACGAAAGCGTTAGGCTCGACTACTCTCTCATCGATTGGACTTTAAATCTCAGATCTGTAGAGTGTTCGCTTTAACCCAACATTTTCTGTAAAGCTTTGTAAAACACGACATATGTCAGAAATTTTTATACTACGGAATATAAGAGACATGTGTCTACATCTTACATATTAGAATGGAAGTTCTGGAATTATTCAATTAATTTTAAATGCCATCATTTAGTTACAAAGTGTTTACTTAAAATTATTTAACTCTTTACTGATAGGTTCTGATAAATATTATAAGCTGTATTATGGAATTTTCCCAGTTGTATTTCAGTCTCGAAAATTTAGGAAATGAAAAGGATGGCTGCTTTTAATGGTAAATATCTAATAAATGCGTTTTCTAAGAGAATAATTGAGAAATTATTATCTATAATTGTAAACACATTTCTTGCTACATGCATGGACAATATTTTATTTACATTTCATACATTATATTATTGTATCACTACTTGTATACGTCATAGGTGTTCAAATCTAGAAAATTATAAAGGATTGATAAATAAAATAAAATTGTATTTCAATTGTTGTATTTCAGTCTCGAAAATTTAGGAAATGAAAAGGATGGCTGCTTTTAATGGTAAATATCTAATAAATGCGTTTTCTAAGAGAATAATTGAGAAAGTTGATTATCTATAATGGTGTTTGAAACACATTTCTTGCTACATGCAAATGGACAATATTTTATTATGACATTTCATTGTGGCATTTTTGTGTAGATATCTATTGTATCACTACTTGTTATATATCGTCACTGAGGTGTTCAAATCTAGAAAATTAACTAAAGGATTGAGATAAATAAAATAAAATTGTATTTCAATTGTATTTCAGTCTCGAAAAATTTAGGGAATGAAAAGGAGGCCAATTTTAATGGTAACTACCTAATAAATGTGTTTTCTAAGAGAAGAATTGAGAAAGTTGATTATCTATAATGGTGTTTCAAACATATTCCTTATTATATACAAACGGTCAGTATTTCATTATGTCATTTTTGTTTATATATCTATTGTACAGCTACTAATCATATATTGTCACTGAGATATTCAAATTTGGAAATTTATCTACAGACTGAGATAAATAAAATAACATTTAAATGATTTAGTTTAACCAAACTATCTTCTTATATAGTTATTTATACTGTATTCACAGTTTTACACAACATGTTTTGAAGATCTAAAACTGTCAGACATTTTTTAATGGAATATCAATAAATTGTGTTTTTTACGATTAAAATGAAAATGTTAAGATATGAAAAATTAATTTTGCATCTCAATAACTTAAGAAAATAACTAAATAAGAAAATAAGTTAGGTAAACAAATAGGTAAGAAAATAAGTTTAATAAACTGTGTTATGGAATTTCTTCAGCGCTATATCTGTCTTTAAAACTTAAAACACAATGAGATCAAGATACAACAGGAATGAAACTTCTTATAGTTAATGCAGAACAAATGTGTCTTCTGGAAGAACGGATAAGAGACTTGATGATTTAAATAATATTTCAAAAGTATGAATAGAAGTGAACAATGTATTAGATATGTATATGTGTGTACATATACGTTATACACACACACAAAAACACACACACACACACATATTTTATATATATATATATATTTATATTTATAATTAAGATAAATAATATATATATAATATATATAAAAATTAATAAATATAATATAATATAAGAAAATATATTATATATATATTAAATATTTATATATATATATAGGTAAATATATATATATAATTATAATATAAAATATATATATATATTATATTATATATATATTTATATATATATAAATATATAATAAAATATAAAACATATATGAAACATTTTTTATAAAACTTTAAAGAACAACATAGCTTCATAAAGTACAAAATGCATTTCTCATATTCAAGGGAACTCAGAATAATTTAAAACTTTATTTCAGAGAAATGTATTGTTTCTAGACAATACTAATCAACAACACTTGCTACACACACAAGAACGCTGACAACAAGAATTTTTCACAACAAACTTATAAGCGAATTAACGGCAATATACAAAAAACATGTTTATAAATTGCTGTATAGACAGAAATTAAGCTTATACAATATATATATGTTATAAAATAATTAAAACCATTTATAAAGAGATTTATAATAAAAATTAGAGATTAGATTTTTAAGAATATTATAATAATTTTGTTTATATATATATATATATATTTATATATATATTTATATTATATATATATATATATATATATATATATATATATATATATATATATATATATATATGCATGTGCTTATTCGAATCGATATATTTACTACTTATCGCAATATGTTGTCATTGACATTTTCAAATCAACAAATTAGCTATAGTGAAATTATTTATTGAGATAAATAAATAAGGTAAAAAATATTTATTTCAATTCTATTTTTCGTTTATTTATGGGATATTAAACTTTAAAGTTTTTGCTTTAAACCAACATGATCTAAAACTAGACAATTTTCAGAATGTTTTCGCTAGTGAAAATAAAACACTTATCTCTGCGTCGTAGCTATTATTAAAAAAAGTTTTAAATACCACAAGTTGGTTACATTTTATTTATTTAAAATCTTTCAGATCTTTACTGATTTTTTCCGGTAAAAAATAACTGCTATAAACTGCATTAAGAAAGTTTCTTTAATGTTAGTAATAATATAGTGTCTTGAAAATACTAAATACTTTGTGAGACAGGTACGTGTAAGATATGAAATTTTTATAGTGAATGCGCAATAATTAGGATTTCCGGGAAAGATGAGGGATTTAGGAATATGGTATATTCGAATTTCAGTCGCATATTAACCCTTTAAAGTTCACTATTGAAAATTCTTTGAGATTTGACGGAATTAGGTTAATAATGTAATCTCTGAACATTATATAAGTAAAATATGTGAAAAATATTTCAATTTTTGTCGGTAGTGGTTTTTTTTTGGGGGGGGGGTTAATTGTAAAACTATCTATACCCTTAGAAAGAATAAAAATAATACGTTCTTAAAATTTCAATTATAGTGGAAGAACATTGAATAATTATCATTAAAAGAATGTGATAGATAAATAGCCAAAGAATTTATAAGTAATTTTTTATGTAGGCATATTTATTTGGGGACATCAAGGAAAAAAATCAAATTCCTGATGGTTTTCCCACAAAGCAAGTTTAAACGTGGATATTTCAAAGAGAAAAATAAATTGTGTGTAGTTCTACCATTTTGTAATAGTATAAAGTGTGACATACATACAGAAAAAAATCATTAATATATTTTTAAGAAAATAATAATATTTTAATAGATGGTTTCATTACGAAACCACTGTTCTATAAAGGGTTAAATCTTCTATAGCTTATTTATTTCTTTAGAGAAATTATATTTTTTTCTAAATATTATGCAATCTACTTCTGTGACATATAAAACTATTTCTTAATTTCATAAAACTTCCCTTAACACGGTCGATCCCAAACTGATATGGTGCATAAATTCACACGCAACGATTGGGCATAAAAACAAGACATTTTGCCGGGTATGTGAAGCAGAACTAGCACTTTCCTCAGAAAACTGCTTGAAAGCTTATTACACTTAAATATATGACATTATACTGATCAAACTAATAGCATAAAAATATCTTATTTTTATTGCTCTTCAAAATTTATTAGGAACAGACATGTTTCTGAGTTCTAAACATATAGGTACCGTTTCTATGTTTTAAGAAATAAACGATAATATCCCCAAAAGTAACATAATTTAACTAGATCTGTTGGGATTTCCTCATTTCTATTGCTGATGTAACTCTCCTTTTCATGAAGGAATTTTTCTCCAAAGTAGATGAAGTTTGTTTCAGAAAATTGTATGCATTTGCATCATGTAAAAATATTCTTAAAATCCCTGCCTTTTCCTAATAACTTAATTAACATTTCTAACAAGTATAATCATCAAAATTAGGTGGTTAAATTTCAAATACAAAAGAATGTATACATATATACGTATGTGTGTGTGGGGTTAGTAAAAACTTAATTTAGCAGTATAAAGATTTTCATATCTTGTGAATGGAGTAAAGGTAAGTGCTAATTATTTTTCTTTTATTTTTTCATGTGCAGTCTTGGTGCACTGGGACGCTGGAATTTTTTGTGGTACTTAACTCAAAATAATTGGATCTGTGAAAGGTAAGTTAGATTATATTTTTTGTTTTTATAAAAAACCTTTATGAAAAACTGTAGTGCATTAATATTAAAAATAAATGGAAATAGGAATAATGACATTAATAGAAAATATCTAAATACTGGTTTAAGAAGCAAATTAAGTAAGAACTAAATCTATTAAAAATAAAAACATCTGTAGAAATTTTTAATATAAATATCTGAAACTTGGAAATTATTTACTTATTACTTACGATTAATACAATTCTGGAGATCAAAAATAATATCATGAGCTGCACAAAACTTAATTAAGAGAGGTATTAACATTCTATTATTCATAATTACGCAGAATTAAAACGAAAATATTATATTAATATAACCAGTTATGTATGGTTTAAAGTACTGAAATATACAGAACAAGAAATTTTAATTATTTTCTTACAAAATATATGAAAAAAGAATGTCAATAATAAATTATTTAAAAAGTATTATTAACTTGCATTTGAGGTGAGAGCTCAAATGCAAGTACAATCCCCACTGTATAGTTATGAGTATTATATGTATATCCATGGTAAATATTTCCTTTATTTCTCATGAATTATGTATCTAGAAGTAGCGTATTTTCTAAAATAATATCACTAAGAGTGAAAATAATTATGCAAAAGAGACTGGAAACATTCTATTGAATAAGAGTGCAATATTGAAAACGAAAAAGGACAATATATGATATGTTTCGTTACTTATTATTTACACTACTAGTATAATAGGATAAAAAATATATTATTTGTAATAATGTTCAAGGTGTATCTCTTTCATATATTTTTTTTGGTAAAAAAAGTTTGTATAATTTTCATAAATAATTCCAAAATAATTAAAGTCAGTTTTAAATAAGATAATAGTAATTTTAAAATATATTTAAAGTGGAAAATATAGTGTTTAATATCTGTTATATATAGTGATAAGCTCCAAAAAATCGACGTGGGTTGAGTACAGAATACATATGTTTATTTTGTATCCTGAAATCGAGGAATATTGGTCATATGCTTTTCAAATATAAAATAACCAAACTAAAGTATGGAATCATTAAATACCTAAATAAGAAACACCTGTAGGGTTAAAAACATATTTTTCGAATGATTAATTATATGCTATTAATTTTATTTTCAAAGCTTATATTAAACAGTATACTTTATAAATGTAAATTATTATACAGTATTGTAAGCATAAGGAAGCAATTTACGAGTATGTCCTAATACAACAAAGTCTTAGTAAAATGGAATTTCCTATTTTGAGTCAACAGAAAAGCTTATTTTACAATAATGTAACATATATTTTAAATAAATCATGTTTCCCACTTAGACCATCCTGTTCATGGATCTATTAATGTATTACAGCGATTAGAAGGCACTTTGATGCATTTTATTACTTTTTGTGGGGGAGGATGGGTAGGCTGACGTAAATAATGAAAATTTATCAAAATTTGTGACAACCTACTACTAAAAACATAATGACCAGAGTTACATGATGGCATCGAGCAATAATATCAGGTAGATCCTTTCTTGCAGGCTGAAGCCTGTGGATAAGATTACATATTCAAAATTTTTGTTTATTTTATAAAAAAAGAGAAAACAAACATAAGTGAATTAGTTTTAAAATATGATTGCGTAGTGCTTTTTTATACAAAATTTTCCTTTAAAAATTGTTACTGAATATATAAATACTAAGTGATTATTTAAGAGTAAGAAAGTAAGTACATAAGGTGTAAAAACAATAGATCAATCTTGTAATTACTATAATGACCTCTTACAGTTATTTTAAGGAAAACACCTTGAATTCCCTACTAAAAGTTATTTAATGATAATAGTTTTCTTTTGAAAGACGACCTATTAAAAGTAATGTGCAGTAAACGTCCAAAATGTAGTGGCTTAATGTTGGTGTTAATGATAGCATTCGATTCTCCTCAAATTATATCATTAATGCTGCATTAGTTGCCACAACAGTTCAGATATATCCAACAGACAATTTACAATTATTATTGTATTGCTTTTAGACAGTTCAAGGTCCAGTAACTCATTTATATCCAAGGACACAAGTACATATTCCTTTAAAATTTAACCAAAATTTCTACATGTTATAAAAGGATAAAAGAGCAGTAAGAGGGTTATTGTCAAGTTACATTCATTAACTAATAAATTAAAATATTGATTCCGATAAATTGTGAAATTATGTATAATAATTTAAAATTTTAAAATAATTATGTAATTATGTAGTTTAAGACTTTCGGAAAATCTGCAACCAGAAATCCATCATTTGAAATCAAAATGGTCTCAATCTGTTAATCATAAAAATATATGTATCTAAAGCATATTTCGCTAATAAAAACACTTGAGTGAAGAATTATTTTCACTCTAAAAAGATGACAAAATATAATTTTGTGATATTTGTCTTTCGATGGTATATCTTGTTATTTTAAACCTAGCTTTAAGTATAAATATTATTTAATGGTAAAAACCATTAAGTGTTCTTAAAAAATGTGAAATAAAATACAGAGCACCTTAATTAATCTGGTTAGTATACGTGGTGATACAGTTACGGAAAAACTCCATTGAAGTAAGGTAAAAAAAATTCTTAGATGATTGCTGACAAAAAGTTGCTACTAGTGATAACAGGAGATATTTTTACTTCTTTCCTTTGAACCAAATTACCTTTATCAACATAACGAAAGACATGTGGAGCGGACCGCACTTATGTAATGAGCCTTTAATTCCCAGTTAATTAAGGTAAAGCTCATTAAAATATGCAGAAGATGGCAGAAATTATTTCTGGTTGCTTATGAAGAGAAAAATCTCCATTTGCTATGGATGGTTGAATTTTTATTCCACAACAAAATCAATTCATCAGGAAAAAATAAAGAAATGAACTTCCGATTAATATTTTACTCGTTTTTCCTATGGATATACAGCGCTAATGATCTTGAATGAAATAATTTTTCTTTGCATACAGTAGATCGATCTTTTATTATAAGATAAACAATCTAGAATAAAATTAGTGCAAATAATCTAAGTGATTTATTAGTGCATTAATCTTAAAGATACAGGTTTGAAAAAAACTGTTTATACGTGGAAGCATTGATAGATAATCTCTCTAAATTTTCAAGGAGTGTTTATATTTTTACAATGTATAATTTAAAAAAGAAAGTATCTTATTTCTTAGCACTATTATTAAAAAGAAATAGAAACTTTAATTAAAAATCATCCATTATACTACCTATGAATAAGGAACTAATCCTATGGTTATATTTATATTTGTTAATTTAGAATTCTTAAATATCAAAAGACAAGTATTTTTCACTATGAATACCTTTCAAACTAGCTGTGCACAACAATTAACTTGAAAATATTTACATTACTATAGCCATTTGATTAGCAGGATAATTAGGAAAAGTATAATCTTAAAATAAATGTCATTTACATAATATAATACTAAATTTAAAAAAAATGTACTGAGTGATAATTAAAGTAAAATTTCAATGGCCCCAGTTGTCACAAATAAATTTTCGTAAGGGCTTGAGAATCTGTTAATGTAAATTATACCTATAATTTAATAAACACACTATAATATTCAAATTTGAATCATAACTGCGAAAGTGGAGTTGTAAGCTAAACATCCTGGTCAACTTTTCTTTAATTAGATGAGAAATTTATTTATAATACAACAGTAATCTTTTTTAAATGTACTCCTTTCTTAAAAGTGATATTACATTTATTTAGAGAAATTAACTTGCTTGTAATTAAAAATAAATGTGCTTTAAATTTATTAGAACCCTTATAAACCTTATGACAAAAATTAAAATGCATATCGTGTAATTAAAAAATTTATTTTTTAAATTTTTAATTATGTATTAATACTTAAAATAATTAAAATCTCGTCGTATAAACAAAAAAATAATTAAAATTTACAGTTATCCATCGGTTTATGGCCTAACAAATAGACACAGTATTTTCAATGTATTTCATTTTCAATATTTACATGTAAATTTTATGTTACATCAGATTCGTATTTAATATACAGAGTCCTGACTCAATATATCACTTATCCCACATAACAGTGGAAACAAAACCTGGTAGATAGTCATCTACTATACACGCACATGTTTTTCAAACTTTTATGGTCACATTTTGTATACACTAAATAGCTAGATAAGTAAATTTTTGTACGAATTAATCCTAGTCTAATATTTTTGGCATGGCTGCTTACAGTTTTTTACGGAAGAAACATTTATTTGTAAGCCACTATCAGCAAGTTCCAAATCAGCTGTCAATTTAATTGATTTTTGTTGATTTTATTAGACAAATATTGCAAAAATAGCAAAATGTAGTAGCAAAATCAATGAAAATCATAAACACTTTTTAAGCCTTAGAAAAATTTCAGTTTTCTTTTACAATTTTAAGAAAGTTTAAAATTTATTAATATACATAAAAAATTACATATTCAAATTAGAATAATTATCGCAAAATGTTAAAGAAACGACATTGGTTACTAAAGTTAATAATAAGAAAATATATATTTGTATAGATACGTAAATATTTAATGGATATTTACAGAACTTACTCATTCATTCTTGTACCACTTCATGTCATTTCATCTATTCTGACATTAATATCTTATAAATATATTATATATATCGCACTATCTTAAAAAATTAACTTTAAATGAACATAATACAATAAGTATCAATTACTTGCATATACGATCCTTATGTTGTAAAAGCATTAACTCAAATACTTTGTACGCGAGCATACTCAAAGCACTTAATATAGTTCCAGCCCAAACAAACAGATTGTATTAATAAATTTCTCCGAATTATATATTTCTATTGAAAGTCTTTTTATAATCGACTTTCATCACATATATCATAAATATCATTAAGTGTAATCGTATTAACAAACATGATCCATTTTCTGAAAGTTTCTCATTTTTATTCACTAAATGCAGAGGAAAGGGAACTAATCACTTTAAACAAATATGCCTCTTGGCTATTCTTACTTTGAATTTCATTTAAGTATGCTTTAAACTCAAAAGGGACAAATGTTTTAATTTTAAATATCTGCCAGAGAGAATGCATTTACTCCGAATTCTTCAATTACGGAGTTATTGGAAGCGTAAAGATTTTTTTTTCTTCGGAAATTTAAAAGTTATTCTTCTTTGTCTGAACATTACAAATTCTTTCTGCCTTGGGCTCTGTACAATAAAGGCAATCTCTGAATTTTGCACCCTGGAAAACATTAATTTAACTTGACATTCGAAAGTAAAATAGGAAATGAAAAGAGCGAAATCTCTCTATAAAATCTAAACTAGAACCTCATTTGAGAAAAGTCACAGTGAGGATGCTGCTGACAGCGGCGATAACTGTGGTTGGTTAGATTTGCCGCAGGATGGATACAATTCAATTCGTAGCAATAAGACCTTATCATCTTGCGCTATCTCTCATCTTTTGGGCTCCGTATCCTTTTCCCTGAAGACTTACAGAACTTGGAGCTATTTTCTGCGTGATTTTTATTTACGATTGGCTCCAAATGTTCCTCGCTCGGTAGTTTAAAATCCATTAATGTATAAAACACTATTCATACGAGAAGGTTCTGTGGCATTAAAGATAAGAAACAATGTCTTTTCTAAATCTTTTTTTATCTTGTTCTTTACTGGAAGCTGCATTTTCTGCAGGAAATAAGGCTATTCTTTACGCTTTTATGCTATTTTACTGTTCAGATATTGTTTTCTCCTTAAAACCCATTTCGAGTTTTTGAATATTTTATTTTCCTTTTACATATTCAAGTTTATCTCATAAGCCTTCGTAAGTTATTATAAACTAGAAGAAAATTCTCTATTCATATCTACTCATATTCTTCCTGCATTATCAGCAGAGTATTTTTCTTACACATGTCAAAGTCTTTATATATCTCTTATTTTTCATTCTAAACACATATTTCTCGTTATCTCTGAAAGAAATTTTTTGAACTGACTACTTTGACAGATTTAAAGTTAAATAAAATACACGAAAGATAGAAATAATACCAAAGTATAAATTACTCTGCAGATAAGTTTTTTAACGACACAGTTTAAACTACAACATATTCATGCAGTTCATTGCAGAAAAGCTTATTTTGTTCTTTCATTTTTAATATAGTGTAGTTGAATATGTGGATTTCGACAATATAAGAACAGCATAATTGCTTTTTAACTAAACCTATACAAATAATGCATACTTCTTTAGATTTATATTTGTTTTAGTATAATTTTACAAGAAATCTAGAATGTCTTCTTGACAAACAGTATGAATCGTAAAGAAAGTATTTCTAAAAAAATGAATAAAAATTCACGGCAATCACACCTAAATTTATGAAAAGGTGAGCACAATGGGGAAAAGTTAGAAAACGATGAGTTTTATTCTCAGTGACAATAAAAATTATTTTTTAAAATTAGATCTATCTCAGTAGCACTAAATAGGAAATTTATGGCTCCGAAGCTTTCGTCTTCTACTAAAAATATTTCTCACATTTGTAAGTTTTTAATGCGTATTTTTTCATCGTATGTTTTTTTTTATTATTTTTTCAACTACTTATCATACTGTAATTTTCTACTCTTGAGAGATGATTTACCATAACAAAGTCTAACCACATGATCCTAATGGCTTGGTAAAAAAATTGATCTTTTGTATAGACCTGGTCATAAACCAAGTCTAATCTCTTCTGGAAACAATGTGTGATATACTATAAACATTTATTTTACCCTAAAACTTCCACATTCTTTCAATATTGAAAATCTAGGTAAGACGTACTTTATATGATTTTTTCTAGACGAGATATCTCTTCATTTAATTATGAGTTCAACTAATCAGGTGAGCATCATAAGATTTCCTGATTCGGCACGCATGTCTCAATTGGTATCTTTCTAACAATGTAAGAAAGACATTTACCAAGGTAATCCTTGAAACTAGGGTGGGTATTGTGAGTTTACTCAGTGTGGTTTATTCAACCAATACAATAAACTTTATAAAGAGGTCAAATAAGTTAACTAATTTAATTGTGAGATGTGAACAGATGCTTAACTTAACAATGGTTAAGTATGGATTAATTTAATTATTTCCATACCTAATTTTCTTTGAGGTGTGTTCCTCAACTGTTGGAAATAGAAAAAAGAAGATATGAGTCAGCTCTGTGAGAAAAAAATTAGTAACACAAGCGAACGTTGGTATTTGTGAATTACAGCTGTCCTTAGGGCCTCACAAGTAAAATAAAGCGTTATTGATTTTAAGTTACCGTTTTCTTGAAATTGGAATGTTTAGTGCCACAACTGAAAATAATGAAACTAACAGATGGAATTGTAGACGACAACGGTTGAGATAATGTTACAAGTTATAGATAACACCCCAAATTAAGGTTTCCGCAACCTTAAGTCTCGTGTAACAAAACTGAGGTACATAGTGCCCCAAACAAAACCCTACCAGAGATCCGATGAAATAGAACATTAATTTAAAAAAACTGATATATTATTACAGTTAACAGTTATGTAATAATTACTTTCCGTTCCTCTAAAAGTTAATGTGATTGTGTTGCAACATTGATGCAACACTAGATTCTTCCAGTAGCAGATAAAATAGGTTGAAAAGGCTGAACAACATATTATGCACTCATTATTAGCTAAACTTATTTTTAAAGTACAATGAAGAGCTAGCTAACAAGTTCAGATTCACTGTATACATTACAAAAGTAGATTTCTGAAAATTTGCATAACACGCTTTATGCGATTATCTCTTCGTCCTCGTTACTGCAGGAAGCTGTATATCAACAAAAGATCAAACGAAATAAAATTCTTATTGCTAGAAAGAATAAAATTTCATTTTCTATCAAGTAAATTCTCCCAAAGCGAATAAGTGTTTCTAGGTAATGAACATTAAGATTTGAATCCTTTGAGAGATGAAATATGTGTGTCCGATTAATATAACGAAATTTTCCATTCTGTTATCATGATTTACATTTCTAATAAAGCAATGAGATCAAAATCTTTATCAAGATTCCTTTGGGCGAAAATCGGAGATTTCAGCTTTTATGTAATGGAAAATGTCATGAAAAATCAATGAGATATTTTAAGCTAAGATAAAATAGACCGAGTTTGGCAGAATATTTCCTGCAGTTATGGGGGAAAATCTTGAACCCCATATTCCAAACTCGCAATTTATTTGAAGAATTTCCCCATTTATATATTCTTTAAGTTACAGATGATTTATAAACGTCAAAATATTTTCCATTAATTGCTAATGGATAAAATTAAATACTGGGTGTTGTCTAAACTGCAGAAATTTCCTAGGTGTGATTAGTTGGATCGATTCTGCATTTAAATTGCTTTTCTCCACAATAAAGAAATGGTCTTAAACTTATTACATTATTTATTAATTGCTTCATTACCCTGATTTTATTTTAACTTCTGCTTACTTGAAGTAAAAATAATTATGCTAATACCTTTCGGAAAAAGTAAAACAGGCGCTTTGACAGAAAGCTAAAATTCCTGAGTGGAGTCATAAGTACCTGAAGTGAAAATTCTTCTCTGAAGTCAAGAACTGTCACTTGTTTCCAAACACGCAAACTCACAATTAACGACGGTACCTGCTGCTTTTGAAGACTCATGATTAACAACTTTTAAGTTCTCTTCTTATTCGTATATGTCACCCCACAGCACGCAATCTCCAATAGCAGCTTACAAATATGATCTTCATCAAAATGAGGACGTGAAACTTCGAGTACTTTATGTTGTAGAGCTGATTTTTAAGAATCACGTGGATTTATTATTTATGAGTGGAGCGGCGCATATTAAAACGCTGAAAAATTCACAACTAATTATGTGCCTTGCTGCCTAACGGATATTATGGAACGATATTGAAAGAAAAATATACAATGATTTCAATGCCGGAGAATTCTTTGCACCGATGTTAATAGGCATTTGCTGTAAAATGTACAATTTCCTTCAATTAGGTACTAATTTTCCGATTATATAATCAAATAGTCAAATTAAGTACAAAAATATCACAGAGATCATAACTATTATATAAGTTATGAGATATGGTTTAGGAGATTTGAAATAGTTTTTCGTTATATGACTTATAAGTATAATTATATCTTCCTCATTTTAAAATAAACAATGAATTCACACATATGGTACCATTAATAACTAAAATACGATATAAAAATTTAAAGGAAAAATAAAATTAAATTCACAAATTTTGGGGGCATACTGTCTTGGCATTGTTCAAAATAACATTTCTCTGCACATCTTCAAATATGCCTACCATACCAGATAAAACAGAAACCTATAGTGCCCTTTATATCCTCAATTAAAATAAAACTTAACAAATATATTGTCTTTAAAATATTTTGCTTTTATTCAACCGTTTAAAATATTTTTCAAAATGTAACAATATTTCAGTAAATTTATTTAATACTTTACTGGAATATTATTCTTTTGCCAATGACCAATAGTAGTGTTTTCTTCATACTGGATTGGATAACGTTAAAATTGGACCGGATCATCACGGGTCTCTTATAGGTCAGCATTGGCTTGGTAAGCGTTATAGGTCACTGTCGTAATGATTGGTCATCAAAAGGTTGCTGCTTTATAGCTTCAGATTTGTCAGCGCAAAGCACACTTATCTAAAAACTAAAGTAAAGATAGTCCATATATTTTAACAGCTTTAATGTGAATTGCATTGATTTTACATTGTTGACTTTTAGTTATAATCCCAAAATGGCTGTACTAGAGACCTATGTATTCCTAGAAGTCTGCTTATCTCATTTGAAAAGAGTAGCATAAAATGTATTAAAGTAATACTTTTAGAAGAACGTAGATATATTTCTGTGTACCATTAAAAGATCTACTTTCGAAAGGGTTCTCCAATAAAACCACGCCAAATGATGACAGAATGATCAGGGCACTACTCTTTGGTATTAACTTACTACTGGACTTAACGTCCAGTTTAACACTAAAGAAATGGTAGCGATCAATTTAACCATAAACTGATTTTATTTCCTCATATTTCTTTTTATCTATGTATGATATTAAGATGTTCCTTGATTTTTCTTATTATTCTTAAAGAAAATGTAGGTAAGTAACATTTTTTTCACTCATTGTTATCGAAGCTATAAATATGCATTCCTAGAAGAGCTGATTGTGGTCATTTTGACGTTTGTAGAAATGTCTTAGGCTATATTATGTTTAGCATTCTATTTTTGTTTTCAGTGTAATATTCGCTTTTGCTGATATTAAGTCAAATCAGGTAAATTAAGATAACGTAATTTTCAAACATATTTAGAACAAAAGGAAAAAAAGACTTGGTAAGGACATCGCTTATTCTATGTTTTACACCACTTGGCGGATCAACTTCATAATAATGGAAGATAAATAACAAAGGATATACATTATTAAAAGCATACTCATCTTTTAGAAGTAATAACTAGATAACATAAAGTACAAAACATAAAACAAATCTTGAAAAAAGTGTAATTTGAGGACATTTGAAGAAAACTTCCTTTAATTACTACTCCTTATATTCCTAAGCATATCTCAAAAGCCGTTCTTTTAGAGTACAGAAACAAACTGTGGTCTCTCACTAAGCAAAACAAATTTTTCATCGAATAAACAATATGAATTATAAACAAATATACAATTTTACCACCAAATTTATCGCATTCCATAATTTAATGATTTATAAATGTATAACATTTCCTAAATAAAGGAGACTTTTTTATACAACTCTGTCACTAAATGTTCTTACAGTTTTTATTGGTTAGTATAACATTGTAATTATTTAGCACATTTTAAAATTTGACAAAAGCTAGAAAAAATATCAGTAACGCATAAATCACTGAAAATGTATAACGCTCTTCAGAAGCCACAAAGAATATCCTCACCCCCTGCATAGAAAATTTTCATGCACGTATAGTTCTTGAAAATAAGTAAAGTTAACCAGAATTTTTTTTTCTGTGGAACTAAAAGAATATATTTATTACGACTTGAACACCAAACCACATTGTGTCCATCACGTTGGGCATTAATGCAATATTTATGTTAATATTTAAAATATTTGTATAGCTATTATTTTTACTCTTGTACTAAAGTTGTGATAAATATATCTACATCATTTAAAGCTCTTTGATTCAAAGCAAGTTTTCTTATACTAAATTTTAGGTGAATAGTTTTCACTTTAGAAGGATTACAGCATATTAATTACCTTAAAGGTAATACTTGAAATATAAATGTAATACTTGAAAATATCACTAGAATTCAGCATTTTTTTTAATTTATCAAAAAATATAATCATTATCAAAAGGAAAAATTAATAATTAAATAAACTAAAAAAGCAATTCGAAATCATAAATTTAATAGAAATATAAATTGAATAAACTAGTTAATTGAATTTATTTAAACATTAAAAATGTTGGTGTAGTATAATGATGAATTTTTCTAAAATTTTGAATCCCTTGAAACTAATAAATGTTCACTTAATACACCATTTAATTTTTTGCTCGTGTTAAATAATTAAATTTAACTTTCTAAACATAGTTATTATTAGATTTTAAATACGTACTTAATTATTTCCTATACAAATTTAAAAAAAAACTATTTAGGAAGTCAAAACATTTTGATTAAAATTCATATTAGATCTTTAAAAACTGCTTTGTAGGTTTTCTTAGCTTTCTTCAAACAAATGTTTTAACTTCTATAAAAAATATTTTAGCAAAATATATAAAACGCATTTTAAAATAAGTCTAGTATTTTACTTTTTCATAATGCAATACTTACAAAATGTCGTATTTCATTTATTTGGAGCATTATAATTGAGAAAATAATTAAATTAAAATTCTGAAAGAGCGAAATCTAAACGTTTATAAAAACTCTTTGGAAATAAACATTTATGGAATTGTTTGCATTTTTCCTTTCTTAGACCTGTGTACATGCATATTTTCAAACAATTAGTTGATTTTTTTTATCTAAAAGTAAAAGAATGTTCGTGTCAAATTTTCTCCTTTTAGAAATATTCCTTAAAATGCGTAAAGTTTAAAAAATATATACTAAGAAAGAAAAATATAATATATCAAAATGGCATTAGCTCTTTCCAACTTGAATAATAGGTTAATTTTTAAACAATATGTTTTGTAAAATACTTAAAATGTGTATATACATATATATGATACCGTAACACGAGCGCAAAGCAAAATTTTATGTTTCCGAAAACACATAAATATTTAATAAAAAAGAAATCATGTAAAAACATCATTGGAGTGTCAATAGCATTAATATTCAATATAAAAAAATACTTCTAGATTAGTAAACCATCTTTTATTCTTCATTTTAACATTAAATCTTACATTTGGTAAGAATAAGGTCACTCACAGTTTTTATGCATTAACCTGGCTTACAGGTGTTACAAAAAAAAAAAAAAAAACTGTATAAAAGTGAGTCATCCTTTTTACTAGCAAGATGGCGTTATTGTTCTGTTCTACATATTGGTGTACGGAAAGAATTTAGATTTATGCCGGTGAGATCACCGGCTGGTTCAGAGCTAGTTTAGTGCTTTACGATCTAGTATTTTGCTACACGGCGACTAAGGAGAAATACATCTACTGCTTAATGTAGGTACCAAACATCTATTAACATCCATAGCAGCAGTGAAATTTGATACCACGAACTCCGGTACTGAATAGAACCCCTCTATCCATTTATCCACATTTGGCATAGCTGACTGGTTCATTTCAGACTTTGAAAGGCCATTTACAGGTGTGTTGTATCTTCCAACCAAGTAATTTAATAATTTTATCTCAACAGATGGCGCTGTGTGCGCGTTTTAGAAGTTGAAAAATAGTACCTGCAATTGTTCTGTTGTTAGTCCTTTGTTACGTTGTTGAACTGTTACCTTGATTAAAAAACTTAGAAAACGAAAACATGGCTCGCACTGGAGTACTCCAAACTAATAGCCTAATACCCCGATTCATAATAAGGTGCGTTATTAGCATATTTTTGTATAATGAAACTCTTCCCCATCCTCTGAAAATCTCCCCATTGCTATCAACTAGAAACGTATGTGATTATATCTGTTTAATATTACTGGTGAAGAGGAAACTGTGGCATACAGCGGAAAAGTAAAAATCGAAAGGCAAACTGGCAACACAATCAAATAAAGAATAATCCTTTCTTATGAGAGCAATTAACTTGCAAACAAACTGCCAAACCTGACTGAATAATTTGCGAAAAAGCAAACAAATTCCTTATCAGAGATTTTTTCGTGTTCATTTAGTGTAGCTCATCAACCTGGGGCCATAAGCATTTCACGTTCCACCCCATCGGACGATGATCTGTTAATAGATGAAAACTGTCGCCGAGTGGCTTTTCGTGAGGGCGCCTGAGCATTATTTGAAGTGCTTTCCGAAACGATGCCTTGGGGCATCATTTTCGATCTCTTACCAAACTTCGAAATTAGTCCCAGGTTTGCAACTACGATTTTACGGGTGGTTAATCTAGACCAGGATTTCATTTAGCTCTGAAGGGAGGGCTTCCACATCATCTTTGGGGGATTAAAGTGTAAAAAGATGGCAACTGTCTGTATCCGAATGTTACATTCAAGCAATAACTGCTGTAAGGCGGTCCAAATTAGAGGATTTTGCTTCTAATGGTCTTTAGTTCATCGCAATGGCTGAGAAATTAAGCCGCACGATCCTCCAGAGACAGGCTTACTTTTTTATTCTCGTGTATTTGAAGTGCAGAGGTTTTAAAGAGATTTTAAGAAATATTATAAAGATTAACGAGAGAGAAGTAAAACAGCTATTTCTGACAATAAAAGCAATTGAGAAAGCTGATTTTAGAGTCTGGAGTGGTAAGGATTATGCTTATAAAGAGTTCAGATTAAGTCAATTGTTTTAGCATTCTTTATCAACTAGCTTTAAATACTATTGTAATTTATCAGATTAGCATAAAGAAGAAAAGAAGCAAAAGCATAAGAATTTAATTAAAAATTCGCTTGTATTTAAAATTATTACAGGATAGATCTTGGTGATTTTTTAAATGTAGAAACAGACGCAGAAATGGTAAAGCAATGAAAACCTCTTTAATTCGGTACACTTCCCTTTACGTCATATTCCTTCAATTTTATTACCCAGATTTTATGAAAAATTATTTCAGTAGAACAACAAATCTTAAGGACTAACATTATTTTTAAGCTTAAAATTAAATCCTCCATTTATTTTATCGCTAATTATAAGAAAAACTATGCGTGGAAGTAAGCTCAAACTCATTACTAAAAATATAATTTAAAAAAAACAGTAAAGTGTACTGGAATATATTACATAGATTATATGAACGTGTTTTTGAATTAGTTGACAGGTTTAAAAGTTAAAGTTTTTTTATTACTTATTACCGTGTAACCATCTTTTTTCTAATGAATACGCTTACAGAATACTTAAAACTAAAATCATAAGATCCCTTTTTACGTTTAAGCATACAACACTAATATCATTTAGATTAAATTAAATTAAGATATAATCCAGTATATATAAACTCTGGACATAGTTGATTTTTTACATTCTTGTTGTAATGATAATTATCAGAATCTTAACTTTTTATTTTAATGCATTAAATA